>OY997270.1:25549280-26749280 GCA_963921465.1 Triticum timopheevii | reverse complement strand
TTTTGAAACCCCGAACATTTTTGAAAGCGGGACATTTTTTAACATTCTGAACAAGTTTTTTTGAAACATGATTATTTTTCAAAACTTCAGAACAATCATTGGGAAAACACTAATTTTTTAAAAAAAATATGTATTTTTGACGAAAACACAAAAAGGAGAAGAAAAAGAGGAAATGGCATAAAAAACAGTAAAGAAAATAACAGAAGAAACCTGGTTAAGGAACCTTCTAGAAGGTTCCCAAAGCCGCCAAAATCCAGCCCGGACCTTCGAAGGTTCCAGAAACATGAAAGCTTCTTACTGCTAAATGGGCCAGCCCACTATGTCGTTCATGTGCGAATATCTGTTTGACACAGTTAGCGTCAAAAAATAGAATTCAATCTGGGGGAGTCCCTCTTCAGCGCCTTAAGGTGTTGGTGCGCGCAGGAGCGCTCACGCACATGTCGCATGGGCCGACCCAATTTTACCACTCGTCTGTCCCTTCTCTTGTTTGGTTTCGCTCTACAAGATTTAGCAATTACTGGTTACTAGTGCAATATCCTTCACCCTGTCTCGACTCACCCGCAAGGTGGACATATTCAAGGAAGATATCAGCATGAGCATGTGGCTGTCAATGATGGGTGGTCCAGATGGCCATGCGATTTTACTTAGCAAGCTCTTTTGCAAGTCCGTTTCGGCTTGTTGGGGGGAGGTAAAAGAGGATGATATTGTTTTTGTTGACTCGGGCGAGGTGTTCCACTTGAGATTCCAAAGTATTAACGCATCAAAGAAACAACTAGTCTATATATATATGCAATTACATGGATCTTTCCCCGAGCTAGTGGTTAATTTGAAACATTTTTTCTTTCATTTGTTCTAATGTTCTGGTTTAGTTATGTATCTCTATACCAACATATAATTAAACAACACAAGTTATGGTCATGAGAAAACAGTAGATCTCCTAATGACCCGTCCTACGGTTTGTTTGTTTGAAAAAAATTAGACGTATATTATGAGAACTTTAAATATATAAATCTTTAAATTAAAATTCTCATATTTGTAGTTCAAACCTTAATTTTAACCTAATTGGCGTCTACATTTTTAGAAATAAAAATATGAACTAAATACTAATGAAATATATATAGATTTGTTGTAGGCTTTCTTTCAATTTGCTGGCTGTCTACCATCCCGGTAAGTGTTCATACCACCACGTGTCATGTATTTGTATTGACAGAAATATTTCACATGTGTGATCATTTCCCTTTTGCTTTCTTGCGGGTTTTTTTTTGTCAATTTTGTCACCTGAGGTTCATATTATTCGAGTCTTGTTTAGTCCGCGTGAAAATGAATGAGCATCTATGTGCTAGACAGAAATCAAGTGAGGTGATCCTAAAAATAGTCAATTTGAGGCCATAGAAATCAATTAGGAAACTCATAGTGCTTGTGTTGTGCTTCTCCGCTATTGTTTTTTTTTCTTTCGGATGTTTGTCTGCTGCTGATTATGTAAGAAATCAGATTGTATTTGGTATACATGCATGTGGCAGAGTTGTATATACATATTTTCTTAGTGAAGTATATACATCTATCAATGGTGTGTGTGTGTCTCCGGAGCTCAACTTATATGTTATTTGCTTTTTCAACTAATCTGTTATCTGTATGTGTTATATTCAAAACAAAACGAAAATTAATTTTTTTTAGACTAACTTCACGTCAGGTTTGATCCACTAATCTCGGCAGGGCCCTCACAAAGAAAATGTAGGCTCATGCACGCACTACACTACTTGCATGCAACCGGAAAAACTGGTAGAGTGTGTTTGGTTGCCTGCATGAGGCCCAACCAGGCCCGCGCGGGAAGAATCCGGCCTGTGTGGTTGCCTGCTTTCACTGTTCGGCCCGCATGGCACGAACCTTAAAGCACTCCTGGGCCTGGCTCCCTGGGAACGCCCGAATCGACAGTTTCTCCAGGGCCAGGCCCGAGCGGTGCACGCGGGTGTGTTTCTTCCCAAAGCGCCGACAGTTATTAGCCTCACCGCTCCCTTTCCCCACTCTCCCCACTCTCCCAACTCTCACCGGCGGCGGCGGATCGGAGGAGAGCAAGAAGACCACCGGACTCCATCACCGGCGAGCGGATCATCACCTGGGCAGCGGCAATGGCGGTAAGAACTTCTCTGTTCGTCATGCACTACTTTTTCGCGTTCGATCCGGCGGTAAATTCGATCCACGGCGCAGAGGGGAATGGGAAATAGAGGTAGATAAGCATGGCAGTTCATAGTAGTTCATACAAGTACATAGGAGTTCATAGTAGTTCATGCAAGAACGAAATAGGGGTAGATCAGAATAGTAGTTCATAGCAGAAGGGGGATTGGGGGATTGGGGGTACATAACCGCGGCCGCCGTCACCGGCGTGCGGAGCGGCGGGTCGACTGGCTGGCCTTCATCTTCTTCTTCATCACCGTGCGGGGCGGCACGTCGTCACCGTCATCCTCGGCGGAGTCGAGGTCGATCTGCCAGGTACGACGGCCTGGCTCCAGCTCCCTCGCCGACATCTGCACCGGTTCTTCATCCTCCTCCTCCTCCTTAGGCTCCCCACCGATGACCCACCGGCGGCGCGATAGCCGTCTCCCAGTACACTGCGGCACGGCGATCATTAGGAGCCCAGTAGTTCTTGTACTTGCACCACTTCTTCCGCTGTTTAGCGTCGTCGAAGACGGCCTGATTCATGGCCCAGCAAATGATGTCAACTGCCATCGCACCCTTCGCTGAGTTAGGAATCAGCGTCTTCAGCTCTTCTACAGTGGCCTTCATGAGCACTGCATTAGATTCCTTCTGCATGTCAGGCATGGAGCCGACGTTCGAGCACTCCATGGTGTTCTCGAACTTGGTGCGGTCACCAGCCGACCACCCTAGGAAGAAGGCCCTCCAGCCAATACCCCAAGGGAAGGGGTTGGCATTGGTGCTGGAGCTAGAGCTCATGGCGATGGGGAGGAGGAAGTTTGACAGTGAGAGAAGAGAGGGGGTGGGGGGTGGGTAAGTAGTGTTGGGCAGGGTGAGTAAATATAGGGGCGATGGAGAGGAGGAGAAGAGTGACAGTCATGCCGTTTTAACTACATGCTCTTCAATAAGCCATGAACTCTGTGATGTTCCTGACTCCATGAATTGTGTGCAGATTGAGGAGAGCAATGAGGTGCTCCCGGCCGTTGAGAACAAGGGCAAGCAGCCCCTTCACCCAATGCCCGACGAGGTTGTGCTGCCGCCCACCACCGAGGAAGACCCAAAGACGCCCGAGGGTGGCGACGACGAGGGCATGGAGGATCCCCCCAGCAACAAGCACCGCAACTACGGCCACTACCATCAGGAGGATGGCCCGACTCACTTCTGTAAGGTCATCCTTGCACCGAAGCTTGAATGCATCCCCATGTCCCCGGACTTCACCAAGCACTTCGTCGCGGTGCCGATGGAGTTCAAGCTCAGGAACAACACTAGCTGCTCCTGGAAGGTGATGGTGAAGCTGCTGAACGACAGGGTGACCCCGGATCAGGGTTGGGCCACCTACGTAGCCGTTCATCAGATCAAGATCAGCTACATGGTGACCTTCAAGCTCCTCACTCCTGACACCCTCAAGGTCATCATCTTCAACGAGGATGGCATTGAGGTCGTCAACAAGTGCAGGAAGCACGACGAAGCCTTCGCCGCCAAGGAGTAGGGCTGGGGCACCTCCTTTCTAATTACTATCGAGTCTGCTTTGAACTGTTTATGGTTTATGGTTGAACTGTTATGAAGTGTGGTACTGCTTACTAAATTATGCTATTAAGTAGTTGATGCTCTGTTTATACTCTGCTCTGCTTATGATGTGTGCTACATGGTTGTGCCGAAGTGTGCTGGTAACCTCACCAACTAGCCAAAGAGGTTACCACACACCAGGCGTTGCATACAACCAAACACCATGCCTTGGGTTTGTCCACTAACATGCAGGCAACCAAACACTAGGCAGTGTGGTTCAGCCCATGCAGGTAAGAGGGCATGCAGGCAACCAAACAACTCGCAGATGTCGCATATGAGGCTGTTTTTTTAGAGCCAGGTTGAGTAGAGAAGGGTATGCAACGCGGGTACTGTAGCACACGGCAACCAAACACGCCCCTAATGAACAACCATGTGCACGTTCATGGCCAACATCCGTGCAGCTCATCGTACTAACTGTTTCTAGCCGTCCGATCATCCATGGGCAGGTTCATGGCTAACTGTTTCTAACCCTAAACCCTAAACCTGATCATCCGACGGCTAAAACATAGAGGTCGCGAGAGAGCGCATCTTAGGTGCAGTTTTACCTCTCCGCTCCTTCCATATATCGGGCGGCACTAGTGGCGATGTCGTCCTTGTCGGCATGCCGGTTGATTTTGAAGGAAATATGCCCTAGAGGCAATAATAAAGTTATTATTTATTTCCTCATATCATGATAAATGTTTATTATTCATGCTAGAATTGTATTAACTGGAAACATGATACATGTGTGAATACATAGACAAACTTAATGTCACTAGTATGCCTCTACTTGACTAGCTCATTAATCAAAGATGGTTATGTTTCCTAACCATAGACATGTGTTGTCATTTGATTAACGGGATCACATCATTAGGAGAATGATGTGATTGACTTGACCCATTCCGTTAGCTTAGCACTTGACCGTTTAGTATGTTGCTATTGCTTTCTTCATGACTTATACAAGTTCCTACAACTATGAGATTATGCAACTCCCGTTTACCGGAGGAACACTTTATGTGCTACCAAACATCACAACGTAACTGGGTGATTATAAAGGAGCTCTACAGGTGTCTCCAAAGGTACATGTTGAGTTGGCATATTTCGAGATTAGGTTTTGTCACTCCGATTGTCGAAGAGGTATCTGTGGGCCCTCTTGGTAATGCACATCACTATAAGCCTTGCAAGCAATGTGGCTAATGAGTTAGTTAGATGCATTACGTAACGAGTAAAGAGACTTGCCTGTAATGAGATTGAACTAGGTATTGAGATACCGACCATCGAATCTCGGGCGAGTAACATACCGATGACAAAGGGAACAATGTATGTTGTTATGCGGTTTGACCAATAAAGATCTTCGTAGAATATGTAGGAGCCAATATGAGTATCCAGGTTCCGCTATTGGTTATTGACCGGAAACAGTTCTAGGTCATGTCTATATAGTTCTCGAACCCGTAGGGTCCGCACGCTCAAGGTTTCGTTGACAGTTTTATTATGAGTTTATGAGTTTTGATGTACCGAAGGTTGTTCGGAGTCCCGGATGTGATCACGGACATGACGAGGAGTCTCGGAATGGTCGAGACATAATGATCGATATATTGGACGACTATATTTGGACACCGAAAAGGTTCCGGGTGAGATTGGGACAATACCGGATCTCCGGGAGGTTATCGGAACCCCCCGGGAGGTATATGGGCCTTATTGGGCCTTAGTGGAAAGGAGGGAGAAGAAGCAAAGGAGGGGGCGCCCCCCCAAGCCCAATCCGAATTGGGAAGGGGGCCGGCCCCCCTTTCCTTCTTCCCTCCCCCCTATTCCTTCCCTATCCTACTCCTAATAGGAAAGGGGGGAGTCCTACTCCCGGTTGAGGTTGGACTCGCCCCCTTAGGGTGCGCCACCCCCTTGGCCGGCCCCCTCCTCCACTCCTTTATATACGGAGGAGGGGGGCACCCCATAGACACAACAATTGATCTCTTGATCTCTTAGCCATGTGCGGTGCCCCCCTCCACCATAGTCCTCGATAATATTGTAGCGGTGCTTAGGCGAAGCCATGCGACGGTAGAACATCAAGATCGTCACCATGCCGTCGTGCTGACAGAACTCTTCATTGACATTCTGCTGGATCGGAGTCCGGGGATCGTCATCGAGCTGAACGTGTGCTAGAACTCGGAGGTGCCATAGTTTTGGTGATTGATCGGTCGGGCCGTGAAGACGTACGACTACATCAACCGCGTTGTTCTAACGCTTCCGCTTTTGGTCTACGAGGGTATGTGGACAACACTCTCCCCTCTCGTTGCTATGCATCACCATGATCTTGCGTGTGCGTAGGAATTCTTTTGAAATTACTACGTTCCCCAACAGTGGCATCCGAGCCTAGGTTTTATGCGTAGATGTTATATGCACGAGTAGAACACAAGTGAGTTGTGGGCGATACAAGTCATACTGCTTACCAGCATGTCATACTTTGGTTCGGCGGTATTGTTGGATGAAGCGGCCCGGACCGACATTACGCGTATGCTTACGCGAGACTGGTTCTACTGACGTGCTTTGCACACAGGTGGCTGGCGGGTGTCTGTTTCTCCAACTTTAGTTGAACTGAGTGTGGCTACGCCCGGTCCTTGCGAAGGTTAAAACAACACTAACTTGACGAACTATCGTTGTGGTTTTGATGCGTAGGTAAGAACGGTTCTTGCTCAGCCCGTAGCAGCCACGTAAAATTTGCAACAACAAAGTAGAGGACGTCTAACTTGTTTTTGCAGGGCATGTTGTGATGTGATATGGTCAAGACGTGATGCTATATTTTATTGTATGAGATGATCATGTTTTGTCGAAGTTATCGGGAACTGGCAGGAGCCATATGGTTGTTGCTTTATTGTATGAAATGCAAACGCCCTGTAATTGCTTTACTTTATCACTAAGCGGTAGCGATAGTCGTAGAAGAAATAGATGGCATAAACGACAATGATGCTACGATGGAGATCAAGGTGTCGCGCCGGTGACGATGGTGATCACGACGGTGCTTCGGAGATGGAGATCACAAGCACAAGATGATGATGGCCATATCATATCACTTATATTGATTGCATGTGATGTTTATCCTTTATGCATCTTATCTTGATTTGATTGATGGTAGCATTTTAAGATGATCTCTCACTAAATTATCAAGAAGTGTTCTACCTGAGTATGCACCATTGCGAAAGTTCTTTGTGCTGAGACACCACGTGATGATCGGGTGTGATAGGCTCTACGTTCAAATACAACAGGAGCAAAACAGTTGCACACGCGGAATACTCAGGTGAAACTTGACGAGCCTAGCATATACAGATATGGCCTCGGAACACAGAGACCAAAAGGTCGAACGTGAATCATATAGTAGATATGATCAACATAGTGATGTTCACCATTGAAACTACTCCATCTCATGTGATGATCGGACATGGTTTAGTTGATTTGGATCACGTGATCACTTAGATGACTAGAGAGATGTCTGTCTAAGTGAGAGTTCTTAAGTAATATGATTAATTGAACTTAAATTTATCATGAACTTAGTACCTAATAGTATTTTGCTTGTCTATGTTTGTTGTAGATAGATGGCTCGTGCTGTTGTTCAATTTTAATGCGTTCCTTGAGAAAGCTAAGTTGAAAGATGATGGTAGCAATTACACGTACTGGGCCCGTAACTTGAGGATTATCCTCATTGCTGCATAGAAGAATTACGTCCTGGAAGCACCGCTGGGTGCCAGACCTGCTGCAGATGCAACTGATGATGTTAAGAATGTCTGGCAGAGCAAAGCTGATGACTACTCGATAGTTCAGTGTGCCATGCTTTACGGCTTGGAACCGGGTCTTCAACGATGTTTTGAACGTCATGGAGCATATGAGATGTTCCAGGAGTTGAAGTTAATATTTCAAGCAAATGCCCGGATTGAGAGATATGAAGTCTCCAATAAGTTCTATAGCTGTAAGATGGAGGAGAATAGTTCTGTCAGTGAACACATACTCAAAATGTCTGGGCATAATAATCACTTGATTCAACTGGGAGTTAATCTTCCTCATGATAGTGTCATTGACAGAATTCTTCAATCACTGCCACCAAGCTACAAGAGCTTCGTGATGAACTATAATATGCAAGGGATGGACAAGACTATTCCCGAGCTCTTCGCAATGCTGAAAGCTACGGAGGTAGAAATCAAGAAGGAGCATCAAGTGTTGATGGTCAATAAGACCACCAATTTCAAGGAAAAGGGCAAAGGGAAGAAGAAGGGGAACTTCAAGAAGAACAGCAAACAAGTTGCTGCTCAAGAGAACAAACCTAAGTCTGGACCTAAGCCTGAGACTGAGTGCTTCTACTGCAAGCAGACTGGACACTGGAAGCGGAACTGCCCCAAGTATTTGGCGGATAAGAAGGATGGCAAAGTGAACAAAGGTATATGTGATATACATGTTATTGATGTGTACCTTACTAATGCCCGCAGTAGCACCTGGGTATTTGATACTAATTTTGTTGCTAATATTTGCAACTCGAAATAGGGACTATGGATTAAGCGAAGATTGGCTAAGGACGAGGTGACGATGCACGTGGAAAATGGTTCCAAAGTCGATGTGATCGCGGTCGGCACGCTACCTCTACATCTACCATCGGGATTAGTTTTAGACCTGAATAATTGTTATTTGGTGCCAGCGTTAAGCATGAACATTATATCTGGATCTTGTTTGATGCAAGACGGTTATTCATTTAAATCAGAGAATAATGGTTGTTCTATTTATATGAGTAATATCTTTTATGGTCATGCACCCTGGAAGAGTGGTCTATTTTTATTAAATCTCGATAGTAGTGATACACATATTCATAATATTGAAGCCAAAAGATGCAGAGTTGATAATGATAGTGCAACTTATTTGTGGCACTGCCGTTTGGGTTATATTGGTGTAAAGCGCATGAAGAAACTCCATACTGATGGACTTCTGGAATCACTTGATTATGAATCACTTGGTACTTGCGAACCGTGCATCATGGGCAAGATGACTAAATCGCCATTCTCCGAAACTATGGAGCGAGCAACTGATTTGTTGGAAATCATACATACTGATGTATGTGGTCCAATGAATATTGAGGCTCGCGGCGGGTATCGTTATTTTCTCACCTTCACAGATGATTTAAGCAGATATGGGTATATCTACTTGATGAAACACAAGTCTGAAACATTTGAAAAGTTCAAAGAATTTCAGATTGAAGTGGAAAATCATCGTAACAAGAAAATAAAATTTCTACGATCTGATCATGGAGGAGAATATTTGAGTTACGAGTTTGGTTTACATTTGAAGCAATGCGGAATAGTTTCGCAACTCACGCCACCCGGAACACCTCAACGAAATGGTGTGTCCGAACATCGTAATCGTACTTTACTAGATATGGTGCGATCTATGATGTCTCTTACTGATTTACCGCTATCATTTTGGGGTTATGCTTTAGAGACGACCGCATTCATGTTAAATAGGGCACCATCAAAATACATTGAGATGACGCCTTATGAACTGTGGTTTGGCAAGAAACCAAAGTTGTCGTTTCTTAAAGTTTGGGGCTGCGATGCTTATATAAAGAAACTTCAACCAGATAAGCTCGAACCCAAATCGGATAAATGTGTCTTCATAGGATACCCAAAAGAGACTATTGGGTACACCTTCTATCACAGATCTGAGGGCAGGATTTTTGTTGCTAAATTCGGATCCTTTCTAGAGAAGGAGTTTCTCTCGAAAGAAGTGAGTGGGAGGAAAGTAGAACCTGATGAGGTAACTATACCTGCTCCCTTATTGGAAGTAGTTCATCACAAGAACCGGTTCCTGTACAACTACACCAATCAGTGAGGAAGCTAATGATATTGATCATGAAATTTCAGATCAAGTTACTACCGAACCTCGTAGGTCTACCAGAGTAAGATCCGCACCAGAGTGGTACGGTAATCCTATTTTGGAAATCATGTTACTTGACCATGGCGAACCTACGAACTATGAGGAAGCGATGATGAGCCCAGATTCCGCAAAATGGCTTGAGGCCATGAAATCTGAGATGGGATCCATGTATGAGAACAAAGTATGGACTTTGGTTGACTTGCCTGATGATCGGCAAGCCATCGAGAATAAATGGATCTTCAAGAAGAAGACTGACGCTGATGGTAATGTAACTGTCTACAAAGCTCGACTTGTTGCAAAAGGTTTTCGACAAGTTCAAGGGGTTGACGATGATGAGACTTTCTCACCCGTAGCGATGCTTAAGTCTGTCCGAATCATGTTAGCAATTGCCGCATTTTATGATTATGAAATTTGGCAAATGGATGTCAAAACTGCATTCCTGAATGGATTTCTGGAAGAAGAGTTGTATATGATGCAACCGGAAGGTTTTGTCGATCCAAAAGGTGCTAACAAAGTGTGCAAGCTCTAGCGATCCATTTATGGACTGGTGCAAGCATCTCGGAGTTAGAATAAATGCTTTGATAGTGTGATCAAAGCATATGATTTTATACAGACTTTTGGAGAAGCCTGTATTTACAAGAAAGTGAGTGGGAGATCTGTAGCATTTCTGATATTATATGTAGATGACATATTGTTAATTGGAAATGATATAGAATTTTTGGATATCATAAAGGGATACTTGAATAAAAGTTTTTCAATGAAAGACCTAGGTGAAGCTGCTTACATATTGGGCATCAAGATCTATAGAGATAGATCAAGATGCTTGATTGGACTTTCACAAAGCACATACCTTGATAAAAGTTTTGAAAAAGTTCAAAATGGATCAGGCAAAGAAAGGATTCTTGCCTGTATTACAAGGTGTGAAGTTGAGTCAGACTCAATGCCCGACCATAGCAGAAGATAGAGAGAAAATGAAAGATGTTCCCTATGCTTCAGAAATAGGCTCTATCATGTATGAAATGCTGTGTACCAGACCTGATGTATGCTTAGCAATAAGTTTGGCAGGGAGGTACCAAAGTAATCTAGGAGTGGATCACTGGACAGCGGTCAAGAATATCCTGAAATACTTGAAAAGGACTAAGGATATGTTTCTCGTTTATGGAGGTGACAAAGAGCTAGTCGTAAATGGTTACGTCGATGCAAGCTTTGACACTGATCCGGACGATTCTAAATTGCAAACCGGATACGTGTTTATATTGAACGCTGGAGCTGTCAGCTGGTGAAGTTCTAAACAAAGCATCGTGGCGGGATCTACATGCGAAGCGGAGTACATAGCTACTTCGGAAGCAGCAAATGAAGGAGTCTGGATGAAAGAGTTCATTTCCGATCTAGGTGTCATACCTAGTGCATCGGGACCAATGAAGATCTTTTGTGACAATACTAGTGCAATTGCCTTGGCAAAGGAATCCAGATTTCACAAGAGGACCAAACACATCAAGAGATGCTTCAATTCCATCCGGGACCAAGTCCAGGTGGGAGACATAGAGCTTTGCAAGATACATACGGATCTGAATGTTGCAGACACGTTGACTAAGCCTCTTCCACGAGCAAAACATGATCAGCACCAAGACTCCATGGGTGTTAGAATCAATACTGTGTAATCTAGATTATTGACTCTAGTACAAGTGGGAGACTGAAGAAAATATGCCCTAGAGGCAATAATAAAGTTATTATTTATTTCCTCATATCATGATAAATGTTTATTATTCATGCTAGAATTGTATTAACCGGAAACATGATAAATGTGTGAATACATAGACAAACTTAATGTCACTAGTATGCCTCTACTTGACTAGCTCATTAATCAAAGATGGTTATGTTTCCTAACCATAGACATGTGTTGTCATTTGATTAACGGGATCACATAATTAGGAGAATGATGTGATTGACTAGACCCATTCCGTTAGCTTAGCACTTGATTGTTTAGTATGTTGCTATTGCTTTCTTCACGACTTATACAAGTTCCTACAACTATGAGATTATGCAACTCCCGTTTACCAGAGGAACACTTTGTGTGCTACCAAACGTCACAACATAACTGGGTGATTATAAAGGAGCTCTACAGGTGTCTCCAAAGGTACATTTTGAGTTGGCGTATTTCAAGATTTGGTTTTGTCACTCCGATTGTCGGAGAGGTATCTCTGGGCCCTCTCAGTAATGCACATCACTATAAGCCTTGCAAGCAATGTGGCTAATGAGTTAGTTACAGAATGATGCATTACGTAACGAGTAAAGAGACTTGCCGGTATAGAGATTGAACTAGGTATTGAGATACCGACGATCGAATATCGGGCGAGTAACATACCGATGACAAAGGGAACAATGTATGTTGTTATGCGGTTTGACCGATAAAGATCTTCGTAGAATATGTAGGAGCCAATATGAGCATCCAGGTTCCGCTATTGGTTATTGACCGGAAACAGTTCTAGGTCATGTCTACATAGTTCTCGAACCCGTAGGGTCCGCACGCTTAAGGTTTCGTTGACAGTTTTATTATGAGTTTATGAGTTTTGTTGTACCGAAGGTTGTTCGGAGTCCCGGATGTGATCGCGGACATGACGAGGAGTCTCGAAATGGTCGAGACATAAAGATCGATATATTGGACGACTATATTTGGACACCGGAAAGGTTCCGGGTGAGGTTGGGACAATACCGGATCTCCGGGAGGTTATCGGACCCCCCCGGAGGTATATGGGCCTTATTGGGCCTTAGTGGAAAAGGAGGGAGAAGAAGCAAAGGAGGGGGCGCCCCCCAAGCCCAATCCGAATTGGGAAGGGAGCCGGCCCCCCCTTTCCTTCTTCCCTCCCCCCTCTTCCTTCCCTCTCCTACTCCTAATAGGAAAGGGGGAGTCCTACTCCCAGTTGGGGTTGGACTCCCCCCTTAGGGCGCGCCACCCCCTTGGCCGCCCCCCTCCTCCACTCCTTTATATACGGAGGAGGGGGGCACCCCATAGACACAATAATTGATCTCTTGATCTCTTAGCCGTGTGCGGTGCCCCCCTCCACCATAGTCCTCGATAATATTGTAGCGGTGCTTAGGCGAAGCCCTGCGACGGTAGAACATCAAGATCATCACCGCGCCGTCGTGCTGACAGAACTCTTCCCCGACATTCTGCTGTATCAGAGTCCGGGGATCGTCATCGAGCTGAACGTGTGATAGAACTCGGAGGTGCCGTAGTTTCGGTGCTTGATCGGTCGGGCCGTGAAGACGTACGACTACATCAACCGCGTTGTTCTAACGCTTCCGCTTTCGGTCTACGAGGGTATGTGGACAACACTCTCCCCTCTCATTGCTATGCATCACCATGATCTTGCGTGTGCGTAGGAATTTTTTTGAAATTACTGATTTCAAAAAAATTCCTACGCACACGCAAGATCATGGTGATGCATAGCAACGAGAGGGGAGAGTGTTGTCCACGTACCCTCGTAGACCGAAAGCGGAAGCGTTATGACAACATGGTTGATGTAGTCGTACGTCTTTATGATCCGACCGATCCAAGTACCGACCGTACGGCACCTCCGAGTTCAGCACATGTTCAGCTCGATGACGAGCCCCGGACTCCGATCCACCAGGGTGTCGGGATGAGTTCCGTCAGCGCGATGGCATGGTGATGATGATGATGTTCTACCGACGCAGGGCTTCGCCTAAGCACCGCTAAGATATGACCGAGGTGGAATATGGTGGAGGGAGCACCGCACACGGCTAAGGAACGATCACGAAGATCAACTTATGTGTCTAGAGGTGCCCCCTACCCCCGTATATAAAGGAGCAAGGGGGGAGGCCGGCCGGCCCTAGGGGGCGCTCCAAGGAGGGGGGAGTCCTCCTCCTAGTGGCAGTAGGACTCCCCTTTCCAAGTCCAACTAGGAAGGGGGAAGGGGGAAGGAAAGAGAGGGAGAGGGAGAGGGAAAGAGGGGCCGCGCCCCCCTCCCTAGTCCAATTCAGACTCCCCATGGGAGGGGGCGCGCCACCTCATGGGCTGCTGCCTTCTCTCTCCCCTCAGGCCCACTAAGGCCCAATACTTCCCCGGGTGGTTCCGGTAACCCTCCGACACTCCGGTTTTCTCCGAAATCACCCGGAACACTTCCGGCGTCCGAATATAGTCGCCCAATATATCAATCTTTATGTCTCAACCATTTCGAGACTCCTCGTCATGTCCGTGATCACATCCGGGACTCCGAACAACCTTCGGTACATCAAAACTTATAAACTCATAATAAAACTGTCATCGTAACGTTAAGCGTGCGGACCCTACGGGTTCGAGAACTGTGTAGACATGACCTACAACTATTTTCAGTCAATAACCAATAGCGGAACCTGGATGCTCATATTGGCTCCTACATATTCTACGAAGATCTTTATCGGTCAAACCGCATAACAACATACGTTGTTCCCTTTGTCATCAGTATGTTAGTTGCCCGAGATTCGATCGTCGGTATCCAATACCTAGTTCAATCTCGTTACCGGCAAGTCTCTTTACTCGTTATGTAATGCATCATTCCGTAACTAACTCATTAGCTACATTGCTTGCAAGGCTTATAGTGATGTGCATTACCGAGAGGGCCCAGAGATACCTCTCCGACAATCGGAGTGACAAAACCTAATCTCGAAATACGCCAACTCAACATGTACCTTTGGAGACACCTGTAGAGCTCCTTTATAATCTCCCAGTTACGTTGTGACGTTTGGTAGCACACAAAGTGTTCCTCCGGTAAACGGGAGTTGCATAATCTCATAGTTGTAGGAACTTTGTATAAGTCATGAAGAAAGCAATAGCAACATACTAAATGATCAAGTGCTAGGCTAACGGAATGGGTCAAGTCAATCACATCATTCTCCTAATGATGTGACCCCGTTAATCAAATGACAACACATGTCTATGGTTAGGAAACAAAACCATCTTTGATTAATGAGCTAGTCAAGTAGAGGCACACTAGTGACATTATGTTTGTCTATGTATTCACACATGTATCATGTTTCCGGTTAATACAATTATAGCATGAATAATAAACATTTATCATGATATGAGGAAATAAATAATAACTTTATTATTGCCTCTAGGGCATATTTCCTTCAGTCTCCCACTTGCACTAGAGTCAATAATCTAGATTACACAGTAATGATTCTAACACCCATGTAGTCTTGGTGCTTATCATGTTTTGCTCGTGGAAGAGGCTTAGTCAACGAGTCTGCAACATTCAGATCTGTATATATCTTGCAAATCTCTATGTCTCCCACCTGGACTTGATCCTTGATGGAATTGAAGCGTCTCTTGATGTGCTTGGTCCTCTTGTGAAATCTGGATTCCTTTGCCAAGGCAATTGCACCAGTATTGTTACAGAAGATCTTCATTGGTCCCGATGCACTAGGTATGACACCTATATAGAAAATAAAGTCCTTCATCCAGACTCCTTCATTTGCTGCTTCCGAAGCAGCTATGTACTCCGCTTCGCATGTAGATCCCGCCACGATGCTTTGTTTAGAACTGCACCAAGTTACAACTCCACCATTTAATAAAAACACGTATCCGGTTTGCGATTTAGAATCGTCCGGATCAGTGTCAAAGCTTGCATCGACGTAACCATTTACGACTAGCTCTTTGTCACCTCCATAAACGAGAAACATATCCTTAGTCCTTTTCAGGTATTTTAGGATGTTCTTGACCACAGTCCAGTGATCCACTCCTGGATTACTTTGGTACCTACCCGCCAAGCTTATTGCTAAGCATACGTCAGGTATGGTACACAACATTGCATAGATGATAGCGCCTATGGCTGAAGCATAGGGAACATCTTTCATTTTCTCTCTATCTTCTACGTGGTCGAGCATTGAGTCCGACTCAACTTCACACCTTGTAATACAGGCAAGAACCCTTTCTTTACCTGATCCATTTTGAACTTTTTCAAAACTTTATCAAGGTATGTGCTTTGTGAAAGTCCAATTAAGCGTCTTGATCTATCTCTATAGATCTTGATGCCCAATATCTAAGCAGCTTCACCGAGGTCGTTCATTGAAAAACTTTTATTCAAGTATCCCTTTATGCTATCCAGAAATTCTATATCATTTCCAATTAACAATATGTCATCTACATATAATATCAGAAATGCTACAGAGCTCCCACTCACTTTCTTGTAAATACAGACTTCTCCAAAAGTCTGTATAAAACCATATACTTTGATCACACTATCAAAGCATTTATTCCAACTCCGAGATGCTTGCACCAGTCCATAAATGGATCGCTGGAGCTTGCACACTTTGTTAGCACCTTTTGGATCGACAAAACCTTCTGGTTGCATCATATACAACTTTTCTTCCAGAAATCCATTCAGGAATGCAGTTTTGACATCCATTTGCCAAATTTCATAATCATAAAATGCGGCAATTGCTAACATGATTCAGACAAACTTAAGCATCGCTACAGGTGAGAAAGTCTCATCATAGTCAATCCCTTGAACTTGTCGAAAACCTTTTGCAACAAGTCGAGCTTTGTAGACAGTTACATTACCATCAGCGTCAGTCTTCTTCTTGAAGATCCATTTATTCTCAATGGCTTACCGATCATCGGGCAAGTCAACCAAAGTCCATACTTTGTTCTCATACATGGATCCCATCTCAGATTTCATGGCTTCAAGCCATTTTGCGGAATCTGGGCTCATCATCGCTTCCTCATAGTTCGTAGGTTCGCCATGGTCAAGTAACATAACTTCCAGAATAGGATTACCGTACCACTCTAGTGCGGATCTTACTCTGGTAGACCTATGAGGTTCACTAGAAACTTGATCTGAAGTTTCATGATCAATATCATTAGCTTCCTCACTAATTGGTGTAGTTGTCACAGGAACCGGTTCTTGTGATGAACTACTTTCCAATAAGGGAGCAGGTACAATTACCTCATCAAGTTCTACTTTCCTCCCACTCACTTCTTTCGAGAGAAACTCCTTCTCTAGAAAGGATCCGAATTTAGCAACGAAAATCTTGCCCTCAAATATGTGATAGAAGGTGTACCCAATAGTCTCTTTTGGGTATCCTATGAAGACACATTTCTCCGATTTGGGTTCGAGCTTATCTGGTTGAAGTTTCTTCACATAAGCATCGCAGCCCCAAACTTTAAGAAACGACAACTTTGGTTTCTTGCCAAACCACAGTTCATAAGGCGTCATCTGAACGGATTTCGATGGTGCCCTATTTAACATGAATGCGGCCGTCTCTAAAGCATAACCCCAAAATGATAGAGGTAAATCAGTAAGAGACATCATAGATCGCACCATATCCAGTAAAGTACGATTACGACGTTCGGACACACCATTTCGTTGTGGTGTTCCGGGTGTCATGAGTTGAGAAACTATTCCGCATTGTTTCAAATGTAAACCAAACTCGTAACTCAAATATTCTCCTCCACGATCAGATCGTAGAAATTTTATTTTCTTGTTACGATGATTTTCCACTTCACTCTGAAATTCTTTGAACTTTTCAAATGTTTCAGACTTGTGTTTCATCAAATAGATATACCAATCTCTGCTCAAATCATATGTGAAGGTGAGAAAATAATGATACCCGCCACGAGCCTCAATATTCATTGGACCACATACATCAGTATGTATGATTTCCAACAAATCAGTTGCTCGCTCCATAGTTCCGGAGAACGGCGTTTTAGTCATCTTGCCCATGAGGCAAGGTTCGCAAGTACCAAGTGATTCATAATCAAGTGATTCCAAAAGTCCATCAGTATGGAGTTTCTTCATGCGCTTTACACCGATATTACCTAAACGGCAGTGCCACAAATAAGTTGCACTATCATTATCAACTCTGCATCTTTTGGCTTCAACATTATGAATATGTGTATCACTACTATCGAGATTTAATAAAAATAGATCACTCTTCAAGGATGCATGACCATAAAAGATATTACTCATATAAATAGAACAACCATTATTCTCTAATTTAAATGAATAACCGTCTTGCGTCAAACAAGATCCAGATATAATGTTCATGCTCAACGCTGGCACCAAATAACAATTATTTAGATCTAAAACTAATCCCGATGGTAGATGTAGAGGTAGTGTGCCGACCGCGATCACATCGACTTTGGAACCATTTTCCACGCGCATCGTCACCTCGTCCTTAGCCAATCTTCGCTTAATCCATAGTCCTTGTTTCGAGTTGCAAATATTAGCAACAAAACCAGTATCAAATACCCAGGTGCTACTGCGAGCATTAGTAAGGTACACATCTATAACATGTATATCACATATACCTTTATTCACTTTGCCATCCTTCTTATCCGTCAAAATACTTGGGCAGTTCCGCGTCCAGTGTCCAGTCTGCTTGCAGTAGAAGCACTCAGTCTCAGGCTTAGGTCCAGACTTGGGTTTCTTCTCTTGAGCAGTAACTTGTTTGCTGTTCTTCTTGAAGTTCCCCTTCTTCTTCCCTTTGCCCTTTTTCTTGAAACTGATGGTCTTATTGACCATCAACAATTGATGCTCCTTCTTGATTTCTACCTCCGCAGCCTTTAGCATTGCGAAGAGCTCGGGAATAGTCTTGTCCATCCCTTGCATATTATAGTTCATCACGAAGCTCTTGTAGCTTGGTGGCAGTGATTGAAGAATTCTGCCAATGACACTATCATCAGGAAGATTAACTCCCAGTTGAATCAAGTGATTATTATACCCCAGACATTTTGAGTATGTGTTCACTGACAAAACTATTCTCCTCCATCTTACAGCTATAGAACTTATTGGAGACTTCATATCTCTCAATCCGGGCATTTGCTTGAAATATTAACTTCAACTCCTGGAACATCTCATATGCTCCATGACGTTCAAAACGTCGTTGAAGACCCGGTTCCAAGCCGTAAAGCATGGCACACTGAACTATCGAGTAGTCATCAACTTTGCTCTACCAGACATTCTTAACGTCATCAGTTGCATCTGCAGCAGGCCTAGCACCCAGCGGTGCTTTCAGGACGTAATTCTTCTGTGCAGCAATGAGGATAATCCTCGGGTTACGGACCCAGTCCGTGTAATTGCTACCATCATCTTTCAACTTAGCTTTCTCAAGGAACGCATTAAAATTCAACGGAACAACAGCACGAACCATCTATCTACAGCAAACATAGACAAGCAAAATACTATCAGGTACTAACTTCATGATAAATTTAAGTTCAATTAATCATATTACTTAAGAACTCCCACTTAGACAGACATCTCTCTAGTCATTTAAGTGATCACGTGATCCAAATCAACTAAACCATGTCCGATCATCACATGAGATGGAGTAGTTTCAATGGTGAACATCACTATGTTGATCATATCTACTATATGATTCACGTTCGACCTTTCGGTCTCCGTGTTCCGAGGCCATATTTGTATATGCTAGGCTTGTCAAGTTTAACCTGAGTATTCCGCGTGTGCAACTGTTTTGCACCCATTGTATTTGAACGTAGAGCCTATCACACCCGATCATCACGTGGTGTCTCAACACTAAGAACTTTCGCAACGGTGCATACTCAGGGAGAACACTTCTTGATAATTTAGTGAGAGATCATCTTAAAATGCTACCGTCAATCAAAGCAAGATAAGATGCATAAAGGATAAACATCACATGCAATCAATATAAGTGATATGATATGGCCACCATCATCTTGTGCTTGTGATCTCCATCTCCGAAGCACCGTCATGATCACCATCGTCACCGGCGCGATACCTTGATCTCAATCGTAGCATCATTGTCGTTACGCCATCTATTGCTTCTACGACTATCGCTACCGCTTAGTGATAAAGTAAAGCAATTACAGGGCGTTTGCATTTCATACAATAAAGCGACAACCATATGGCTCCTGCCAGTTACCGATAACTTCGGTTACAAAACATGATCATCTTATACAATAAAATATAGCATCACGTCTTGACCATATCACATCACAACATGCCCTGCAAAAACAAGTTAGACGTCCTCTACTTTGTTGTTGCAAATTTTACGTGGCTGCTACGGGCTGAGCAAGAACCGTTCTTACCTACGCATCAAAACCACAACGATAGTTCGTCAAGTTGGTGCTGTTTTAACCTTCGCAAGGACCGGGCGTAGCCACACTCGGTTCAACTAAAGTTGGAGAAACAGACACCCGCTAGTCACCTGTGTGCAAAGCACGGCGGTAAAACTAGTCTCGCGTAAGCGTACGCGTAATGTCGGTCCGGGCCGCTTCATCCAACAATACCGCTGAACCAAAGTATGACATGCTGGTAAGCAGTATGACTTGTATCGCCCACAACTCACTTGTGTTCTACTCGTGCATATAACATCAACGCATAAAACCTAGGCTCGGATGCCTCTGTTGGGGAACGTAGTAATTTCAAAAAAATTCCTACGCACACTCAAGATCATGGTGATGCATAGCAACGAGAGGAGAGAGTGTTGTCCACGTACCCTCGTAGACCGAAAGCGGAAGCGTGATGACAACGCGGTTGATGTAGTCGTACGTCTTCATGATCTGACCGATCCAAGTACCGAACGTACGGTACCTCCGAGTTCAGCACACGTTCAGCTCGATGACGATCCCCGGACTCCGATCCAGCAGGGTGTCGGGGATGAGTTCCATCAGCATGACGGCGTGGTGACGATGATGATGTTCTACCGACGCAGGGCTTCGCCTAAGCACCGCTACGATATGACCGAGGTGGAATATGGTGGAGGGGGGCACCGCACACGGCTAAGGAACGATCACGAAGATCAACTTGTGTGTCTAGAGGTGCCCCCTGCCCCCGTATATAAAGGAGCAAGGGGGGAGGTCGGCCGTCCCTAGGGGGCGCGCCAAGGAGGGGGGAGTCCTCCTCCTAGTGGGAGTAGGACTCCCCTTTCCTAGTCCAACTAGGAAGGAGGAAGGGGGAAGGAAAGAGAGGGAGAGGAAGAGGGAAAGAGGGGCCGCGCCCCCTCCCCTAGTCCAATTCGGACTCCCCATGGGAGGGGGCGCGCCACCTCCTGGGCTGCTGCCCTCTCTTTCCCCTCAGGCCCACTAAGGCCCAATACTTCCCCGGGGGGTTCCGGTAACCGCTCCGGCACTCCGATTTTCTCCGAAATCACCCGAAACACTTCCGGTGTCCGAATATAGTCGTCCAATATATCAATCTTTATGTCTCAACCATTTCGAGACCCCTCATCATGTCCGTGATCACATCCGGGACTCCGAACAACCTTCGGTACATCAAAACTTATAAATCATAATAAAACTGTCATCGTAACGTTAAGCGTGCGGACCCTACGGGTTCGAGAACTATGTAGACATGACCTAGAACTGTTTCCGGTCAATAACCAATAGCGGAACCTGGATGCTCATATTGGCTCCTACATATTCTACGAAGATCTTTATCGGTCAAACCGCATAACAACATACGTTGTTCCCTTTGTCATCAGTATGTTACTTGCCCGAGATTCGATCGTCGGTATCCAATACCTAGTTCAATCTCGTTACCGGCAAGTCTCTTTACTCGTTACGTAATGCATCATTCCGTAACTAACTCATTAGCTACATTGCTTGCAAGGCTTATAGTGATGTGCATTACCGAGAGGGCCCAGAGATACCTCTCCGACAATCGGAGTGACAAAACCTAATCTCGAAATACACCAACTCAACATGTACCTTTGGAGACACCTGTAGAGCTCCTTTATAATCACCCAGTTACGTTGTGACGTTTGGTAGCACACAAAGTGTTCCTCCGGTAAAGGGGAGTTACATAATCTCATAGTTATAGGAACTTTGTATAAGTCATGAAGAAAGCAATGGCAACATACTAAACGATCAAGTGCTAGGCTAACGGAATGGGTCAAGTCAATCACATCATTCTCCTAATGATGTGATCCCATTAATCAAATGACAACACATGTCTATGGTTAGGAAACATAACAATCTTTGATTAATGAGCTAGTCAAGTAGAGGCACACTAGTGACATTATGTTTGTCTATGTATTCACACATGTATCATGTTTTCGATTAATACAATTCTAGCATGAATAATAAATATTTATCATGATATGAGGAAATAAATAATAACTTTATTATTGCCTTTAGGGCATATTTCCTTCAACTACTACATTCCCCAACAGATTTAGCAGCGGCCGGCGTCTCCTTCAGATGTATGGCGCCTTACTCAGATCGCCGGCACCTCATCCTCCATATGCCCATCAGCAGTGGAGATGACTGAGGCGGCGGTACGGAGGCGGTTGGCAAGGTGGTGGCTTGGGCCGGCAACACGGAAAGGTCCGATTTTGACCCTGCCCAAGCCAGCCGGATTCAACTATTCAGGGGGAGTCGGATTCGCCAGGTCGGTGATCTAGGCCGGCCTGTTCCTCAGATCTCCAGCACCGGCTCCTTCCGATCTCCGTCGGGATAGGCGACGACGAAGGCGGCGGCCGACGTTTCCAACCTTTTCATCGTTTCGATGTTAGGATGGTTTTATAGATCGTCGAATGTCGAATCTTCGGCACCTCCTTGGGTTCTTGGGCACCTCATCCCAATCTGTCTGGCACAGCCAACCAACGGCAAGAGCAGAGCACGAAGCAACATCTGTACCTGGTACTTGATGACCATGCCGACGGATTCAGCATCCACAAGCTGGACATGGACAATGACCCGGAAGCCGGCTGCGGCTCTGCAGGGACCCTGCTGCGCCTCTCCGAGCCGCCTGTCCTCCGCATAGGGCCTCCAACAATCGGAAGGAGCGCACAGTTTGCTGCCCTTGGCAGCCACATCATAGCCACATGCCCCTACGCCATGGAAATACCCCAGGAACAAGAGGCCCAGGACAAGGCTACCCTCATCCTCGGCACGAAGACATCTACGCTTACTATGTCACGTACGAGAGGTCTACTAAACTACTATGATGTGGCCATAGCCGTCCTATATGTGTTTGAATCAAATAGCGACGACGGCACCGACAGCTTATATTATTTTGGAAATATTAACGCCCACACGTGTGGGTGTTTGCATCTCGCCCACACGCGTGGATCCACGTCCGTTCATGAGCGCATGAATTTTGGCATGTTTCTAGTGCCACGTAGGACTGGCCTGGTGTGTGGGCTTTCACCCGGTCGCCCACACGGCCGTTTCACCACACGGGAGGGGCTGATGTGTGGGCGTTCAGCAGTTCGCGCACACGCCACTTTCCACGCACGTATAAGGGCTAGTGTGTGGGCATTTGCCATCTCGCCCACACGCCCGTCTCCTCTCCCACACCCAAGCTGCTAGTTGCCATATTTTTTGCAGCGCACATGGCAACTGCCCTAGTGTGCTTTATAAGCAGGTGGCAACTCTTTTTTTACCCGAGTTACCATGTGTTTTGCAGGGTACACGGTAACTGCCTAGTGTGCACGTAAGCAGATGGCAATTCTCTCTTTACCGAGTTGCCATGTGTTTTTGCATGGTACATGGCAACTGCCCTAACGTGCACATAAGCAGATGACAACTCTTCCTTTTTACATGGCAACTGCCCTAACATGCTTGTGACACATGGCAACTCTCTCAACTGCCTAGTGTTAGTATGTGGCAACTCCTAAAGTTTTGAAATCATGGCAACTACAGTAGACCAGACCATAAATGCCAACTGCAGTTGAGCAACCATGGCAACTGCAGTTGTCTGACATGGCAACCGTACTTCAGCGACATGGCAACTGCAGTTAAACGAACATGGACGAGGGTTTGGACCATGGCAACTGCGGGCACGCGGTGACTGTCACGCGTGACGTGCGGGACCACGAGATACGAGGCATGACATACGGGGCGTGTGGGCGTTATCTACTTCGCTCACAGTGCGTGTGAGAGGGATCCGGAGGAAAAAAAAAGATGTGTGGGCATTACTTGTTTTGCCTACACGTAGGTGTGTGGGTTGTTCCTCTTATACACCACACAAAATGTATGGGCAATCTTCTTAACGCCCACACGTGTGACACTTATCAGCGTCCATCCTCACGCTTCTCTTGGAGTTGGCCTAGGCCCCCACCCGACTTCCCGTTTAATCCCAAGTTCATCACTTCTCTTGCCGTGCACCCGCGGACGGGCACCATCTTTGTTTCCGCTTGTAGGAGTACATTGTCCTACGGCACGACAGGTGGTGGCCGGTGGAACCGCCTTGGTAATTGGGTGCTGCCATTCAGAGGCCCTGCACACTATGATAGCTTGCTCAACGCATGCGTCGGGCTCCACTTCCGTTCCGTTAACGCGGGCGAGGCTGGTGGGTACCTTTGTGCATGCCACATCATCTCTGGACAGCAGCCGCCAATGTGGAAAGTAGGCAGGGAGCAACTTTTTCTCAAACACCCACACTGGAGACATGTGGACAAAACTAGATCACATGGGTGAGGGCAGTTAAGTACTGCCTCATGGAGCGCCTCCTCCCTGAGGGAGCGGAAAAGATGAAGTATGTGCTTCGTGTGACCACATTCAACGTCAAGTATGGCGAGGACCCATGGCTCACTGGCCTGCTCGCTTCTACAAGGCGCCCAGCTATCGTCGTCATTTTGATGTGCAAGCGTTTTGGATGTAGCCCGTGCTCAAGCTTGTTCGTTTACCAACTTTTCACGTTTTCTGCTTCTTTTGCCCGTTATATTAGATGAGCTGGTGTTTCTAGTAGGTTCTTAATAATAATAATAATAATAATAATAATAATAAGAAGAACTAATGTGTCGTACCAAATTTGATGGTGGCTCTCTTTATTTGTTGTACAACTAGGACAAATGCCCGTGCGTTGCACAGGGCGATAAATGTGGCAGAACTTGCTTCATGGGTCCCTTTTTTGGCACGTTATATATCTAATTTAAATAAATTTTGAACGTGAAAATTCCTTGTTTTTATTAAGACCTAATATTTTCATTAAAAATGTAAAATCTTTTGAAGAGTAGTATAAAAAGTTATGTAAATCGGCACATTTCTCTATGAAATATTTTTTATGTAAATTAATTATTTCTATTGTACATTTTGAAATGTTTTTTGTAGTTAGTAGTGCTTTTTGGGAGAATTTTTAAGTGTTTTTAAAAAGTACGAACATATTTAAAGAGTAGTTAATGTTCTTATAGAAATTTGAACATTTCAGTAAAAGTATTTTTAATAGTTTTTAAAAATAATTTTTGTTTGTTTTACATTTGTAAATGTTTATTTGGGAAGTGTACATTTCTAAATGTTACATTTAAAAAAAATTATATAGTGCAAACATTTTTTGAAACAAAAATAGTTTGAAACTGTGAACATTTCTAAGCTATATTTATTGTTTCGTGTGTTGCAACAGGTTTAAATAAATCTGAGAGTTTGTTTGGTATTCGAGAGTTTACATGTCATGATGAATAATAATGTACCAATTAAATTGGTTGTAAGAGTTGTAATAATCCACTTTTTGAAGATCCCATTGTATTCCAAAAGCTTGTAATTTTGTTCTCTGCTGACAAAACCTACTCCTTCAAATTGCTCTAAAGAAATTGGATTATGTGTAATAAAAAATATGATTGCCGAAAAGTTAATTGTTTATAATGGTTGTCAATCTTTTGTTGACACTTTGCATCCAGTAGTAGGAGCACACCCTCGAGGCAACATGACCACTACCCTGGACGTTATCATCGGACCTCGATGGGGATCAAGATTAGGGTACACAGAGCTACAGATCCCCCAACCCAGTTGTTGTGCAGGGCGAAACATGACGCGAGCAGAATGCACCGTTGTCCACACATTATCTCCTCTTTGTCCCTCCCTCTCTCCTCCCTATATCACCAAGACATCGATGACATCCAGAGTTGAGGAATATCTTTATGGTCAGGAAGTAATGGTGAGCCCCAAATATTTTCTCCCTTAAGAAATACTATTTCTTTCCAACATTTCATTTAATTTAATTAATAGTATATCTGGTAATATATTCATAAGTTGTGATACACATGAATACTAAATTATGGCAGTAACAACAAACAATAGCAAATACTGGATGCTACATAATCGGGCCCGAAAATATATATAATCGATGCACGCACATAATGGTTGTTCAGCCGGAAAAATATATAATCGGTGCATACACATAGCATCCAGCAGCATCCGCAGTTCCGCTCGGTGCAGCAACCAACAACATCCACTGACGCCCACACTGCGTGCCTCTTATCCATCCATACACAACACACATCACCATTCCTCCTCTTCTTCATCCACCCCTATCCAGCGCGCCCACGAACAACTTGGCCTCGCCTCCCCACTCTCCTGGAGTGCGTGCAGCCGTGGTGGTGGCTGGCCCAGGGTAGCAACCCACTGTCGGTGAGGAACCATAAGATCCCTGTGCCAGCAGCCTCGGATCTGGCCCGATTCGTACGTCCACGGCCTCCGCGACCTGCGAATGCCCCCTGGTCCGGCCTAGATCCCGCGCCGCTTCGTCTGTTCGTGTTGACCCCGAGGAGGCGTCCAACGCCTCGTCCCACGGCCCACCTGCCTCGGCTAGGCCTGCGACGGCGGCGGTGGCGACGGGGCTGCTGCGGTTGGGGCAACAACCCTGTGCCGTGGTGGTGGAGCTCTCCGGTGGATGGCTGAAGGGACGGCTCGGTTGCTCGCCAGATCTGGCGGGCGTTGATTGGAGTTGAGATGGTGCGTCGCGTTCGTGATGGTGCGTTGCGTTCGTCGGCCAACTACGGCTGCATATGGGACTCCTGGCGGCAGGCCTGTGGCCGAGGCACGGGAGGTGATCTGGCGCAGCTGAGGCCTGCTGTGTGTCGTATCTGGCACAAAAGGTAAATTATTTGATGGAAGAAAGATTCTCAACACAGCTACGGAGTACATGTTATGGAAGAAATCGAGCTAGGTCTTTTTTTTTTGAGAAAAAGAGATGCAGGCCGGCAATGTACAAAACTTGAGCGCAAAGAACAAACAAACGATGGGCTGGAAGGCATGCAGCGGCAAAGAACATATGGGCTGCTTCGTTTGTAGGCTCAACAATTAGGACGTAAATTCACGGGAAACCGAAAATTACCTAAGCAAAAAATTAGTACCACCTTGAATATGGGTTTTTTCGAAACTGAAAGCGTAAACTTATGGGAAGAAGCGTATTGTGACGGTGAACCCGGAGACCCAATCCGTGCTTTATTATTAGGGAGAGACTAGGTTTTATTACAGCTGATAGTTTGCTCCCAAACAAATTGTGCCTCGTAATACTTCTCTTTATATTGTTATGGAATTTAGCCTCGCATCAGAGTAGCGTTCCTAAAATGCTACCACCTTGTCTTCTTTGGATATGCTTTTTTAACTTCTGTGGTAAATTACTAACTTTGTTTCACTGTTGGTGTTTGATGATAATAATGCATCGCAAATATGATGCAACCTGATCCATTTGAGGATGGTAAGCATTTAGATCCGGCACACCAGTCGAAACGTCGGCCGGCTCCTGCCTTGCCTTGTTACGCACAACACACGCGCGCGCGCGCACACGTCTCCTCCTGATGTAGGCCCTTGCATCTTACCCATCCCTCCTCGCACCGTTCCCACGCAGCCTGCGCGCGCCCGCAACCCGCGTCATTGAGCCCCGTCGCCCGACCCGACGCCTCGCCGGCTGGGCGCCGGAGGGCGCCGCCACCGTTGGGTCTTGACCCCATCCACCGCTTTTTTCCAGCTGCTCAGGGCGCCGACGGCGAGAATCAACAGGACGAGGTACTACCTTGACCGGCAGCCACGACGGCGGAGCACACAGATACTACAACCGGCTGGAAGGGAGCTGTAACTGCGTACTGGTTTTGCCGGAACCAATAAGGTGGCGAGCTGCGGGATTCACACCGACGTGCTGTTGGGGTCACCACGGCAAGTTTGGACTGGAGTGGACGGGGTGATGTTGCAACCACGGATCAGGTTGGCTGGAACCTGCACAGTGTTTTGCTGGAAGTAGCACCCAAAAATGCTTCTGTCGGAGTCGTTTTTGATGGACCAGCAAATATTGCTACATCCGGCACCGTTTTTTGCTACAGCCGGCATCGTATTTTGTTGGAACCAGTCGACTGTCCGCTACGAACGCCAGCGCGGGAGAAGCTGCAATTAGGGTGGACAAATGCTACAACCAGCGCAATGTATACATTTGCTACTAGCGGCATATTTATTTGCTGGAACTAGTAAGATATAAAGGTCCATGACCATGATCTAAGGCCCTGCTTGGAATGTCATATTCCAGCCCAATACACCTGTAAAACAGCCTCCGTAAAGAAAACTGGGGTAGCTCTTGTGGGAGAAGATAAAGGGGTGGATGGAAAAACTTCTCTCATCGGCGGGAAAGGAAGTCTTGATCAAGTCAGTAGCCCAGGCGATTCCGGTGTTCTCAATGTCTTGCTTCAGGCTACCCCGGGGGCTCTGTGACAATATTGCAGCCACCATCCAACAGTTCTTTTGGGGTTCTAAGCGGGGGCACAGGAAGCCAAGTTGGGTAGCATGGCATATCCTAACAATGCCAAAGCACTTGGGAGGGCTAGGGTTTAGGGATTTGGAAATCTTTAACCTAGCACTCCTGGCCAGGCAAGCTTGGAGGACATTAACAGACAGTTCCTCACTCAGCGCAAGGATTTTGAAAGCTGTCTACTTTCCGAATTGTACACTGCTGCAGGCGGAACTGGGAGCTCATCCATCCCAAATTTGGCGGGCTGTTTTGGATGGAAGGGACATTTTGGCTCAAGGGATCATACGCAGAATTGGGGATGGGGAATCCATGAGTATATGGCACGACAACTGGATCCCAAGGGACAGTTTTAAGCGCCCGATCACCTCGCTTCAACATAACCCGCCTAAGAGAGTGGCAGAACTCATTAACACTTCATCAGCAAGTTGGAACGAGGGCCTGGTCCGGGCAGTTTTCACTCATTTCGATGCAGAAGCTATACTCAAAATTCCATTGTGCACGCGAAGGGTGGCAGATTTTTGGGCTTGGCATGAGGAAAGCCGGGGCGGCTTCTCTGTGAGATCGGCTTACCGCATGATCCTACGAACGAAGCAAAGCAGAGAGGCGTGGCTGTACGAGGAGGAGGGAACGTCGTACGATCGCAGTGAAACAAGCAAATGGGCAATGATATGGCATCTCAAAGTTCCCTCTAAACTAAAGATGTTCGTGTGGAGGCTGGTGAGGCAGTCTATGCCAACAGGAGCGGTACTGAAGCACCGGAACATGGCGACAGAGGATACACGTATGCTATGTGGAGCAGTTGATACATGGAAGCACGCTCTAATATCATGCCCGATGGCAGCAAGTATTTGGGCACTGGCCCCTGATGATCTGGTAGAAGGAATGCTTGAGCGGGCTGAGGAGACCCCTAAAGAGTGGTTGTTTGCTTTGTATGAATCTCTGAAATAGGACCTGTTTGATCGACTAGTTGTCACCCTATGGACAATTTGGAGAGTAAGGAGGAAAGCCATTCATGAGGATATATTTCAATCACCCCAGTTGGTGGACGGCTTCATATCAAACTACTTGGGTGAGCTGCGGTTCATTCATACCAAGTTAACAACACACACTACATCTGCGGTTCGAAGATCGTCTAGCTGGGTAGCACCGACGGCTGGCAATGCTAAAATCAATGTTGATGCTGCCGTCTCCAGGAGAGGAGGTGGCTCAGTTGGCGTTATTTGCAGAGATCAAGACGGAGGGTTTTTGGGAGCATCTTCGATCTGTTTTCCAAATATTTCAGATCCTCCAACTCTTGAAGCCCTAGCCATCAGGGAATCACTTGCTTTGGCAGACGACTTATATCTCAGACGAATTCAAGTTGCGTCCGATTGCAAGCCTGTGGTTGAAAGCTTACACAAGGAAAATCGGGTGAGCTATGGCGCAATAGTACATGAGATACTTGATCACTCTATTGCTTTTGAATTTTGCAATTTTAGTCATGAGTATAGGAGCTCTAATTATGAGGCTCACAACATAGCGAAGCATGCGTTATCCCTCGGTGGTGGCCGCCATGTTTGGTTAGGCAACCCCGGGAATTTACCATCCGTCCCTGTAAACATTGTGACGAATTAATAAAGCTTCGCAACGTTGTCTCAAAAAAAAACTGGGGTAGCTCTTTTTTAATCTAAATGCAACAACTGCAAGATCGGCCACAAGATGTTGCAGAAGAGAAGGGCTTGCTAAGTAAATTCCTCTTTGTGGACGGAGCTAAATCGGTCACAAGATGTTGTACATTCGGATTACATTGTCCACATATAGCTCATTCCCAACATTTGGAGTGCATCCATATGCTGCTAGAGAATGTGCTAATCGTTACAGCTCCGATTACAAAATTTGTCTCCTTCAATTCAGCTAGTGCGAAACAGAAAAGCGATAGATCATCCTCTTCGCCCGTAAAAACGTACTAGGTGGGCTTGGAATGTTGTTTTTTTGGTGGTTTTCTCAATTACAACCGTAAAAGGTTGGAATGTTGTTTTTCGATGTTTTTTTCAATTACAACCGTAATAGGCTGGTGTTTTCTTAGCCCAAATATTTATTAATGCAGGTGCACTAATTGGCGCTCCCGACACTACAAGAAATATGTCAACTTGTAACCTTCTGTCAGTGATCCTGAAAGAAATGGTCATAAATCTATGATAATTTGAGACCAATTGGTCGTAAGCTGTTCGGAGGGCTCCAAACCCTCAACCATAACGACCATTTTGGTCAGAAAGGTCGTAATTTCCTTACACAAAATGGTCGTAAAGCAGACAACACTGGTTCGTTGCCTTATTTCTAGCTGATCACGACCAATATAGATGGTCATAACCTTGTAAATTGTGGTGGGTTGCGATGACTAGGCGTCACCTCATCAGTTTTGCCCATATGTCATGTCCATGTGTCAATTTTTGCCTTAGGTTATGAAGCAACATATATTTCTGTTATTCCCAAAATGCCCAAAAAATTCTCATAAATTCTTTGGACTGTATCTTCGTCAAATATGTCAAAAACATTCCTTGCCTAGTTCAAAACAACTCAACAATATTCATTTTCCTATTCTGTTCAGAACAATACTTTGTGAAGGAAGTAATATTTATATATTCTTGATTGCACTCAAAAATTTTGGGCACTCTTTCCTATCCAAATCATTGCCTCATGACAAAATTCAGCTTCATTTGCCTAGTAAATCTTCCTTGGCAAATTTCCAAAGTTTTTGTTCAACTAGAAGCTTTGTGAAGGAAGTACTAGCTATGCATATCCTAATGAGTTGAGTTTTTGCCACATCTTCTATGTGCCCATATCATATCTCTCCACAAAATTCTATCCCCATCTAACGATCCATGAGAGCTCACCATCCAATCTTTGTTTCTGGTAATATTTTCAGTTTGTGAAGCAACTACATTTTATATTGCTTTATAATTGCTGCAAATTTATCAGGACATGACCCTACCCATAGAAGCTCCCTCCACCAAATCTGAGCTCATTTAATTTAACTATTTTCCCTCAATATTTTCCCAGCTTTGTTCAGTGGAGAGCATTGTGGAGGAAGTACCATTTTTATATATTCAAATGGCATGTAACTTATACGGTGACTTCACATGCCCAAATTACCACCCTACTCCAAATTTGAGCTCAATCAAATTATCTATGTGAGCCCAAGTTCAGTTTCTATTTTATGGCCAGATTGGTACATTGGAAAGCAAGTGCTATCTAGACCCCTCCTATTACCCTCAAACTTTTTGGGCACTCGTACATACCAAAATCATTGCCACATGATAATATTCAGCTCCATTTTCCTTGTATATCTTCCTCAGCAAATTTGTAAAGTTTTTATCCAGAGAGAAGCTTTGTGAAGTAAGTACTAGCTAGGCTTATGCAAATGATCTTATATTTTTCCAGATCTTCCATATGCTCAAATAATTACTCTCCACAAAATTTGAACTCTATCAAACAAACCATGTGAGCTCATCATCAAATCTTTTATTATTGTCATATTTTTAGTTTGTGAAGCAACTATATTGTATATTGCTTCATTATTTCTGAAAACTTACCAGCGCGTGACCATACCTGTGTAACTTATCTACACCAAATTTTACCTAATTTCATTTATCCAATTTCTCTCACTAATTTTCCCAAGTTTCTGTCCAGAGAAGAGCATTGTGAAGGAAGTATCACTTTGGCATGTCCAAATGGTATTAATTTTCTACAATGCTTTCCTATGCCCAAATAACCATCCTCCACCAAATTTTAGCTCAATCCATTCATTGTTTTGAGCCCAGCTTCAACATTCATATTTCTATCCAATGTGGTACTTTGCAAAGCAAGTACCACCTAGGCTCCTCCATTTGAGCTGAAATTTGTGAAGATAGTCTTCTTAGTAGATGATCATCCTTAGCCAAAACTCACACCCATTGGCCATGTTGAAGGAAATATGCCCTAGAGGCAATAATAAAGTTATTATTTATTTCCTTATATCATGATAAATGTTTATTATTCATGCTAGAATTGTATTAACCGGAAACATTATACATGTGTGAATACATAGACAAACATAGTGTCACTAGTATGTCTCTACTTGACTAGCTCGTTGATCAAAGATGGTAGTGTTTCCTAACCATAGACAAGAGTTGTCATTTGATTAACGGGATCACATCATTAGGAGAATGATGTGATTGACTTGACCCATTTTGTTAGCTTAGCACTTGATCGTTTAGTATGTTGCTATTGCTTTCTTCATGACTTATACATGTTCCTACAACTATGAGATTATGCAACTCCCGTTTACCGGAGGAACACTTTGTGTGCTACCAAACGTCAAAACGTAACTGGGTGATTATAAAGGAGCTCTACAGGTGTCTCCGAAGGTACATGTTGGGTTGGCGTATTTCGAGATTTGGATTTGTCACTTCGATTGTCGAAGAGGTATCTTTGGGCCCTCTCGGTAATGCACATCACTATAAGCCTTGCAAGCAATGTAGCTAATGAGTTAGTTATGGGATAATGCATTACGTAACGAGTAAAGAGACTTGCCGGTAACGAGATTGAACTAGGTATTGAGATACCGATGATCGAATCTCGGGCAAGTAACATACCGATGACAAAGGGAACAACGTATGTTGTTATGCGGTTTGACCGATAAAGATCTTCGTAGAATATGTAGGGGCCAATATAAGGATCCAGGTTCCACTATTGGTTATTGACCGGAGACATGTCGGTCATGTCTACATAGTTCTCGAACCCGTAGGGTCCGCACGCTTAAAGTTAGATGACAGTTATATTATGAGTTTATATGTTTTGATGTACCGAAGATAGTTCGGAGTCCCCGATGTGATCACGGACATGACGAGGAGTCTCGAAATGGTCGAGACATGAAGATTGATATATTGGACGACTATATTCGGACACCAGAATAGTTCCGGGGGGTTATCGGATGTATACCGGAGTACCGGGGGGTTACCGGAACCCCCCCCCCCCCCAGGGGGGGGGGTTAATGGGCTTCATGGGCCCAAAGTGGAGAAGAGGAGGGGCGGCCAGGGCAGGCCGCACCCCCCTTCCCCTCTAGTCCGAATAGGACAAGGAGGCTGGGCGGCGCCCCCCTTTCCTTCCTCTCCTCTCTTCCCTTCCTTTCCCCTCTCCTACTTGGACAAGCAAAGGAGGGAGTCCTACTCCCGGTGGGAGTAGGACTCCTCCCTGGCGCGCCCCCTCCTGGCCGGCCGCCCCCTCCCCCTTGCTCCTTTATATACGGGGGCAGGGGGGCACCTCTAAACACAACAGTTGATCCTTGAGATCTATTAGCCGTGTGCGGTGCCCCCCTCCACCATATTCCACCTTGATAATATCATCGCGGTGCTTAGGCGAAGCCCTACGTCGGTAGAACATCATCATCGTCACCACGCCGTCGTGCTGACGGAACTCTCCCTCGAAGCTCAGCTGGATCGGAGTTCAAGGGACGTCATCGAGCTAAATGTGTGCTGAACTCGGAGGTGATGTGCGTTCGGTACTTGATCGGCCGGATCGTGAAGATGTACGACTACATCAACTGTGTTGTGCTAATGCTTCCGTTTTCGGTCTACGAGGGTACGTGGACAACACTCTCCCATCTCGTTGCTATGCATCACCATGATGTTGCGTGTGCGTAGGATTTTTTTTGAAATTACTACGTTCCCCAACAGTGGCATCCAAGCCTGGTTTTATGCATAGATGTTATATGCACGAGTAGAACACAAGTGAGTTGTGGGCGATACAAGTCATACTGCTTACTAGCATGTCATACTTTGGTTCAGCGGTATTGTTGGATGAAGCGGCCCGGACCGACATTACACGTACGCTTACGCGAGACTGGTTCTACCGACGTGCTTTCCACATAGGTGGCCGGTGATACGTCCATTTTGCATCATGCTTTTATATCAATATTTATTGCATTATGGGCTGTTATTACACATTATATCTCAATACTTATGGCTATTCTCTCTTATTTTACAAGGTTTACCATGAAGAGGGGGAATGCCGACAGCTGGAATTCTGGCTGGAAAAGGAGCAAAGTTGGAAACCTATTCTGCACAACTCCAAAAGACCTGAGACTCCATGAAACAACTTTTTGGATTTATTAAGAATTTATGAGCAAAAGAAATAGGCCAGGGGGCCCACACCCTGTCCAGGAGACAGGGGCGCGCCCCCTATCTCCTGGGCCCCTTGGTGGGCCTCCAGCGTCCATCTTCTGCTATATGAAGGGTTTTGTCCTGGAAAAATTCATGGGCAAGCTTATGGGACGAAACTCCACCGCCAAGAGGCCGAATCTTGGCGGAATCAATCTAGGGCTCTGGCGGAGCTGTTCTGCCAGGGACAGTTCCCTCCGGGAGGGGGAAATCATCACCAACGTCATCACCAACGATCCTCTCATCGGGAGAGGGTCAATCTCCATCAACATCTTCACCAGCACCATCTCATCTCAAAACCCTAGTTCATCTGTTGTATCCAATCTTGTATCAAAACCACAAATTGGTACCTGTGGGTTGCTACTAGTGTTAATTACTCCTTGTAGTTGATACTAATTGGTTTACTTGGTGGAAGATCATATGTCAGATCCTTTATGCATATTATTACACCTCTGATTATGAACATGAATATGCTTTGTGAGTAGTTACGTTTGTTCCTGAGGACATGGGTGAAGTCTTGCTATTAGTAGTCATGTGAATTTGGTATTCGTTCGATATTTTGATGAGATGTATGTTGTCTCTCCTTTGGTGGTGTTATGTGAACGTCGACTACATGACACTTCACCATTATTTGGCCCTAGAGGAAGGCATAGGGAAGTAATAAGTAGATGATGGGTTGCTAGAGTGGCAGAAGCTTAAACCCTAGTTTATGCGTTGCTTCGTTAGGGGTTCATATGGACCCATATGTTTAATGCTGTGGTTAGGTTTACCTTAATACTCCTTTTTGTAGTTGCGGACGCTTGCAATAGAGGTTAATCATAAGTGCGATGCTTGTCCATGTTAGGGAAGTACCCAAGTGCCGGTCCACCCACATATCAAATTGTCAAAGTACCGAATGTGAATCTTATGAACGTGATGAAACTAGCTTGACGATAATTCCCAATGTGTCCTCGGGAGCTCCTTCCTCATTATTAGAATTTGAAAAGGCTTATCCTTTGCTACATAAAGGATTGGGCCACCTAGCTGCACTTTATTTACTTTATTTACTTTTTGCTCGTTACTTTTTATCTTATCACAAAAGTATCTATCACCTACTATTTCAGTGCTTGTAGAGAAAACCTTACTGAAAACCGCTTATCATTTCCTTCTGCTCCTCATTGGGTTCGACACTCTTACTTATCGAAAGGACTACGATAGATCCCCTACACTTGTGGGTCATCGGCCGGCGGGTGTCAGTTTCTCCAACTTTAGTTGAACCGAGTGTGGCTACGCCCGGTCCTTGAGATGGTTAAAACAACACTAACTTAATGAACTATCATTGTGGTTTTGATGCGTAGGTAAGAACGGTTCTTGCTCAGCCCGTAGAAGCCATGTAAAACTTGCAACAATAAAGTAGAGGACATCTAACTTGTTTTTGCAGGGCATGTTGTGATGTGATATGGTCAAGACGTGATGCTATATTTTATTGTATGAGATGATCATGTTTTGTAACCGAGTTATCGGCAACTGGCAGGAGCCATATGGTTGTCACTTTATTGTATGCAATGCAATCGCCTTGTAATTGATTTACTTTATCACTAAGCAGTAGCGATAGTCGTAGAAGCAATAGGTGGCGAAACGACAACGATGCTATGATGGAGATCAAGGTGTCACGCCGGTGACGATGGTGATCATGACGGTGCTTCGGAGATGGAGATCACAAGCACAAGATGATGATGGCCATATCATATCACTTATATTGATTGCGTGTGATGTTTATCCTTTATGCATCTTATTTTGCTTTGAGTGACGGTAGCATTATAAGACGATCTCTCACAAAATTTCAAGGTATAAGATTTCTCCCTGAGTATGCACCGTTGCAAAAGTTCTTCGTGCTGAGACACCATGTGATGATCGGGTATGATAGGCTCTACGTTCAAATACAATGGGTGCAAAACAGTTTCACACGCAGAATACTCAAGTTAAACTTGACGAGCCTAGCATATACAGATATGGCCTCGGAACACTGAGACCGAAAGGTCGAGCGTGAATCATATAGTAGATATGATGAACATAGTGATGTTCATTATTGAAAACTACTCCATCTCACGTGATGATCAGACATGGTTTAGTTGATTTGGATCACGTGATCACTTAGATGATTAGAGGGATGTCTATCTAAGTGGGAGTTCTTAGTAATATGATTAATTGAACTTAAATTTATCACGAACTTAGTACCTAATAGTATTTTGCTTGTCTATGTTTGTTGTAGATAGATGGCTCGTGTTGTTGTTCCGTTGAATTTTAATGCGTTCCTTGAGAAAGCTAAGTTGAAAGATGATGGTAACAATTACACGGACTGGGTCCGTAACTTGAGGATTATCCTCATTGCTGCATAGAAGAATTACGTCCTGGAAGCACCGCTGGGTGCCAGGCCTGCTGCAGATGCAACTAACGACGTTAAGAACGTCTGGCAGAGCAAAGCTGATGACTACTCAATAGTTCAGTGTGCCATGCTTTACGGCTTAGAACCGGGACTTCAACGATGTTTGGAACGTCATGGAGCATATGAGATGTTCCAGGAGTTGAAGTTAATATTTCAAGCAAATGCCCGGATTGAGAGATATGAAGTCTCCAATAAGTTCTATAGCTGCAAGATGGAGGAGAATAGTTCTGTCAATGAACATATACTCAAAATGTCTGGGTATAATAATCACTTGATTCAACTGGGAATTAATCTTCCTGATGATAGTGTCATTGACAGAATTGTTCAATCACTGCCACCAAGCTACAAGAGCTTTGTGATGAACTATAATATGCAAGGGATGAACAAGACTATTCCCGAGCTCTTCGCAATGCTAAAAGCTGCGGAGATAAAAATCAAAAAGGAGCATCAAGTGTTGATGGTAAACAAGACCACCAGTTTCAAGAAAACGGGTAAAGGGAAGAAGAAGGGGAACTTTAAGAAGAATGGCAAACAAATTGCTGCTCAAGAGAAGAAACCCAAGTCTGGACCTAAGCCTGAGACTGAGTGCTTCTACTGCAAGCAGACTGGTCACTGGAAGCGGAACTGCCCCAAGTATTTGGCGGATAAGAAGGATGGCAAGGTGAACAAAGGTATATGTGATATACGTGTTATTGATGTGTACCTTACTAATGCTCGCAGTAGCACCTGGGTATTTGATACTGGTTCTGTTGCTAATATTTGCAACTCGAAACAGGGACTACGGATTAAGCAAAGATTGGCTAAGGACGAGGTGACGATGCGCATGGGAAATGGTTCCAAAGTCGATGTGATCGCGGTCGGCACGCTACCTCTACATCTACCTTCGGGATTAGTTTTAGACCTAAATAATTGTTATTTGGTGCCAGCGTTAAGCCTGAACATTATATCTGGATCTTGTTTGATGCGAGACGGTTATTCATTCAAATCAGAGAATAATGGTTGTTCTATTTATATGAGTAATATCTTTTATGGTCATGCACCCTTGAAGAGTGGTCTATTTTTATTGAATCTCGATAGTAGTGATACACATATTCATAATGTTGAAGCCAAAAGATGCAGAGTTGATAATGATAGTGCAACTTATTTGTGGCACTGCCGTTTGGGTCATATTGGTGTAAAGCCATGAAGAAACTCCATACTGATGGACTTCTGGAATCACTTGATTATGAATCACTTGGTACTTGCGAACCGTGCCTTATGGGCAAGATGACTAAAACGCCGTTCTCCGGAACTATGGAGCGAGCAACAGATTTGTTGGAAATCATACATACTAATGTATGTGGACCAATGAATATTGAGGCTCACAGCGGGTATTGTTATTTTCTCACCTTCACAGATGATTTGAGCAGATATGGGTATATCTACTTAATGAAACATAAGTCTGAAACATTTGAAAAGTTCAAAGAATTTCAGAGTGAAGTGGAAAATCATCGTAACAAGAAAATAAAGTTTCTACGATCTGATCGTGGAGGAGAATATTTGAGTTACGAGTTTGGTTTACATTTGAAACAATGCGAGATAGTTTCGCAACTCACGCCACCCGGAACACCACAATGAAATGGTGTGTCCGAACGTCGTAATCGTACTTTACTAGATATGGTGCGATCTATGATGTCTCTTACTGATTTACCGCTATCATTTTGGGGTTATGCTTTAGAAACGGCCGCATTCATGTTAAATAGGGCACCATCAAAATCCGTTGAGACGACGCCTTATGAACTTTGGTTTGGCAAGAAACCAAAGTTCTCGTTTCTTAAAGTTTGGGGCTGCGATGCTTATGTGAAGAAACTTCAAGCAGATAAGCTCGAACCCAAATCGGAGAAATGTGTCTTCATAGGATACCCAAAGGAGACTATTGGGTACACCTTCTATCACAGATCTGAAGGCAATACTTTTGTTGCTAAATTCGGATCCTTTCTAGAGGAGGAGTTTCTCTCGAAAGAAGTGAGTGGGAGGAAAGTAGAACTTGATGAGGTATCTGTACCTGCTCCCTTATTGGAAAATAGTTCATCACAGAAACTGTTTCCTGTGATGACTATACCAATTAGTGAGGAAGCTAATGATATCGATCATGAAACTTCAGATCAAGTTACTACCGAGCCTCATTGGTCAATCAGAGTAAGATCCGCACCAGAGTGGTACGATAATCCTATTCTGGAGGTCATGTTACTTGACCATGGCGAACCTACGAACTATGAGGAAGCGATGATGAGCCCAGATTCCGAAAAATGGCTTGATGCCATGAAATATGAGATGGGATCCATGTATGAGAACAAAGTATGGACTTTGGTTGACTTGACCGATGGATCTTTAAGAAGAAGACTGACGCTGATGGTAATGTTACTGTCTACAAAGCTCGACTTGTTGTGAAAGGTTTTTGACAAGTTCAAGGGGTTGACTACGATGAGACCTTCTCACCCGTAGCGATGCTTAAGTCTGTCCGAATCATGTTAGCAATTTCCGCATTTTATGATTATGAAATATGGCAAATGGATGTCAAAACTGCATTCTTGAATGGATTTCTAGAATAAGAGTTGTATATGATGCAACCAGAAGGTTTTGTCGATCCAAAAGGTGCTAACAAAGTGTGCAAGCTCCAGCGATCCATTTATGGAGTGGTGCAAGCCTCTCGGAGTTGGAATAAATGCTTTGATAGTGTGATCAAAGCATATGGATTTATACAGACTTTTGGAGAAGCCTGTATTTACAAGAAAGTGAGTGGGAGCTCTGTAGCATTTCTGATATTATATGTAGACGACATATTGTTGATTGGAAATGATATAGAATTTCTGGATAGCATAAAAGGATACTTGAATAAAAGTTTTTCAATGAAAGACCTCGGTGAAGCTGCTTATATATTAGGTATCAAGCTATAGAGATAGATCAAGACGCTTAATTGGACTTTCACAAAGCACATATCTTGATAAAGTTTTGAAAAAGTTCAAAATGGATCAAGCAAAGAAAGGGTTCTTGCCTGTATTACAAGGTGTGAAGTTGAGTCAGACTCAATGCCCGACCACAGCAGAAGATAGAAAAAAAATGAAAGATGTTCCCTATGCTTCAGCCATAGGCCATATCATGTATGCAATGCTGTGTACCAGACCTGATGTATGCTTAGCAATAAGTTTAGCAGGGAGGTACCAAAGTAATCCAGGAGTGGATCACTGGACAGTGGTCAAGAATATCCTGAAATACCTGAAAAGGACTAAGGATATGTTTCTCGTTTATGGAGGTGACAAAGAGCTAGTCGTAAATGGTTACGTCGATGCAAGCTTTGACATTGATCCGGACGATTCTAAATCGCAAACTGGATACGTGTTTATATTGAATGGTGGAGCTGTCAGTTGGTGCAGTTCTAAACAAAGCGTCGTGGCGGGATCTACATGTGAAGCGGAGTACATAGCTGCTTTAGAAGCAGTAAATGAAGGAGTCTGGATGAAGGAGTTCATATCCGATCTAGGTGTCATACCTAGTGCATCGGGACCAATGAAAATCTTCTGTGACAATACTGGTGCAATTGCCTTGGCAAACGAATCCAGATTTCACAAGAGGACCAAGCACATCAAGAGATGCTTCAATTCCATCCGGGACCAAGTCTAGGTGGGAGACATAGAGATTTGCAAGATACATACGGATCTGAATGTTTCAGACCTATTGACTAAGCCTCTTGCACGAGAAAAACATGATCAGCACCAAGGCTCCATGGGTGTTAGAATCATTACTGTGTTATCTAGATTATTGACTCTAGTGCAAGTGGGAGACTGAAGGTAATATGTCCTAGAGGCAATAATAAAGTTATTATTTATTTCCTTATATCATGATAAATGTTTATTATTCATGCTAGAATTGTATTATCCGGAAACATAATACATGTGTGAATACATAGACAAACATAGTGTCACTAGTATGCCTCTACTTGACTAGCTCGTTGATCAAAGATGGCAGTGTTTCCTAACCATAGCCAAGAGTTGTCATTTGATTAATGGGATCACATCATTAGGAGAATGATGTGATTGACTTGACCCATTTCGTTAGCTTAGCACTTGATCGTTTAGTATGTTGTTATTGATTTCTTCATGACTTATACATGTTCCTACAACTATGAGATTATGCAACTCCCGTTTACCGGAGGAACACTTTGTGTGCTACCAAACGTCACAACGTAACTGGGTGATTATAAAGGAGCTCTATAGGTGTCTCCGAAGGTACATGTTGGGTTGGTGTATTTCGGGATTAGGATTTGTCACTCCGATTGTCGGAGAGGTATCTCTGGGCCCTCTCGGTAATGCACATCACTATAAGCCTTGCAAGCAATGCAGCTAATGAGTTAGTTATGGGATAATGCATTACGTAACGATTAAAGAGACTTGCCGGTAACGAGATTGAACTAGGTATTGAGATACCGACGATCGAATCTCGGGCAAGTACCATACCGATGACAAAGGGAACAACGTATGTTGTTATGCGGTTTGACTAATAAAGATCTTCATTGAATATGTAGGAGCCAATATGAGCATCCAGGTTCCACTATTGGTTATTGACCGGAGACGTGTCTCGGTCATGTCTACATAGTTCTCAAACCTGTAGGGTCCGCACGCTTAAAGCTAGATGACGGTTATATTATGAGTTTATATGTTTTGATGTACTGAAGATAGTTCGGAGTCCCGGATGTGATCACGGACATGAAGAGGAGTCTTGAAATGGTCGAGACATGAAGATTGATATATTGGACGACTATATTCGGACATCGGAATAGTTCTGGGGGTTATCGGATGTATACCGGAGTACCGGGGGGTTACCGGAACCCCCCCGGGTGGTTAATGGGCCTCATGGGCCCAAAGTGGAGAAGAGGAGGGGCGGCCAGGGCAGGCCGTGCGCCCCTCCCCCTCTAGTCTGAATAGGACAAGGAGGGGGGCGGCGCCCCCCTTTCCTTCCTCTCCTCTCTTCCCTTCCTTTCCCCTCTCCTACTTTTACAAGGAAAGGAGGGAGTCCTACTCCCGGTGGGAGTAGGACTCCTCCCTGGCACGCCCCATCCTGGCCGGCTGCCCCCTCCCCCTTGCTCCTTTATATACGGGGGTAGGGGGCACCTCTAAACACAACAGTTGATCCTTGAGATCTATTAGCCGTGTGTGGTGCCCCCTCCACCATATTCCACCTCGATAATATCGTAGCGGTGCTTAGGCGAAGCCCTGCATCGGTAGAACATCATCATCGTCACCACGCCGTCGTGCTGACGGAACTCTCCCTCGAAGCTCGGCTGGATCAGAGTTCGAGGGACGTCATCAAGCTGAACATGTGCTTAACTCGGAGGTGTCGTGCGTTCAATACTTGATCGGTCGGATCATGAAGACGTATGACTACATCAACCACATTGTGCTAACGCTTTCGCTTTCGGTCTACGAGGGTACGTGGACAACACTCTCCCATCTCATTGCTATGCATCACCATGATCTTGCGTGTGCGTAGGATTTTTTTTGAAATTACTACGTTCCCCAACACATGTGCCTTTCCCGTACCGCTAATCAAAGACTTGGCTGCTAATTCATGTTTGAGCATAGTTCGGTATCCTCGTGAGATTCTTCTATTGTCATTTCCTTTCTAGCACCTACATAGGGAGTGCCTAACCCACTACACATTTCTAGACCGCCCAGAATGCATGGCAACGCCACAGTCATGCGGCGGGCATGCGAGTTTACGCGCTCTGGAGTTGGGGCCCTCGGCCACTGTCCAAACCTTGATGTATCGCCACCAAACCATGTATTTCTAATTAAATAGATACTTATGTAACTAGAAATTATTTTTGGAAAAAATAAAGAGCAAACTATAAGGCAGTTGCAGTTCAAATTTGACCTATTTCCTACTGAATCGGCGGAAATTTGTCTTTTTCACGAGAGGTGGATCAAAACTTTTGAAACCCAACCATTTTGTAAATTGTGCATTAAATATGACCTAATATTTTTGAAAATTGATTTGGTCCAATTTTGCAACAAATATATGGTAGGTCCTTCACAAAAAAAAACTCATTTTAGGTACTCGAAAAATGGAAAATATATTTTTCGTCCAAAGAAAATGAAAACTTCCTTAGGCAACATTGTTTTCCATTCCAATATGCACCCTTGTGCATGATATGAGATCATTCAAAGAAACGATGCCATGAATGTGGCCATAAGATTGACCATTTGGCTTGAAAGCCATGAATCTTCATACATGATAGCTCAATTCTGATAACACTTTTTAAAAATAATTACAGTATTACAAGTTTATTATTTTTCCTGGTAACTTGGTTACATGTAATGAACAATGCGAAGGTTTTCCAATTTTTTGATTTTTTTAGAATTTTTCATGCCCATTTCAAAATGCGGCCAAAACGGCGGGAATGACCGTTCTGAGCTAGTGGTTGAATCTTTGGAAAACTTTTGGTGTTTCCCTTATTAAACAGATACTTTTGTACCTAAAAACGATTTTTGGAAAAAATAAAGAGCAAACTATGAGGCAGCCGCATTTCAAATTTGACTCACTTCCAACCGAACTGGGGGAAATTTGTCGTTTTCACGAGAGGTGGATCAAATATTTTGACATCCAACCATTTGGTCAATTGTAGATTAAATATTTCCTAATATTTCAGAAAATTGATTTGGTCCAATTTTGCAACAAATATATTTTAGGTCCTTCACGAAAAACTCATTTTGGGCACTTGAAAAATGAAAAATGATTTTTTTCTTTATTCGAGGGAATAGCACTACTACTTATTAGGAAACTTAACAAACATTGTCATAAAAAGAGAAGGAAACTTAACACCAGGCGTCGTGGTGTGATACGTCCATTTTGCATCATGTTTACCTACTATTGTTTATGTTGATTTATTGCATAATAATGCTTTTTGGAGTAATTCTAATGCCTTTTCTCTCATAATATGCAAGGTATACAACAAAGGGGAGAATTCTGGCAGCTGGAAATCTAGACGTGAAAAAGCTATGTCAGGCTACCTATTCTGCACAACTCCAAATGAGTTGAAACTTTACGAGGTTCTTTTTATGGAATATTGGAGCAAATAAGTACCAGAGGGGGGCCACCAGGTGGGCACAACCCACATGGGCGCGCCAGGGAGCCTAGGCGCGCCCTGGTGGGTTGTGCTCACCCAGGCACACCTCTGGTGCCCCTCTTCTGGTATATAAGTCATTGTGACCTAGAAAAAAAATAAGGAGAGGACTTTCGGGATGAGGCGCCACCGTCTCGAGACGAAACTTGGGCCAGAGCACTTTTGCCCTCCAGTGGAGCGATTCTGCTGGGGGAACTTCCCTCCCGGAGGGGGAAATCATCGTCATCATCACCACCAAAAACTCTCCCATCTTGGGGAGAGCTATCTTCATCAACATCTTCAACAGCACCAACTCCTCTCAAACCCTAGTTCATCTCTTGTGTTCAATCTTTGTAACAGAACTATAGATTGGTGCTTGTGGGTGACTAGTAGTGTTGATTACATCTTGTAGTTGATTATTATATGGTTTATTTGGTGGAAGATTATATGTTCAGATCCATTATGCTATTTAATACCCCTCTGATCTTTAGCATGATTATCATTTGTGATTAGTTACTTTTGTTCTTGAGGTCATGGGAGAAATCATGTTGCAAGTAATCATGTGAACTTGATATGTGTTCGATATTTTGAGGATATGTATGTTGTGATTCCCTTAGTGGTGTCATGTGAACGTCGACTACATGACGCTTCACCATATTTGAGCCTAAGGGAATGCATTGTGGAGTAGTTATTAGAATGATGGGTTGCGAGAGTGACAGAAGTTTAAACCCTAGTTTATGCGCTATTCCGTAAGGGACTGATTGGATCCAAAAGTTTAATGCTATGGTTAGAATTTATTATTAATACTTTTCTCATAGTTGCGGATGCTTGCGAGGGGGTTAATCATAAGTAGGAGGTTTTTTCAAGTAAGAACAACACCTAAGCACCGGTCCACCCACATACCAAATTATCAAAGTAGCGAACACTAATTAAGCCAACATGATGAAAGTGACTAGATGAAATTCCCGTGTACCCTCAGGAATGCTTTGCTTATCATAAGAGACCATTTTGGCCTGTCCTTTGCCTCAAAAGGATTGTTCTACCTTGCTGCACTTTTGTTACTACTATCATTACTTGCTCGTTACAAATTATCTTGCTATCAAACTACTCTGCTACTTACAATTTTAGCACTTGCAGACATTACCTTGCTAAAAACCACTTGTCATTTCCTTATGCTCCTCGTTGGGTTTGACACTCTTACTTAACGAAAAGGCTACAATTGACCCCATATACTTGTGGGTCATCAAGGCTAGTTTTTGGCGCCGTTTCCGGGGAGTGAAGCTCTTTTCGTAAGTGAAAATTGGTAAGAAAACATTTTATTGTCACTTGATACTATGGAAAACAATCCTTTGAGGTGTTTGTTTGGGGTATCTTCACCTCGACCGGAACAACAATTAGTTGCCCCTCAACCCACTACACCTACTGAAAATGTTGAATATGAAATTCCTTCGGGTATGGTAGAACAACTGCTAGCTAATCCTTATGTAGGAGATGGAACCGAACATCCTGATATGCACTTGATATATGTGGATGAAATTTGTGAATTGTTTAAGCTTGCAGGTTTACCTGGAGATGAAGCTAAGAAGAAGGTTTTCCCTTTATCTTTGAAGGGAAAAGCATTGACCTGGTATAGGCTATGCGATGATATTGGATCTTGGAACTGGAATCAGTTGAAATTGGAATTCCATCAAAAAAATATCCTATGCATCTAGTTCATCGTGATTGGAATTATATATATAACTTTTGGCCTCGTGAAGGAGAAAGTATCGCTCTAGCTTGGGGGAGGCTTAAGACAATGTTATATTCATGCCCCAATCATGAGCTCTCAAGAGAAATTATTATTTATAATTTTTATGCTCGGCTTTCTCGTAATGATGAATCCATGCTCGATACTTCTTGTACTGGTTCTTTTATGAAGAAGACTATTGAATTCCGGTGGGATCTTTTTAGAAAGAAATAACGCAACTCTAAAGACTCGGAACTCGGCGAAGGTAAAGAGTCAGATATTGAACCTAAGTTTGATTGTGTTAAATCTTTTATGAATACCGATGCATTTCAAAAGTTTAGCACTAAATATGGACTTGACTCTGAGATAGTACACTAGTAGAAAAAGCCCCATTTGTCCTGGTTCATAAAGCCCATTTGTCCCGGTTGCCAAACTGGGACTAAAGTGTCAGTACTAAAGCCCAACACCTTTAGTCCCGGTTTGCCCACGAACCGAGACAGATGTGACTCCACGTGGCCGCTGCAGCTTGCCCAGGCAGGAGGACCTTTTGTCCCAGTTGGTGCCACCAACCGAGACCAAAAGGCTTCCATGCGTCAGCAGTTTAGGGGCTGGGGTTTTTTTCTGAAAGGGGGGTGGTTTGGAGGTTTTGGGTTTTTTATAGGGTTAACTTAGGGGTTTCATATATTGTGTTAGCTAGCTATTAGAGAGAAGTGTCCTCTCTTATCTTCGTGCTTGGTAGACGCTATGTACTATACGTATAGAGAGGACTCGACATGCTAGATAGCTAGTAAGCAAATGAAGGAAACCATTAAGTACAGAAGATCGTCATGAACATATACAGAGAGAAGTGATCGACCTCTCCTTCTCCGAGAGATTGGTCAGACAACAAGTTTTCGTATATCTATCCGACGCTACTGGCTACATATATACAATATAAGATCTCTTACAAAATCCCCTAACATCTGAACTCAACTTCCACATGGTATTCTCCATCTTTGTCGATGACGTGGTCAAGAAAGAATCCCGCCAATTCCTCTTGAATTGCTCGTATGCGATCTTGTGGTAGGAGTTCATCCCACGTCTGAAACATCTAATTTGAAGAAGGGGGTCAATACATATATATGAATGAAACTCAACACAAATGATGGTAATAAAATAAAATTGTGAATATTATTGCTTACGCACATCATATTGTTTTTTAGAGTAGCCCCGCTCAAGCTTAATCTCTAGCAGAATAAAGTGGAAGCTGCGCACGCATGCATAACTCATCAATTACATTACTATAACCTCGAGTAATAAGGGAAACCTAATATGCACAAGATAGTAACACTCACCTATATTCGTATGGAAAGAGTATTGTATCTTTGTTTTGATTTCGAAGTAACGATGCGAGCAAGTTGGCCTCGGTTTGTTTGGCATCATGTTTAACATTCCATTCATCCATGAGATTTGTGTTAATGAACCCAATATCACCTATTTGTCTTTTTTTCAATTCGGCAATCTTCAATCTGCATAATATAGTGAGGATAATTATATATACATGCAATGAAAGAGCTGAGCTATATATAGACTTAATTACAGAAGTAGTACTTACAGGCAGTAGCAAGTGATGATTGTTTTATCGAGAGCCTTTTGATTGAAAAACTGGAAGAATTCCTCATAAGGAACAGACAACAGATCAATTCTAACGAGGTCGTGCTCCTCTTTTACTCTCAGCATCAAAGTATCTGTCCCAGACTTGCTACAGATGTCCATATACCAATCATGGAATCTTCGCATCATCGTTGTTAGAGCAGTACCATTTTTCACGAGAAGCTTCCCGTGCCGGAATTTGAATGTGTCCACCTCCATTGTATCAAAAAGTGCATCGTCAGGCATGTAATCTCCAGGATTGCTACCGGGCAGCATCCCCGGAAGATTAGCGACGATATCGCTAGACACATTGAGCGGGGGGCACGATTGCTTCGCTTGTTCGCCGAGCTGGGGAATTTTCTCCCACTTCTTTGTTCTACTAACCTTTGATCAGTGCAAGTACTTCCCGACCGCTCCGCTTCCTTATATGTCCTTTCAATAACGCGGTCATAGTTGGATTGCGGCGGAAGCGGTGATGCTCGCTGCAGGGCATCCAAAGTGCGCTTCGCTTTCACAGGATCTATCTTCTCCTCTGGAGGTGGATATTTCTTAGCTTTTACCGATTCAAAGAAGTCCCTCACTTGGCCTTCACAGATCTTCTAGTTTTCCTCCTCGCTCCTCTCGTATGGTAACTTCTCTAGAGGCTTGAGAGAGGACCGAATCTGTATTGCCTCCTGCCTCTGGCTGTATTGCTAGACGCCGGAGCAATCGGAGCGGCTGCGGCTACCTTCTTTTGTTGCTTACGAGGCGGAGAAGAAGAAGGCAGACAGCTACGACGCGTCGGAGCAGCCGGAGCGGCGGCATCTGTGTTCCGGCGTCGCCATTGCTTACAAGGCGGCGAAGGAGGAGGCGGGATGCTTGGACGCGCCAGAGCAGGCGGAGTACTGCCGCCCTCACGTGTCGGAGCAGGAGGCGGAGTGCCTTGATCACTCACGGGAGGAGGAGGAGGAGGAAGAGGAGGCGGAGTGCCCAGCTGACTAGAAGGAGCCGTGAAGTTCAGAAGCTTGATGTGCTCCTTCTGCCATAGACATGGAGTATGCATAGCAAGACCCAGCTGAGTCTCCCCATCACCTGTAGGGTGGTCAAGCTGGAGCTCCTTAAAACCCTCCGTTACTTCGTCCACCGTCACAACAGCATAGCCTTGTGGAATCGGACGGCAGTGAAAAGTTGCTCCGGGTGAAGGAGGAAACACAGAGCCGACAATTGCAATGACTTTGAGCTGAATTCATTGCATCATAAGGTGTCACTAGTGTGAATCTGTGATAAAATCGAGGGGGTAGCTAGGACCCGTGAAGTGAGGCTGCTGAACGAGCTCGGTGGAAGCCACACTGCTTCTCCGCTGAGATGGCGGGGTAGCTTTTGGGGTAGTTTGGGCAGGATCTCGCTGGTTCTCAACAGCTTGTCATTCCTCTAGCTTTCGTACCCTTGCCTGAAGCTGCTACGATTTGCTCTGCTCCACTTTCCTCCTCCTCTCTTGGGTTTTGTAACCGCCTGCGTCGGGAAACCCAACCTTCCACGCAACAGAGCCTGGCGTGCCTCGTGTTCGTCCAGGGTGCTCAGGATTCCCGAGGGCCTTTGTGAGCTCGTCGTTCTCTCTGTCAGGAACGAACGTCCCTTCCTGCGCTTCCTTGATTGATTTCTGAAGCTTCGTGATGGGTGTTGCAAGTTGCTCGTCGGTCCAATAGCACTTCCCTGTTTCAGGGTCCAAAGTTCCCCCAACCCCGAAGAACCAAGTCCTTGAATGGTCTGGCCAGTGCAATGTCTCTGGTTCGACCCCTTTAGCAATCAGGTCCTGCTCAGCCTTGTCCCACAACGGCTTGAACTTGTCGATAACCCTTAGCGACAAGCCGAGCCTTATAGATGGTCACATTACCATCCACTCAGTCTTCTTCTTAAAGATCCACTTATTTTCCATGGCTCGCTGATCATCAGGCAAGTCCACCAAAGTCCATACTTTGTTCTCATACATGGATCCTATCTCAGATTTCATGGCTTCAAGCCATTTGTTGGAATCTGAGCCCGCCATCGCTTCTTCATAGTTCGAAGGTTCACCGTTGTCTAACAACATGATTTCCAGGACAGGGTTACGATACCACTCTGGTGTGGAACATGTCCTCGTGGACGTATGAAGTTTAGTAGCAACTTGATCCGAATTTTCATTATTATCATCATTAACTTCCTCTCTAGTCGGTGCAGGCACCACAGAAACATCCTCCTGAGCTACACTACTTTCGGTTCAATAGGGGTTACCTCATCAAGTTCCACTTTCCTCCCACTCACTTCTTTCGAGAGAAACTCTTTCTCTAGAAATAATCCATTCTTGGCAACAAAGATCTTGCCCTCGGATCTGAGGTAGAAGGTATACCCAATTCCTTAGGGTATCCTTTGAAGAAGCATTTTTTTATTCGGGTTCGAGCTTTTCAAGTTGAAGTTTCTTGACATAAGCATCACATCCCCAGACTTTCAGAAATGATAGCTTAGGTTTCTTCCCAAACCATAATTCATACGGTGTCGTCTCAATGGATTTAGACGGTGCCCTATTTAAAGTGAATGCAGCAGTCTCTAAAGCATAACCTGATAACCCGCAACTATACAGGATAGTTGTAGCCTATTTCGATAAGTAAGAGTGTCGAACCCAGCGAGGAGCTAAAGGTAGAACAAATATCCTCTCAAGCCCTATCTGCCACTGATACGACTCTACGCATGCTTAGTGTTCTCTTTACCTAGAACAAGTATGAAACTAGAAGTACTTTATAGGTGTTGTTGGATAGATTTGCAAGATAATAAAGAGCACATAAATAAAAAGTAGGGGCTGTTTAGATAAAGAAGCAATAAAGTAAATATATCGAGTATGGAAAAGTGGTGGTAGGAGTTGTGAAATTGTCCCTAAGCAATTGACTACTTTACTAGACTGATAGCAAGTTTTATGTGGGAGAGGCATAAGCTAACATACTTTCTCTTCTTGGATCATATGCACTTATGATTGGAACTCTAGCAAGCATCCGCAACTACTAAAGATCATTAAGGTAAAACCCAACCATAGCATTAAAGCATCAAGTCCCCTTTATCCCATACACCACAACCCCCTTACTCGGGTTTATGCTTCTGTCACTCAAGCAACCCACTATAAGCGAATCATGAACGTATTGCAACACCCTACAGCGGGAATCCCTCACGCTTGCATGACACGGAGGGCACAATAGGACAGCAACATAACCACAAGCAAATTAAACCAATCATAGCAATTCATCAATCACCGGTAGGACAACGAAAATCTACTCAGACATCATAGGATGGCAACACATCATTGGATAATAATATGAAGCATAAAGCACATGTTCAAGTAGAGGGTACAGCGGGTAGCGGGAGAGTGGACCGCTGAATATAGAAGGGGGAAGGTGATGGAGATGTTGGTGAAGATGGCAGAGGTGCTGGTGAAGATCGCGGTGATGATGATGGCCTCCGGCAGCGCTCCGGCGCCACCGGAAGCAAGGGGGGGAGAGCCCCCCTTCTTCTTCTTCTTCCTTGACCTCCTCCCTAGATGGGAAAAGGGTTTCCCCTCTGGTCCTTGTCTCCCATGGCGTGGGAGGGGCGAGAGCCCCTCTGAGATTGGATCTATCTCTCTGTCTCTCTCTCTCTCTCTCTTTATGCGTTCTCAGATTCTGCCCCTTCACCATTTCTTTTATATCCGGAGATCCGTAACTCCGATTGGGGTGAATCTTTCGCCCAGATTTTTCTCATAAATTAGCTTTCTTGCGGAAATAGTATAAAAAAGTTGCCAAAAGTATATGAAAGTTGAATAATATTGGCATGGAGCAATCAAAAATTATAGATACGACAGAGACGTATCAGGATCCCCAAGCTTAATTCCTGCTCGTCCTCGAGTAGGTAAATGATAAAAAAGATAATTTTTGATGTGGAATGCTACCTAGCATAATCTTGATCATATGTCTAATCATGGCATGAATATTAAGACACGAGTGATTCAAAGCAATAGCCTATCATTTGACATAGAAAACAATAATACTTCGAGCGTACTAATAAAGCAATCATGTCTTTTCAAAACAACATGGCCAAAGAGAGCTTATCCCTACAAAATCATATAGTTTGGCCATGCTTCATTTTCGTCACACAAAATGCTCCCATCATGCACAACCCCGATGACAAGCCGAGCAATTGGTTCATAATTTTTAACGCACTTCAGCTTTATCAACCCTCACGCAATACATGAGCGCATGCCATGGATATAGCACTATAGGTGGAATAGAATATGATGATGGAGGTTATGTGAAGAAGACAAAAAGGGAGAAAGTCTCACATCGACGCGGCTAATCAACGGGCTATGGAGATGCCCATCAATTGATGTCAATGCGAGGAGTAGGGATTGCCATGCAACGGATGCACTAGATCTATAAGTGTATGAAAGCTCAAACTGAAAACTAAGTGGGGGTACATCCAACTTGCTTGCTCATGAAGACGTAGGGCATTTGAGGAAGCCCATCGTTGGAATATACAAGCCCAGTTCTATAATGAAAATTCCCACTAGTATATGAAAGTGACAATATAGGAGGCTCTCTATATGAAGAACATGGTGCTACTTTGAAGCACAAGTGTGGTAAAATGATAGTAACATTGCCCCTTTTCTTTTTTCTTTTTTTTCTTTTTTTCCGGTGGGCTTCTTTGGCCCCCTTTTTTTATTTACGCTTCTTTGGCCTTTTTTTTCTTTTTTTTCATGGGGCAATGCTCTATAATGATGATCATCACACTTTTATTTACTTACAACACAATATTACAACTCGATACTGGAACAAAGATATGACTCTATATGAATGCTTCCGGCGGTGTACCGGGGTGTGCAATGATCTAGCGTAGCAATGACATCAAAAAATGGACAAGCCATGAAAACATCATGCTAGCTATCTTACGATCATGCAAAGCAATGTGACAATAAATGCTCAAGTCATGTATATGATGATGATGGAAGTTGCATGACAATATATCTCGGAATGGCTATGGAAATGCAATGATAGGTAGGTATGGTGGCTGTTTTGAGGAAGATATAATGAGGCTTATGTGTGATAGAGCGTATCATATCATGGGGTTTGGATGCACCGGCGAAGTTTGCACCAACTCTCGAGGTGAGAAAGGGCAATGCACGATACCGAAGAGGCTAGCAATGATGGAAAGGTAAAAGTGCGTATAATCCATGGACTCACATTAGTCATAAAGAACTCATATACTTATTGTAAAAGTTTATTAGCCCTTGAAGCAAAGTACTACTATGCATGCCCCTAGGGGGATAGATTGGTAGGAAAAGACCATCGCTCGTCCCCGACCGCCAGTCATAAGGAAGACAATCAAAGAAACACCCCATGCTTCAAATTTGTCACACAACGGTTACCATACGTGCATGCTACGGGACTTGCAGGCCTCAACACAAGTGTCTCTACAATCCACAACCACCCACTAGCATGACTCTAATATCACCATCTTTATATTGCAAAACTATTGCAAGGAATCAAACATATCATATTCAACGATCTACAAGTTTATGTAGGATTTTATGACTAACCATGTGAATGACGAATTCCTGTCATCTCTCTAAATAGACATAAGTGAAGCAAGAGATTTTAATTCTTTCTACAAAAGGTATGCCCATGCTCTAACAAATATAAGTGAAGCAAAAGAGCATTCTACAAATGGCGGTTTTCTATGTGAAGGGAAACAGGCAATCCAAACTTCAAATGATATAAGTGAAGCACATGAAGAATTCTATAAAGCCATACTCAAAAGATATAAGTGAAGTGCAATGAGCATTCTATAACTCAACCAAGGACTATCTCATACCAGCATGGTGCATAAAAGAAAAATGAAAAACTAAATGCAAAAGACGCTCCAAGACTTACACATATCGCATGAACGAAACGAATACGAAAACATACTGATACTTGTTGAAGAAAGAGGGGATGCCTTCCAGGGCATCCCCAAGCTTAAACGCTTGAGTCTCCTTGAATATTTACTTGGGGTGCCTTGGGAATCCCCAAGCTTGAGCTCTTGCCTCTCTTCCTTTTCCTCATATCGACACCTCCTCGATTAGACACTTCATCCACACAAAACTTCAATAGAAAACTCGGTAAGATCCGTTAGTATAATAAAGCAAATCACTACTCTAAGTACTGTTGCAAACCAATTCATATTTTGTTTTTGCATCGTGTCTACTTTAATATAACTTTTTCATGGCTTAAATTCACTGATATAAATTGATAGATTCATCAAAACAAGCAAACTATGCATCAAAAACAGAATCTGTCAAAAACAGAATAGTCTGTAGCAATCTGAACATTCACCATACTTCTGGCACCCCAAAAATTCTACCAACACTAGGAAAAATAAACAATTTGTACAGAAAGACAGTTCAAAAATAATCAGAACCGTTTGATGTTCCATATAAAAATGTAAAATCGCGCACTACAGCCAAAGCTTATGTCCTGCACCGTACAAACCAACAAGCATTGTAAACATCCTAAAGGAAAACCTTGGCACATTATTTTTATAATAGAATGGAATTGTACAAGGGGATAATTATTTTTGATGAAAAGTTTCTGTAATTAAGATTCACAAAGTTTCCGTGAGCATGAACAAAGTTCAAGGAGCTCTCCCACTTCAACAATGCTTGTCTCTCTCACTTTCACTTTCCTTTTTGAAAAGTTTTGGGTTCCCCTCTTTATTTTTTTGTTTTTAAACTATATAAAAGCACTCAACAGAAATAAATGACTCTCTAAATCTTCCGGGTTGTCTCCCTGGCAGCGCTTTCTTTAAAGCCATTAAGCTAGGGATATAGTGCCCAAGGTATATCAAAGCCAATTTTAATTAACAATGATTTATAATTTAGTAGTGAGCACAAAGTAACATATATCATGCAACAACGAAGTCTAACTCTCTTCCTGTGCATCGGCATGTCATAAAAGAACAGTTCATGCACACCAATAAAGGCCAATGCATAGTATAAGAAGTTTCTTGCAATTTTATCATATTGGAAACATAGAGAGGTGGAGATATAGTTCCTCTCTCATAATAATTGCAAGTAGGAGCTGCAAGCACATGCATATTATATCTATCAAAATCATCATGTGCAATGGTAAAATGCAACCCATCAACATAATCCTTACTAAGCACAAACTTCTCCGATAAAGTGTAGTTTGGAGAATTCAAAAAGATAATAGGACTATCATGCATGGGTGCAATAGCAACAATTTCATGTTTAACATAAGGAACTATAGCAAGTTAATCTCTATAAGCATAATTTATATTGGCATCTTGGCCACAAGCATAGCAAGCATCATCAAAAAGGGATATTTCAAGAGAATCAACGGGATCATAGCAATAATCATAGCAATCATCCTTCGGTAAGCACGAAGGGGAATTAAACAATGTATGAGTTGAAGAGTTACTCTCATTAGAAGGTGGGCACGGGTGATCAATCCGCTCTTCCTCCTTTTGTTCTTCGCTCTCCTCATCATCTTTTTCATCCAATGAGCTCACAGTTTCATCAATTTTTTGTTCCATAGCTTCCTGCAAAATATTAATCTCTTCTTGGACAACGGAGACTTTCTCAATAAATGCATTAATATTGAAATTGTATTCATAATTTTCATAGCAATATCTAAGTATAGCAAAATTTTCTGGTCTATAAACTGAATCATTAAAATCGTCAAACGCTTTAAACATAGATTCAATCTCATAAGCACCCATAAAAGCAACAAATTCTTCTATTTGTTCCACATCATAGTAATCATATATACCATTAGCATAAGAAGCTAAGGTTTCATTGTCATTAAATTTGCATGAAAAGGGAAGGTGTGGAGCCTTCATCTTAGAGCAGCAAGTATAATCATGTATCAAGCATAGTTGACAAGCATACCAACGTAACATATGAATTCGATCCCATAATAGTCTCCCTTTTTGTGTCAAGCGATAATCCCTAAAGTATTTACGTTGATCCAACATGTCTCCCATAACATAATTGAATGGGGTTTTCTCAGGATTATCAAAGTAGTACATAATATTTTTCACATAATGATCAACGAGGGTTTTAGGAGGTTCCCCATCTCCATGAGCAGCAAGTACACCTAATTTTTTTGGTATTTCGTGTTCCATATCCATAACTAAAGATAGAGAACAACTTAGAACAGCAAATAAAAATTACTTAGTGATAAACCAAACAAGCACACACGAGAATATTCACCCCACGCTATGACTCCCCGGCAACGGCGCTAGAAAAAGGTCTTGATAACCCACAAGTATACGGGATAGTTGTAGCCTCTTTCGATAAGTAAGAGTGTCGAACCCAACGAGGAGCTAAAGGTAGAACAAATATCCTCTCAAGCCCTATCTGCCACTGATACGACTCTACGCACGCTTAGTGTTCGCTTTACCTAGAACAAGTATGAAACTAGAAGTACTTTGTAGGTGTTGTTGGATAGATTTGCAAGATAATAAAGAGCACATAAATAAAAAGTAGGGGCTGTTTATATAAAGAAGCAATAAAGTAAATATAGCGAGTATGGAAAAGTGGTGGTAGGAGTTGTGAAATTGTCCCTAAGCAATTGACTACTTTACTAGACCGATAGCAAGTTTTATGTGGGAGAGGCATAAGCTAACATACTTTCTCTTCTTGGATCATATGCACTTATGATTGGAACTCTAGCAAGCATCCACAACTACTAAAGATCATTAAGGTAAAACCCAACCATAGCATTAAAGCATCAAGTCCCCTTTATCCCATATGCCACAACCCCCTTACTCGGGTTAATGCTTCTGTCACTCAAGCAACCCACTATAAGCGAATCATGAACGTATTGCAACACCCTACAGCAGGAATCCATCACGCTTGCGCGACACGGAGGGCACAATAGGACAGCAATATAATCACAAGCAAATTAAACCAATCGTAGCAATTCATCAATCACCGGTAGGACAACGAAAATCTACTCAGACATCATAGGATGGCAACACATCATTGGATAATAATATGAAGCATAAAGCACCATGTTCAGGTAGAGGGTACAGTGGGTAGCGGGAGAGTGGACTGCTGAATATAGAAGGGGGGAGGTGATGGAGATGTTGGTGAAGATGGCGGAGGTGTTGGTGAAGATCGCGGTGATGATGATGGGGGCGCCACCGGAAGCAAGGGGGAGAGAGCCCCCCTTCTTCTTCTTCCATGACCTCCTCCCTAGATGGGAGAAGGGTTTCCCCTCTGGTCCTTGGCTCCCATGGCGTGGGAGGGGCGAGAGCCCCTCCAAGATTGGATCTATCTCTCTGTCTCTCTCTCTTTCTGAGTTCTCAGATTCTGCCCCTTCACCGTTTCTTTTATATCCGGAGATCCGTAACTCCGATTGGGCTGAATCTTTCGCCCAGATTTTTCTCATAAAATTAGCTTTCTTGCGGAAAAGTAAGGGCATCAAACGCCTTACGGGTGGCCCACGAGGGTGCCAGGCGCGCCCCCCCTGTCTTGTGGCCACCTCAGACACTGTTTCGCGTTGATTCTTCCTCCGGGAAATCGCAAATATTGCAAAAATATTCTCCATCTGTTTTTATCCCGTTTGGATTCCGTTTGATATGGGTTTCCTGCAAAACATAAAACATGCAACAAACAGGAACTGGCACTGGGCACTGGATCAATATGTTAGTCCCAAAAATAGTATAAAAAAGTTGCCAAAAGTATATGAAAGTTGAATAATATTGGCATGGAGCAATCAAAAATTATAGATACGACGGAGATGTATCATAACCCCAAATGATAGCGGTAAATTGGTAAGAGACATCATAGATCGCACCATATCCAATAGAGTGCGATTACGACGTTCGGACACCATTTCGCTGAGGTGTTCCAGGCGGCATGAGTTGTGAAACACTTCCACATTTCCTTAAGTGTGTGCCAAAACGTGTACCAACCCCTATGCATAAGTTCACAAGGTCACAGAACCCGCAAGTTGATCACCAAAACATACATCAAGTAGATCACGTGAATATCCCATTGTCACCACAGATAAGCACATGCAAGACATACATCAAATGTTCTCAAATCCTTAAAGACTCAATCCGATAAGATAACTTCAAAGGGAAAACTCAATCCATTACAAGAGAATAGAGGGGGAGAAACATCATAGGATCTGATTAATAGCAAAGCTCGCGGTACATCAAGATCATGCCATATCAAGAACACGAGAGAGAGAAAGAGAGAGAGAGAGAGAGAGAGAGAGAGAGAGAGAGAGAGATCAAACACATAGCTACTGGTACATACCCTCAGCCCCGAGGGTGAACTACTCCCTCCTCGTCATGGAGAGCGCCGGGATGATGAAGATGGCCACCGGTGATGGATCCCCCTCCGACAGGGTGCCGAAACGGGGTCCTGATTGGTTTTTCGTGGCTACAGAGGCTTGCGGCGGCGGAACTCCCGATCTTGGTTCTATTTTGGAAGTTTGGGGATATATAAGAGGTGGTTGTGTTGGGAACAAGTCAGGGGGGGTCCACAAGGAAGCCACAAGGTAGGGGGCGCGCCCAGGGGGTAGGGCGCTCCCTCCACCCTCATGGTGGCCTCGCGACTCTTCTGGTCTATCTCCGATGCTCCGTGGGCTTTTTTTGGTCCAAAAATAATCTCCGTAAATTTTCAGGTCAATTGGACTCCGTTTGATATTCCTTTTCTGCGAAACTCAAAAACAAGGAAAAAACAGAAACTGGCGCTGGGCTCTGGGTTAATAGGTTAGTCACAAAAATCATATAAAATAGCATATAAATGCATATAAAACATCCAAGATGGATAATATAATAGCATGAATACTTCATAAATTATAGATACGTTGACGTATGAGGGCCGCGCCCCCTCCCCCTTGTCCAATTTGGACTCCCCATGGGGGGGGGGGGGCACCCCCTACGGGCTGCCTTGCCTCTCCTCTAGGGCAATATAACCTTCCAATATATCACTCCAGAACACCTCGGTACTCCGATGATTATACGAAACACTCCGGAACCATTCTGGTGTCCGAATATAACCTTCCAATATATCAATCTTTACCTCTCAACCATTTCGAGACTCCTCGTCATGTCCGTAATCTCATCCGGGACTCCAAACAACCTTTGGTCACCAAAACAACTCATATAATACATATCGTCATCGAACGTTAAGCGTGCGGACCCTACGGGTTCGAGAACTATGTAGACATGACCGAGACACCTCTTCGGTCAATAACCAATTGCGGAACCTGGATGCTAATATTGGTTCCCACATATTCTATGAAGATCTTTATCGGTCGAACTGTAATGTGAACATACGTTATTCCCTTTGTCATCGGTATGTTACTTGCCCAAGATTCGATTGTCGGTATCATCATACCTATAGTTCAATCTCGTTACTGGCAAGTCTCTTTACTCGTTTCGTAGTGTAACATCTTGTAACTAACTCATTAATCAGATTGCTTGCAAGGCTTCATATGATGTGCATTACGGAGAGGGCCCAGAGATACCTCTCTGATACTCGGAGTGAAAAATCTCAATATCGATCTATGCCAACCCAACAAACACCTTCAGAGATACATGTAGAGCATCTTTATAATCACCTAGTTACTTGTGACGTTTGATAGCACACAAGGCATTCCTATGGTGTCCAGGAGTTGCATAATCTCATAGTCGGAGGAATATGTATTTGACATGAAGAAAGCAGTAGCCATAAAAATTGAACGATCATTATGCTAAGCTAAGGATGGGTCTTGTCCATCACATCATTCTACTAATGATGTGATCCCGTTGATCAAATGACAACTCATGTCCATGGCTAGGAAACTTAACCGTCTTTGATCAACGAGCTAGTCTAGTAGAGGCATACTTGGGACACAATGTTTTGTCTATGTATTCACACATGTATCAAGTTTTCAGTTAATACAATTCTAGCATGAATAATAAACATTTATCATGAATAAGGAAATATAAAATTACAACTTTATTATTTCCTCTAGGGCATATTTTCTTCATTTTTTGTGATAAACATTAATGAAAGTTTTAACTAACTGCAAAATTTTGTGATGGAATGACATTCATGTAGGCCTGGGCAAAAAAAATGATGCTCCGAAAAGACTATTAATTGTTGGAAGCATTTTAGAGAATCGGTTCTTTTTGTCCAGATCTCCACCAATGCAATTTCATCACGAAAATTTGCAGGAAGTTAAAAAATTTATCAATGTTTATCACACAAAAAATGCAAATTTTTTTGATTGTTTTTTACTATTTTTCGGTTTTTACTATTCATTAGGGAGCATGTGAGCTCGGGATCAAAGAGCACTTTCGGAGAAAATACAGTGAGAGATTTGCAAGCGACATGTGTTGGAGAATCTTAAATGAACATAATAGATCCTTTGCAAGATTTAAAGCAGGACAAGTTTTTGAATTTTGAAACACAAAAGGGTGGACATTAGTTAGGAGACTACACAAGGTCATGCATTCACCGGCAACTACTAACTTTATAAGGACGAAAGATTGTATAAAACAATAAACAACAAACCAGTATAAAATAATAAATAGTGTGAATATACATATGCATTCATGTTAATACATGCGATGAGTTTTATTTACACTTAAGTCAACAAAACAACAAAGCTTTGGTATTTCAAACATTCAGCTTATAGTCACACCGCGAGCCAATAAGTATCCAAACAATAGTTTTGTCCAGATGACTTTTCTCATCACAACAGTTTTGACATTGTAGCCAGTTCAAATAAGTATGATGCTACAAAAATGCCATTCCAAGTAGCAGACACAACATTTCAAGATACAAGATGGAATTCATACGATCCTTTATTTATGTTTGTGAAACATAAACGAAAATTTAAATGTAATGGTACCACCCGGAGGATGTAGCACGAACTTCAATTTCGCTGCTCCTCTCACCATTTGGTAACACCTACAAGTGTATGAAAACAGCTAGCATGTGAAAAATATATAAAACTATTTTGCAACATGATAGATAATGTGCAGAGGAAAAAAGAAGTCCAAACAAATAAGACAAGAATTTTTTTGTGACAACGAAGACAATTATTAATAATTGTTTACATGGAAAAAGAAGAAAATGGTACCTGAAGGTAGCCAAAACCCCCATAGTTAATACTCATACCAAACCAAGGTGGGACGGTTAGGATGTTCCTCCATTGCTTTCTCCATAGCAGCCCGCGACTCAGACACATCATCCTCATCTGCATAGATGCGAAGATGGCGCAAGCTGGGCAAGCCTCTCAGTATCTCCACGTCTCTCTCATTGATCACTTGCATTGTGATGCATAGCTTCTCAAGGTTGACGAGCGAGGCCACCCATGTCGGAACCTCCGAGAGGGAGTCCCCCACGATGATAAGCTCACGAAGGCCACACTGAGGATCGGGAAACCATGAAAGCTTGAAGTACGCATCCGCTGCTTCCTTCACAGAGATGTGCAAAGACTCAAGGCCTGCTTTGCCGAGCTCACATATGGAAGAGAGAAACTCCTCCTCATCCTCCTCGACGTCCTCCTCCTCTTTGTCTTCATTAACATCACAATTACTCATATCATACATGTTCCATATTATGCGTAGCTTCCTCAGTTTTTTCAGTTGGCCAAGCCTCTTCAGAAATTCCGTTGACTGAGTATAAATATTGAGACCTTCCAACACTCGCAATCCCTGCATGGCTGCGATTTCATCTGGTACAGTTTCATAACCATCGACATGTAGAGTTACATAATAGACCAACCTTTCTTGGATGGTCATAGGTATTTCCATTAGTTTGCTATATCCTTTCACGTCAATCTCTAAATGATGCAGCATTGCCACCTGTTCTGGAATCTTCGTGACAGCTTCGGCATGTTTGAACCTCAAGTACTTGAGGTGAACCAAATTTGCAATACCCTCAAGGTGATCATCTTCTAACTGTGAACAATCCTCAAAGTCCAGAACACGCAAGAGTCGAAACTCCGACAAAGATGGGATCTTCACATTACGACCAAACACATGGAGTGATCGGGCACTAGACACATCAAGACTCGGAGGAATCTCGCCATCATTTTGTAGAGACACTCTACGAATCTTGGCCTTCGGATCAGGATTTATAACACCAAGTACACCTACTATAGTAACAAAGTTCTCTTCAACAGCCTTAGATACGATGAAATTATGAACGGTGTCATGAACACGACAACTCTTCACCTCGTCACCAAATGTCTCATCCATCTTCGCAGCCTGGATCAAACTCCTATTGATGAGGTCATTGAAACACATCTCTCCTGACTCATATACTGTATAACCAGATTTTTTCTGAATGAATCCCTCGCCAATCCACCTCCTTATCAAATTCTCCTTCTCAATAATGTGCCCCTCTGGAAATATACTCAAGTATAGTAGACATGTTTTAAGATGAGGAGGAAGATCCAAGTAACTAAGGGATATTATGTTTACCATGTCTTCAACGCTAGAGTTTCTTAGTGCACGACCAATTAAATCCTTCACTTGGTCCCATATTTCCGTTTCACTTGCCTTATCAGCCAACACACCGGATATAGCTATGATTGCCAAAGGTAAGCCAACACAATTATCCAAGATCTGATCAGAAATCTCTTCGAGGTATGATGGACATTTTTCTTCAGAGTTGAATAGTCTTGTATAGAATAATTGCCTCGAATGCACCATACTAAGAGGCCTTATATTGTATACATGTCCGCTGAAAGTTGAACAACTTGATTGAGCGACGGCATGTATACGAGTAGTGATTATTATTTTACTACCAGAACTGGCTGTGGGAAATGCACACTCAATAACCTTCAATATTTCCACATCCCATATATCATCAAGCACAATAATACACCTGCAAAAATATATAAATAAAAGTTATGCTTACTGAGAAAAAAGAAACAATAAAGGAGTTTGAATATCCATAAGAGTATACTTCTTTGGTCACATGGCCACGAGAAGTTATGACAGAATTTGCACTAGAATGGACAGTTCACTGTTCATTAAATGTATCTTGCACTTGTACACTATATATGACAACCCGGTAAAAACTAAAATAGGTTGGAAGCTAGAATTGCCTGTAAACGTCAAAAATTCCCTTTTGTTATCTATGGAAATTAAGAGGGATGATGTTAACAAGGGACAACCTCGCTCAGTGTAACCGAAACACGAGTAATGTTGTTCTGTTATGAAGACAAAACAACTAAATATCTCTTTTTCAAATGATAGATCCCTCATAGCATATGGGTCGTCGTCATTCAAGATGCATGTAACTTGTATCCGCCTCAGATACGAAGGCTAGAGCCCAAATCATTTTAGCACATGCGTGAACTATGTTTGTTTTGTTTGTTATCCCCCTAGTGATCTACACCAAAAATATGAATGCCCATAAACTAGAAGTTGGAGGGGGAAAAAATCAAAATGGAAGAGTGGAAGGGAAACATAGGTAAAGAGGTTGGACGAATGAGCTAGTAGGGAACCTTAAGGTTTTTTTTAGATATTAGATATACTAATAATCAAAGTTGATTTTTTGGTATTCCAGAATCCAAATGCAGGCCATATTTGGTAATTTTAAAATTCCTGGATAATTGCTCGTGCTTTACAACAAGGATATAAATATTCTAATAGGTAAATGGAGAATTAACATGGTATTCTATTATTAATGTGATTGCATAAAATAATAGGATTTAATTTGGAATCATTAATTGACTAATAAAAAGGCATGATTTTATTTGGTAAGCCAATAAGATGTGGGGCAGTTGAGGCAAAAAAATCAAATGAGAAAAACTAGATATAGGAGGAAACAATTGAAAGGGAAGAGGGGAAGGTGAGTAAAGAGATTGGACGAAGGGGCGGGAAAACGCTATGTGGTAAAATAGGGAACCACCAGTAGAGAAACCCCTTATAGGATTTCGTTACTAGCAGGGTTCCGACGAAATCGAAAGCGGCAACTGTTTTTCCAAATTATCAGCAGCGTTCGACCGCGAAGGGAACGTGGAAACATCCTCACTACTAGCAACGTTTCATTATGCTGGACGCTGCTCGCTTGGTGCATCATGCTAACGTACCAGCCTTTTGGAACTAGCAGCGTCTTATCAAACTGAACGTTGCAAGTAGTTGAAGGACTGACAGTGTTTCTTGTAAATTCAATAGCTGCAAAGAATTTAATGTGTACTTTATATTTTATATTCAAAATCCTTTGTTATACATTATGTTGTTGTGTTTTAGCTTTGTTCATAAAAGTTGGAAAGCAAAAGAAAAAACAAAATTTAATGATCGGATAGGTAAATGCTTTTATTTTGCCAGCAGCATCTTTCAGAAAATAAATGCCGCGAACGGCAATGTTAGCAGCGTCCGCTTTTGAGTACAGACTGCTACACTAGTTATTGTACTTAATATATTGTAATTTGCCTTTTTATTTAAGAGCAACCTCAAATAAATTTATAATTGGATATGTAAATGTCTAATGGTGCATATTACTTCTATAGAATTGGTTTTTGTCATATAATCAACAGTGTGCATGCAAACATCATCGGTCTCTCTTGTCAATTAACCTGCCAGCCAACACTTCATTTCCATGGCTCCCCTCCGAAACTTTCATTATTATTTTGGTATTTATCTAATATTATGTTAGTAAACAGTTAAGTATATACTTAAACTATCTGTTGATATAAATCAGAAGGCAAAAGACAAATAGTTGAGCTTCAACTCCTAAATTGCTTAATCCTTACCAGCAGCGTTTATTTGTACGGAAACAAAGCTAGATTGTACTTGAGCAGCTTTCGAGCTAGATTATATGCTACCAAACTTATTATATTAAATGGCCATTTATTTAAAACCAACCTCAAATAATTGCTACAGCATTATCAACAGCGTGCAAACCAACCTGTGGTTGAATGGTCAGAGGGACTGTGGTATTCCCAGCCCAGCAGGGTTCAAATTCTGGTGCTCGCATTTATTCCTGGATTTATTTCAGGATTTCCGGCGATGCATATTCAGTGGGAGGAGACGTTCCCGTCGATGACGAGGCGCCTACGGTGACTTCGTAAATTCAAGATGATATGCCGGCTCAATCTTTCGGAGATGCTCATAAAGGTAGGGTGTGCATGTGTGCGTTCATAGAGGTGAGTGTATGCGCGTGTATATGAGCGCATGTGTCTGTACTGATATTCAAAAAAAAGCATTATCAGCAGCGTTTGCCATTCAGAGCACGCTGCAGTGTACCATCATTTGTCGCGTTCCTTTAGCCGGAACGCTCCTAAATTACTAAACAGTACCGGCAGAGTTTTTGAATCACCAAACGCCACTAATGTTTCTTACCATGGATAATTATCCTCTTGAACCTAGATCCCCGACTCTCTCTCTCTCTGGACGACGCCTCACGCTCCCACCGCCGCCTACGCCCCGCCACTGCCGACGTCGCGCCGCTGCCAACACGGCTCCACTGCCAACGCCGAGCCGTCGCCGTCGCTCTACGGTCCTCGACACGGCTCCACTGCTGACACCGTCGCCTACGTACCCCTTGCAGTGCGTGTTCGTGCCGACACCGTGCCACTGCTTGCCCGGCGGTGGCGAGGACCCCGAGCAGAAGCGCAGCATCGCTACCGCCACGGCGAGGAAGCGGTCCGCCCGACGGTACACGACCCGGGGCCTTGAGCCGCCGCCGTCCTTCCTCTGTCGCGAGACGGAGGAGTACGACCGGCGGCAGGATTGGCTCTCCGGCATGACGGCGTGAGCAGCTCCTCCGGTGTGAGCAGCTCGCGCATGCCGCTACCGCCGGTCAAGAGGGAGGCAGAGGAGCTCCCGCCGCTCCGAGCGGTCAAGAGGGAGGTGGACCTCCCCCAGCTCCCACCTCTCGGTGAGCTCCTCGGTTAATTTATATAGATTGATTATTAGTTACTAGTAATGTTTATATGGATCGATTAGTTGGTAGTGTTTCTAGTTATATAGATTGATTAGTTGGTAGATTGATTAGTCGGTCCATCGATTAGGTGGTGTATCTGGTATATAGATTTATTAATGTGAGCTAGCTCGATTAGTTGGTAATTTGATCTTCATTGTCTTTCTTACATTTCAATATTAATTTGAGTTGGCTTGGTTAGTGACTTGACTTTGTTCTTTGGTAAACACTCATTTTATCTTCCCCTAAGACATATAGACTCCACCACCTCAGAGATGAGAGTTGTTGAAGGATCCCGACTGTTGTCGTATGAGGTGGTTGTTGTACTTATCCTCCTCTAAGACATTAGTTAAGCAGGAGATAAGTACAACAACAACCATCACCGACAGTTGAAATACTCGTGACTGAGAGCCCATCATATATATACATCACCATCTGAGAGATGAGAGTTGTTGAAGGATACCGACTGTTGTCATAGGGGGTCACTATTGTACTTCTCGTCCTGTGAGACACTAGTAAGCACAAGGGGAAGTGCAACAGTGACCATCACCAACAGTCAAATATTCAGTGAGAGTTGTTGAAGCATCCCGACTATAGGGGGTTGTAATATTACCTTCCACATACGCTAGTACTACAATTAATACCCTTTTATGAATTTCGGGACATCCTCCGTCAACTACATGGCTTTTCTTCATCGTCAGGACTCCGTACCGCACAATGCATCATCCTCCACTCCTCCCCGAGTGGATTCGCGGTGGCCTCCTCTATGAGTGGTTGAGCGGGCATGAAGGATTCACGACGCAGTGTTCAGCTGATGAAAGTGCATGGAGGAGCTAAAAACGATGCAGGTTCTCGCACGCGAGAACCCAGACCTAGTGGAGGGCTTCCAACTTTGCAAAGATCATATGAAGTGTTTATTGAGGAATGCAACAGAGGTTGTCGTCTTTGAGGCCACCGATGCAAAGTGTGCTCGAATGCCAACTCATAGCAATCCAGAATTAGTCATCAAATGAGCATTACAAGAAATGAAATTACCACCACCACCAGATTCGGCCCGCATTGTTAACTAGCCAGTAGTATATATGCTTGGTAATACTTTTTTTTTTTGAAACTGTCACCGGGGGGGGGGCGGGGGGGGAAGACTCCCCACCTGAATAAATTTCAAAAGCATTTTGTTACAAACTTAGACAAGTCGAGAGGTAAAATAGTCCCGCCATAGGCCGGCGTGAACTTTGTCCTCCGCCTTCTTAAGGCGATGAGACCACAAAGTAAGGTCCGCAATGATGCCCCTAGTAACATCATGGGGTGAAACATCTATATCCCTAAAAGTTTTAGCATTACGGGCGTCCCAAATTTTCCAAATGATAAGAAGAAGAATGAGAGGTCATACTGACTCAGGGAGACCCGGGTGCCCATGGCAGACCCAAAGATGTGCGAAGGGGGTAGAGCAAGGGTGTAGACCAATGGCATCCCAAATGGCACGAGTTGCCGGACAATGGAGGAAGAGGTGTGCCCGGTCTTCGGACGCAGCAGCGCATCGGGGGCATGCAGCAGAGTCGATGATGGACTTACGGAGTAGGTTTGCCCGTGTGTTAAGTCGGTCGAGGTAGAAAAGCCAGCCGAACACCCTCACTCTGCTGGGGACACGCGAGTCCTAGATACGAGCAAGAGTAGGGTCGGACAGTTGAGAAGCCATCGCGTTGTAGGCGCCCTTGGTGGTGAAGGCGGCGCCATTAAGTAGGGTCCTGGCGTCGGGGGCACCCGTTAGGCTGACATCCTGTAATAGTAATCTCAAGGAAGCAAGTTCATTGGAAGCAGTTAAGGTTAGCCGGCTACGCAGGCCCAGATCAATCCCATCCATCAGTATAGTGGCTACGAATGCATTTGGCTTTGTATGGTGTGAAAACAATGCTGGGAAAGCAATGCACAGAGGCTCAGGGAGAACCCAACGATCTAACCAGAAGAAGGTGGATAAACCGTTCCCAATGGTCATACATGATATCTCACGAAGGGAACTGAGGTGTCTAAAAATGGCACGACCAAGGAAGGAGGCATTGTTGCCACGACCTATATGCATTGGAGAAAGGTTGAGGAGCCAATCCTTCCAAGGAAAAAGAGGGGAATGCAAGAATTTGAATGCAAATTTCAACATAAGGCAAAAATTTTGTGCTCGCAAGTTTTTAACCCCAAGACCACCCGCAAGCTTTGGCATACAAACTCGGTCCCACGCAACCAGACACTTAGCCCAGAGAAGGAGTCATCGTTAGACCAGAAAAAAAATTCTCCTACGCTTGTCTATCTCCTCGAGGACATTGACGGGAAGGGAGAAACACATCATAAAGTAGGTTGGCAGACTATCCAGGACGGCCGAGAGAAGGACAAGACGACCTCCTGGAGATAACAGGAAAGCACACCATCCGGCTAGGTAGATATTGCAGCGGTCTATAATTGGCTGAAAAGCTGTCGATTGGAGTTTATGGGGGGAGTGGGGGAGGCCGAGGTATTTTTGGGGGAAAGCTGCAATTTCGGCGCCGAGCGTGGTTGCCATTTGAAGGGCAAGGTCAGAGTCGACATTAATGGGGACTACTGTGGTTTTTTGGAAATTGATCGAGAGGCCAGTGGCAAGCGAGAAATCATCAAGGATGCGTTTAAGGTGAGCTACAACATTCGTGTCAGTTTTGATAATAATTAGCATGTCGTCTGCGTATTGCAGAACAGGGCAGGGCATGGAGGTCGTGACAGGGTGAGCAATGAGGTGGTCATCACAAGCTTCAATAATCATTCATTGGAGAACATCTGCAACGATGAGAAATAGAAAGGGGGAGAGGGGGTCTCCCTGTCGTAAGCCATTTTTACATTGGATCCAAGGCCCTGGAGAGCCATTTAGAAGGATTGCAGTTTTTCCAGATTGGAGCAGGGTGTCAATCCAGAGAATCCATTTTTCCGAGAAGCCCTTGACCCTGAGTATAGAGAGGAGAGAGGGCCAGTTAACCGAGTCGAAGGCTTTTGAGAAATTGAGCTTAATCACAAGTGTGGGCGCTTTGGTTCTGGCACATACGTTGAGAACATCTGCGGCGTATAGAAAGTTTTCCGAGATTGTCCTACCCGATAGGAAACCTGTTTGATCAGGGTGGACGAGCAGTGGGATAACTGGTTTGAGGCGGTTTGTGAGAAGCTTGGCGAGTGCTTTAACCGGGCAGTTTTGAAGCGAGATAGGGCGGAAAGCGTCGGGAGAAGGAAGGGCATCCCCTTTTGGAAGGAGAACAATGTAAGCTCGGTTAATACATGAAATATCAGCGGAGTGATTGTAGAAGCTGGTGAATAGTTCTGTCACTTTCTGCTTCAGGATCGGCCAAAATTTTCGGTAGAAACCCGGCCCAAATCCGTCAGGACCAGGGCTAGCCATGAGGTTCATGTCTGCAAAGGCGTCATAAACTTCCTATCCCGAGAAAGGTGAGTCTAGGTGAAGAAGCTGTGGTGTTTGTGAGGGGTAGAGGTTTTGGAGTGAGAAGTTCCATGTTGGAGCTGAAGATACTCCGAGAATGGAGGAAAAGAAAGAGGAGAGAATTTTTACTTTTAATTCGTGTGAGTAGAATTCTTGGTTATCATGCAATATCACGGGGATTTTGTTATGACGATGTCTGTGAGAGGCAGAGGCGTGGAAAAATCTGGAGTTCTCGTCCCCGTCGATAGCCGATTTAATTTTTGATCTAAGCCGCCAGTAAATGATTTTTTCGCGGGTGATGCGGTGTAGAACCTTAATAACTACTCGACGCAGGGCAAGCTCGGGCTGCGAGAGGAAACGAGACTCTTTCGATCTAGTCAAGAAGGTCTATGACAGTTTTGCAGTTTTTCTCCCGCACAGAGATCGGAAGAATCGACTTTCGCCATGATCGTAGGGCAAAACGACATTTCTTTAACGCGCGGGTTAGGGAAAGGGGGGCGTTTGAGAGCCGCGGAGCAGCAGCCCATGAAGATTGGACCACACCTCGACAAGCCGGAGATTGGGCCCAACCTAGTTCGAAACGGAAAAGCGCGGGGCGGGGGATTGTGGTGTTGATGCTGATAATTAGAGGGACATGGTCGGACACATACCGTGTAAGGCTGGAGACTGATGAGTCGGGGAAAGATTGGTCCCAAGCAGTGTTAATAAAAACATGGTCCAACTTTTCTAGAGTGGGTTTATCACGCTTATTTGACCAGGTGAACGATCTATCTAGTAGGGGAAGTTCAATAAGGGCTAGATTGTTTATACAGAGATTAAACAAGTCCGCCTCGTGTTGACGGAAGGAGTCGTTATTTTTATCCTGTGCACAACGCATAAGATTAAAGTCACCGAGCACAATCCAAGGAGTGTCTGGCGGAGGTGAAATTGAAACTAGTTCGTCGAGAAAAATCGGTTTAAGGGAGTGATCCGTGGGCGCATATACGTTGGTAATATGTAGCTGTAGGGGGGAAGCTAACGTAGTGACCACGACCGTAAGTGTAAACCTCGATTGCATAGAAGTACAAAACGTGAAATGGGCCGAGGACAGGGCCGAGAGAATGCCCCCAGAGGAGCCATCAGCGTCTTTGATTTGGACCAAGTCAAGCTGTCTAGGGATGAAAAGTCCTTAGTTTAGAAGCATCCGGAGACGATAGTTTTGTCTCCTGAAGGAAACACGCATTTGGCCGAATTGAGAAGAGTTCAGAGAGAACATCGGAGCATTTTTGGGGCTGACTTAATCCTCTAACGTTCCAGCAACAGAGGGAGAGGGAAGATCGATTCATTGACACTGGAATACACCTCTAGAGATTAAGCGGAAGCAGCAGTAGCATGGAACCGATCGCATCTTGCATAAATAAACGTGGCGGATGGAGTACATGGAAATTAAAATAGGCCTAACTAAGCGACGGCTAGCACAAACTACGCATGGAGAGAGCACATGCAGAGACCACTGTTGCCACAGTTCGGCAACGCAAAAAAAGCTAGCAAGAGGTTGGCCTGAACTAATGCAGAGAACTAAAGCGGAGTTGGAGGGCGGCGATCGGCCGGAGGGAGGGGAGGAGCAGATCATGGCTCAGGTGAGATCACCGCGGCGATCTCACGCACGTCGTCTGCAGTAGCGCCGCACTGCAGAGCAACGAGCGACAGAGCCGCCGTATCCTCGGATGGCACCTCAGAGGAGTCGGCCAGGCCAGCCGCGTCAATGGCCTCAGCGAGACCAGTAGAGGCGGAGGATAGGTCGAACTTGCGCGCGCGCACGGATTGCCTTGGTCGTCATGTCCATGAAGGCTGGCCCTTCCTTGCCTGCAAGACGGCTGCTACGACGGAGGCCAAGGGTTGAGTCAGCCACGAGCTTGTCATGGGCCCGAGCGCGACGCACCACCACCTCGTGAGTGTCATCATGGTCAGGGAGATCTTCTAGAGAGGGAGCCGGAGCGTTAGTTAGGGGAGTGGACAGTAGTGGAGACAAAGATTTTGGAGAGGAGGGGAGGGGCATGTCCGTACCAGCAGGAGGGTCGATCTCAGGCTCGTGGATGTCTAGAGCGGCGAAAGAGTTGGGGCCGAAAAACTCGGCGGTGACATCAACCACCGAGTCCGAGTCGTCGTCGCTGCTGATGTCGACCATGCCGTTGAGTGGCACAGTCTCTTCAGCGAACAGCAGCGGCATGGCAGGCTGGTGGGGAGGCGACGGCGATGGAAGCGGCATGTAGTCATTGTTGTGGTGCACACCATTGCATGGGCAAGGCTGGGTCGTGTTGTTTGCCCACACCCCATGGATGTGCGGGACCAGCTCGGGAGGCGAGTCAGAGACGTCGTCTCCGCCCAGCGGGATGGTGAAGCCATCGACGAGGGCCCAAGTCTTTTTTACCGCCAGACGCACGTCAACGATTTGGTTGGGGGGGAGGCGCAGGATGCAGCGGTCGGGGACGTTGACGCTGGACTCCACTTGGACGAAGGCTCGCATGGTCGAGAAGTCGCCGGGGTGGAGGCAACGGCGGTCGACGCAGCAGAGGAGCCCAAGGTGGCCGAAGACGAAGTTAGCACCTTGGTGATGCCACAGCTCCAGCGGGTAGCCGGACGCGTCGATCTCGACGAGGCGGTCGTACGTAGTGGTTGATCGGTTTTCCGCGTACTCCGGGCGGAGAAGCTCGACGTGGATCCCCAGGAAGTCCATGGGGAAGAGGTCGAGAGCCTCCGCACGACCCTCCTCGTCGTCGAACACAAGGAGGGCGGTGCACCCAGAGACGGCCGCGAAGTGGAAAGTGGCCGAGGCAAGGCGGTTGTCGAAGAGAAGGCGGATGAACTCGTGCGTGTCCAGCATGGCGGTGTTGACGTGGGCGAGCGTGAAGTGGCTGACGTCGTGGATGAGCCTGTGGGGGACGAAGATGTCCGGGATAGGCGCGGGCAGGACGGCCGCCAATGGAGAGGGAGGGGCGCGGCGAGCCCGCGCCCCCCCCCCCCCCCCCCCCGACCAAAGTGGCGCCAACAGGTGGGGGGGCCGCGGAAGGCGCACCATTGTTGCTGCCTGTTAGAAGGGAGAGAGGATATGTGAAATAGTTTATTCGTTGTATTGCTTGAGCCTCATGGGCATATATATAGGAGTACAATCATCTACTTGGAGTACAAGACAAGCCAGAACAAATCCTAGTCTATCTCGTCTTTCCTAATAAACATTATACTCAACATCCCCCCGCAGTCACAACGGTAGCGACGCAGACGGTGAGACTGGAGAAGAATCCGAAGGTAAGCCGACGGACACCCCCCCACAGTCGTAACGGTCGACGCATCGCGGAGTCGTGGTTGGAGTGGCAACCGACGAGGTTGCTCAAGCAAGGCGGTAGCCCTTTGTGCCGTTTGTCGATGTAGCCGAGAGCGTGTGTGGTGGAGCCGTGCGAAGAAGGCCGTGGTCGATGTCGAGTCGGGGTGGCCAGTGTCGAGGAAGTCGCCGTGGAGCCGCGGGCGCAAGGTGGCGCCGAGTTAGTCATGGGCGCAGTGGTGTCGAAGTAGTGGTGCACCGGGAAGAAGATGTTGTTGACGACGCGTCGCGGTGGGTTTGCCAAGCCCGGGGACACATCGTGGACGAAGGCACGCGCCGGTGTTGCCAGTACCGGGCATGCGTAGACGGACGAAGACGAAGTTGACGAAGCGCCGACCAGGCTTGCCAGGCCCGGGGACACGTCGTGGATAAAGGCACGCGGCGGTGTTGCCAGCACCGGACATGTGGAGACTAGGACCTGCACGAGCTGTACGCCATGTCGAAGTAGTCGGAGGGCCAGCAGAGAAGAACTCGACGACGGTTGCGGCGTCCATCGACGCGGGGCCAATGTCACCAACGGTGGTCGGAGTAGACGAAGTGGTCGGGGTAGATGACGGCGACGCTGACGACGGGCTGGTGCTGGATGAAGACGAAGGAGGTGGACGGGCGGCTGCGGCGGCTACGGGGGTAGCGGCGGCGGCGGCCAAAGAAGAGCGGCGGCGGCAGCCTGACGGCGGCGGCGGCGGCTAGGTTAGGAGTGCGGCGGCGGTGCTCAAAGTAGGCGAAGAACCCTGACAGCGTGACGAAGACCGACGCGGACGGTGGTGTTCCCGTGCCAAGACGGCACGGCGCATACCACGTGAGGTCGACGGGGGGTGACGGCGGAACGGACCGCGGGCCGCGGCGCTACGGCCCGAAGGGGCGACGCAGCGGCGGCAGGCGGGTCGGGGCGACGGCGGAAGACATCGGGGCGGCGGCGGGGACCGCGGGCCGCGACACTGCGGCCCGAAGGGGCGACGCAACGGCGGTTCACGAGTCGGTGCAACCGCGGGGACGGCCTCGGGACGGCGGCGTGGACCGCGTGCCACGCTCGCTACGGCCCGACGGGGCGACGCAGCGGCGGCGCGAGGGTCGGTGCAGCCACGGGGACGGCCTGGAGCGGACGGCCCCGGAGCGGCGATGGACCGCGGGCCGCGGCACTACGGCCCGAAGGGGCGACGTAGCGGTGACGCGGGTCGGTGCAGCTGTGAGGAGAACCACGTGGCGGCGGCGCTGCGGCCCGACGGGGCGACGCAGCGGCAGCCCGATGCTCGGTCGGTGGAGAGGCGCGCTGAACTCGGGGACGATCTTCACGGGACCTGCGAAGGCGCGCGTAACCAACGGGCCAGGTCGGTCGCGCGGCGTAGATGAGGTGGATCGCGGCGGCGGGCGGGTGATCAATCCGATCGCGCGCGAGGTCGAGGACGCCGCTCGATGGAGGAGTGGTGGCGGCGGCGTCTGGGATGAGGCCGGCGACGACGGACGGTCGGAGACGTCAGCACCGGCACCCGGGCTGCCAAAACAGCGCCGACGCCCGGGCAGCGAGGCCCGAACGACCAACGGAGCAGCGGCGCCTGAGTTGAGGCGGCCGACGAGCCTGATGCAGCCGTGGACGAGGCCGGCGAGGTAGACCGCCGAGCCGCCGTGCCGACGCGGCGGAGGCGGGTGACGTGGATCGATGGGCGGGCCGGCGCGCGAGCGTCGGCTATGATTGGCCGACGCATGGCGCGAGGCCGCCGGGTCGCGGCGATGCAGGTGTGTCCCGGTCGGTGCAGGGCGATGACGACCGGCGCAGGGCGACGGGCGGACCGACGCGCGGACGGCGGCTGGCCCGGACGGGCCGCCTCGGCGCGCGTGGCCACTGGGTCGGAGGAGAGGCCGGCTGGTCGCGCCGGGGTCGGAGTAGAGGCGCACGAGGATCGACGGCGGCGGCGGGCGACGCGTACCGATCACGAATAGATCGAAAAACCAAAAAGAAAAACGCCGATAAAAACGACCGGCGAGAGAGCGAAAAAACCCGGAGCAAGGGCTCGGGAAAAAGACTCTCTAAGGCAGCCGGCCAACACGGCCGGCGGACGAACCCTAGGTACGGGCGGCGCGGCCCCCGGCGGCGGTCATGGAGGCCGACCGCCCCGGGGGCGGCGCGCGGGTGCGGAAGCGGCGGCGGTTAGGGTTTAGGATCGACTTGCGATAGATACCATGTTAGAAGGGAGAGAGGATATGTGGAATAGTTTGTTCGTTGTATTGCTTGAGCCTCATGGGCATATATATAGGAGTACAATCATCTACTTGGAGTACAAAACAAGTCAAAACAAATCCTAGTGTATCTCGTCTTTCCTAATAAACATTATACTCAACACTGCCGACCGAGACGAGGCGCGGGTCCGGCTGCGAGGCCCGTTGAGAGGCAGGGGCGGAGTCACAGTCAGAGGACGGTGTGGAGCGAGGTAGGCCGGGGAAAGTGACGGACGGGGAGATGGCGGGTGGCTCGTCGAGGAGGACGCGGTACGAGCCAATGCAAAGCACCCGCTCCTGCTCGACAGCGGCGTCATCATGGGGCACGGCCTCATGGGTCCTCATGGTTGCTGGTGGTCTGTGGAAGGGAGGGCGGAGGAATGCGAGGGGGAGGTGGGAGGTGCACTCGAAGGCCTTATGGCCGTTTTGGCCACAGCGAGCACAACGTAGTGGGTCGCGGCAAGCTCTCACAAGATGGTCACCCGCTCTACACCGGAAACACAATGGCTTGGATGAGATGCGAGGAGGCCGGGCGGCGTTGCGTAGATAAAGAGAACCCGGGCGAGGAGGCCGCTGCGCGACCTCAGGAGAGTGCGAGATTTTTGGGGACGAGAGGAGCGCATCGAGGTACGAAGTATGTATGGCTCAAAAAAAGCTTCCATTTCACCATTTAGGACTAAGAAAAAGGGAATCCAGCTAAGCATAGGTACTATGTGCTAGTTAACTGTGTTGAACATGTTGTACTATGTGGTAAATTATAATACAATATGCTATTAACTGCGTTGAACTGTCTACGTGTTCTATTATTATTCTGTCAAACACTATCAGCATCGTTCAAACTATAGCAGACACTACAAACTTACTACACAAGGTAGTGGCGTTCAGTGGAAAGTGGCATGCTGCTGCTTTCCGGCCGAACACTGCTAGGTTGGTATATATTAGCAGTGCTTGATCCGAACGCTGCTAGTTGTCCGTTGCGAGCGGCATCCTACTAGCAGCGCTTGGACGTTGCTAGTGGGCACCCCGGAACCCTGCTAAAGAGGGGGTTCTGTACTACTGAACCCCGGCCTAAGGTTCTTTAGATAGTAGAGAATTCAACTCATAAACATCTATATCTATATCTTCAAAATTTAAAGCAACACATACATACCTTCTGTGTTGGAGGTAGCTTGAAATCATGGTGATAAGTCCGGGCAAATCCCTCACGCCAGGACGAGGAGAAGATTGACGGTTGAGGTTATTGTAAGAAGAATAGAGCTGATTATAAATGGAGCCCAAAACCTGGACCTTGTCTGCATTCCGTCGCACGGAACAGAAAGCATAGCAATCGAGCTGGCCTTTGAGCTCTTGGTACACTTGGTTTGCGAGGGTTGTCTTGCCCATTCCTCCGGATCCAACAACGGCAACCAAGTTTGGGCGTGGTTGCTGCTGCTGCTGCGTTGATTCAGAATCAGAACCGGCCAGCAGTTGGATGAGCTCCTGCTTGGGCCCGTCAAGGCCGACGAGCTTGGACGCGTCGTCGAAGACGGCGGGAGCCCTGCGATCAACCTTGGACCTCTTGTGGTGGTTGTGCCTCTCGGCGACCTGGACGACTTGCTCCTTGAGATCATCGACGGCCTTGGCGATCTGGTGACGAGCCTTGGTCCGGCCCAGGATGGCCTTCATCTTGTCCAAGAGTCTGGCCAGCTCGGCGGATTTGTCGCAGACGCTAGCCTCCATGAAGTCGTGGAGGTCGTCGTCGATGTCGTAGGACAGCTCCCGGATCTCGTGCATGGAGGCGTTGACCTGCTCGCTGGGAATGGGATCCGACAACGACGACGACGACGACGACTTGGCGAGGAGGAACGCGTCCATGGCGGCGAGCTCGCGGGTGAGGAGCTCGGCCTCGCCGCGCAAGCGCTTGTCCTCGTCGTCGCCGAGTAGAGCGGATAGCTTTCCCAGGGCGGGCTGCAGCGCCCCCGTCACCGCGCTCACCAGGCCCTCCTCCTCCATTGTTGCAGTGTTGCTTAGCTCAGCGGTGGGATCTCGATCCGTTTTATCTTTTTTCTATATGGATGATGGGTGATGGGTGGGGCTGTGGTGGACTGGTGGTATGGTACCGTAGTGGCACATGCTGGATGGTGGATGAATGCTCCAGGTTTATATATATGTTTCAACCATGAGCTGTTCCGGAGTCGGAGGAGCCTGCACGTTCCCCACCTCTGCAGGATGGACGTGGCGTACGTCGTAAATATTGATGAGATCAAAGGACTACGCGCAAATTAAACACCAACGCATAAGAGCAAGTACAATAAGGTGATGTAGACGGGCTGTAAGACATTAAATATTATATTCTTGCTTATTTGGAAGAGAGAGAAAATGAGAAAGAAGAGAAGCGGGCTACTAGCTAACAGCCGGTTGCAACACGTGCTCTTAGGTACTTTGTGAGAGAGTGAGATGGGCCATGTATCAACAAAGTAGTACATATTTATATCTAGCTATTGTACTTGTTGACTATAAGTTTGACTATGTGACATGGCAACATCATATAGCTAGCAGCTAGCTATATTATTAACCATGCTCTAATAGCATCTACAACCGCGGACACCAAAATCAGGACCTTCAAACGTCAGTGACTGGCAGCTCTCAAATTTCCGTTCTCTGCATCAAATGAACCTTCAATCCATAGTAAACATAGAAAAACATAAATACTACTTAGATCAACAGCCTAGCCTGCACAACTCATTGTCATCAGAGATATCCACGATCTCCGTGCCGGGCTCCGGGTACATGGCCTGCAGCTCCTCCGGCTCCGCATCGGCCTCCGCCTCTAACTCGATGAAATGCCGGTTGGCGTCCACACATGCTGGATGGACTCCAAAATAGCGGTCTGCTCCGCCATCTCCAGCGCTTGGGCGACCTCGAACTCCGCCATGGCGAAGCCGTAACCGGCTCCAGCTGCTCTTCCGGCTCCACCGCCTCCTCCGTGGGCTCCGGCTGCTATTCCCCCACCGGTTGTTGCCCCCTCCTCTTCCTCCTCCTCCTCCGGCTGCGGCAAGTCCGGAGGCAAGCCGGTGGTGATCCGGTCGGCGAGCCTAGCCCGGATCTCCTCGAGCAAATGGAGGCGCCGCTCCAGCGCCTAGCCCGGATCTCCTCGAGCAACTGGAGGCGCCGCTCCAGCGTCAGCATAGCGCCCGGCCCTCGTCCGCTCTTTGCTGACCAGAAGGGCTTAGGACCTAGCGGATTTTTCGAAAAGGAGGTTCAAACCCCAGTCTCTCCATTATGACGATGCACGCAACCATTGTTATTGTTATTAAGCATAATACAAAATAAAAAAAATCACAGTCGAACCGTTAAAAAGATGAATAAAACAACCATCACTTTAAAAACGGATCTGTCGATAATCATCTCAGCCAGTACTCGACATTAGGCCAAAGAGACGCTAGCGAATGGATAACTTCCGCAGTAGCCGAGAGGTCGCCCATGCCACAACGTGTCAATCAATGCAGGCACGAACCGACCTACAGCATCCACCACAAGCACGGGGTCGCTGCCCCGGCTTCCTCAATGTAAGCAGAGGTGGATGCCGCCAAGCTTGATGCCTATGGAGGGCCGCCGCGCGGTACGCCCCTGTCCCATCAGCGGCAAATACCTCTACTAGCGTAGGCTTATGCAATCTTCACCGTGTTTGGACACCTACTTCCTCTCACGACGACATCTCGCCTGACAAAGAGCACTGCCAGAACTATGGTGTGTATATTGGCCGTTGGATCTCCCACGCCCTTGGTCGACCTTCGATTAAATCTAGGTGCACGTGGGCTGAGTTGTTCACACGTCCACTGTGTACTGCATAAACATGGAGTTGTTGTTATTGATCTTCTGCACCTGCCGTCCATTTTGGAAAACGGTCACCTCCCCTCCTGTACGCGTATATCGATCCAGACTGGGTGGCAGTTAAACTAATTAATTCATGTGTGGTCTGCATGTCAATTAAACTAATTCATGTGTGGTTTGCATGTCTTCAGTTAAAAAGGATACTGGTTCCAGTCTACACTTCTTCCATTATTAACATTATTATCAGTCCAAGATAAAAAATATTATCTGCTACCGAAGCGGCGCTAATCTTGGCCGTCCCCGTGACGCTGCTGGTGTGGTACGACGGGCACCCCATGGCCCAGATGTGGATCATGGCCGTCTCCCTGTGCACCTACGTCTTCCTCTTCCTCCTCGGCATCTGCCGCAGCTGGCCGTTCTACACCGATCTGGCCCGCCTCTCGTACGGCCTCCTCCTCGCCGCCGTCGCCGCCGCCCATGTCGGCCGGCGCACCGCCGTCTACGCCCTCCACCTCAGCACCGTCAACTGGTGGACTGTGATCCACCAGTTGCACTATGATTGTAGGATTGCTCGGATGGTTCCTTACGAAGGTCCTCACGGCATACTCTAGATCAGCAGCTGCACCCTGAATTTTACTGACATCTCTCTAAGCTCTGGCATAGGCTGGACGCTCACAATTGCAGTACCACGTTGGGGTCGCTCGAAACAACAGTTGGTTGTTGGATCGCCGGATCGCCGGTCGTCCCAAGTCCAAGTCGCACGCGAACCCCGCACGCGGATGGATCCCTTCCTCTAGTATATATAGAGATAGAAATGGTCTTAGAAGAGGGTTGGTTTGGACTTGGGAGTTAGAAGCCTGAGAGGTGCCGTGGATCAGTGAGGTGGAGGCTATGCCACGGATCAGTGAGTTGGCATGCTGTGGGGAGCTGGGAGCTGGGGGAGGTCCTCCGCCTCCCTCTTGACCGCTAGGAGCGGCCACTACTAGGGAAAAGGTTAGCAGCAGCGCGGGTTTTAGATGTATCAGTAGCACGGGGACAGACGCTACTAATAAGGCGCTACAGCTAACGCATAGCAGTAGCGCGTGCACACCGGCGCTACTGCTACACAAGTGTAGCAGCAGCGCGGTTAGAGGAAGATCGCTACTGCTAGTAGCGCTAGCGCGCTTTGCCTGGACACGCTACTGCTATTAAAACGCTGCTGCTAACTTTTATACGCTCGCTACTGCTAATTTAAGTAGTTTTTTTGGCATATTAGTTTTGTATTTGAACAGGCTTTGTATTCGACGTTGGTGTCACTCGAAACAATAGTTGGCCGTCCTGTCGCCGGATCGCCGGATCGCCGGTTGTCCCAAGTCCAAGTCGCACGCGAACCCCGCACGCGGATGGATCGCTTCCTCTAGTATATATAGAGATAGAAATGGTCTTAGAAGAGGGTTGGTTTGGACTTGGGAGTTAGAAGCCTGAGAGGTGCCGTGGATCAGTGAGGTGGAGGCTATGCCACGGATCAGTGAGTTGGCATGCTGTGGGGAGCTGGGAGCTGGGGGAGGTCCTCCGCCTCCCTCTTGACCGCTAGGAGCGGCCACTACTAGGGAAAAGGTTAGCAGCAGCGCGGGTTTTAGATGTATCAGTAGCACGGGGACAGGCGCTACTAATAAGGCGCTACAGCTAACGCATAGCAGTAGCGCGTGCACACCGGCGCTACTGCTACACAAGTGTAGCAGCAGCGCGGTTAGAGGAAGATCGCTACTGCTAGTAGCGCTAGCGCGCTTTGCCTGGACACGCTACTGCTATTAAAACGCTGCTGCTAACTTTTATACGCTCGCTACTGCTAATTTAAGTAGTTTTTTTGGCATATTAGTTTTGTATTTGAACAGGCTTTGTATTCGACGTTGGTGTCACTCGAAACAATAGTTGGCCGTCCTGTCGCCGGATCGCCGGATCGCCGGTTGTCCCAAGTCCAAGTCGCACGCGAACCCCGCACGCGGATGGATCGCTTCCTCTAGTATATATAGAGATAGAAATGGTCTTAGAAGAGGGTTGGTTTGGACTTGGGAGTTAGAAGCCTGAGAGGTGCCGTGGATCAGTGAGGTGGAGGCTATGCCACGGATCAGTGAGGTGGCATGCTGTGCCACGGATCCGTGAGGTGGCGCACGCTGGACAACATGATACATTCTTGCCATTTTCAGGAAAGCTTTTTCAGCGACATGGAAAGAAAACGTCTCTGTTTTTATTTTCTTTTTTGAAAACTAACTTTGCAAGTCAGTCCATCCATTCTATCCTACTTTCTTTGAGGATGTCAACAATCAATTGTTCTAGAGTATCTAATCTAGCCTTCTAATCTTCATTCAAGCCGTCTAAAGTATGTAATCTATCTTTCTAATCATCATGAAGCCGTCCTTATTTGATGTTCATTGGCATGGGCAGTTTATTTTGATCTTATTTCACAAGAATATACATTGGCATGGGCAGATTATTTTGATCTTATTTCACAAGAATATACATTGGCATGGGCAGTTTATTTTGATCTTATTTCACAAGAATATACAGGCGCGCTTACAAGCTAAGCAATGGATATGGTTGCATATTCATCCATAGGCAAACAAGGACAAATTGGTTGGTTGTGCATGTGATGAACAAGTTCTCCTCTTTTATTAGATCCTCAAACAAGTAGACATACACATTTGGTTTGATTGCATCTTTCAGCTACATGGCAAACAACTAATAATTCTCATCAACCTATACATACATGCCAGGAACAGGAACAAGCGGACGACGACAACTCTCCAACGAGGCGAGAAACATTACAACACACTAGTTGTGTTCTAGATAAGATTGCAGCAAAGAAGAGGATCCACTCTTCACTTGTGGGGGCGGATTTTTTCCTCAACAACCCAGATAAGATTTAGATAGATCATCACACTGTGGACTTCTCGTCTCTAGATTTAGATAGATCATCGCACTGTGAACTTCAGCTCCAGGTGGCCGGCCCTTGAGCATATCAAATCTCCCTTTTGCTTGACTTCCAGGTTTTTAGATATGCTCTTGTTTCCTGTAATGATAATATCCAAAGAACCGGGTGAGTCAGGTTTCTCTAACAACACATGACAAGACAAAGATGCTTAACAAAGTGCAGGTCATACATCATAGTGTGTGCAATAATGGGTCAGAAATAAAGGACTTTTCATTGTCAACACCCAGAACCAGACCAAGCTCCCTACTCTATGCCTCCATGACAACTATTTTACCTGCAAAAACAATACTGGTGAAGTGAGGAGAGCAGAAAAACCATGGTGAGGACTAACACACCCACTCACTTGCAACGGAAGGAAGGAAAGAGCTAGCTGTGGTCGGACGGCCGACACGTATATAAGAGTACAACAGAGTAATTGGCTGCAACAAATCGAGCTAGCAACTAGTCAATTTTGCATTCATTCCTGCAATAGCCTCCGGCAGAGATGGCTCACGTAAAGATGATATGAATTAAATGCCGAAATACATAAGAAATAAGACACTCTAGGAGACTGCCAAAGGGACAGAATTTTTAATAGCTGAGAAACCATGCAAAAGAATGGCCACAACAAAGAAAACTTCTCATTCTCAACACCCAGAACCAGGCCATTTTGCCTCTATCTATCCATATGCCTACTGGACACCTATTTTACAAGCAAAAACAATACTGGTGAAGTGAAGAGAATAGAAAAGACACGGCGAGGACCTTAGGAGCATAGCATGGCCAGTATAAGTTTACCACAGCTAAATGGACGTTGGCACGAGAGAAAGCAGACGAGAGGAACAGAGTGGCTAACCTATGCCATAGTAAAAGAATAAGCAGCCATCAGTACACGCGCGCGAGCAAGAGGGGGGCATCAGTGTGTGCTGAGCCACAAAACGGAGCACCCTCTCCAGAACCGGTTCTTCCATAACTTCATGAACAGGCCCATGAGCACGCTCATGCAGGACCTGCGGTGGGGTGGTCAAGATCAAGAAGTCAGTGCGCTGGGGAGTATCACAGTTTGAATAAGAAATGTATGTTGCTCAGACAATAAGGCATTGCAAGCACTACAATATGCACATGGATTCAAAAGAGATTTAATTCGTGCAGTTTCAAAGTACATGATGATGAAGATAAGCATAGAGAGAAGGCATACAACTGAGTAGCAACTAAAGAACCGTGCTAGCTAACAAGCTTCAAGAAATGCATGTATACATGCATATAGACAAACACGAGGACACTTAGCCTACTGATAACCAACGTGTGTTCAACATGAAGGTAGCAGCCCGAGAAGACTCCACAATGAACAAAATCAGGCTACTATTATGACAGCACGACAAAGTAGCTCACTAAGTCACACACATCAAAGCTAGGTGTGACGGCAGGCAGGCCGGGCAATGAGTGGAAGCAGGGCACACGAGGAGGAGACAATCCATCACGGGAGCACTATATCATCGGCTCGATGGCCAGAGCAGAACAGTCTCAAAAGCTAGTTCCCAGAGCAGACACAGGAAGGAGAATGAGGGACCCACCTAAGTAATTGTATCCACGATCCACGTAGGCAGCCATGGAGCCCAGACCACCACACTGAAGGAAATATGCCCTAGAGGCAATAATAAAGTTATTATTTATTTCCTTATTTCATGATAAATGTTTATTATTCATGCTAGAATTGTATTAACCGGAAACATAATACATGTGTGAATACATAGACAAACATAGTGTCACTAGTATGCCTCTACTTGACTAGCTCGTTTATCAGAGATGGTTATGTTTCCTAGCCATGGACAAAAGAGTTGTCATTTGATTAATGGGACCACATCATTAGGAGAATGATGTGATTGACTTGACCCATTCTGTTAGCTTAGCACTTGATCGTTTAGTATGTTGCTATTGCTTTCTTCATGACTTATACATGTTCCTGTAATTATGAGATTATGCAACTCCCGTTTACCGGAGGAACACTTTGGGTACTACCAAACGTCACAACGTAACTGGGTGATTATAAAGGAGTACTACAGGTGTCTCCGAAGGTACATGTTGAGTTGGCATATTTCGAGATTAGGTTTTGTCACTCCGATTGTCGGAGAGGTATCTCTGGGCCCTCTCGGTAATACTCATCACTTAAGCCTTGCAAGCATTATAACTAATGAGTTAGTTATGAGATGACGTATTACAGAACGAGTAAAGAGACTTTCCGGTAACGAGATTGAACTAGGTATTGGATACCGACGATCGAATCTCGGGCAAGTAACATACCGATGACAAAGGGAATAACGTATGTTGTTATGCGGTTTGACCGATAAAGATCTTCGTAGAATATGTAGGAACCAATATGGGCATCCAGGTCCCGCTATTGGTTATTGACCAGAGACATGTCTCGGTCATGTCTACATTGTTCTCGAACCGTAGGGTCCGCACGCTTAAGGTTTCGATGACAGTTATATTATGAGTTTATGTATTTTGATGTACCGAAGGTTGTTCGGAGTCCCGGATATGATCACGGACATGACGAGGAGTCTCGAAATGGTCGAGACATAAAGATTGATATATTGGACGGATATATTTGGACACCGGAAAGGTTCCGGAAGAATTTGGAGCTCCGGGAGGTTACCGGAACCCCCCGGGAGGTATATGGGCTTTATTGGGCCCATGTAGGAGGAAGGGAGAAGGAGCAAGGGAAGGGGGCGCGCCCCCCAAGCCCAATCCGAATTGGGGAGGGGGGCCGGCCCCCCCTTTCCTTTCTCCTTCCCCCTCTTCCTTTCTTACTACTAGTACTACTTCCTAATACTAGTACTCCTTCCTTCCCCCTCCAAATAAGATAAGGAAAAGAGAGGGAAACCTACTTGGAGTAGGTTTCCCCCTCCCTATGGCGCGCCCCCCCTTGGGCCGGCCACCTCCTCCCTCCCTCCTTTATATACGGGGGTAGGGGGGCACCCTAGTACACACAAGTTGATCATTGATCGTTCCTTAGCCGTGTGCGGTGCCCCCCTCCACGATATTACACCTCAATCATATTGTAGCGGTGCTTAGGCGAAGCCCTGCGACAGGAGAACATCAAGATCGTCACCACGCCGTCGAGCTGATGGAACTCCCCCTCGAAGCCTCTACTGGATTGGAGATCGAGGGTGCGTCATCGAGCTGTACGTGTGTCAAGAACTCGGAGGTGCCGGAGTAACGGTGCTTGGATCGGTCGAACCGGGAGGACGTACGACTACTTCCTCTACGCTGCGTCAACGCTTCCGCTTCGGTCTACGAGGGTACGTAGACAACACTCTCCCCTCGTTGCTATGTCATCACCATGATCTTGCGTGTGCGTAGGAAATTTTTTGAAATTACTACGTTCCCCAACAGTGGCATCCGAGCCTAGGTTTTTATGCTTGATGTTATATGCACGAGTAGAACACAAGTGAGTTGTGGACGATATAAGTCATACTGCCTACCAGCAAGTCATACTTTGGTTCAGCGGTATTGTTGGATGAAGCGGCCCGGACCGACATTACGCGTACGCTTACGCGAGACTGGTTTTACCGCCGTGCTTTGCACACAGGTGACTAGCGGGTGTCTGTTTCTCCAACTTTAGTTGAACCGAGTGTGGCTACGCCCGGTCCTTGTGAAGGTTAAAACGGAGTCTATTTGACAAACTATCGTTGTGGTTTTGATGCGTAGGTAAGAACGGTTCTTGCTAAGCCCATAGCAGCCACGTAAAATTTGCAACAACAAAGTAGAGGACGTCTAACTTGTTTTTGCAGGGCATGTTGTGATGTGATATGGCCAAGACGTGATGCTATATTTTATTGTATGAGATGATCATGTTTTGTAACCGAAGTTATCGGCAACTGGCAGGAGCCATATGGTTGTCGCTTTATTGTATGAAATGCAAACGCCCTGTAATTGCTTTACTTTATCACTAAGCGGTAGCGATAGTCATAGAAGCAATAGATGGCGTAAACGACAACGATGCTACGATGGAGATCAAGGTGTCGCGCCGGTGACGATGGTGATCACGACGGTGCTTCGAAGATGGAGATCACAAGCACAAGATGATGATGGCCATATCATATCACTTATATTGATTGCATGTGATGTTTATCCTTTATGCATCTTATCTTGCTTTGATTGACGGTAGCATTTTAAGATGATCTCTCACTAATTATCAAGAAGTGTTCTCCCTGAGTATGCACCGTTGCGAAAGTTCTTCGTGCTGAAACACCACGTGATGATCGGGTGTGATAGGCTCTACGTTCAAATACAACGGGTGCAAAACAGTTGCACACGCGGAATACTCAGGTTATACTTGACGAGCCTAGCATATACAGATATGGCCTCGGAACACGGAGACCGAAAGGTCGAGCGTGAATCATATAGTAGATATGATCAACATAGAGATGTTCACCATTGAAACTACTCCATCTCACGTGATGATCGGACATGGTTTAGTTGATTTGGATCACGTGATCACTTAGATGACTAGAGAGATGTCTGTCTAAGTTGGAGTTCTTAAGTAATATGATTAATTGAACTTAAATTTATCATGAACTTAGTCCTGGTAGTATTTTGCAAATTATGTTGTAGATCAATAGCTTGCGTTGTTGCTTTCATATGTTTATTTTGATATGTTCCTAGAGAAAAATGTATTGAAAGATGTTAGTAGAAATGATGCGGATTGGATCCGTGATCTGAGGTTTATCCTCATTGCTGCACAGAAGAATTATGTTCTTGATGCACCTCTAGGTGACAGACCTATTGCAGGAGCAGATGCAGACGTTATGAACGTTTGGCTAGCTCAATATGATGACTACTTGATAGTTTAAGTGCACCATGCTTAACGGCTTAGAATCGGGACTTCAAAGACGTTTTGAACGTCATGGACCATATGAGATGTTCCAGTACTTGAAGTTAATATTTCCAGCAAATACCCGAGTTGAGAGATATGAAGTCTCCAACAAGTTCTAAAGCTAAAAGATGGAGGAGAATCGCTCAACTAGTGAGCATGTGCTCAGATTGTCTGGGTACTTCAATCGCTTGAATCAAGTGGGAGTTAATCTTCCAGATAAGATAGTGATTGACAGAATTCTCTAGTCACCATCACTAAGTTGCTAGAACTTCGTGATGAACTATAGTATGCAAGGGATGACGAAAATGATTCCCGAGCTCTTCGTGATGTTGAAATTAACGAAGGTAGAAATCAAGAAAAAGCATCAAGTGTTGATGGTTGACAAGATCACTAGTTTCAAGAAAAGGGAAAGAAAGGGGAACTTCAAGTAGATTTACAAGCAAGTTGTCACTCCCACAAAGAAGCCCAAAGCTGAACCAAAGCCTGAAACTAAGTGCTTACACTGCAAAGGAAATGGTCACTGGAAGCGGAACTGCCCTAAATATTTGGTGGATAAGAAGGATGGCAAAGTGAAAAAGGGTATATTTGATATACATGTGTTTGATGTGTGCTTTACTAGTGTTTATAGCAACCCCTCGGTATTTAGTACTGGTTCAGTTGCTAAGAGTAGTAACTCGAAACGGGAGTTGCAGAATAAACAGAAACTAGTTAAGGGTGAAGTGACGATGTGTGTTGGAAGTAGTTCCAAGATTGATATGATCATCATCGCACACTCCCTATACTTTCGGGATTAGTGTTAAACCTAAATAAATGTTATTTGGCGTTTGCGTTGAGCATGAATATGATTTGATCATGTTTATTGCGATACGGTTATTCATTTGAAGTTAAAGAATAATTGTTATTCTGTTTACATGAATAAGACCTTCGATGGTTATACACCCAATGAAAATAGTTTGTTGGATCTCGATCATAGTGATACACATAATCATAATATTGATGCCAAAAGATGCAAAGTTAATAATGATAGTGCAACTTATTTGTGGCACTGCCGTTTGGGTCATATCGGTGTAAAGCGCATGAAGAAACTCCATAAAGATGGATTTTCGGAATCACTTGGTTATGAATCATTTGATGCTTGCGAACCGTGCCTTTTTGGGCAAGATGACTAAAACCCCGTTCTCCGGAACAATGGAACAAGCTACTGACTTATTGGAAATAATACATACCGATGTATGCGATCCAATGAGTGTTGAGGCTCGTGGCAAGTATCGTTATTTTCTGACCTTCACAAGATGATTTGAGCAGATATGGGTATATCTACTTAATGAAACATAAGTCTGAAATAGTTGAAAGGTTCAAAGAATTTCAGAGTGAAGTAGAAAAATCATCGTAACAAGAAAATAAAGTTTCTGCGATCTGATCACGGAGACGAATATTTGAGCTACGAGTTTGGTCTTCAATTAAAACAATGTGGAATAGTTTAACAGCTCACGCCACCTGGAACACCACATCGTTATGGTGTGTCCGAACATCGTAACCGCACTTTATTTGATATGGTGCGATCTATGATGTCACTTATCAGTTTACCACTATCATTTTGGGGTTATGCATTAGAGACAGCTGCATTCACGTTTAAAAGGGCACCATCTAAATCCGTTGAGACGACACCGTATGAACTATGGTTTAGCAGTAAACCTAAGCTGTCGTTTCTTAAAGTTTGGGGCTGCGATGCTTGTGTGAAAAAGTTTCATCCTGATAAGCTCAAACCCAAATCGGAGAAGTGCGTCTTCATAGAATACCCAAAGGAAACTATTGGGTACACCTTCTATCACAGATCTGAAGGCAAGATTTTCGTTGCTAAATTCGGATCCTTTCTAGAGAAGGAGCTTCTCTTGAAAGAAGTGAGTGGGAGGAAAGTAGAACTTGATGAGATAACTGTATCTACTCCCTTATTGGAAGGTAGTTCATCACGAGAACCGGTTCCCGTGACAACTACACCAATTAGTGACGAAGCTAATGATATTGATCATGAAACTTCAAATCAAGTTACTACAGAACCTCGTAGGTCTTCCAGAGTAAGATCCGCACCAGAGTGGTGTAGTAATCATATTCTGGAAGTCATGTTACTAGACCATGATGAACCTACGAACTATGAGGAAGCGATGATGAGCCCAGATTCCGCGAAATGGCTCGAGGCCATAAAATCTGAGATATAATCCATGTATGAGAACAAAGTATGGACTTTGATTGACTTGCTCGATGATCAGCAAGCCATGTTAAAAAAATGGATCTTCAAGAGGAAGACGGACACTGATAGTAGTGTTACTATCCACTAAGCTCGACTTGTTGCAAAAGGTTTTCAACAAAGTTCAAAGGTATTGAATACGATGAGATTTTCTCACTCGTATCGATGCTTAAGTCTGTCTGAATCATGTTAGCAATGGCCACATTTTATGAAATCTGGCAAATGGATGTCAAAACTACATTCCTTAATGGATTTATTAAAGAAGAGTTGTATATGATGCAACTAGAAGGTTTTGTCAATCCTAAAGGTGCTAACAAAATGTGCAAGCTCCAGCGATCCATCTATGGACTGGTGCAAGCATCTCGGAGTTGGAATATACGCTTTGATAAGTTGATCAAAGCATATAGTTTTATATGGACTTACGATGAAGCCTGTATTTACAATAAAGTGAGTGGGAGCACTACAGCCTTTCTGATTAGTATATGTGAGTGACATATTGTTGATCAGAAATGATGTAGAATTTTTCTGCAAAGCATAAAGGAGTGTTTTAAAGGAGTTCTTTAAAAAGAAAAGACCTCAGTAAAAGCTATTTACATATTGAGCATCAAGATCTATTGAGATAGATCAAGACGCTTGATAAGATTTTCAATGAGTACATACCTTGGCAAGATTTTGAAATAGTTCAAAATGGAACAGTCAAAGAAAGAGTTCTTGCCTGTATTGCAAAGGTATGAAATTGAGTAAGACTCAAATCCCGACCACAGCAGAAAATAGAAAGAGAATGAAAAATCATTCCCTATGCCTCAGTCATAGGTTCTATAAAGTATGCTATGCTATGTACCAGAACTATTGTATACCTTGCTCTGTATTTGACAAGGGAGTACAATAGTGATCTAGGAGTAGATCACTGGACATTGGTCAAGAACATCCTTAGTGAGGACTAAGGAAATATTTCTCGATTATGGAGGTGATAAAAGAGCCCGTCGTAAAAGTTACCTCGGTGCAAGTTTTCACACCGATCCAGATGACTCTAAGTCTCAATCTGGATACATATTGAAAGTGGGAGCAATTAGCTAGAGTAGCTCCGTGCAGAGCATTGTAGACATAGAATATTTGCAAAATGCATACGGCTCTGAATGTGGAAGACCCGTTGACTAAGCTTCTCTCACAAGCAAAACATGATCACACCTTAGTACTCTTTGGGTGTTAATCACATAGCAATGTGAACTAGATTATTGACTCTAGTAAACCCTTTGGGTGTTGGTCACATGATGATGTGAACTATGAGTGTTAATCATATACAGATATGAATATTGGTGTTAAATCACATGGCGATGTGAACTAGATTATTGACTCTAGTGCAAGTGGGAGACTGAAGGAAATATGCCCTAGAGGCAATAATAAAGTTATTATTTATTTCCTTATTTCATGATAAATGTTTATTATTCATGCTAGAATTGTATTAACCGGAAACATAATACATGTGTGAATACATAGACAAACATAGTGTCACTAGTATGCCTCTACTTGACTAGCTCGTTTATCAGAGATGGTTATGCTTCCTAGCCATGGACAAAAGAGTTGTCATTTGATTAACGAGATCACATCATTAAGAGAATGATGTGATTGACTTGACCCATTCCGTTAGCTTAGCACTTGATCGTTTAGTATGTTGCTATTGCTTTCTTCATGACTTATACATGTTCCTGTAACTATGAGATTATGCAACTCCCGTTTACCGGAGGAACACTTTGGGTACTACCAAACGTCACAACGTAACTGGGTGATTATAAAGGAATACTACAGGTGTCTCCGAAGGTACATGTTTAGTTTGCATATTTCGAGATTAGGTTTTGTCACTCCGATTGTCGGAGAGGTATCTCTGGGCCCTCTCGGTAATACTCATCACTTAACCCTTGCAAGCATTATAACTAATGAGTTAGTTATGAGATGACGTATTACAGAACGAGTAAAGAGACTTTCCGGTAATGAGATTGAACTAGGTATTGGATACCGACGATCGAATCTCGGGCAAGTAACATACCGATGACAAAGGGAATAACGTATGTTGTTATGCGGTTTGACTGATAAAGATCTTCGTAGAATATGTAGGTACCAATATGGGCATCAAGGTCCCGCTATTGGTTATTGACCAGAGACATGTCTCGGTCATGTCTACATTGTTCTCGAACCGTAGGGTCCGCACGCTTAAGGTTTCGATGACAGTTATATTATGAGTTTATGTATTTTGATGTACCGAAGGTTGTTCGGAGTCCCGGATATGATCACGGACATGACGAGGAGTCTCGAAATGGTTGAGACATAAAGATTGATATATTGGAAGGATATATTTGGACACCGGAAAGGTTCCGGAAGAATTTGGAGCTCCGGGAGGTTACCGGAACACCCCGGGAGGTATATGGGCCTTATTGGGCCCATGTAGGAGGAAGGGAGAAGGAGCAAGGGAAGGGGGCGCGCCCCCCAAGCCCAATCCGAATTGGGGAGGGGGGGCCGGCCCCCCCTTTCCTTTCTCCTTCCCCCTCTTCCTTTCTTACTACTAGTACTACTTCCTAATACTAGTACTCCTTCCTTCCCCCTCCAAATAAGGAAAAGAGAGGGAAACCTACTTGGAGTAGGTTTCCCCCTCCCTATGGCGCGCCCCCCCTTGGGCCGGCCACCTCCTCCCTCCCTCCTTTATATACGGGGGTAGGGGGCACCCTAGTACACACAAGTTGATCATTGATCGTTCCTTAGCCGTGTGCGGTGCCCCCCTCCACGATATTACACCTCAATCATATTGTAGCAGTGCTTAGGCGAAGCCCTGCGACAGGACAACATCAAGATCGTCACCACGCCGTCGTGCTGACGGAACTCCCCCTCGAAGCCTCTACTGGATTGGAGATCGAGGGTGCGTCATCGAGTTGTACGTGTGTCAAGAACTCGGAGGTGCCGAAGTAACGGTGCTTGGATCGGTCGAACCGGGAGGACGTACGACTACTTCCTCTACGCTGCGTCAACGCTTCCGCTTCGGCCTACGAGGGTACGTAGACAACACTCTCCCCTCGTTGCTATGTCATCACCATGATCTTGCGTGTGCGTAGGAAATTTTTTGAAATTACTTCGTTCCCCAACACACACCTTGTATGGACTGCTGATTGTTCTTGATGTCGAGCCCCTTCAGATTGAAGAAGTAACTCCACATGGCCCTTGAGTGTATCAAGTTCCGTCAGCTTGTAACAGCCGTGACGGCCATGTTTTTTTTCGTTACCTATGCTCTCCTGTAATATTCAAAAAGAGCCAGGCCTCTCTCAAATGGATACAACACAAAATGATAGCATAACAATTTTTGACACAACAGGAAAACAGAACAATGATTCCATAATGAAGTTACCACGCTAGCACACAGTATATGACATTGTTAAACAACAGCAAGACAAAGATAATTGCAGTCCTACAAAGCAAAGATCATAAAAGACCCCCGTGCAAATTATTCTTTTGTTCACAAATAGTGTTAGAATCACCATCTTCCTGAAAGATACTATATACGCGGTACAACCCTGCAATGAATCTCCCAAAAAAAACACCAACAAGCTATGCATGCATGTATGCATGGGTTCAGCTCTAGTCACATGCACAACTGAGCTAGCTAGAGCATTTTTCATGGGAAAACAAAGAGCAGCTCGCATAAGAAGCTACCAAGGAGTAAGTTCTCCTGGACATGTTCTGCTCTACTTACATCAACAACCAAGTTGAAGTTTCTCTACAACAACCGCAAAGCCTTTCAGTCCCGAACAAGTTGGGGTAGGCTAGAGTTGAAACTCACAAGACATCGAAACCATGTCATGGTACTGGAACGCAGATAGCTAGCTTCCACGCACCCCAGTCCGTGGCTAAATCTACTCTAGCTGTCTAGCATACATAAATCATGGTTGATCCAATCTATATCAAGGCACGTCTCCTCCCAAAAAGGATGACAAACAAGGAGAAAAGCATGCATAAATCACAGTCAATCCAATATATATCAAGCCAATACATTGCACAACAAATAACAAAATAACAAAAAACATTCTAACAGCGACCAAATCAAAATTAAAGTAGCTATGTTTAGGAAGATAACATCCCTAACCATCTAAGAAACAGACATTCAACAGCACCTGCACATGCATTGGTAAGAAAAGGAGTAAAATTCAGTAGAAACTAGAAACCAGGAGATAAAACCAAGTGCCATATCATATTCTTGATAGTTAACCTAAACCATGGTGGTGCCAAGTCTAAGTTACTAGTCTATAATAATCTATGCAGTGCATTGTACACACCTCCACCAGGGACCAGAAGCATTATATCATCAGCTCGATGGCCGCCGGAGCAGAGCAATCTTGGAAGCTAGTTCCTAGAGCAGACAAGAGAAAGTGGAGAAACCAGGGGCTCACCTTTGTATCCGAGAAGACGCAGTCATGGGAGCCCAGATCATCACACGTTGTACAGACTGCTGGATGGTCTCGATGCCTAGCCACTTCATGTGCCTACTGGACACCTATTTTACAAGCAAAAACAATACTGGTGAAGTGAAGAGAGTAGAAAAGGCATGGCGAGGACCAACATTCCGACGCACTGAGAACATCAAACCTCACTGAACAATCACCTTCATCAAACAAGACCTGTCTACTTTGTGCTGGGACTTGTCTACAATTCAAATATATCAAGGTAAAAATCTAAACCGGAGGCACCCAAGGGAGGACACAGATCATTGTGGCAAAAGAACCTCTGAACCGAACGTCCACCCAGTCCAGCAACCTAAAATGCATGCCAAATGGAACTAACTAGTTCTGGACATCACTGAACTAAAATAGAACTCTAGATGAACACCAACAAATGAGGGAACTAAGCATTAACAAATTACTAGCCAAAATAATTGTGCGCCACTTTTAGATTCTAGTCATGGAATCATTATTTCCCTGGGAGCACTGTTCACACAAGGAGAATAAATTCATACACAATATTGATTGGACCAAGTGTTTATTCATCTTGAGGTGAGCAGAAACAGAATCATACATGCAAGCACTATAAAATGCACGTGGATTGAAAAGAAAATAAATTCATGCAGTTTCAAAGTATCTGATAGTGAACATAAACATAGAGAGAAGGCACACAACTAATTAGCCCATCCTATACCAAAATCAGAGGCCCGTGGTCCTGAACTATTTCTCCTACAGCTTAATCTTCTACCACAGTTGGTTATAGCCTCAAAGACGCTTTTTTATGTGAGATTTAGCAAGACTGAACAAGGGAAAAAGATGTCCAGTAAAGGTAAAACTACAGATAGATCATAGATCAGGTTTCTACAGATAGATCATAGAACAGGTTTCCTTTTCATAGAACAGGTTTCCTTCCTAGTAAAGGTAAAACTACAGATAGATCATAGAATCATGCTGGTTGTTTTCGCTCTCTCTGGTTTCATTAATATAATGGGACCGGGGGGTTTAAACCCCCTTTTATCTAAAAATATTGAACAAGGGAAATCTAGGTGCAGGTGTTTTAGTGTTCATTTAAGACCGTCCATCATGGCAGCACTATATCGTTGGCTCGATTGCCAGAGCAGAGCAGTCTTGAAAGCTAATTCCCATAGCAGAGTAGATACAGAGGAGGAACGAGAACCAGGGACTGACCTAAGTAGTTGTACCGAGGAAGCAGCCATGTGGGCCCACATCATCACAACGTGTACGGACCGCTGGATGGTCTCCATGTCGTGCCCATTCAGATTGAAGGGGCGACTCCACATGGCCCTTGAGTATATCAAGTTCCGTCGGCTTGTAACAACCATGACAGCCATGTTATTTTGTCTTTACCTATGCTTTCCTGTAATATTCAAACAAGAGAGTCAGGTCTCTCTCAAATGGACACAACACAAAATAATAACATAACAATATTTGAGATTAATCAACACATAGCAATGCTACAGGAAAACAGAACAATGATTCCATCATGCAGTTACCACCCTAGCACACAGTATTGGCTACATAGTAAGCTCTAAAACTAAGAAACTCCGCACCCAACTTTCTTCCTGGAACATGCCTAGAGTAATTAAGCATGGCACCTTACTCCGTTGATCAATGTCACAGATAGCCACAGCTTGATGGCCGGCACACACCATGTAAATCTTGAACAAAAGCACAAGTTTAACAATGACAAAGCATGTCCCACAGACAAACACGGGCATGCATAATTCTACTCATAACCAATGTGTGTTCAACATGAAGGTAGCAACCTGAGAGAACTCCACAATGAACAAAACCTAATTTTAAGGATCCTGCTATTACAACAACACGGCAAAGTAGCCCACTAAGTCACACACAGCGGTTGTCAGGCCGAGCAATGAGTGAAAGCAGGGCACATGAGGAGGAGATCGTCCATCATGGGACCACTATATCATTGGCTCAATGGACGGACCAGAGCAGTCTCGAAGCCTAGTTCCCAAAGCAAGTAGGGGAGGAAGGAGAACCAGGGACTCACCTAAGTAGTTGTCTCCAAGGAGGCAGTCACGGGAGCCCAGATCACCACAGCGTGTATGGACTGCTGATTGTTCTCGATATCGAGCCTCTTCACATTGGGGGCGACTCCATGTGGCCCTTGATTGTATCATGTTCTGTCGGCTTGTAACAACCATGTCTGCCAGGTTAATTTTATTTCTTTACCTATGCTCTCCTCTATAATATTCAAACAAGAGAGTCAGGTCTCTCTTGAATGGACAACACAAAATGAATTTGCCATATGTTCAACAGTAGCAAGATTAAAATTTTGGGCACTGCAACCAATAGGTGTACTAAGCATGCATAAGTGCATAACCACTCCAGCATGCTAACATGAATTTAACAGGCAGTACTTTGTATACAAGTGCTAAAAAGTATTCATACAAATTCTCATCGAGTTCGAAGCAGAATTCAAAAGGTCCAGTTTCAACACGCAAAATCTCAAACGTGGTTTAGTTAAGTTCGAAATCCACAACATCTTGTTAACAGTTAAAAATCTCTAGCAAAAGCAGCACAACAGTCCACTTCAAAATTGCCAAAACCAATAAGCTCTACTACACTGACTACAAGGTTCAGTTTCGGCAAAAAAAAAATACAGTTTCAACAAGCAACATCTTGCTAATTTCAGTTTTATCATAAAAAAAGTTGAGCCATTTATTCAGTTCAGTTTTGAGTAGTTTCAGCTAAGCAACGGTCTAGCATGCAAATAATGACAGTTTGCAAAGTTCTTTTTAAAGAAGAACAAACCAACTAAAGCGAAGGCAGATGCACATTCAGAAAGTGGAGGGAGGCATTTTAATTAGCAATAGAAGTGAAACACACCAATCTGATAAATCTTGCTATCAAAACAGAGATGATAATCTACTGTACAAGCAAGCATTTGACTATTGGACATTTTAATATTTCAAAATGCCAGAATTAACTAGCTTTGTGATGAAAAGGAAGACAAGCAAGTGTCTCCCTTATCAGAAGACCCTCTTGCACATAAGAATATATGTGGGTCTAATGCCCCTCTTGCAGGGTCATAGGAATATCGTGTGGCAGATTTCACATCTGATGCTCCATACCACAACAATGCATAGTAGTTAGCTAACAACTTGAATCTGTGCTAAGAAGCTGAAGTTAGAAGAATATTACGCTTATGTTACTGGCATCAGGACCTTCCCATTTGCTTCAGTTTTCTGGCTCCCCTGTGACCTTCCATCCGCTGCTTGTGTTTGTTTCACTTGAGAGGCCTTGTAGTAACCACAAATAAGACCGTAAGCAAACAGAGAGATGCGCTAACTATGAAGAAAGTTGCAGTTTTTCTCACCTAAACAATTAATGTAGTAGATTCACAGGAATACCTCCCTGTGACATGGACATGAGCAGATAGATAGATTGATGCGCTCTAGCAAGCTGGGACCTCTCCACTAGTCTCTGCAAAGAAGAAAGTTTCAGTTTTTTATATGTGGTGCAGTAAGCAAGCAATTCAGGCAAAAATGAACAGAGGATCACCGCGCGGAGAGGAATACTTGGTAGCAAGCAAACTAACAGACTGACATTTTGCTATATATCAAGCCTCTATACAGATTTCATTCATATATAGAACACACAAAGTTGAGAAGATGTCCATACATACACTAGAAAGAAATTGAAAGAAAACATGGTGCAGATTCATGGAAATTGAACATCCAACCGAATTCGGTTTTGGGCATTTAATCTGCAAGTGTGCGTGCAGATTCATGGATTATGACACAAGTACCAATAAAACCATGCATATATACTCTCAGGAATATGGACCTTTTAGACATTGCAAACCCAGAGGCCATGGATGGTTACAACAACATGGATTTAGGAAACATGCATACATAAGCATGGCATGTGAGCCTGATTGGACAGATCCACCATAACCGAGCGATACAACATGAGTCAGACCTCGGACAGTTTGTGCGTATTTATCAAGCACCCAAAGTAATATATGTTGCATGCATCACTCACTATGTAGTCAGTAATTGCTGGCATCATAACAAGCACACAGTTGATGCTACATTTCGGGCAACAAGGACGTCCCGGTAGGCGGCAAATATGTAGGCGTACACGACGATGAGCACCATGATGTCATCCAGCAGGCCATGGTACCCCAGGGAAAGCTGGAACCAAAACAGCAAGATCATACACAGAAGCTTTTGGATTTCCTGGAGATGATATGTCAGAAAGGAGATGGCTGAACTAAACTTACTGCGTTGCCTGCCTTGAGAGAGAAGGTCCATAGGACTCACAAGGTAAAGCATAACAAGGGTTGTCTGCAAGCATTCCAACATGTTAAATTTAGATAAGGAAGATTGTGAACGGTCAAAATGATTGTACAATATAAACCATGAATCTGCACACACACTTGCAAGCATTCCAAGAGGGTAAATTCAGAATAGGAAGATTCATGGAATTTAATTTACATAGATAGATGCTCTCTACTCTCTAGCAAGATAGGACCTCTGAGAGAAGAAAGTTTCAGTTTTAGGTGAAATATGTGGTGCAGTAAGCTTCAGTTTCTCTGCCCTACTCTCTACTCTACTCGTAAGCCAGGAACATATATATGTGGTGCAGTAAACAAGCAAATTCAGGCGAAAACAAACAGAGGGTGACCGGGGAGAGAAATACATGGTAGCAAGCAAACTAACAGACTGATGTACAATTTGCTATATATCAAGCCTCTCTAGAAATTTCATTTCATAAATGGAACACACAAAATTAAGAAGATGTTGTGGTGTCGGTCCATGGAGAAGAAGCACATGGCCGCCAGCGCGTGGTTGTTCTCCTGCACTGCACAAGTTAAGTTGAGAACAAGACCATCTTGAGCAACAAGGATTGCTTTCAGGAAGCAACAATGTGATTCTATCAGCTGACTGGTTGGTAGCAAGCAAACTAACAACAGGCTGGCATTGCCATCAGACGGAGCTTCTAAAAATTTCATTCATAAAATGCACAAAATCAAGATGTCTCTCTTAGCTTGTTAGTAGAATTTGCACAAATTAAATTAGCACTAGTGTAGGTTTTGGGCTTGAACCGAAAAATGGTGCATAGACATAAAAAATTAAGCATGTACCAGATATACGCAATGCGTATTCTATTCATCATGCATAATCGTGATGCTCCAGTTTTAGGCCTGTACATTCAAATGGAACCACAACTTGCTCTTGTGTATATGACAAGTACAGTACAGTAGAGTTGAAAAAAATCAGATCTGGATGCCATGAGACCAAATGGAACCAGTACAGTACGGTAGAGTTAGAAATGGAACCAAAAAACTTGGGTCTTTCTGCTCACTACGTGCACCTTTAGAGACCAGCCACAATACAAAGACAAACATCTTGTTCTACCTTGAGAGAGAGAGCCATGCTAGCTGATGCAATACTAAAAGGTATTATTGGGCTGAAAAGATGAGTATTTGCATTTGCAAAACTACACACACGAAGCGCAACAACACCAACTTGAAGGAACTAGACCAACTACCGGAACAGAGCAACAAGTGGAGTATTTGCAAGGAAGAGAGCAACGCCAATTTCAATTTGAAGGAACAAATTAAAGCAGCAAGTGGAGTATTTGATTGCAGGATTGCAGCAAGCAACAAGTGCAGGATTCTGCCTGCATGCCGAGCAAAGATCTGAAACATGGTGGACGTGGAGGGAGCAGAGGACGTGCAGGGTGCTCACCGCTGCGCTGCGCTGGATTTGGTCCGTCGGGAGGAGATGGGTCGTCGTCGCTTAACCGCGTCCTTCACCGAGCAGACCCCTCCTCTCCCGGTGTCGTCGACGCAGCGAGCAGCCATCCCCCGAGCAGAAGCGCGCGCCGTGGACGTAGACGCAGCAGCGGCAGCGCCGACGCCGTTCTCGCGGATCCGCGGGAGCCTCGCCTCCGCCGCGCGCCGACGGTGGACGTTCCCGCCCGGCCCTGCCTGAGGCCGCCAACTCGACTCAGAGGGCTCAATCCCGCGAGAGGACCACCGGCACCGAGGCAGGCAGGTGGAAAGGGGGAAGGGCGGAGGTCGCCGGGGTGGGCGGCGGCGGCGGCGGCGATTGGCGACGCCGGCCAGGGTTCTTGCCTGGATGGGGATGGGAGGAAGCATGGAGAGAAAGTGAGGGTTGGGGCTGCTCACGGGCTCTTGATGGATTCATTATTAGGTGGGCCACGCAAGGAGCATCTTTCGTTTCGTTTGAACTCCTCCGCGCGTCCGCCAAAACCAAAATATTGCGCGCCCTCGGCCTCAGCGGCGGGAAGTAATTTGTGCAGCCTTTTGGCCTTTTGGCGGGACGCGTCTGAACGGTTCTCATAGGTCAATCCCTTCCTCCCACGGATTGCTCCCATCTGCTCGATCCTAACCATCCATCTCTCTTAGATCCGACGGCAGAGGCCTCATGTCACGCGGATCATGCCCCTCCTTCCGGTACTTCCTCCGTTTTTATTTACTCCGCGTATTAGCTTTGGTCAAAGTCAAGCTTTGTAAACTTTGATAAAGTTTGTAGGCAGAAAATATTAACATATACAATAACAAATCAATATCATTATAGTCATTATTATTGAATGTACTTTCACATCGTAGTAGATTTGTTATGGTAAACATTATTGAATATATGCAGAGTAAATAAAAACGGAGGGAGTAAATACAACCCGTCAAAGTCTTTTACCGCTCCCCGCCAACTTCGGCCTAGGTTTTCAATGGATTGTTATAAAACCATAAAAATATATCTAAAAACCAAGTTCAATATAAATATTGCATGAAACTAAAATAATGTTGAAATCGATTTATTATTTATTTTTAACTATAACCACTATAATTTTTTTCCTCCGTCAAAATTTCAATCGTGCATCTCACAGCGGAGACGCGGACGGACCTCGAGGAGAACCCTTTTTCGGCTAGGGTTCGCCACCGTCGCGGGGGTATATCCTTGGATCTTGAGGTAGATCAATCATAGTCTTCGTTGCCATCAGGGGTTGCAGGAGCAGCGCGACCGGATGGTGAGGGGTTGGGGGTGGAGGGTGTGTCATCTATGTCTGCACGTCGGATGTGTGAAGAGGGAACATGCGCATTGGAGGAGAACGGTCGGCCCTGATGTTGGACGTATGTGATGTTGTAGGTATGAATTTGCAATCCAATTTGGTTTGGATGTATTGACAATTGGGTATTAGGAGCCGGTGTCGCTGTATATATGAACATAAACCAATGTAAAACAAAACCCAAAAATGCATGATGCAAGTTATCGCAAACCAAAATCTCTCCTCTCTTTGAGTTCTAGGTTTTTTTTTGTTCACGTGTGTGCTGACGTCGACCATATCGTATGTAAGTAATTTCCAGCGACAGTTTGATATCGTTCTACAAAGACCATGTTCATTGCGATATCCAGCTACGACAGAGAGAGGATCTGTGATGACGGCGTTTGATGTAATGAAGGTGGTCCATCAGCTCGAGGGGGAGGAGAGAGACTTCGGTGGCCGGAGATATGGTAGTTGCCGGTGGCGGAGGTGGAGGTTGCGTGGGTGGGAGGGGGAGCGGAGCAGGAGATGGGAGGAGCGGCGGCTGTGGCTGGGGATTTGGTGGTTTCCTTCCTCTAGCTTGGTCTCTCTCTCTCTTTGTTGCTTGCTTGATCAACCACACACGCCACAGATCGATGCTTTCGAGCCCTCCCACGGATCAAGGGCTTCCCGGTTGATCCCAGGCGCCCAACACCTAGCAATCCGATGGTCCGCGACATTTCGTGGTACTAGGTGTTAGGAGGTTCGGGGCGGGGGCTACAACTAGTATTGAATCTACGGTTGGTTGGCGGGATTTGTTCTGTTTCTACTGTCCAGTCTTCTCTTTTGCTGCTTGGTCAACTGCACATGACATGAATTGATCGTTTACCATTGGTCGGTGCCTCCCACGGATCAAGCGCTACCGAGTCGATCCCGGCTGCCGACACTACTACAAATTTTGCTAGGTTTGCTATCGATTTGCACATTTGTCCGTTTCGCATTTCTACTTGTCCACTCTTTCTCTTTGCGGGTAACAACTTAACCCAATTGCCCAACTAAGTGTATGGCGTCATGTTGTCCAATCAACCATGCTTAACCCTATATATGTGTGTGAAAAAACAATAAGATGAAATGATACCACCGATGTAACTTAACAAGTAAAAGGCACATGAAACATGACATACATTAACCATCGTATCGCATGAAATAACTATTTTATTCTAAATCATGTTGACAAGGTGGATGATGTTGAGAACGGCAATTATCAAACATTGTTTCTTCCATGCCTTCGATGCACACTATAATTCTTATCATGTGAACACTAAACAATTGAAAATAATTTTAAAATGATTATAGGATTGGTTTTGTTTCTCTAACCGGTCATATTTGATGATATTCCACCTAGCTCAATATATGTCGTATGTATTTGTATTCCAAGAGCAACTACACACCTCAATACATGACTTACATAATCTAGAGACTTTGGATGATTATTTTGAATGGAGAAGGACCGTCATGGGTGGCGGCCTGTAATGTGAGAGCATTTTAAGCAAGTTGTTGTTACATCATATAGATTTGTTATCGTAAATATTTATATTCTTTACTATAAATTTGGTCAAACTTTACGAAGTTTGACTTCAGTCAACTTTAATATGCAGAGTAAATAAAAACGAAGGGAGTACGTAGGTAGTATGTTAGCTAGTGCCCACCTTAGCATGCATCACACTAGGCACTGGGTAGGCTGGTGTAGGTGATGGGAGGCGATGATAGGTGGCCATCAACATGAGCAACCCGCTGAGTTCGCGGATGGACTCTCCCTCTCTCCCCGTCACGATTAATTGGGAGGAGAAAATTACAGAGCCTTGCTAACTCATCGACCAAAGCTCTTGATTCTCTATGACAATTAATGATCGTCGCGATTATAAGTGAAGTCCCTTGCCATATGGAAACAATCATATAGCAGCGGACGCCCCAGCCGGATGTATTACCGCTGTCTTGCATTGCTGAAATAATGACGTCTGATGAAGTGCCAGAGTTGAAGATCAACTCGTTGCAGCCAAAACTTGTTGCTAAGTTTAGTCCAAACCGAAGCGCACGTTGGGTAGAATTGAGCTTTCAATTTTGAAACATAGTGATTCACGTACGTACCAACCATGCACATGCACATTAAAGGCTCGGGAGATTAATTAGCATCCTCACATAAACCGAGTTTCTCTCTAAACATAAAGTATAACCACGAATCCATGCATGCATGCCATGATCTATGATGTTAAATTGCTTGAAATATAGCCGTAACCAAGTAAAATGCAAAATAATCCAATCAACCATGACGTGTGTCGCTTGGGTGCATGCATGCATGGTCGGGGACGGCGCGCAGTGAGGCTGGAGGACGCGTGAATGGGGGCCAAATTCAGGCGGGGAAACACGGTGGAGCTATGTCGGAGGCGGGAAGACGGCCGAAGATTGATTGGGTGGTTGCGCACGTCGGCGATGTACGCAACGTATGACTCCGTTTCCGACGCTAGCTTGAGGAGGACGATGACTACCGACGCCATATTCATTAATTCCGTTGACTGACCGGTGAGCACGTGCACGTGTCTCCGGGGCCAGCCAGACCGACCATGGACATGGAGCATAAAATGGACGTACGGCAATGTCGATGATGCGGGCGGCAATGTGTTGTTTGCGCGGTCAGTTTCGTCTCGCGCGTCTCTCCTAATAAGGCTCAAACGATTCAACTTGATGGACCTCTCATCGACGACGTAGGGCAGATGGAGGATGAGAATGGGCGGAAGTCCATTGGTCGACGGTGAGATGCATGGTCATTGGGTCAAAGCGAGGATTAATTACATGCATGCCCCGTTTTAATGGTAATGAGAGCGTCGATTCGTTGGGTCGACGGTGCACCTGCCTGCCTGGTAGTAATTTTGCCTCCGGTTCTGTTGAGTCAACGCAACAGCAGCCAACCCCAAACTTGGTGGCTATTGTTGGGTCCGGAGGAACGGGCAAGACAACCCTCGCAAACCAAGTGTACCAAGAGCTCCAAGGCCAGCTGGATTGCCATGCTTTCTGTTCCGTGCGACGGAATCCAGACAAGGCCCGGGTTTTGCGCTCCGTTTACAACCAGCTCTATTCTTCTTACAATAGAGTTTGACAGAATAACAAAAAAAACACGTAGACAGTTCAACAGAGTTAATAGCATATTGCATCATAATTTACCACATAGTGCAACATGTCAACACAGTTAACTAGCACATAGTACCTACGCTTAGCTGGATTCCCTTTTTCTTAGTCCTAAATGGTGACATGGAAGCTTTTTTGAGCCATACGTACTGGTAGTTAACATAGTATTACCAAGCATATATACTACTAGTTAACAATGTCGGCCGTATCTGGTGGTGGTGATGGTATCCTGTCGGCATTAGACCCGGGATACAGCCTCACCGGGCTCGGCGTTTTCATTTCTTGTAGTGGCCATTTGGTGGCTAATTCTGGATTGTTATGAGTTGGCATTCGAGCACACTCAAACTAATGTTGAAATGTAAGAAAGACAATGAAGATCAAATTACCAACTAGTTGAGCTAGCTCACATTAATCAATCTATATACCAGATACACCACCTATTCGATGGACTAATGGATCTACTAACTAATTGATGGATTGACTAATCAATCTACCAACTAATCGATCTATATAACTAGGAACACTACCAACTAATCGATCTATATAAACAATACTAATAACTAATAATCGATCTATATAAATTAACTAAGGAGCTCACCGAGAGGCGGGAGTTGAGGGAGGTCCTCCGCCTCCCTCTTGACCGCTAGGAGTGGCGGGAGCTCCTCTGCCCCATTCTTGACCGGCGGCAGCGGCGTGCGCGAGCTGCTCGCACCGGAGGAGCTGCCCGTGCCGGTGTGCCGAAGAGCCGAGCCTATCGCCGGTCGGCAGCGGCGGGGCGTAGGCGGTGGTGGGAGCGTGAGGTGTCGGGGGGAGAGAGAGAGAGAGAGAGAGAGAGAGAGAGAGAGAGAGAGGGCGATCTAGGTTCAAGAGGATATTTATCCACGATAAGAAACATTAGTGGCATTTGGTGATTCAAAAACTCTGCTGGAACTGTTTAGTAATTTAGCAGCGTTCCGGCTAGAGGAACACGACGAATGATGGTACAACGCAGCGTGCTCTGAACGGCAAACGCTGCTGATAATGTTGAAGCAATTTATTTGAGGTTAGTTTTAAATAAAAGGCCATTTAATATAATAAGTTTGGTAGCGTATAATCCAGCTCGAAAGCTGCTCAAGTACAATCCAGCTTTGTTTCCTTACAAATTAACGCTGCTGGTAAGGATTAAGCAATTTAGGAGTTGAAGCTCAACTATTTTGTCTTTTGCCTTCTGATTTATATGAACAGATAGTTTAAGTATATACTTAACTGTTTATTAACATAATATTAGATAAATACCAAAAATTTATTGAAAGTTTCGGAGAGGAGCCACGGAATTGAAGTGTTGGCTGGCAGGTTAATCGACAAGAGAGACCGATGATGTTCGCATGCACACTGTTGATCACATGATAACAAAAATTTCTATAGAAGTAATATGCACCATTAGACATTTACATATCCAATTATAAATTTATTTGAGGTTGCTCTTAAATAAAAAGGCAAATTACAATATATTAAGTACAATAACTAGTCTAGCAGTCTGTACTCAAAAGCGGACGCTGCTAACATTGCCATTAGCGGCGTTTATTTTCTGAAAGATGCTGCTGGCAAAATAAAAGCATTTACCTGTCCAATCATTAAATTTTGTTCTTTCTTTTGCTTTCCAACTTATATGAACAAAGCTAAAAAACAACAACATAATGTATAACAAAGGATTTTGAATATAATGAGAGAACTTAATGTTTATATGCTAATTAATACAATTGCATGCAGCGAACTGACCACTGCATGTCATTTTTAGTAGTCTCAAGTCATTAAAAACATATACGCCTGGTTGATTCCTTTATTTATGCCAAAAAACAAGAAACAACGTGAAAGTTAATGCACCACGCCTATATGTTTTGGGACTACACCTAGACGGAGGGAGTATGTATAGAATGCTATTGATCTTGATTACCGTGTGATAAGAGAAAATACTTTAAAGTGCATTGGAAAGATAGAAGTACACTCTTTTATGGACAAATTTTAAACCCAAACGTACACTCTTCACCGGACAGAGGGAGTATGTGCTTAGTTTTTGTAGCTAAGCTTCCCTCTTTTAATTGTTTAATACCTAAACTCCTTCATGCATTGGTTGGTAGTCATATTGCATAGGTCCATGTTAGCATCGTTTTCTCCTCTTTAGTTGCTTTGCCACATCATTTTTTTGCTTATGTCACACCTTTAACATCGGTACACCTTGGAGCACTGGAAAGGGCCTTACACGCCATAGTTCTAGCGGTGCTCTTTGTCAGGCGAGATGTCATCGTGAGAGGAGGCAGGTGTCCAAACACGGTGAAGATTGCTTAAGCCTACGCCAACAGAGGTATCCGTCGCTGATGGGCAGGGGTGCATCGGCGGCCCTCCATAGTCACAAGCGTGGCGGCGTCATCTACCTCTGCTTACATGGAGGAAGTTGGGGCTCGTGCTGGCATTGATTGGCGCACTATGGCATGGGCAGCCTCCCGACTGCTGCGGAAGTTGTGTATGGTGGGATGACGACCTACCCATTCATTAGCGTCTCTTTGGCCTAGCATCGAGTACTGACTGAGATTATTATCTGCAGATCCGTTTTCTAAGTGTTGGTTGTTTTATTCATCTCTTTGCAGTGATTATGCCATGATTGTTTTTATTTTATACTCTGTTTAATAACAATAGTTGTGTGTATCATCATAATGGAGAGGCTAAGTGTTCGAACCTCCTTTTCGGAAAACAAATCTAGGCCTTAGCCCCTTGTGGTTAGGAAAGAGCGGACGAGGGCCGGACACATGTCCTCATGTCCACCTAAATGGACTAAAAGGTCAACTCATTGGAGTTGCCATTAGACCGGTTTCCAACATCCGATCACTGACTGGTCAAAAAGCCTGACCCACCCGGAAGCCTCAAACCGGCCTCAAACGCCTGGGCTGAACGTCACCCTTCATATCCAGCCAAATCTATGGCCGGTATGGGGTTGCCCGAGCGCGTCTGCCAGGTTGGATTGACGATCGGGTCCCACACAAAATCGCCCAAAAATCCAATGGTCTGACGGGCATCTCCTCCGAAAGGATGTGAATGTCGTGTGGCGCCACTTCGGCTCGCCGCCCGAGGGCCAAAGTCCGGCCATTTAACTCGGACGATGACTCCCAGCCCTTGCCCTAGCCACATCCGCTTCCTCCCTCTCTGCACCGCCCGCCCAAGCCGCAACCACTTCTCTCCCTCTTCACTCGTCGTCCGCGAGAGCCATGACCCAGCAGAGGGTGACCACGCATGCTATGCTGACACTAGAGCGCCGCTTCCAGCTGCTCGAGGAGATCCGAGCTAGGCGCGCCGCCTGGATCGCAGCTGGCTGCCTCCGGACTGGCCGGAGCCGGAGGAGGAAGATGAAATAGAGGGGGCAACAACCGGTGGGGGGCAGTTAGTCATGGGCGCAGTGGTGTCGAAGTAGTGGTGCACCGGGAAGAAGATGTTGTTGACGACGCGTCGCGGTGGGTTTGCCAAGCCCGGGGACACATCGTGGACGAAGGCACGCGCCGGTGTTGCCAGTACCGGGCATGCGTAGACGGACGAAGACGAAGTTGACGAAGCGCCGACCAGGCTTGCCAGGCCCGGGGACACGTCGTGGATGAAGGCACACGGCGGTGTTGCCAGCACCGGACATGTGGAGACTAGGACCTGCACGAGCTGTACGCCATGTCGAAGTAGTCGGAGGGCCAGCAGAGAAGAACTCGACGACGGTTGCGGCGTCCATCGACGCGGGGCCAATGTCACCAACGGTGGTCGGAGTAGACGAAGTGGTCGGGGTAGATGACGGCGACGCTGACGACGGGCTGGTGCTGGATGAAGACGAAGGAGGTGGACGGGCGGCTGCGGCGGCTACGGGGGTAGCGGCGGCGGCGGCCAAAGAAGAGCGGCGGCGGCAGCCTGACGGCGGCGGCGGCGGCTAGGTTAGGAGTGCGGCGGCGGTGCTCAAAGTAGGCGAAGAACCCTGACAGCGTGACGAAGACCGACGCGGACGGTGGTGTTCCCGTGCCAAGACGGCACGGCGCATACCACGTGAGGTCGACGGGGGGTGACGGCGGAACGGACCGCGGGCCGCGGCGCTACGGCCCGAAGGGGCGACGCAGCGGCGGCAGGCGGGTCGGGGCGACGGCGGAAGACATCGGGGCGGCGGCGGGGACCGCGGGCCGCGACACTGCGGCCCGAAGGGGCGACGCAACGGCGGTTCACGAGTCGGTGCAACCGCGGGGACGGCCTCGGGACGGCGGCGTGGACCGCGTGCCACGCTCGCTACGGCCCGACGGGGCGACGCAGCGGCGGCGCGAGGGTCGGTGCAGCCACGGGGACGGCCTGGAGCGGACGGCCCCGGAGCGGCGATGGACCGCGGGCCGCGGCACTACGGCCCGAAGGGGCGACGTAGCGGTGACGCGGGTCGGTGCAGCTGTGAGGAGAACCACGTGGCGGCGGCGCTGCGGCCCGACGGGGCGACGCAGCGGCAGCCCGATGCTCGGTCGGTGGAGAGGCGCGCTGAACTCGGGGACGATCTTCACGGGACCTGCGAAGGCGCGCGTAACCAACGGGCCAGGTCGGTCGCGCGGCGTAGATGAGGTGGATCGCGGCGGCGGGCGGGTGATCAATCCGATCGCGCGCGAGGTCGAGGACGCCGCTCGATGGAGGAGTGGTGGCGGCGGCGTCTGGGATGAGGCCGGCGACGACGGACGGTCGGAGACGTCAGCACCGGCACCCGGGCTGCCAAAACAGCGCCGACGCCCGGGCAGCGAGGCCCGAACGACCAACGGAGCAGCGGCGCCTGAGTTGAGGCGGCCGACGAGCCTGATGCAGCCGTGGACGAGGCCGGCGAGGTAGACCGCCGAGCCGCCGTGCCGACGCGGCGGAGGCGGGTGACGTGGATCGATGGGCGGGCCGGCGCGCGAGCGTCGGCTATGATTGGCCGACGCATGGCGCGAGGCCGCCGGGTCGCGGCGATGCAGGTGTGTCCCGGTCGGTGCAGGGCGATGACGACCGGCGCAGGGCGACGGGCGGACCGACGCGCGGACGGCGGCTGGCCCGGACGGGCCGCCTCGGCGCGCGTGGCCACTGGGTCGGAGGAGAGGCCGGCTGGTCGCGCCGGGGTCGGAGTAGAGGCGCACGAGGATCGACGGCGGCGGCGGGCGACGCGTACCGATCACGAATAGATCGAAAAACCAAAAAGAAAAACGCCGATAAAAACGACCGGCGAGAGAGCGAAAAAACCCGGAGCAAGGGCTCGGGAAAAAGACTCTCTAAGGCAGCCGGCCAACACGGCCGGCGGACGAACCCTAGGTACGGGCGGCGCGGCCCCCGGCGGCGGTCATGGAGGCCGACCGCCCCGGGGGCGGCGCGCGGGTGCGGAAGCGGCGGCGGTTAGGGTTTAGGATCGACTTGCGATAGATACCATGTTAGAAGGGAGAGAGGATATGTGGAATAGTTTGTTCGTTGTATTGCTTGAGCCTCATGGGCATATATATAGGAGTACAATCATCTACTTGGAGTACAAAACAAGTCAAAACAAATCCTAGTGTATCTCGTCTTTCCTAATAAACATTATACTCAACACTGCCGACCGAGACGAGGCGCGGGTCCGGCTGCGAGGCCCGTTGAGAGGCAGGGGCGGAGTCACAGTCAGAGGACGGTGTGGAGCGAGGTAGGCCGGGGAAAGTGACGGACGGGGAGATGGCGGGTGGCTCGTCGAGGAGGACGCGGTACGAGCCAATGCAAAGCACCCGCTCCTGCTCGACAGCGGCGTCATCATGGGGCACGGCCTCATGGGTCCTCATGGTTGCTGGTGGTCTGTGGAAGGGAGGGCGGAGGAATGCGAGGGGGAGGTGGGAGGTGCACTCGAAGGCCTTATGGCCGTTTTGGCCACAGCGAGCACAACGTAGTGGGTCGCGGCAAGCTCTCACAAGATGGTCACCCGCTCTACACCGGAAACACAATGGCTTGGATGAGATGCGAGGAGGCCGGGCGGCGTTGCGTAGATAAAGAGAACCCGGGCGAGGAGGCCGCTGCGCGACCTCAGGAGAGTGCGAGATTTTTGGGGACGAGAGGAGCGCATCGAGGTACGAAGTATGTATGGCTCAAAAAAAGCTTCCATTTCACCATTTAGGACTAAGAAAAAGGGAATCCAGCTAAGCATAGGTACTATGTGCTAGTTAACTGTGTTGAACATGTTGTACTATGTGGTAAATTATAATACAATATGCTATTAACTGCGTTGAACTGTCTACGTGTTCTATTATTATTCTGTCAAACACTATCAGCATCGTTCAAACTATAGCAGACACTACAAACTTACCACACAAGGTAGTGGCGTTCAGTGGAAAGTGGCATGCTGCTGCTTTCCGGCCGAACACTGCTAGGTTGGTATATATTAGCAGTGCTTGATCCGAACGCTGCTAGTTGTCCGTTGCGAGCGGCATCCTACTAGCAGCGCTTGGACGTTGCTAGTGGGCACCCCGGAACCCTGCTAAAGAGGGGGTTCTGTACTACTGAACCCCGGCCTAAGGTTCTTTAGATAGTAGAGAATTCAACTCATAAACATCTATATCTATATCTTCAAAATTTAAAGCAACACATACATACCTTCTGTGTTGGAGGTAGCTTGAAATCATGGTGATAAGTCCGGGCAAATCCCTCACGCCAGGACGAGGAGAAGATTGACGGTTGAGGTTATTGTAAGAAGAATAGAGCTGATTATAAATGGAGCCCAAAACCTGGACCTTGTCTGCATTCCGTCGCACGGAACAGAAAGCATAGCAATCGAGCTGGCCTTTGAGCTCTTGGTACACTTGGTTTGCGAGGGTTGTCTTGCCCATTCCTCCGGATCCAACAACGGCAACCAAGTTTGGGCGTGGTTGCTGCTGCTGCTGCGTTGATTCAGAATCAGAACCGGCCAGCAGTTGGATGAGCTCCTGCTTGGGCCCGTCAAGGCCGACGAGCTTGGACGCGTCGTCGAAGACGGCGGGAGCCCTGCGATCAACCTTGGACCTCTTGTGGTGGTTGTGCCTCTCGGCGACCTGGACGACTTGCTCCTTGAGATCATCGACGGCCTTGGCGATCTGGTGACGAGCCTTGGTCCGGCCCAGGATGGCCTTCATCTTGTCCAAGAGTCTGGCCAGCTCGGCGGATTTGTCGCAGACGCTAGCCTCCATGAAGTCGTGGAGGTCGTCGTCGATGTCGTAGGACAGCTCCCGGATCTCGTGCATGGAGGCGTTGACCTGCTCGCTGGGAATGGGATCCGACAACGACGACGACGACGACGACTTGGCGAGGAGGAACGCGTCCATGGCGGCGAGCTCGCGGGTGAGGAGCTCGGCCTCGCCGCGCAAGCGCTTGTCCTCGTCGTCGCCGAGTAGAGCGGATAGCTTTCCCAGGGCGGGCTGCAGCGCCCCCGTCACCGCGCTCACCAGGCCCTCCTCCTCCATTGTTGCAGTGTTGCTTAGCTCAGTGGTGGGATCTCGATCCGTTTTATCTTTTTTCTATATGGATGATGGGTGATGGGTGGGGCTGTGGTGGACTGGTGGTATGGTACCGTAGTGGCACATGCTGGATGGTGGATGAATGCTCCAGGTTTATATATATGTTTCAACCATGAGCTGTTCCGGAGTCGGAGGAGCCTGCACGTTCCCCACCTCTGCAGGATGGACGTGGCGTACGTCGTAAATATTGATGAGATCAAAGGACTACGCGCAAATTAAACACCAACGCATAAGAGCAAGTACAATAAGGTGATGTAGACGGGCTGTAAGACATTAAATATTATATTCTTGCTTATTTGGAAGAGAGAGAAAATGAGAAAGAAGAGAAGCGGGCTACTAGCTAACAGCCGGTTGCAACACGTGCTCTTAGGTACTTTGTGAGAGAGTGAGATGGGCCATGTATCAACAAAGTAGTACATATTTATATCTAGCTATTGTACTTGTTGACTATAAGTTTGACTATGTGACATGGCAACATCATATAGCTAGCAGCTAGCTATATTATTAACCATGCTCTAATAGCATCTACAACCGCGGACACCAAAATCAGGACCTTCAAACGTCAGTGACTGGCAGCTCTCAAATTTCCGTTCTCTGCATCAAATGAACCTTCAATCCATAGTAAACATAGAAAAACATAAATACTACTTAGATCAACAGCCTAGCCTGCACAACTCATTGTCATCAGAGATATCCACGATCTCCGTGCCGGGCTCCGGGTACATGGCCTGCAGCTCCTCCGGCTCCGCATCGGCCTCCGCCTCTAACTCGATGAAATGCCGGTTGGCGTCCACACATGCTGGATGGACTCCAAAATAGCGGTCTGCTCCGCCATCTCCAGCGCTTGGGCGACCTCGAACTCCGCCATGGCGAAGCCGTAACCGGCTCCAGCTGCTCTTCCGGCTCCACCGCCTCCTCCGTGGGCTCCGGCTGCTATTCCCCCACCGGTTGTTGCCCCCTCCTCTTCCTCCTCCTCCTCCGGCTGCGGCAAGTCCGGAGGCAAGCCGGTGGTGATCCGGTCGGCGAGCCTAGCCCGGATCTCCTCGAGCAAATGGAGGCGCCGCTCCAGCGCCTAGCCCGGATCTCCTCGAGCAACTGGAGGCGCCGCTCCAGCGTCAGCATAGCGCCCGGCCCTCGTCCGCTCTTTGCTGACCAGAAGGGCTTAGGACCTAGCGGATTTTTCGAAAAGGAGGTTCAAACCCCAGTCTCTCCATTATGACGATGCACGCAACCATTGTTATTGTTATTAAGCATAATACAAAATAAAAAAAATCACAGTCGAACCGTTAAAAAGATGAATAAAACAACCATCACTTTAAAAACGGATCTGTCGATAATCATCTCAGCCAGTACTCGACATTAGGCCAAAGAGACGCTAGCGAATGGATAACTTCCGCAGTAGCCGAGAGGTCGCCCATGCCACAACGTGTCAATCAATGCAGGCACGAACCGACCTACAGCATCCACCACAAGCACGGGGTCGCTGCCCCGGCTTCCTCAATGTAAGCAGAGGTGGATGCCGCCAAGCTTGATGCCTATGGAGGGCCGCCGCGCGGTACGCCCCTGTCCCATCAGCGGCAAATACCTCTACTAGCGTAGGCTTATGCAATCTTCACCGTGTTTGGACACCTACTTCCTCTCACGACGACATCTCGCCTGACAAAGAGCACTGCCAGAACTATGGTGTGTATATTGGCCGTTGGATCTCCCACGCCCTTGGTCGACCTTCGATTAAATCTAGGTGCACGTGGGCTGAGTTGTTCACACGTCCACTGTGTACTGCATAAACATGGAGTTGTTGTTATTGATCTTCTGCACCTGCCGTCCATTTTGGAAAACGGTCACCTCCCCTCCTGTACGCGTATATCGATCCAGACTGGGTGGCAGTTAAACTAATTAATTCATGTGTGGTCTGCATGTCAATTAAACTAATTCATGTGTGGTTTGCATGTCTTCAGTTAAAAAGGATACTGGTTCCAGTCTACACTTCTTCCATTATTAACATTATTATCAGTCCAAGATAAAAAATATTATCTGCTACCGAAGCGGCGCTAATCTTGGCCGTCCCCGTGACGCTGCTGGTGTGGTACGACGGGCACCCCATGGCCCAGATGTGGATCATGGCCGTCTCCCTGTGCACCTACGTCTTCCTCTTCCTCCTCGGCATCTGCCGCAGCTGGCCGTTCTACACCGATCTGGCCCGCCTCTCGTACGGCCTCCTCCTCGCCGCCGTCGCCGCCGCCCATGTCGGCCGGCGCACCGCCGTCTACGCCCTCCACCTCAGCACCGTCAACTGGTGGACTGTGATCCACCAGTTGCACTATGATTGTAGGATTGCTCGGATGGTTCCTTACGAAGGTCCTCACGGCATACTCTAGATCAGCAGCTGCACCCTGAATTTTACTGACATCTCTCTAAGCTCTGGCATAGGCTGGACGCTCACAATTGCAGTACCACGTTGGGGTCGCTCGAAACAACAGTTGGTTGTTGGATCGCCGGATCGCCGGTCGTCCCAAGTCCAAGTCGCACGCGAACCCCGCACGCGGATGGATCCCTTCCTCTAGTATATATAGAGATAGAAATGGTCTTAGAAGAGGGTTGGTTTGGACTTGGGAGTTAGAAGCCTGAGAGGTGCCGTGGATCAGTGAGGTGGAGGCTATGCCACGGATCAGTGAGTTGGCATGCTGTGGGGAGCTGGGAGCTGGGGGAGGTCCTCCGCCTCCCTCTTGACCGCTAGGAGCGGCCACTACTAGGGAAAAGGTTAGCAGCAGCGCGGGTTTTAGATGTATCAGTAGCACGGGGACAGACGCTACTAATAAGGCGCTACAGCTAACGCATAGCAGTAGCGCGTGCACACCGGCGCTACTGCTACACAAGTGTAGCAGCAGCGCGGTTAGAGGAAGATCGCTACTGCTAGTAGCGCTAGCGCGCTTTGCCTGGACACGCTACTGCTATTAAAACGCTGCTGCTAACTTTTATACGCTCGCTACTGCTAATTTAAGTAGTTTTTTTGGCATATTAGTTTTGTATTTGAACAGGCTTTGTATTCGACGTTGGTGTCACTCGAAACAATAGTTGGCCGTCCTGTCGCCGGATCGCCGGATCGCCGGTTGTCCCAAGTCCAAGTCGCACGCGAACCCCGCACGCGGATGGATCGCTTCCTCTAGTATATATAGAGATAGAAATGGTCTTAGAAGAGGGTTGGTTTGGACTTGGGAGTTAGAAGCCTGAGAGGTGCCGTGGATCAGTGAGGTGGAGGCTATGCCACGGATCAGTGAGTTGGCATGCTGTGGGGAGCTGGGAGCTGGGGGAGGTCCTCCGCCTCCCTCTTGACCGCTAGGAGCGGCCACTACTAGGGAAAAGGTTAGCAGCAGCGCGGGTTTTAGATGTATCAGTAGCACGGGGACAGGCGCTACTAATAAGGCGCTACAGCTAACGCATAGCAGTAGCGCGTGCACACCGGCGCTACTGCTACACAAGTGTAGCAGCAGCGCGGTTAGAGGAAGATCGCTACTGCTAGTAGCGCTAGCGCGCTTTGCCTGGACACGCTACTGCTATTAAAACGCTGCTGCTAACTTTTATACGCTCGCTACTGCTAATTTAAGTAGTTTTTTTGGCATATTAGTTTTGTATTTGAACAGGCTTTGTATTCGACGTTGGTGTCACTCGAAACAATAGTTGGCCGTCCTGTCGCCGGATCGCCGGATCGCCGGTTGTCCCAAGTCCAAGTCGCACGCGAACCCCGCACGCGGATGGATCGCTTCCTCTAGTATATATAGAGATAGAAATGGTCTTAGAAGAGGGTTGGTTTGGACTTGGGAGTTAGAAGCCTGAGAGGTGCCGTGGATCAGTGAGGTGGAGGCTATGCCACGGATCAGTGAGGTGGCATGCTGTGCCACGGATCCGTGAGGTGGCGCACGCTGGACAACATGATACATTCTTGCCATTTTCAGGAAAGCTTTTTCAGCGACATGGAAAGAAAACGTCTCTGTTTTTATTTTCTTTTTTGAAAACTAACTTTGCAAGTCAGTCCATCCATTCTATCCTACTTTCTTTGAGGATGTCAACAATCAATTGTTCTAGAGTATCTAATCTAGCCTTCTAATCTTCATTCAAGCCGTCTAAAGTATGTAATCTATCTTTCTAATCATCATGAAGCCGTCCTTATTTGATGTTCATTGGCATGGGCAGTTTATTTTGATCTTATTTCACAAGAATATACATTGGCATGGGCAGATTATTTTGATCTTATTTCACAAGAATATACATTGGCATGGGCAGTTTATTTTGATCTTATTTCACAAGAATATACAGGCGCGCTTACAAGCTAAGCAATGGATATGGTTGCATATTCATCCATAGGCAAACAAGGACAAATTGGTTGGTTGTGCATGTGATGAACAAGTTCTCCTCTTTTATTAGATCCTCAAACAAGTAGACATACACATTTGGTTTGATTGCATCTTTCAGCTACATGGCAAACAACTAATAATTCTCATCAACCTATACATACATGCCAGGAACAGGAACAAGCGGACGACGACAACTCTCCAACGAGGCGAGAAACATTACAACACACTAGTTGTGTTCTAGATAAGATTGCAGCAAAGAAGAGGATCCACTCTTCACTTGTGGGGGCGGATTTTTTCCTCAACAACCCAGATAAGATTTAGATAGATCATCACACTGTGGACTTCTCGTCTCTAGATTTAGATAGATCATCGCACTGTGAACTTCAGCTCCAGGTGGCCGGCCCTTGAGCATATCAAATCTCCCTTTTGCTTGACTTCCAGGTTTTTAGATATGCTCTTGTTTCCTGTAATGATAATATCCAAAGAACCGGGTGAGTCAGGTTTCTCTAACAACACATGACAAGACAAAGATGCTTAACAAAGTGCAGGTCATACATCATAGTGTGTGCAATAATGGGTCAGAAATAAAGGACTTTTCATTGTCAACACCCAGAACCAGACCAAGCTCCCTACTCTATGCCTCCATGACAACTATTTTACCTGCAAAAACAATACTGGTGAAGTGAGGAGAGCAGAAAAACCATGGTGAGGACTAACACACCCACTCACTTGCAACGGAAGGAAGGAAAGAGCTAGCTGTGGTCGGACGGCCGACACGTATATAAGAGTACAACAGAGTAATTGGCTGCAACAAATCGAGCTAGCAACTAGTCAATTTTGCATTCATTCCTGCAATAGCCTCCGGCAGAGATGGCTCACGTAAAGATGATATGAATTAAATGCCGAAATACATAAGAAATAAGACACTCTAGGAGACTGCCAAAGGGACAGAATTTTTAATAGCTGAGAAACCATGCAAAAGAATGGCCACAACAAAGAAAACTTCTCATTCTCAACACCCAGAACCAGGCCATTTTGCCTCTATCTATCCATATGCCTACTGGACACCTATTTTACAAGCAAAAACAATACTGGTGAAGTGAAGAGAATAGAAAAGACACGGCGAGGACCTTAGGAGCATAGCATGGCCAGTATAAGTTTACCACAGCTAAATGGACGTTGGCACGAGAGAAAGCAGACGAGAGGAACAGAGTGGCTAACCTATGCCATAGTAAAAGAATAAGCAGCCATCAGTACACGCGCGCGAGCAAGAGGGGGGCATCAGTGTGTGCTGAGCCACAAAACGGAGCACCCTCTCCAGAACCGGTTCTTCCATAACTTCATGAACAGGCCCATGAGCACGCTCATGCAGGACCTGCGGTGGGGTGGTCAAGATCAAGAAGTCAGTGCGCTGGGGAGTATCACAGTTTGAATAAGAAATGTATGTTGCTCAGACAATAAGGCATTGCAAGCACTACAATATGCACATGGATTCAAAAGAGATTTAATTCGTGCAGTTTCAAAGTACATGATGATGAAGATAAGCATAGAGAGAAGGCATACAACTGAGTAGCAACTAAAGAACCGTGCTAGCTAACAAGCTTCAAGAAATGCATGTATACATGCATATAGACAAACACGAGGACACTTAGCCTACTGATAACCAACGTGTGTTCAACATGAAGGTAGCAGCCCGAGAAGACTCCACAATGAACAAAATCAGGCTACTATTATGACAGCACGACAAAGTAGCTCACTAAGTCACACACATCAAAGCTAGGTGTGACGGCAGGCAGGCCGGGCAATGAGTGGAAGCAGGGCACACGAGGAGGAGACAATCCATCACGGGAGCACTATATCATCGGCTCGATGGCCAGAGCAGAACAGTCTCAAAAGCTAGTTCCCAGAGCAGACACAGGAAGGAGAATGAGGGACCCACCTAAGTAATTGTATCCACGATCCACGTAGGCAGCCATGGAGCCCAGACCACCACACTGAAGGAAATATGCCCTAGAGGCAATAATAAAGTTATTATTTATTTCCTTATTTCATGATAAATGTTTATTATTCATGCTAGAATTGTATTAACCGGAAACATAATACATGTGTGAATACATAGACAAACATAGTGTCACTAGTATGCCTCTACTTGACTAGCTCGTTTATCAGAGATGGTTATGTTTCCTAGCCATGGACAAAAGAGTTGTCATTTGATTAATGGGACCACATCATTAGGAGAATGATGTGATTGACTTGACCCATTCTGTTAGCTTAGCACTTGATCGTTTAGTATGTTGCTATTGCTTTCTTCATGACTTATACATGTTCCTGTAATTATGAGATTATGCAACTCCCGTTTACCGGAGGAACACTTTGGGTACTACCAAACGTCACAACGTAACTGGGTGATTATAAAGGAGTACTACAGGTGTCTCCGAAGGTACATGTTGAGTTGGCATATTTCGAGATTAGGTTTTGTCACTCCGATTGTCGGAGAGGTATCTCTGGGCCCTCTCGGTAATACTCATCACTTAAGCCTTGCAAGCATTATAACTAATGAGTTAGTTATGAGATGACGTATTACAGAACGAGTAAAGAGACTTTCCGGTAACGAGATTGAACTAGGTATTGGATACCGACGATCGAATCTCGGGCAAGTAACATACCGATGACAAAGGGAATAACGTATGTTGTTATGCGGTTTGACCGATAAAGATCTTCGTAGAATATGTAGGAACCAATATGGGCATCCAGGTCCCGCTATTGGTTATTGACCAGAGACATGTCTCGGTCATGTCTACATTGTTCTCGAACCGTAGGGTCCGCACGCTTAAGGTTTCGATGACAGTTATATTATGAGTTTATGTATTTTGATGTACCGAAGGTTGTTCGGAGTCCCGGATATGATCACGGACATGACGAGGAGTCTCGAAATGGTCGAGACATAAAGATTGATATATTGGACGGATATATTTGGACACCGGAAAGGTTCCGGAAGAATTTGGAGCTCCGGGAGGTTACCGGAACCCCCCGGGAGGTATATGGGCTTTATTGGGCCCATGTAGGAGGAAGGGAGAAGGAGCAAGGGAAGGGGGCGCGCCCCCCAAGCCCAATCCGAATTGGGGAGGGGGGCCGGCCCCCCCTTTCCTTTCTCCTTCCCCCTCTTCCTTTCTTACTACTAGTACTACTTCCTAATACTAGTACTCCTTCCTTCCCCCTCCAAATAAGATAAGGAAAAGAGAGGGAAACCTACTTGGAGTAGGTTTCCCCCTCCCTATGGCGCGCCCCCCCTTGGGCCGGCCACCTCCTCCCTCCCTCCTTTATATACGGGGGTAGGGGGGCACCCTAGTACACACAAGTTGATCATTGATCGTTCCTTAGCCGTGTGCGGTGCCCCCCTCCACGATATTACACCTCAATCATATTGTAGCGGTGCTTAGGCGAAGCCCTGCGACAGGAGAACATCAAGATCGTCACCACGCCGTCGAGCTGATGGAACTCCCCCTCGAAGCCTCTACTGGATTGGAGATCGAGGGTGCGTCATCGAGCTGTACGTGTGTCAAGAACTCGGAGGTGCCGGAGTAACGGTGCTTGGATCGGTCGAACCGGGAGGACGTACGACTACTTCCTCTACGCTGCGTCAACGCTTCCGCTTCGGTCTACGAGGGTACGTAGACAACACTCTCCCCTCGTTGCTATGTCATCACCATGATCTTGCGTGTGCGTAGGAAATTTTTTGAAATTACTACGTTCCCCAACAGTGGCATCCGAGCCTAGGTTTTTATGCTTGATGTTATATGCACGAGTAGAACACAAGTGAGTTGTGGACGATATAAGTCATACTGCCTACCAGCAAGTCATACTTTGGTTCAGCGGTATTGTTGGATGAAGCGGCCCGGACCGACATTACGCGTACGCTTACGCGAGACTGGTTTTACCGCCGTGCTTTGCACACAGGTGACTAGCGGGTGTCTGTTTCTCCAACTTTAGTTGAACCGAGTGTGGCTACGCCCGGTCCTTGTGAAGGTTAAAACGGAGTCTATTTGACAAACTATCGTTGTGGTTTTGATGCGTAGGTAAGAACGGTTCTTGCTAAGCCCATAGCAGCCACGTAAAATTTGCAACAACAAAGTAGAGGACGTCTAACTTGTTTTTGCAGGGCATGTTGTGATGTGATATGGCCAAGACGTGATGCTATATTTTATTGTATGAGATGATCATGTTTTGTAACCGAAGTTATCGGCAACTGGCAGGAGCCATATGGTTGTCGCTTTATTGTATGAAATGCAAACGCCCTGTAATTGCTTTACTTTATCACTAAGCGGTAGCGATAGTCATAGAAGCAATAGATGGCGTAAACGACAACGATGCTACGATGGAGATCAAGGTGTCGCGCCGGTGACGATGGTGATCACGACGGTGCTTCGAAGATGGAGATCACAAGCACAAGATGATGATGGCCATATCATATCACTTATATTGATTGCATGTGATGTTTATCCTTTATGCATCTTATCTTGCTTTGATTGACGGTAGCATTTTAAGATGATCTCTCACTAATTATCAAGAAGTGTTCTCCCTGAGTATGCACCGTTGCGAAAGTTCTTCGTGCTGAAACACCACGTGATGATCGGGTGTGATAGGCTCTACGTTCAAATACAACGGGTGCAAAACAGTTGCACACGCGGAATACTCAGGTTATACTTGACGAGCCTAGCATATACAGATATGGCCTCGGAACACGGAGACCGAAAGGTCGAGCGTGAATCATATAGTAGATATGATCAACATAGAGATGTTCACCATTGAAACTACTCCATCTCACGTGATGATCGGACATGGTTTAGTTGATTTGGATCACGTGATCACTTAGATGACTAGAGAGATGTCTGTCTAAGTTGGAGTTCTTAAGTAATATGATTAATTGAACTTAAATTTATCATGAACTTAGTCCTGGTAGTATTTTGCAAATTATGTTGTAGATCAATAGCTTGCGTTGTTGCTTTCATATGTTTATTTTGATATGTTCCTAGAGAAAAATGTATTGAAAGATGTTAGTAGAAATGATGCGGATTGGATCCGTGATCTGAGGTTTATCCTCATTGCTGCACAGAAGAATTATGTTCTTGATGCACCTCTAGGTGACAGACCTATTGCAGGAGCAGATGCAGACGTTATGAACGTTTGGCTAGCTCAATATGATGACTACTTGATAGTTTAAGTGCACCATGCTTAACGGCTTAGAATCGGGACTTCAAAGACGTTTTGAACGTCATGGACCATATGAGATGTTCCAGTACTTGAAGTTAATATTTCCAGCAAATACCCGAGTTGAGAGATATGAAGTCTCCAACAAGTTCTAAAGCTAAAAGATGGAGGAGAATCGCTCAACTAGTGAGCATGTGCTCAGATTGTCTGGGTACTTCAATCGCTTGAATCAAGTGGGAGTTAATCTTCCAGATAAGATAGTGATTGACAGAATTCTCTAGTCACCATCACTAAGTTGCTAGAACTTCGTGATGAACTATAGTATGCAAGGGATGACGAAAATGATTCCCGAGCTCTTCGTGATGTTGAAATTAACGAAGGTAGAAATCAAGAAAAAGCATCAAGTGTTGATGGTTGACAAGATCACTAGTTTCAAGAAAAGGGAAAGAAAGGGGAACTTCAAGTAGATTTACAAGCAAGTTGTCACTCCCACAAAGAAGCCCAAAGCTGAACCAAAGCCTGAAACTAAGTGCTTACACTGCAAAGGAAATGGTCACTGGAAGCGGAACTGCCCTAAATATTTGGTGGATAAGAAGGATGGCAAAGTGAAAAAGGGTATATTTGATATACATGTGTTTGATGTGTGCTTTACTAGTGTTTATAGCAACCCCTCGGTATTTAGTACTGGTTCAGTTGCTAAGAGTAGTAACTCGAAACGGGAGTTGCAGAACAAACAGAAACTAGTTAAGGGTGAAGTGACGATGTGTGTTGGAAGTAGTTCCAAGATTGATATGATCATCATCGCACACTCCCTATACTTTCGGGATTAGTGTTAAACCTAAATAAATGTTATTTGGCGTTTGCGTTGAGCATGAATATGATTTGATCATGTTTATTGCGATACGGTTATTCATTTGAAGTTAAAGAATAATTGTTATTCTGTTTACATGAATAAGACCTTCGATGGTTATACACCCAATGAAAATAGTTTGTTGGATCTCGATCATAGTGATACACATAATCATAATATTGATGCCAAAAGATGCAAAGTTAATAATGATAGTGCAACTTATTTGTGGCACTGCCGTTTGGGTCATATCGGTGTAAAGCGCATGAAGAAACTCCATAAAGATGGATTTTCGGAATCACTTGGTTATGAATCATTTGATGCTTGCGAACCGTGCCTTTTTGGGCAAGATGACTAAAACCCCGTTCTCCGGAACAATGGAACAAGCTACTGACTTATTGGAAATAATACATACCGATGTATGCGATCCAATGAGTGTTGAGGCTCGTGGCAAGTATCGTTATTTTCTGACCTTCACAAGATGATTTGAGCAGATATGGGTATATCTACTTAATGAAACATAAGTCTGAAATAGTTGAAAGGTTCAAAGAATTTCAGAGTGAAGTAGAAAAATCATCGTAACAAGAAAATAAAGTTTCTGCGATCTGATCACGGAGACGAATATTTGAGCTACGAGTTTGGTCTTCAATTAAAACAATGTGGAATAGTTTAACAGCTCACGCCACCTGGAACACCACATCGTTATGGTGTGTCCGAACATCGTAACCGCACTTTATTTGATATGGTGCGATCTATGATGTCACTTATCAGTTTACCACTATCATTTTGGGGTTATGCATTAGAGACAGCTGCATTCACGTTTAAAAGGGCACCATCTAAATCCGTTGAGACGACACCGTATGAACTATGGTTTAGCAGTAAACCTAAGCTGTCGTTTCTTAAAGTTTGGGGCTGCGATGCTTGTGTGAAAAAGTTTCATCCTGATAAGCTCAAACCCAAATCGGAGAAGTGCGTCTTCATAGAATACCCAAAGGAAACTATTGGGTACACCTTCTATCACAGATCTGAAGGCAAGATTTTCGTTGCTAAATTCGGATCCTTTCTAGAGAAGGAGCTTCTCTTGAAAGAAGTGAGTGGGAGGAAAGTAGAACTTGATGAGATAACTGTATCTACTCCCTTATTGGAAGGTAGTTCATCACGAGAACCGGTTCCCGTGACAACTACACCAATTAGTGACGAAGCTAATGATATTGATCATGAAACTTCAAATCAAGTTACTACAGAACCTCGTAGGTCTTCCAGAGTAAGATCCGCACCAGAGTGGTGTAGTAATCATATTCTGGAAGTCATGTTACTAGACCATGATGAACCTACGAACTATGAGGAAGCGATGATGAGCCCAGATTCCGCGAAATGGCTCGAGGCCATAAAATCTGAGATATAATCCATGTATGAGAACAAAGTATGGACTTTGATTGACTTGCTCGATGATCAGCAAGCCATGTTAAAAAAATGGATCTTCAAGAGGAAGACGGACACTGATAGTAGTGTTACTATCCACTAAGCTCGACTTGTTGCAAAAGGTTTTCAACAAAGTTCAAAGGTATTGAATACGATGAGATTTTCTCACTCGTATCGATGCTTAAGTCTGTCTGAATCATGTTAGCAATGGCCACATTTTATGAAATCTGGCAAATGGATGTCAAAACTGCATTCCTTAATGGATTTATTAAAGAAGAGTTGTATATGATGCAACTAGAAGGTTTTGTCAATCCTAAAGGTGCTAACAAAATGTGCAAGCTCCAGCGATCCATCTATGGACTGGTGCAAGCATCTCGGAGTTGGAATATACGCTTTGATAAGTTGATCAAAGCATATAGTTTTATATGGACTTACGATGAAGCCTGTATTTACAATAAAGTGAGTGGGAGCACTACAGCCTTTCTGATTAGTATATGTGAGTGACATATTGTTGATCAGAAATGATGTAGAATTTTTCTGCAAAGCATAAAGGAGTGTTTTAAAGGAGTTCTTTAAAAAGAAAAGACCTCAGTAAAAGCTATTTACATATTGAGCATCAAGATCTATTGAGATAGATCAAGACGCTTGATAAGATTTTCAATGAGTACATACCTTGGCAAGATTTTGAAATAGTTCAAAATGGAACAGTCAAAGAAAGAGTTCTTGCCTGTATTGCAAAGGTATGAAATTGAGTAAGACTCAAATCCCGACCACAGCAGAAAATAGAAAGAGAATGAAAAATCATTCCCTATGCCTCAGTCATAGGTTCTATAAAGTATGCTATGCTATGTACCAGAACTATTGTATACCTTGCTCTGTATTTGACAAGGGAGTACAATAGTGATCTAGGAGTAGATCACTGGACATTGGTCAAGAACATCCTTAGTGAGGACTAAGGAAATATTTCTCGATTATGGAGGTGATAAAAGAGCCCGTCGTAAAAGTTACCTCGGTGCAAGTTTTCACACCGATCCAGATGACTCTAAGTCTCAATCTGGATACATATTGAAAGTGGGAGCAATTAGCTAGAGTAGCTCCGTGCAGAGCATTGTAGACATAGAATATTTGCAAAATGCATATGGCTCTGAATGTGGAAGACCCGTTGACTAAGCTTCTCTCACAAGCAAAACATGATCACACCTTAGTACTCTTTGGGTGTTAATCACATAGCAATGTGAACTAGATTATTGACTCTAGTAAACCCTTTGGGTGTTGGTCACATGATGATGTGAACTATGAGTGTTAATCATATACAGATATGAATATTGGTGTTAAATCACATGGCGATGTGAACTAGATTATTGACTCTAGTGCAAGTGGGAGACTGAAGGAAATATGCCCTAGAGGCAATAATAAAGTTATTATTTATTTCCTTATTTCATGATAAATGTTTATTATTCATGCTAGAATTGTATTAACCGGAAACATAATACATGTGTGAATACATAGACAAACATAGTGTCACTAGTATGCCTCTACTTGACTAGCTCGTTTATCAGAGATGGTTATGCTTCCTAGCCATGGACAAAAGAGTTGTCATTTGATTAACGAGATCACATCATTAAGAGAATGATGTGATTGACTTGACCCATTCCGTTAGCTTAGCACTTGATCGTTTAGTATGTTGCTATTGCTTTCTTCATGACTTATACATGTTCCTGTAACTATGAGATTATGCAACTCCCGTTTACCGGAGGAACACTTTGGGTACTACCAAACGTCACAACGTAACTGGGTGATTATAAAGGAATACTACAGGTGTCTCCGAAGGTACATGTTTAGTTTGCATATTTCGAGATTAGGTTTTGTCACTCCGATTGTCGGAGAGGTATCTCTGGGCCCTCTCGGTAATACTCATCACTTAACCCTTGCAAGCATTATAACTAATGAGTTAGTTATGAGATGACGTATTACAGAACGAGTAAAGAGACTTTCCGGTAACGAGATTGAACTAGGTATTGGATACCGACGATCGAATCTCGGGCAAGTAACATACCGATGACAAAGGGAATAACGTATGTTGTTATGCGGTTTGACTGATAAAGATCTTCGTAGAATATGTAGGTACCAATATGGGCATCAAGGTCCCGCTATTGGTTATTGACCAGAAACATGTCTCGGTCATGTCTACATTGTTCTCGAACCGTAGGGTCCGCACGCTTAAGGTTTCGATGACAGTTATATTATGAGTTTATGTATTTTGATGTACCGAAGGTTGTTCGGAGTCCCGGATATGATCACGGACATGACGAGGAGTCTCGAAATGGTTGAGACATAAAGATTGATATATTGGAAGGATATATTTGGACACCGGAAAGGTTCCGGAAGAATTTGGAGCTCCGGGAGGTTACCGGAACACCCCGGGAGGTATATGGGCCTTATTGGGCCCATGTAGGAGGAAGGGAGAAGGAGCAAGGGAAGGGGGCGCGCCCCCCAAGCCCAATCCGAATTGGGGAGGGGGGGCCGGCCCCCCCTTTCCTTTCTCCTTCCCCCTCTTCCTTTCTTACTACTAGTACTACTTCCTAATACTAGTACTCCTTCCTTCCCCCTCCAAATAAGGAAAAGAGAGGGAAACCTACTTGGAGTAGGTTTCCCCCTCCCTATGGCGCGCCCCCCCTTGGGCCGGCCACCTCCTCCCTCCCTCCTTTATATACGGGGGTAGGGGGCACCCTAGTACACACAAGTTGATCATTGATCGTTCCTTAGCCGTGTGCGGTGCCCCCCTCCACGATATTACACCTCAATCATATTGTAGCAGTGCTTAGGCGAAGCCCTGCGACAGGACAACATCAAGATCGTCACCACGCCGTCGTGCTGACGGAACTCCCCCTCGAAGCCTCTACTGGATTGGAGATCGAGGGTGCGTCATCGAGTTGTACGTGTGTCAAGAACTCGGAGGTGCCGAAGTAACGGTGCTTGGATCGGTCGAACCGGGAGGACGTACGACTACTTCCTCTACGCTGCGTCAACGCTTCCGCTTCGGCCTACGAGGGTACGTAGACAACACTCTCCCCTCGTTGCTATGTCATCACCATGATCTTGCGTGTGCGTAGGAAATTTTTTGAAATTACTTCGTTCCCCAACACACACCTTGTATGGACTGCTGATTGTTCTTGATGTCGAGCCCCTTCAGATTGAAGAAGTAACTCCACATGGCCCTTGAGTGTATCAAGTTCCGTCAGCTTGTAACAGCCGTGACGGCCATGTTTTTTTTCGTTACCTATGCTCTCCTGTAATATTCAAAAAGAGCCAGGCCTCTCTCAAATGGATACAACACAAAATGATAGCATAACAATTTTTGACACAACAGGAAAACAGAACAATGATTCCATAATGAAGTTACCACGCTAGCACACAGTATATGACATTGTTAAACAACAGCAAGACAAAGATAATTGCAGTCCTACAAAGCAAAGATCATAAAAGACCCCCGTGCAAATTATTCTTTTGTTCACAAATAGTGTTAGAATCACCATCTTCCTGAAAGATACTATATACGCGGTACAACCCTGCAATGAATCTCCCAAAAAAAACACCAACAAGCTATGCATGCATGTATGCATGGGTTCAGCTCTAGTCACATGCACAACTGAGCTAGCTAGAGCATTTTTCATGGGAAAACAAAGAGCAGCTCGCATAAGAAGCTACCAAGGAGTAAGTTCTCCTGGACATGTTCTGCTCTACTTACATCAACAACCAAGTTGAAGTTTCTCTACAACAACCGCAAAGCCTTTCAGTCCCGAACAAGTTGGGGTAGGCTAGAGTTGAAACTCACAAGACATCGAAACCATGTCATGGTACTGGAACGCAGATAGCTAGCTTCCACGCACCCCAGTCCGTGGCTAAATCTACTCTAGCTGTCTAGCATACATAAATCATGGTTGATCCAATCTATATCAAGGCACGTCTCCTCCCAAAAAGGATGACAAACAAGGAGAAAAGCATGCATAAATCACAGTCAATCCAATATATATCAAGCCAATACATTGCACAACAAATAACAAAATAACAAAAAACATTCTAACAGCGACCAAATCAAAATTAAAGTAGCTATGTTTAGGAAGATAACATCCCTAACCATCTAAGAAACAGACATTCAACAGCACCTGCACATGCATTGGTAAGAAAAGGAGTAAAATTCAGTAGAAACTAGAAACCAGGAGATAAAACCAAGTGCCATATCATATTCTTGATAGTTAACCTAAACCATGGTGGTGCCAAGTCTAAGTTACTAGTCTATAATAATCTATGCAGTGCATTGTACACACCTCCACCAGGGACCAGAAGCATTATATCATCAGCTCGATGGCCGCCGGAGCAGAGCAATCTTGGAAGCTAGTTCCTAGAGCAGACAAGAGAAAGTGGAGAAACCAGGGGCTCACCTTTGTATCCGAGAAGACGCAGTCATGGGAGCCCAGATCATCACACGTTGTACAGACTGCTGGATGGTCTCGATGCCTAGCCACTTCATGTGCCTACTGGACACCTATTTTACAAGCAAAAACAATACTGGTGAAGTGAAGAGAGTAGAAAAGGCATGGCGAGGACCAACATTCCGACGCACTGAGAACATCAAACCTCACTGAACAATCACCTTCATCAAACAAGACATGTCTACTTTGTGCTGGGACTTGTCTACAATTCAAATATATCAAGGTAAAAATCTAAACCGGAGGCACCCAAGGGAGGACACAGATCATTGTGGCAAAAGAACCTCTGAACCGAACGTCCACCCAGTCCAGCAACCTAAAATGCATGCCAAATGGAACTAACTAGTTCTGGACATCACTGAACTAAAATAGAACTCTAGATGAACACCAACAAATGAGGGAACTAAGCATTAACAAATTACTAGCCAAAATAATTGTGCGCCACTTTTAGATTCTAGTCATGGAATCATTATTTCCCTGGGAGCACTGTTCACACAAGGAGAATAAATTCATACACAATATTGATTGGACCAAGTGTTTATTCATCTTGAGGTGAGCAGAAACAGAATCATACATGCAAGCACTATAAAATGCACGTGGATTGAAAAGAAAATAAATTCATGCAGTTTCAAAGTATCTGATAGTGAACATAAACATAGAGAGAAGGCACACAACTAATTAGCCCATCCTATACCAAAATCAGAGGCCCGTGGTCCTGAACTATTTCTCCTACAGCTTAATCTTCTACCACAGTTGGTTATAGCCTCAAAGACGCTTTTTTATGTGAGATTTAGCAAGACTGAACAAGGGAAAAAGATGTCCAGTAAAGGTAAAACTACAGATAGATCATAGATCAGGTTTCTACAGATAGATCATAGAACAGGTTTCCTTTTCATAGAACAGGTTTCCTTCCTAGTAAAGGTAAAACTACAGATAGATCATAGAATCATGCTGGTTGTTTTCGCTCTCTCTGGTTTCATTAATATAATGGGACCGGGGGGTTTAAACCCCCTTTTATCTAAAAATATTGAACAAGGGAAATCTAGGTGCAGGTGTTTTAGTGTTCATTTAAGACCGTCCATCATGGCAGCACTATATCGTTGGCTCGATTGCCAGAGCAGAGCAGTCTTGAAAGCTAATTCCCATAGCAGAGTAGATACAGAGGAGGAACGAGAACCAGGGACTGACCTAAGTAGTTGTACCGAGGAAGCAGCCATGTGGGCCCACATCATCACAACGTGTACGGACCGCTGGATGGTCTCCATGTCGTGCCCATTCAGATTGAAGGGGCGACTCCACATGGCCCTTGAGTATATCAAGTTCCGTCGGCTTGTAACAACCATGACAGCCATGTTATTTTGTCTTTACCTATGCTTTCCTGTAATATTCAAACAAGAGAGTCAGGTCTCTCTCAAATGGACACAACACAAAATAATAACATAACAATATTTGAGATTAATCAACACATAGCAATGCTACAGGAAAACAGAACAATGATTCCATCATGCAGTTACCACCCTAGCACACAGTATTGGCTACATAGTAAGCTCTAAAACTAAGAAACTCCGCACCCAACTTTCTTCCTGGAACATGCCTAGAGTAATTAAGCATGGCACCTTACTCCGTTGATCAATGTCACAGATAGCCACAGCTTGATGGCCGGCACACACCATGTAAATCTTGAACAAAAGCACAAGTTTAACAATGACAAAGCATGTCCCACAGACAAACACGGGCATGCATAATTCTACTCATAACCAATGTGTGTTCAACATGAAGGTAGCAACCTGAGAGAACTCCACAATGAACAAAACCTAATTTTAAGGATCCTGCTATTACAACAACACGGCAAAGTAGCCCACTAAGTCACACACAGCGGTTGTCAGGCCGAGCAATGAGTGAAAGCAGGGCACATGAGGAGGAGATCGTCCATCATGGGACCACTATATCATTGGCTCAATGGACGGACCAGAGCAGTCTCGAAGCCTAGTTCCCAAAGCAAGTAGGGGAGGAAGGAGAACCAGGGACTCACCTAAGTAGTTGTCTCCAAGGAGGCAGTCACGGGAGCCCAGATCACCACAGCGTGTATGGACTGCTGATTGTTCTCGATATCGAGCCTCTTCACATTGGGGGCGACTCCATGTGGCCCTTGATTGTATCATGTTCTGTCGGCTTGTAACAACCATGTCTGCCAGGTTAATTTTATTTCTTTACCTATGCTCTCCTCTATAATATTCAAACAAGAGAGTCAGGTCTCTCTTGAATGGACAACACAAAATGAATTTGCCATATGTTCAACAGTAGCAAGATTAAAATTTTGGGCACTGCAACCAATAGGTGTACTAAGCATGCATAAGTGCATAACCACTCCAGCATGCTAACATGAATTTAACAGGCAGTACTTTGTATACAAGTGCTAAAAAGTATTCATACAAATTCTCATCGAGTTCGAAGCAGAATTCAAAAGGTCCAGTTTCAACACGCAAAATCTCAAACGTGGTTTAGTTAAGTTCGAAATCCACAACATCTTGTTAACAGTTAAAAATCTCTAGCAAAAGCAGCACAACAGTCCACTTCAAAATTGCCAAAACCAATAAGCTCTACTACACTGACTACAAGGTTCAGTTTCGGCAAAAAAAAATACAGTTTCAACAAGCAACATCTTGCTAATTTCAGTTTTATCATAAAAAAAGTTGAGCCATTTATTCAGTTCAGTTTTGAGTAGTTTCAGCTAAGCAACGGTCTAGCATGCAAATAATGACAGTTTGCAAAGTTCTTTTTAAAGAAGAACAAACCAACTAAAGCGAAGGCAGATGCACATTCAGAAAGTGGAGGGAGGCATTTTAATTAGCAATAGAAGTGAAACACACCAATCTGATAAATCTTGCTATCAAAACAGAGATGATAATCTACTGTACAAGCAAGCATTTGACTATTGGACATTTTAATATTTCAAAATGCCAGAATTAACTAGCTTTGTGATGAAAAGGAAGACAAGCAAGTGTCTCCCTTATCAGAAGACCCTCTTGCACATAAGAATATATGTGGGTCTAATGCCCCTCTTGCAGGGTCATAGGAATATCGTGTGGCAGATTTCACATCTGATGCTCCATACCACAACAATGCATAGTAGTTAGCTAACAACTTGAATCTGTGCTAAGAAGCTGAAGTTAGAAGAATATTACGCTTATGTTACTGGCATCAGGACCTTCCCATTTGCTTCAGTTTTCTGGCTCCCCTGTGACCTTCCATCCGCTGCTTGTGTTTGTTTCACTTGAGAGGCCTTGTAGTAACCACAAATAAGACCGTAAGCAAACAGAGAGATGCGCTAACTATGAAGAAAGTTGCAGTTTTTCTCACCTAAACAATTAATGTAGTAGATTCACAGGAATACCTCCCTGTGACATGGACATGAGCAGATAGATAGATTGATGCGCTCTAGCAAGCTGGGACCTCTCCACTAGTCTCTGCAAAGAAGAAAGTTTCAGTTTTTTATATGTGGTGCAGTAAGCAAGCAATTCAGGCAAAAATGAACAGAGGATCACCGCGCGGAGAGGAATACTTGGTAGCAAGCAAACTAACAGACTGACATTTTGCTATATATCAAGCCTCTATACAGATTTCATTCATATATAGAACACACAAAGTTGAGAAGATGTCCATACATACACTAGAAAGAAATTGAAAGAAAACATGGTGCAGATTCATGGAAATTGAACATCCAACCGAATTCGGTTTTGGGCATTTAATCTGCAAGTGTGCGTGCAGATTCATGGATTATGACACAAGTACCAATAAAACCATGCATATATACTCTCAGGAATATGGACCTTTTAGACATTGCAAACCCAGAGGCCATGGATGGTTACAACAACATGGATTTAGGAAACATGCATACATAAGCATGGCATGTGAGCCTGATTGGACAGATCCACCATAACCGAGCGATACAACATGAGTCAGACCTCGGACAGTTTGTGCGTATTTATCAAGCACCCAAAGTAATATATGTTGCATGCATCACTCACTATGTAGTCAGTAATTGCTGGCATCATAACAAGCACACAGTTGATGCTACATTTCGGGCAACAAGGACGTCCCGGTAGGCGGCAAATATGTAGGCGTACACGACGATGAGCACCATGATGTCATCCAGCAGGCCATGGTACCCCAGGGAAAGCTGGAACCAAAACAGCAAGATCATACACAGAAGCTTTTGGATTTCCTGGAGATGATATGTCAGAAAGGAGATGGCTGAACTAAACTTACTGCGTTGCCTGCCTTGAGAGAGAAGGTCCATAGGACTCACAAGGTAAAGCATAACAAGGGTTGTCTGCAAGCATTCCAACATGTTAAATTTAGATAAGGAAGATTGTGAACGGTCAAAATGATTGTACAATATAAACCATGAATCTGCACACACACTTGCAAGCATTCCAAGAGGGTAAATTCAGAATAGGAAGATTCATGGAATTTAATTTACATAGATAGATGCTCTCTACTCTCTAGCAAGATAGGACCTCTGAGAGAAGAAAGTTTCAGTTTTAGGTGAAATATGTGGTGCAGTAAGCTTCAGTTTCTCTGCCCTACTCTCTACTCTACTCGTAAGCCAGGAACATATATATGTGGTGCAGTAAACAAGCAAATTCAGGCGAAAACAAACAGAGGGTGACCGGGGAGAGAAATACATGGTAGCAAGCAAACTAACAGACTGATGTACAATTTGCTATATATCAAGCCTCTCTAGAAATTTCATTTCATAAATGGAACACACAAAATTAAGAAGATGTTGTGGTGTCGGTCCATGGAGAAGAAGCACATGGCCGCCAGCGCGTGGTTGTTCTCCTGCACTGCACAAGTTAAGTTGAGAACAAGACCATCTTGAGCAACAAGGATTGCTTTCAGGAAGCAACAATGTGATTCTATCAGCTGACTGGTTGGTAGCAAGCAAACTAACAACAGGCTGGCATTGCCATCAGACGGAGCTTCTAAAAATTTCATTCATAAAATGCACAAAATCAAGATGTCTCTCTTAGCTTGTTAGTAGAATTTGCACAAATTAAATTAGCACTAGTGTAGGTTTTGGGCTTGAACCGAAAAATGGTGCATAGACATAAAAAATTAAGCATGTACCAGATATACGCAATGCGTATTCTATTCATCATGCATAATCGTGATGCTCCAGTTTTAGGCCTGTACATTCAAATGGAACCACAACTTGCTCTTGTGTATATGACAAGTACAGTACAGTAGAGTTGAAAAAAATCAGATCTGGATGCCATGAGACCAAATGGAACCAGTACAGTACGGTAGAGTTAGAAATGGAACCAAAAAACTTGGGTCTTTCTGCTCACTACGTGCACCTTTAGAGACCAGCCACAATACAAAGACAAACATCTTGTTCTACCTTGAGAGAGAGAGCCATGCTAGCTGATGCAATACTAAAAGGTATTATTGGGCTGAAAAGATGAGTATTTGCATTTGCAAAACTACACACACGAAGCGCAACAACACCAACTTGAAGGAACTAGACCAACTACCGGAACAGAGCAACAAGTGGAGTATTTGCAAGGAAGAGAGCAACGCCAATTTCAATTTGAAGGAACAAATTAAAGCAGCAAGTGGAGTATTTGATTGCAGGATTGCAGCAAGCAACAAGTGCAGGATTCTGCCTGCATGCCGAGCAAAGATCTGAAACATGGTGGACGTGGAGGGAGCAGAGGACGTGCAGGGTGCTCACCGCTGCGCTGCGCTGGATTTGGTCCGTCGGGAGGAGATGGGTCGTCGTCGCTTAACCGCGTCCTTCACCGAGCAGACCCCTCCTCTCCCTGTGTCGTCGACGCAGCGAGCAGCCATCCCCCGAGCAGAAGCGCGCGCCGTGGACGTAGACGCAGCAGCGGCAGCGCCGACGCCGTTCTCGCGGATCCGCGGGAGCCTCGCCTCCGCCGCGCGCCGACGGTGGACGTTCCCGCCCGGCCCTGCCTGATGCCGCCAACTCGACTCAGAGGGCTCAATCCCGCGAGAGGACCACCGGCACCGAGGCAGGCAGGTGGAAAGGGGGAAGGGCGGAGGTCGCCGGGGTGGGCGGCGGCGGCGGCGGCGATTGGCGACGCCGGCCAGGGTTCTTGCCTGGATGGGGATGGGAGGAAGCATGGAGAGAAAGTGAGGGTTGGGGCTGCTCACGGGCTCTTGATGGATTCATTATTAGGTGGGCCACGCAAGGAGCATCTTTCGTTTCGTTTGAACTCCTCCGCGCGTCCGCCAAAACCAAAATATTGCGCGCCCTCGGCCTCAGCGGCGGGAAGTAATTTGTGCAGCCTTTTGGCCTTTTGGCGGGACGCGTCTGAACGGTTCTCATAGGTCAATCCCTTCCTCCCACGGATTGCTCCCATCTGCTCGATCCTAACCATCCATCTCTCTTAGATCCGACGGCAGAGGCCTCATGTCACGCGGATCATGCCCCTCCTTCCGGTACTTCCTCCGTTTTTATTTACTCCGCGTATTAGCTTTGGTCAAAGTCAAGCTTTGTAAACTTTGATAAAGTTTGTAGGCAGAAAATATTAACATATACAATAACAAATCAATATCATTATAGTCATTATTATTGAATGTACTTTCACATCGTAGTAGATTTGTTATGGTAAACATTATTGAATATATGCAGAGTAAATAAAAACGGAGGGAGTAAATACAACCCGTCAAAGTCTTTTACCGCTCCCCGCCAACTTCGGCCTAGGTTTTCAATGGATTGTTATAAAACCATAAAAATATATCTAAAAACCAAGTTCAATATAAATATTGCATGAAACTAAAATAATGTTGAAATCGATTTATTATTTATTTTTAACTATAACCACTATAATTTTTTTCCTCCGTCAAAATTTCAATCGTGCATCTCACAGCGGAGACGCGGACGGACCTCGAGGAGAACCCTTTTTCGGCTAGGGTTCGCCACCGTCGCGGGGGTATATCCTTGGATCTTGAGGTAGATCAATCATAGTCTTCGTTGCCATCAGGGGTTGCAGGAGCAGCGCGACCGGATGGTGAGGGGTTGGGGGTGGAGGGTGTGTCATCTATGTCTGCACGTCGGATGTGTGAAGAGGGAACATGCGCATTGGAGGAGAACGGTCGGCCCTGATGTTGGACGTATGTGATGTTGTAGGTATGAATTTGCAATCCAATTTGGTTTGGATGTATTGACAATTGGGTATTAGGAGCCGGTGTCGCTGTATATATGAACATAAACCAATGTAAAACAAAACCCAAAAATGCATGATGCAAGTTATCGCAAACCAAAATCTCTCCTCTCTTTGAGTTCTAGGTTTTTTTTTGTTCACGTGTGTGCTGACGTCGACCATATCGTATGTAAGTAATTTCCAGCGACAGTTTGATATCGTTCTACAAAGACCATGTTCATTGCGATATCCAGCTACGACAGAGAGAGGATCTGTGATGACGGCGTTTGATGTAATGAAGGTGGTCCATCAGCTCGAGGGGGAGGAGAGAGACTTCGGTGGCCGGAGATATGGTAGTTGCCGGTGGCGGAGGTGGAGGTTGCGTGGGTGGGAGGGGGAGCGGAGCAGGAGATGGGAGGAGCGGCGGCTGTGGCTGGGGATTTGGTGGTTTCCTTCCTCTAGCTTGGTCTCTCTCTCTCTTTGTTGCTTGCTTGATCAACCACACACGCCACAGATCGATGCTTTCGAGCCCTCCCACGGATCAAGGGCTTCCCGGTTGATCCCAGGCGCCCAACACCTAGCAATCCGATGGTCCGCGACATTTCGTGGTACTAGGTGTTAGGAGGTTCGGGGCGGGGGCTACAACTAGTATTGAATCTACGGTTGGTTGGCGGGATTTGTTCTGTTTCTACTGTCCAGTCTTCTCTTTTGCTGCTTGGTCAACTGCACATGACATGAATTGATCGTTTACCATTGGTCGGTGCCTCCCACGGATCAAGCGCTACCGAGTCGATCCCGGCTGCCGACACTACTACAAATTTTGCTAGGTTTGCTATCGATTTGCACATTTGTCCGTTTCGCATTTCTACTTGTCCACTCTTTCTCTTTGCGGGTAACAACTTAACCCAATTGCCCAACTAAGTGTATGGCGTCATGTTGTCCAATCAACCATGCTTAACCCTATATATGTGTGTGAAAAAACAATAAGATGAAATGATACCACCGATGTAACTTAACAAGTAAAAGGCACATGAAACATGACATACATTAACCATCGTATCGCATGAAATAACTATTTTATTCTAAATCATGTTGACAAGGTGGATGATGTTGAGAACGGCAATTATCAAACATTGTTTCTTCCATGCCTTCGATGCACACTATAATTCTTATCATGTGAACACTAAACAATTGAAAATAATTTTAAAATGATTATAGGATTGGTTTTGTTTCTCTAACCGGTCATATTTGATGATATTCCACCTAGCTCAATATATGTCGTATGTATTTGTATTCCAAGAGCAACTACACACCTCAATACATGACTTACATAATCTAGAGACTTTGGATGATTATTTTGAATGGAGAAGGACCGTCATGGGTGGCGGCCTGTAATGTGAGAGCATTTTAAGCAAGTTGTTGTTACATCATATAGATTTGTTATCGTAAATATTTATATTCTTTACTATAAATTTGGTCAAACTTTACGAAGTTTGACTTCAGTCAACTTTAATATGCAGAGTAAATAAAAACGAAGGGAGTACGTAGGTAGTATGTTAGCTAGTGCCCACCTTAGCATGCATCACACTAGGCACTGGGTAGGCTGGTGTAGGTGATGGGAGGCGATGATAGGTGGCCATCAACATGAGCAACCCGCTGAGTTCGCGGATGGACTCTCCCTCTCTCCCCGTCACGATTAATTGGGAGGAGAAAATTACAGAGCCTTGCTAACTCATCGACCAAAGCTCTTGATTCTCTATGACAATTAATGATCGTCGCGATTATAAGTGAAGTCCCTTGCCATATGGAAACAATCATATAGCAGCGGACGCCCCAGCCGGATGTATTACCGCTGTCTTGCATTGCTGAAATAATGACGTCTGATGAAGTGCCAGAGTTGAAGATCAACTCGTTGCAGCCAAAACTTGTTGCTAAGTTTAGTCCAAACCGAAGCGCACGTTGGGTAGAATTGAGCTTTCAATTTTGAAACATAGTGATTCACGTACGTACCAACCATGCACATGCACATTAAAGGCTCGGGAGATTAATTAGCATCCTCACATAAACCGAGTTTCTCTCTAAACATAAAGTATAACCACGAATCCATGCATGCATGCCATGATCTATGATGTTAAATTGCTTGAAATATAGCCGTAACCAAGTAAAATGCAAAATAATCCAATCAACCATGACGTGTGTCGCTTGGGTGCATGCATGCATGGTCGGGGACGGCGCGCAGTGAGGCTGGAGGACGCGTGAATGGGGGCCAAATTCAGGCGGGGAAACACGGTGGAGCTATGTCGGAGGCGGGAAGACGGCCGAAGATTGATTGGGTGGTTGCGCACGTCGGCGATGTACGCAACGTATGACTCCGTTTCCGACGCTAGCTTGAGGAGGACGATGACTACCGACGCCATATTCATTAATTCCGTTGACTGACCGGTGAGCACGTGCACGTGTCTCCGGGGCCAGCCAGACCGACCATGGACATGGAGCATAAAATGGACGTACGGCAATGTCGATGATGCGGGCGGCAATGTGTTGTTTGCGCGGTCAGTTTCGTCTCGCGCGTCTCTCCTAATAAGGCTCAAACGATTCAACTTGATGGACCTCTCATCGACGACGTAGGGCAGATGGAGGATGAGAATGGGCGGAAGTCCATTGGTCGACGGTGAGATGCATGGTCATTGGGTCAAAGCGAGGATTAATTACATGCATGCCCCGTTTTAATGGTAATGAGAGCGTCGATTCGTTGGGTCGACGGTGCACCTGCCTGCCTGGTAGTAATTTTGCCTCCGGTTCTGTTGAGTCAACGCAACAGCAGCCAACCCCAAACTTGGTGGCTATTGTTGGGTCCGGAGGAACGGGCAAGACAACCCTCGCAAACCAAGTGTACCAAGAGCTCCAAGGCCAGCTGGATTGCCATGCTTTCTGTTCCGTGCGACGGAATCCAGACAAGGCCCGGGTTTTGCGCTCCGTTTACAACCAGCTCTATTCTTCTTACAATAGAGTTTGACAGAATAACAAAAAAAACACGTAGACAGTTCAACAGAGTTAATAGCATATTGCATCATAATTTACCACATAGTGCAACATGTCAACACAGTTAACTAGCACATAGTACCTACGCTTAGCTGGATTCCCTTTTTCTTAGTCCTAAATGGTGACATGGAAGCTTTTTTGAGCCATACGTACTGGTAGTTAACATAGTATTACCAAGCATATATACTACTAGTTAACAATGTCGGCCGTATCTGGTGGTGGTGATGGTATCCTGTCGGCATTAGACCCGGGATACAGCCTCACCGGGCTCGGCGTTTTCATTTCTTGTAGTGGCCATTTGGTGGCTAATTCTGGATTGTTATGAGTTGGCATTCGAGCACACTCAAACTAATGTTGAAATGTAAGAAAGACAATGAAGATCAAATTACCAACTAGTTGAGCTAGCTCACATTAATCAATCTATATACCAGATACACCACCTATTCGATGGACTAATGGATCTACTAACTAATTGATGGATTGACTAATCAATCTACCAACTAATCGATCTATATAACTAGGAACACTACCAACTAATCGATCTATATAAACAATACTAATAACTAATAATCGATCTATATAAATTAACTAAGGAGCTCACCGAGAGGCGGGAGTTGAGGGAGGTCCTCCGCCTCCCTCTTGACCGCTAGGAGTGGCGGGAGCTCCTCTGCCCCATTCTTGACCGGCGGCAGCGGCGTGCGCGAGCTGCTCGCACCGGAGGAGCTGCCCGTGCCGGTGTGCCGAAGAGCCGAGCCTATCGCCGGTCGGCAGCGGCGGGGCGTAGGCGGTGGTGGGAGCGTGAGGTGTCGGGGGGAGAGAGAGAGAGAGAGAGAGAGAGAGAGAGAGAGAGAGAGGGCGATCTAGGTTCAAGAGGATATTTATCCACGATAAGAAACATTAGTGGCATTTGGTGATTCAAAAACTCTGCTGGAACTGTTTAGTAATTTAGCAGCGTTCCGGCTAGAGGAACACGACGAATGATGGTACAACGCAGCGTGCTCTGAACGGCAAACGCTGCTGATAATGTTGAAGCAATTTATTTGAGGTTAGTTTTAAATAAAAGGCCATTTAATATAATAAGTTTGGTAGCGTATAATCCAGCTCGAAAGCTGCTCAAGTACAATCCAGCTTTGTTTCCTTACAAATTAACGCTGCTGGTAAGGATTAAGCAATTTAGGAGTTGAAGCTCAACTATTTTGTCTTTTGCCTTCTGATTTATATGAACAGATAGTTTAAGTATATACTTAACTGTTTATTAACATAATATTAGATAAATACCAAAAATTTATTGAAAGTTTCGGAGAGGAGCCACGGAATTGAAGTGTTGGCTGGCAGGTTAATCGACAAGAGAGACCGATGATGTTCGCATGCACACTGTTGATCACATGATAACAAAAATTTCTATAGAAGTAATATGCACCATTAGACATTTACATATCCAATTATAAATTTATTTGAGGTTGCTCTTAAATAAAAAGGCAAATTACAATATATTAAGTACAATAACTAGTCTAGCAGTCTGTACTCAAAAGCGGACGCTGCTAACATTGCCATTAGCGGCGTTTATTTTCTGAAAGATGCTGCTGGCAAAATAAAAGCATTTACCTGTCCAATCATTAAATTTTGTTCTTTCTTTTGCTTTCCAACTTATATGAACAAAGCTAAAAAACAACAACATAATGTATAACAAAGGATTTTGAATATAATGAGAGAACTTAATGTTTATATGCTAATTAATACAATTGCATGCAGCGAACTGACCACTGCATGTCATTTTTAGTAGTCTCAAGTCATTAAAAACATATACGCCTGGTTGATTCCTTTATTTATGCCAAAAAACAAGAAACAACGTGAAAGTTAATGCACCACGCCTATATGTTTTGGGACTACACCTAGACGGAGGGAGTATGTATAGAATGCTATTGATCTTGATTACCGTGTGATAAGAGAAAATACTTTAAAGTGCATTGGAAAGATAGAAGTACACTCTTTTATGGACAAATTTTAAACCCAAACGTACACTCTTCACCGGACAGAGGGAGTATGTGCTTAGTTTTTGTAGCTAAGCTTCCCTCTTTTAATTGTTTAATACCTAAACTCCTTCATGCATTGGTTGGTAGTCATATTGCATAGGTCCATGTTAGCATCGTTTTCTCCTGAGGTCACCATAATGCTCTCTCTCCTCTTTAGTTGCTTTGCCACATCATTTTTTTGCTTATGTCACACCTTTAACATCGGTACACCTTGGAGCACTGGAAAGGGCCTTACACGCCATAGTTCTAGCGGTGCTCTTTGTCAGGCGAGATGTCATCGTGAGAGGAGGCAGGTGTCCAAACACGGTGAAGATTGCTTAAGCCTACGCCAACAGAGGTATCCGTCGCTGATGGGCAGGGGTGCATCGGCGGCCCTCCATAGTCACAAGCGTGGCGGCGTCATCTACCTCTGCTTACATGGAGGAAGTTGGGGCTCATGCTGGCATTGATTGGCGCACTATGGCATGGGCAGCCTCCCGACTGCTGCGGAAGTTGTGTATGGTGGGATGACGACCTACCCATTCATTAGCGTCTCTTTGGCCTAGCATCGAGTACTGACTGAGATTATTATCTGCAGATCCGTTTTCTAAGTGTTGGTTGTTTTATTCATCTCTTTGCAGTGATTATGCCATGATTGTTTTTATTTTATACTCTGTTTAATAACAATAGTTGTGTGTATCATCATAATGGAGAGGCTAAGTGTTCGAACCTCCTTTTCGGAAAACAAATCTAGGCCTTAGCCCCTTGTGGTTAGGAAAGAGCGGACGAGGGCCGGACACATGTCCTCATGTCCACCTAAATGGACTAAAAGGTCAACTCATTGGAGTTGCCATTAGACCGGTTTCCAACATCCGATCACTGACTGGTCAAAAAGCCTGACCCACCCGGAAGCCTCAAACCGGCCTCAAACGCCTGGGCTGAACGTCACCCTTCATATCCAGCCAAATCTATGGCCGGTATGGGGTTGCCCGAGCGCGTCTGCCAGGTTGGATTGACGATCGGGTCCCACACAAAATCGCCCAAAAATCCAATGGTCTGACGGGCATCTCCTCCGAAAGGATGTGAATGTCGTGTGGCGCCACTTCGGCTCGCCGCCCGAGGGCCAAAGTCCGGCCATTTAACTCGGACGATGACTCCCAGCCCTTGCCCTAGCCACATCCGCTTCCTCCCTCTCTGCACCGCCCGCCCAAGCCGCAACCACTTCTCTCCCTCTTCACTCGTCGTCCGCGAGAGCCATGACCCAGCAGAGGGTGACCACGCATGCTATGCTGACACTAGAGCGCCGCTTCCAGCTGCTCGAGGAGATCCGAGCTAGGCGCGCCGCCTGGATCGCAGCTGGCTGCCTCCGGACTGGCCGGAGCCGGAGGAGGAAGATGAAATAGAGGGGGCAACAACCGGTGGGGGGCAGTTAGTCATGGGCGCAGTGGTGTCGAAGTAGTGGTGCACCGGGAAGAAGATGTTGTTGACGACGCGTCGCGGTGGGTTTGCCAAGCCCGGGGACACATCGTGGACGAAGGCACGCGCCGGTGTTGCCAGTACCGGGCATGCGTAGACGGACGAAGACGAAGTTGACGAAGCGCCGACCAGGCTTGCCAGGCCCGGGGACACGTCGTGGATGAAGGCACGCGGCGGTGTTGCCAGCACCGGACATGTGGAGACTAGGACCTGCACGAGCTGTACGCCATGTCGAAGTAGTCGGAGGGCCAGCAGAGAAGAACTCGACGACGGTTGCGGCGTCCATCGACGCGGGGCCAATGTCACCAACGGTGGTCGGAGTAGACGAAGTGGTCGGGGTAGATGACGGCGACGCTGACGACGGGCTGGTGCTGGATGAAGACGAAGGAGGTGGACGGGCGGCTGCGGCGGCTACGGGGGTAGCGGCGGCGGCGGCCAAAGAAGAGCGGCGGCGGCAGCCTGACGGCGGCGGCGGCGGCTAGGTTAGGAGTGCGGCGGCGGTGCTCAAAGTAGGCGAAGAACCCTGACAGCGTGACGAAGACCGACGCGGACGGTGGTGTTCCCGTGCCAAGACGGCACGGCGCATACCACGTGAGGTCGACGGGGGGTGACGGCGGAACGGACCGCGGGCCGCGGCGCTACGGCCCGAAGGGGCGACGCAGCGGCGGCAGGCGGGTCGGGGCGACGGCGGAAGACATCGGGGCGGCGGCGGGGACCGCGGGCCGCGACACTGCGGCCCGAAGGGGCGACGCAACGGCGGTTCACGAGTCGGTGCAACCGCGGGGACGGCCTCGGGACGGCGGCGTGGACCGCGTGCCACGCTCGCTACGGCCCGACGGGGCGACGCAGCGGCGGCGCGAGGGTCGGTGCAGCCACGGGGACGGCCTGGAGCGGACGGCCCCGGAGCGGCGATGGACCGCGGGCCGCGGCACTACGGCCCGAAGGGGCGACGTAGCGGTGACGCGGGTCGGTGCAGCTGTGAGGAGAACCACGTGGCGGCGGCGCTGCGGCCCGACGGGGCGACGCAGCGGCAGCCCGATGCTCGGTCGGTGGAGAGGCGCGCTGAACTCGGGGACGATCTTCACGGGACCTGCGAAGGCGCGCGTAACCAACGGGCCAGGTCGGTCGCGCGGCGTAGATGAGGTGGATCGCGGCGGCGGGCGGGTGATCAATCCGATCGCGCGCGAGGTCGAGGACGCCGCTCGATGGAGGAGTGGTGGCGGCGGCGTCTGGGATGAGGCCGGCGACGACGGACGGTCGGAGACGTCAGCACCGGCACCCGGGCTGCCAAAACAGCGCCGACGCCCGGGCAGCGAGGCCCGAACGACCAACGGAGCAGCGGCGCCTGAGTTGAGGCGGCCGACGAGCCTGATGCAGCCGTGGACGAGGCCGGCGAGGTAGACCGCCGAGCCGCCGTGCCGACGCGGCGGAGGCGGGTGACGTGGATCGATGGGCGGGCCGGCGCGCGAGCGTCGGCTATGATTGGCCGACGCATGGCGCGAGGCCGCCGGGTCGCGGCGATGCAGGTGTGTCCCGGTCGGTGCAGGGCGATGACGACCGGCGCAGGGCGACGGGCGGACCGACGCGTGGACGGCGGCTGGCCCGGACGGGCCGCCTCGGCGCGCGTGGCCACTGGGTCGGAGGAGAGGCCGGCTGGTCGCGCCGGGGTCGGAGTAGAGGCGCACGAGGATCGACGGCGGCGGCGGGCGACGCGTACCGATCACGAATAGATCGAAAAACCAAAAAGAAAAACGCCGATAAAAACGACCGGCGAGAGAGCGAAAAAACCCGGAGCAAGGGCTCGGGAAAAAGACTCTCTAAGGCAGCCGGCCAACACGGCCGGCGGACGAACCCTAGGTACGGGCGGCGCGGCCCCCGGCGGCGGTCATGGAGGCCGACCGCCCCGGGGGCGGCGCGCGGGTGCGGAAGCGGCGGCGGTTAGGGTTTAGGATCGACTTGCGATAGATACCATGTTAGAAGGGAGAGAGGATATGTGGAATAGTTTGTTCGTTGCATTGCTTGAGCCTCATGGGCATATATATAGGAGTACAATCATCTACTTGGAGTACAAAACAAGTCAAAATAAATCCTAGTGTATCTCGTCTTTCCTAATAAACATTATACTCAACACTGCCGACCGAGACGAGGCGCGGGTCCGGCTGCGAGGCCCGTTGAGAGGCAGGGGCGGAGTCACAGTCAGAGGACGGTGTGGAGCGAGGTAGGCCGGGGAAAGTGACGGACGGGGAGATGGCGGGTGGCTCGTCGAGGAGGACGCGGTACGAGCCAATGCAAAGCACCCGCTCCTGCTCGACAGCGGCGTCATCATGGGGCACGGCCTCATGGGTCCTCATGGTTGCTGGTGGTCTGTGGAAGGGAGGGCGGAGGAATGCGAGGGGGAGGTGGGAGGTGCACTCGAAGGCCTTATGGCCGTTTTGGCCACAGCGAGCACAACGTAGTGGGTCGCGGCAAGCTCTCACAAGATGGTCACCCGCTCTACACCGGAAACACAATGGCTTGGATGAGATGCGAGGAGGCCGGGCGGCGTTGCGTAGATAAAGAGAACCCGGGCGAGGAGGCCGCTGCGCGACCTCAGGAGAGTGCGAGATTTTTGGGGACGAGAGGAGCGCATCGAGGTACGAAGTATGTATGGCTCAAAAAAAGCTTCCATTTCACCATTTAGGACTAAGAAAAAGGGAATCCAGCTAAGCATAGGTACTATGTGCTAGTTAACTGTGTTGAACATGTTGTACTATGTGGTAAATTATAATACAATATGCTATTAACTGCGTTGAACTGTCTACGTGTTCTATTATTATTCTGTCAAACACTATCAGCATCGTTCAAACTATAGCAGACACTACAAACTTACTACACAAGGTAGTGGCGTTCAGTGGAAAGTGGCATGCTGCTGCTTTCCGGCCGAACACTGCTAGGTTGGTATATATTAGCAGTGCTTGATCCGAACGCTGCTAGTTGTCCGTTGCGAGCGGCATCCTACTAGCAGCGCTTGGACGTTGCTAGTGGGCACCCCGGAACCCTGCTAAAGAGGGGGTTCTGTACTACTGAACCCCGGCCTAAGGTTCTTTAGATAGTAGAGAATTCAACTCATAAACATCTATATCTATATCTTCAAAATTTAAAGCAACACATACATACCTTCTGTGTTGGAGGTAGCTTGAAATCATGGTGATAAGTCCGGGCAAATCCCTCACGCCAGGACGAGGAGAAGATTGACGGTTGAGGTTATTGTAAGAAGAATAGAGCTGATTATAAATGGAGCCCAAAACCTGGACCTTGTCTGCATTCCGTCGCACGGAACAGAAAGCATAGCAATCGAGCTGGCCTTTGAGCTCTTGGTACACTTGGTTTGCGAGGGTTGTCTTGCCCATTCCTCCGGATCCAACAACGGCAACCAAGTTTGGGCGTGGTTGCTGCTGCTGCTGCGTTGATTCAGAATCAGAACCGGCCAGCAGTTGGATGAGCTCCTGCTTGGGCCCGTCAAGGCCGACGAGCTTGGACGCGTCGTCGAAGACGGCGGGAGCCCTGCGATCAACCTTGGACCTCTTGTGGTGGTTGTGCCTCTCGGCGACCTGGACGACTTGCTCCTTGAGATCATCGACGGCCTTGGCGATCTGGTGACGAGCCTTGGTCCGGCCCAGGATGGCCTTCATCTTGTCCAAGAGTCTGGCCAGCTCGGCGGATTTGTCGCAGACGCTAGCCTCCATGAAGTCGTGGAGGTCGTCGTCGATGTCGTAGGACAGCTCCCGGATCTCGTGCATGGAGGCGTTGACCTGCTCGCTGGGAATGGGATCCGACAACGACGACGACGACGACGACTTGGCGAGGAGGAACGCGTCCATGGCGGCGAGCTCGCGGGTGAGGAGCTCGGCCTCGCCGCGCAAGCGCTTGTCCTCGTCGTCGCCGAGTAGAGCGGATAGCTTTCCCAGGGCGGGCTGCAGCGCCCCCGTCACCGCGCTCACCAGGCCCTCCTCCTCCATTGTTGCAGTGTTGCTTAGCTCAGCGGTGGGATCTCGATCCGTTTTATCTTTTTTCTATATGGATGATGGGTGATGGGTGGGGCTGTGGTGGACTGGTGGTATGGTACCGTAGTGGCACATGCTGGATGGTGGATGAATGCTCCAGGTTTATATATATGTTTCAACCATGAGCTGTTCCGGAGTCGGAGGAGCCTGCACGTTCCCCACCTCTGCAGGATGGACGTGGCGTACGTCGTAAATATTGATGAGATCAAAGGACTACGCGCAAATTAAACACCAACGCATAAGAGCAAGTACAATAAGGTGATGTAGACGGGCTGTAAGACATTAAATATTATATTCTTGCTTATTTGGAAGAGAGAGAAAATGAGAAAGAAGAGAAGCGGGCTACTAGCTAACAGCCGGTTGCAACACGTGCTCTTAGGTACTTTGTGAGAGAGTGAGATGGGCCATGTATCAACAAAGTAGTACATATTTATATCTAGCTATTGTACTTGTTGACTATAAGTTTGACTATGTGACATGGCAACATCATATAGCTAGCAGCTAGCTATATTATTAACCATGCTCTAATAGCATCTACAACCGCGGACACCAAAATCAGGACCTTCAAACGTCAGTGACTGGCAGCTCTCAAATTTCCGTTCTCTGCATCAAATGAACCTTCAATCCATAGTAAACATAGAAAAACATAAATACTACTTAGATCAACAGCCTAGCCTGCACAACTCATTGTCATCAGAGATATCCACGATCTCCGTGCCGGGCTCCGGGTACATGGCCTGCAGCTCCTCCGGCTCCGCATCGGCCTCCGCCTCTAACTCGATGAAATGCCGGTTGGCGTCCACACATGCTGGATGGACTCCAAAATAGCGGTCTGCTCCGCCATCTCCAGCGCTTGGGCGACCTCGAACTCCGCCATGGCGAAGCCGTAACCGGCTCCAGCTGCTCTTCCGGCTCCACCGCCTCCTCCGTGGGCTCCGGCTGCTATTCCCCCACCGGTTGTTGCCCCCTCCTCTTCCTCCTCCTCCTCCGGCTGCGGCAAGTCCGGAGGCAAGCCGGTGGTGATCCGGTCGGCGAGCCTAGCCCGGATCTCCTCGAGCAAATGGAGGCGCCGCTCCAGCGCCTAGCCCGGATCTCCTCGAGCAACTGGAGGCGCCGCTCCAGCGTCAGCATAGCGCCCGGCCCTCGTCCGCTCTTTGCTGACCAGAAGGGCTTAGGACCTAGCGGATTTTTCGAAAAGGAGGTTCAAACCCCAGTCTCTCCATTATGACGATGCACGCAACCATTGTTATTGTTATTAAGCATAATACAAAATAAAAAAAATCACAGTCGAACCGTTAAAAAGATGAATAAAACAACCATCACTTTAAAAACGGATCTGTCGATAATCATCTCAGCCAGTACTCGACATTAGGCCAAAGAGACGCTAGCGAATGGATAACTTCCGCAGTAGCCGAGAGGTCGCCCATGCCACAACGTGTCAATCAATGCAGGCACGAACCGACCTACAGCATCCACCACAAGCACGGGGTCGCTGCCCCGGCTTCCTCAATGTAAGCAGAGGTGGATGCCGCCAAGCTTGATGCCTATGGAGGGCCGCCGCGCGGTACGCCCCTGTCCCATCAGCGGCAAATACCTCTACTAGCGTAGGCTTATGCAATCTTCACCGTGTTTGGACACCTACTTCCTCTCACGACGACATCTCGCCTGACAAAGAGCACTGCCAGAACTATGGTGTGTATATTGGCCGTTGGATCTCCCACGCCCTTGGTCGACCTTCGATTAAATCTAGGTGCACGTGGGCTGAGTTGTTCACACGTCCACTGTGTACTGCATAAACATGGAGTTGTTGTTATTGATCTTCTGCACCTGCCGTCCATTTTGGAAAACGGTCACCTCCCCTCCTGTACGCGTATATCGATCCAGACTGGGTGGCAGTTAAACTAATTAATTCATGTGTGGTCTGCATGTCAATTAAACTAATTCATGTGTGGTTTGCATGTCTTCAGTTAAAAAGGATACTGGTTCCAGTCTACACTTCTTCCATTATTAACATTATTATCAGTCCAAGATAAAAAATATTATCTGCTACCGAAGCGGCGCTAATCTTGGCCGTCCCCGTGACGCTGCTGGTGTGGTACGACGGGCACCCCATGGCCCAGATGTGGATCATGGCCGTCTCCCTGTGCACCTACGTCTTCCTCTTCCTCCTCGGCATCTGCCGCAGCTGGCCGTTCTACACCGATCTGGCCCGCCTCTCGTACGGCCTCCTCCTCGCCGCCGTCGCCGCCGCCCATGTCGGCCGGCGCACCGCCGTCTACGCCCTCCACCTCAGCACCGTCAACTGGTGGACTGTGATCCACCAGTTGCACTATGATTGTAGGATTGCTCGGATGGTTCCTTACGAAGGTCCTCACGGCATACTCTAGATCAGCAGCTGCACCCTGAATTTTACTGACATCTCTCTAAGCTCTGGCATAGGCTGGACGCTCACAATTGCAGTACCACGTTGGGGTCGCTCGAAACAACAGTTGGTTGTTGGATCGCCGGATCGCCGGTCGTCCCAAGTCCAAGTCGCACGCGAATCCCGCACGCGGATGGATCCCTTCCTCTAGTATATATAGAGATAGAAATGGTCTTAGAAGAGGGTTGGTTTGGACTTGGGAGTTAGAAGCCTGAGAGGTGCCGTGGATCAGTGAGGTGGAGGCTATGCCACGGATCAGTGAGTTGGCATGCTGTGGGGAGCTGGGAGCTGGGGGAGGTCCTCCGCCTCCCTCTTGACCGCTAGGAGCGGCCACTACTAGGGAAAAGGTTAGCAGCAGCGCGGGTTTTAGATGTATCAGTAGCACGGGGACAGACGCTACTAATAAGGCGCTACAGCTAACGCATAGCAGTAGCGCGTGCACACCGGCGCTACTGCTACACAAGTGTAGCAGCAGCGCGGTTAGAGGAAGATCGCTACTGCTAGTAGCGCTAGCGCGCTTTGCCTGGACACGCTACTGCTATTAAAACGCTGCTGCTAACTTTTATACGCTCGCTACTGCTAATTTAAGTAGTTTTTTTGGCATATTAGTTTTGTATTTGAACAGGCTTTGTATTCGACGTTGGTGTCACTCGAAACAATAGTTGGCCGTCCTGTCGCCGGATCGCCGGATCGCCGGTTGTCCCAAGTCCAAGTCGCACGCGAACCCCGCACGCGGATGGATCGCTTCCTCTAGTATATATAGAGATAGAAATGGTCTTAGAAGAGGGTTGGTTTGGACTTGGGAGTTAGAAGCCTGAGAGGTGCCGTGGATCAGTGAGGTGGAGGCTATGCCACGGATCAGTGAGTTGGCATGCTGTGGGGAGCTGGGAGCTGGGGGAGGTCCTCCGCCTCCCTCTTGACCGCTAGGAGCGGCCACTACTAGGGAAAAGGTTAGCAGCAGCGCGGGTTTTAGATGTATCAGTAGCACGGGGACAGGCGCTACTAATAAGGCGCTACAGCTAACGCATAGCAGTAGCGCGTGCACACCGGCGCTACTGCTACACAAGTGTAGCAGCAGCGCGGTTAGAGGAAGATCGCTACTGCTAGTAGCGCTAGCGCGCTTTGCCTGGACACGCTACTGCTATTAAAACGCTGCTGCTAACTTTTATACGCTCGCTACTGCTAATTTAAGTAGTTTTTTTGGCATATTAGTTTTGTATTTGAACAGGCTTTGTATTCGACGTTGGTGTCACTCGAAACAATAGTTGGCCGTCCTGTCGCCGGATCGCCGGATCGCCGGTTGTCCCAAGTCCAAGTCGCACGCGAACCCCGCACGCGGATGGATCGCTTCCTCTAGTATATATAGAGATAGAAATGGTCTTAGAAGAGGGTTGGTTTGGACTTGGGAGTTAGAAGCCTGAGAGGTGCCGTGGATCAGTGAGGTGGAGGCTATGCCACGGATCAGTGAGGTGGCATGCTGTGCCACGGATCCGTGAGGTGGCGCACGCTGGACAACATGATACATTCTTGCCATTTTCAGGAAAGCTTTTTCAGCGACATGGAAAGAAAACGTCTCTGTTTTTATTTTCTTTTTTGAAAACTAACTTTGCAAGTCAGTCCATCCATTCTATCCTACTTTCTTTGAGGATGTCAACAATCAATTGTTCTAGAGTATCTAATCTAGCCTTCTAATCTTCATTCAAGCCGTCTAAAGTATGTAATCTATCTTTCTAATCATCATGAAGCCGTCCTTATTTGATGTTCATTGGCATGGGCAGTTTATTTTGATCTTATTTCACAAGAATATACATTGGCATGGGCAGATTATTTTGATCTTATTTCACAAGAATATACATTGGCATGGGCAGTTTATTTTGATCTTATTTCACAAGAATATACAGGCGCGCTTACAAGCTAAGCAATGGATATGGTTGCATATTCATCCATAGGCAAACAAGGACAAATTGGTTGGTTGTGCATGTGATGAACAAGTTCTCCTCTTTTATTAGATCCTCAAACAAGTAGACATACACATTTGGTTTGATTGCATCTTTCAGCTACATGGCAAACAACTAATAATTCTCATCAACCTATACATACATGCCAGGAACAGGAACAAGCGGACGACGACAACTCTCCAACGAGGCGAGAAACATTACAACACACTAGTTGTGTTCTAGATAAGATTGCAGCAAAGAAGAGGATCCACTCTTCACTTGTGGGGGCGGATTTTTTCCTCAACAACCCAGATAAGATTTAGATAGATCATCACACTGTGGACTTCTCGTCTCTAGATTTAGATAGATCATCGCACTGTGAACTTCAGCTCCAGGTGGCCGGCCCTTGAGCATATCAAATCTCCCTTTTGCTTGACTTCCAGGTTTTTAGATATGCTCTTGTTTCCTGTAATGATAATATCCAAAGAACCGGGTGAGTCAGGTTTCTCTAACAACACATGACAAGACAAAGATGCTTAACAAAGTGCAGGTCATACATCATAGTGTGTGCAATAATGGGTCAGAAATAAAGGACTTTTCATTGTCAACACCCAGAACCAGACCAAGCTCCCTACTCTATGCCTCCATGACAACTATTTTACCTGCAAAAACAATACTGGTGAAGTGAGGAGAGCAGAAAAACCATGGTGAGGACTAACACACCCACTCACTTGCAACGGAAGGAAGGAAAGAGCTAGCTGTGGTCGGACGGCCGACACGTATATAAGAGTACAACAGAGTAATTGGCTGCAACAAATCGAGCTAGCAACTAGTCAATTTTGCATTCATTCCTGCAATAGCCTCCGGCAGAGATGGCTCACGTAAAGATGATATGAATTAAATGCCGAAATACATAAGAAATAAGACACTCTAGGAGACTGCCAAAGGGACAGAATTTTTAATAGCTGAGAAACCATGCAAAAGAATGGCCACAACAAAGAAAACTTCTCATTCTCAACACCCAGAACCAGGCCATTTTGCCTCTATCTATCCATATGCCTACTGGACACCTATTTTACAAGCAAAAACAATACTGGTGAAGTGAAGAGAATAGAAAAGACACGGCGAGGACCTTAGGAGCATAGCATGGCCAGTATAAGTTTACCACAGCTAAATGGACGTTGGCACGAGAGAAAGCAGACGAGAGGAACAGAGTGGCTAACCTATGCCATAGTAAAAGAATAAGCAGCCATCAGTACACGCGCGCGAGCAAGAGGGGGGCATCAGTGTGTGCTGAGCCACAAAACGGAGCACCCTCTCCAGAACCGGTTCTTCCATAACTTCATGAACAGGCCCATGAGCACGCTCATGCAGGACCTGCGGTGGGGTGGTCAAGATCAAGAAGTCAGTGCGCTGGGGAGTATCACAGTTTGAATAAGAAATGTATGTTGCTCAGACAATAAGGCATTGCAAGCACTACAATATGCACATGGATTCAAAAGAGATTTAATTCGTGCAGTTTCAAAGTACATGATGATGAAGATAAGCATAGAGAGAAGGCATACAACTGAGTAGCAACTAAAGAACCGTGCTAGCTAACAAGCTTCAAGAAATGCATGTATACATGCATATAGACAAACACGAGGACACTTAGCCTACTGATAACCAACGTGTGTTCAACATGAAGGTAGCAGCCCGAGAAGACTCCACAATGAACAAAATCAGGCTACTATTATGACAGCACGACAAAGTAGCTCACTAAGTCACACACATCAAAGCTAGGTGTGACGGCAGGCAGGCCGGGCAATGAGTGGAAGCAGGGCACACGAGGAGGAGACAATCCATCACGGGAGCACTATATCATCGGCTCGATGGCCAGAGCAGAACAGTCTCAAAAGCTAGTTCCCAGAGCAGACACAGGAAGGAGAATGAGGGACCCACCTAAGTAATTGTATCCACGATCCACGTAGGCAGCCATGGAGCCCAGACCACCACACTGAAGGAAATATGCCCTAGAGGCAATAATAAAGTTATTATTTATTTCCTTATTTCATGATAAATGTTTATTATTCATGCTAGAATTGTATTAACCGGAAACATAATACATGTGTGAATACATAGACAAACATAGTGTCACTAGTATGCCTCTACTTGACTAGCTCGTTTATCAGAGATGGTTATGTTTCCTAGCCATGGACAAAAGAGTTGTCATTTGATTAATGGGACCACATCATTAGGAGAATGATGTGATTGACTTGACCCATTCTGTTAGCTTAGCACTTGATCGTTTAGTATGTTGCTATTGCTTTCTTCATGACTTATACATGTTCCTGTAATTATGAGATTATGCAACTCCCGTTTACCGGAGGAACACTTTGGGTACTACCAAACGTCACAACGTAACTGGGTGATTATAAAGGAGTACTACAGGTGTCTCCGAAGGTACATGTTGAGTTGGCATATTTCGAGATTAGGTTTTGTCACTCCGATTGTCGGAGAGGTATCTCTGGGCCCTCTCGGTAATACTCATCACTTAAGCCTTGCAAGCATTATAACTAATGAGTTAGTTATGAGATGACGTATTACAGAACGAGTAAAGAGACTTTCCGGTAACGAGATTGAACTAGGTATTGGATACCGACGATCGAATCTCGGGCAAGTAACATACCGATGACAAAGGGAATAACGTATGTTGTTATGCGGTTTGACCGATAAAGATCTTCGTAGAATATGTAGGAACCAATATGGGCATCCAGGTCCCGCTATTGGTTATTGACCAGAGACATGTCTCGGTCATGTCTACATTGTTCTCGAACCGTAGGGTCCGCACGCTTAAGGTTTCGATGACAGTTATATTATGAGTTTATGTATTTTGATGTACCGAAGGTTGTTCGGAGTCCCGGATATGATCACGGACATGACGAGGAGTCTCGAAATGGTCGAGACATAAAGATTGATATATTGGACGGATATATTTGGACACCGGAAAGGTTCCGGAAGAATTTGGAGCTCCGGGAGGTTACCGGAACCCCCCGGGAGGTATATGGGCTTTATTGGGCCCATGTAGGAGGAAGGGAGAAGGAGCAAGGGAAGGGGGCGCGCCCCCCAAGCCCAATCCGAATTGGGGAGGGGGGCCGGCCCCCCCTTTCCTTTCTCCTTCCCCCTCTTCCTTTCTTACTACTAGTACTACTTCCTAATACTAGTACTCCTTCCTTCCCCCTCCAAATAAGATAAGGAAAAGAGAGGGAAACCTACTTGGAGTAGGTTTCCCCCTCCCTATGGCGCGCCCCCCCTTGGGCCGGCCACCTCCTCCCTCCCTCCTTTATATACGGGGGTAGGGGGGCACCCTAGTACACACAAGTTGATCATTGATCGTTCCTTAGCCGTGTGCGGTGCCCCCCTCCACGATATTACACCTCAATCATATTGTAGCGGTGCTTAGGCGAAGCCCTGCGACAGGAGAACATCAAGATCGTCACCACGCCGTCGAGCTGATGGAACTCCCCCTCGAAGCCTCTACTGGATTGGAGATCGAGGGTGCGTCATCGAGCTGTACGTGTGTCAAGAACTCGGAGGTGCCGGAGTAACGGTGCTTGGATCGGTCGAACCGGGAGGACGTACGACTACTTCCTCTACGCTGCGTCAACGCTTCCGCTTCGGTCTACGAGGGTACGTAGACAACACTCTCCCCTCGTTGCTATGTCATCACCATGATCTTGCGTGTGCGTAGGAAATTTTTTGAAATTACTACGTTCCCCAACAGTGGCATCCGAGCCTAGGTTTTTATGCTTGATGTTATATGCACGAGTAGAACACAAGTGAGTTGTGGACGATATAAGTCATACTGCCTACCAGCAAGTCATACTTTGGTTCAGCGGTATTGTTGGATGAAGCGGCCCGGACCGACATTACGCGTACGCTTACGCGAGACTGGTTTTACCGCCGTGCTTTGCACACAGGTGACTAGCGGGTGTCTGTTTCTCCAACTTTAGTTGAACCGAGTGTGGCTACGCCCGGTCCTTGTGAAGGTTAAAACGGAGTCTATTTGACAAACTATCGTTGTGGTTTTGATGCGTAGGTAAGAACGGTTCTTGCTAAGCCCATAGCAGCCACGTAAAATTTGCAACAACAAAGTAGAGGACGTCTAACTTGTTTTTGCAGGGCATGTTGTGATGTGATATGGCCAAGACGTGATGCTATATTTTATTGTATGAGATGATCATGTTTTGTAACCGAAGTTATCGGCAACTGGCAGGAGCCATATGGTTGTCGCTTTATTGTATGAAATGCAAACGCCCTGTAATTGCTTTACTTTATCACTAAGCGGTAGCGATAGTCATAGAAGCAATAGATGGCGTAAACGACAACGATGCTACGATGGAGATCAAGGTGTCGCGCCGGTGACGATGGTGATCACGACGGTGCTTCGAAGATGGAGATCACAAGCACAAGATGATGATGGCCATATCATATCACTTATATTGATTGCATGTGATGTTTATCCTTTATGCATCTTATCTTGCTTTGATTGACGGTAGCATTTTAAGATGATCTCTCACTAATTATCAAGAAGTGTTCTCCCTGAGTATGCACCGTTGCGAAAGTTCTTCGTGCTGAAACACCACGTGATGATCGGGTGTGATAGGCTCTACGTTCAAATACAACGGGTGCAAAACAGTTGCACACGCGGAATACTCAGGTTATACTTGACGAGCCTAGCATATACAGATATGGCCTCGGAACACGGAGACCGAAAGGTCGAGCGTGAATCATATAGTAGATATGATCAACATAGAGATGTTCACCATTGAAACTACTCCATCTCACGTGATGATCGGACATGGTTTAGTTGATTTGGATCACGTGATCACTTAGATGACTAGAGAGATGTCTGTCTAAGTTGGAGTTCTTAAGTAATATGATTAATTGAACTTAAATTTATCATGAACTTAGTCCTGGTAGTATTTTGCAAATTATGTTGTAGATCAATAGCTTGCGTTGTTGCTTTCATATGTTTATTTTGATATGTTCCTAGAGAAAAATGTATTGAAAGATGTTAGTAGAAATGATGCGGATTGGATCCGTGATCTGAGGTTTATCCTCATTGCTGCACAGAAGAATTATGTTCTTGATGCACCTCTAGGTGACAGACCTATTGCAGGAGCAGATGCAGACGTTATGAACGTTTGGCTAGCTCAATATGATGACTACTTGATAGTTTAAGTGCACCATGCTTAACGGCTTAGAATCGGGACTTCAAAGACGTTTTGAACGTCATGGACCATATGAGATGTTCCAGTACTTGAAGTTAATATTTCCAGCAAATACCCGAGTTGAGAGATATGAAGTCTCCAACAAGTTCTAAAGCTAAAAGATGGAGGAGAATCGCTCAACTAGTGAGCATGTGCTCAGATTGTCTGGGTACTTCAATCGCTTGAATCAAGTGGGAGTTAATCTTCCAGATAAGATAGTGATTGACAGAATTCTCTAGTCACCATCACTAAGTTGCTAGAACTTCGTGATGAACTATAGTATGCAAGGGATGACGAAAATGATTCCCGAGCTCTTCGTGATGTTGAAATTAACGAAGGTAGAAATCAAGAAAAAGCATCAAGTGTTGATGGTTGACAAGATCACTAGTTTCAAGAAAAGGGAAAGAAAGGGGAACTTCAACTAGATTTACAAGCAAGTTGTCACTCCCACAAAGAAGCCCAAAGCTGAACCAAAGCCTGAAACTAAGTGCTTACACTGCAAAGGAAATGGTCACTGGAAGCGGAACTGCCCTAAATATTTGGTGGATAAGAAGGATGGCAAAGTGAAAAAGGGTATATTTGATATACATGTGTTTGATGTGTGCTTTACTAGTGTTTATAGCAACCCCTCGGTATTTAGTACTGGTTCAGTTGCTAAGAGTAGTAACTCGAAACGGGAGTTGCAGAATAAACAGAAACTAGTTAAGGGTGAAGTGACGATGTGTGTTGGAAGTAGTTCCAAGATTGATATGATCATCATCGCACACTCCCTATACTTTCGGGATTAGTGTTAAACCTAAATAAATGTTATTTGGCGTTTGCGTTGAGCATGAATATGATTTGATCATGTTTATTGCGATACGGTTATTCATTTGAAGTTAAAGAATAATTGTTATTCTGTTTACATGAATAAGACCTTCGATGGTTATACACCCAATGAAAATAGTTTGTTGGATCTCGATCATAGTGATACACATAATCATAATATTGATGCCAAAAGATGCAAAGTTAATAATGATAGTGCAACTTATTTGTGGCACTGCCGTTTGGGTCATATCGGTGTAAAGCGCATGAAGAAACTCCATAAAGATGGATTTTCGGAATCACTTGGTTATGAATCATTTGATGCTTGCGAACCGTGCCTTTTTGGGCAAGATGACTAAAACCCCGTTCTCCGGAACAATGGAACAAGCTACTGACTTATTGGAAATAATACATACCGATGTATGCGATCCAATGAGTGTTGAGGCTCGTGGCAAGTATCGTTATTTTCTGACCTTCACAAGATGATTTGAGCAGATATGGGTATATCTACTTAATGAAACATAAGTCTGAAATAGTTGAAAGGTTCAAAGAATTTCAGAGTGAAGTAGAAAAATCATCGTAACAAGAAAATAAAGTTTCTGCGATCTGATCACGGAGACGAATATTTGAGCTACGAGTTTGGTCTTCAATTAAAACAATGTGGAATAGTTTAACAGCTCACGCCACCTGGAACACCACATCGTTATGGTGTGTCCGAACATCGTAACCGCACTTTATTTGATATGGTGCGATCTATGATGTCACTTATCAGTTTACCACTATCATTTTGGGGTTATGCATTAGAGACAGCTGCATTCACGTTTAAAAGGGCACCATCTAAATCCGTTGAGACGACACCGTATGAACTATGGTTTAGCAGTAAACCTAAGCTGTCGTTTCTTAAAGTTTGGGGCTGCGATGCTTGTGTGAAAAAGTTTCATCCTGATAAGCTCAAACCCAAATCGGAGAAGTGCGTCTTCATAGAATACCCAAAGGAAACTATTGGGTACACCTTCTATCACAGATCTGAAGGCAAGATTTTCGTTGCTAAATTCGGATCCTTTCTAGAGAAGGAGCTTCTCTTGAAAGAAGTGAGTGGGAGGAAAGTAGAACTTGATGAGATAACTGTATCTACTCCCTTATTGGAAGGTAGTTCATCACGAGAACCGGTTCCCGTGACAACTACACCAATTAGTGACGAAGCTAATGATATTGATCATGAAACTTCAAATCAAGTTACTACAGAACCTCGTAGGTCTTCCAGAGTAAGATCCGCACCAGAGTGGTGTAGTAATCATATTCTGGAAGTCATGTTACTAGACCATGATGAACCTACGAACTATGAGGAAGCGATGATGAGCCCAGATTCCGCGAAATGGCTCGAGGCCATAAAATCTGAGATATAATCCATGTATGAGAACAAAGTATGGACTTTGATTGACTTGCTCGATGATCAGCAAGCCATGTTAAAAAAATGGATCTTCAAGAGGAAGACGGACACTGATAGTAGTGTTACTATCCACTAAGCTCGACTTGTTGCAAAAGGTTTTCAACAAAGTTCAAAGGTATTGAATACGATGAGATTTTCTCACTCGTATCGATGCTTAAGTCTGTCTGAATCATGTTAGCAATGGCCACATTTTATGAAATCTGGCAAATGGATGTCAAAACTGCATTCCTTAATGGATTTATTAAAGAAGAGTTGTATATGATGCAACTAGAAGGTTTTGTCAATCCTAAAGGTGCTAACAAAATGTGCAAGCTCCAGCGATCCATCTATGGACTGGTGCAAGCATCTCGGAGTTGGAATATACGCTTTGATAAGTTGATCAAAGCATATAGTTTTATATGGACTTACGATGAAGCCTGTATTTACAATAAAGTGAGTGGGAGCATTACAGCCTTTCTGATTAGTATATGTGAGTGACATATTGTTGATCAGAAATGATGTAGAATTTTTCTGCAAAGCATAAAGGAGTGTTTTAAAGGAGTTCTTTAAAAAGAAAAGACCTCAGTAAAAGCTATTTACATATTGAGCATCAAGATCTATTGAGATAGATCAAGACGCTTGATAAGATTTTCAATGAGTACATACCTTGGCAAGATTTTGAAATAGTTCAAAATGGAACAGTCAAAGAAAGAGTTCTTGCCTGTATTGCAAAGGTATGAAATTGAGTAAGACTCAAATCCCGACCACAGCAGAAAATAGAAAGAGAATGAAAAATCATTCCCTATGCCTCAGTCATAGGTTCTATAAAGTATGCTATGCTATGTACCAGAACTATTGTATACCTTGCTCTGTATTTGACAAGGGAGTACAATAGTGATCTAGGAGTAGATCACTGGACATTGGTCAAGAACATCCTTAGTGAGGACTAAGGAAATATTTCTCGATTATGGAGGTGATAAAAGAGCCCGTCGTAAAAGTTACCTCGGTGCAAGTTTTCACACCGATCCAGATGACTCTAAGTCTCAATCTGGATACATATTGAAAGTGGGAGCAATTAGCTAGAGTAGCTCCGTGCAGAGCATTGTAGACATAGAATATTTGCAAAATGCATACGGCTCTGAATGTGGAAGACCCGTTGACTAAGCTTCTCTCACAAGCAAAACATGATCACACCTTAGTACTCTTTGGGTGTTAATCACATAGCAATGTGAACTAGATTATTGACTCTAGTAAACCCTTTGGGTGTTGGTCACATGATGATGTGAACTATGAGTGTTAATCATATACAGATATGAATATTGGTGTTAAATCACATGGCGATGTGAACTAGATTATTGACTCTAGTGCAAGTGGGAGACTGAAGGAAATATGCCCTAGAGGCAATAATAAAGTTATTATTTATTTCCTTATTTCATGATAAATGTTTATTATTCATGCTAGAATTGTATTAACCGGAAACATAATACATGTGTGAATACATAGACAAACATAGTGTCACTAGTATGCCTCTACTTGACTAGCTCGTTTATCAGAGATGGTTATGCTTCCTAGCCATGGACAAAAGAGTTGTCATTTGATTAACGAGATCACATCATTAAGAGAATGATGTGATTGACTTGACCCATTCCGTTAGCTTAGCACTTGATCGTTTAGTATGTTGCTATTGCTTTCTTCATGACTTATACATGTTCCTGTAACTATGAGATTATGCAACTCCCGTTTACCGGAGGAACACTTTGGGTACTACCAAACGTCACAACGTAACTGGGTGATTATAAAGGAATACTACAGGTGTCTCCGAAGGTACATGTTTAGTTTGCATATTTCGAGATTAGGTTTTGTCACTCCGATTGTCGGAGAGGTATCTCTGGGCCCTCTCGGTAATACTCATCACTTAACCCTTGCAAGCATTATAACTAATGAGTTAGTTATGAGATGACGTATTACAGAACGAGTAAAGAGACTTTCCGGTAACGAGATTGAACTAGGTATTGGATACCGACGATCGAATCTCGGGCAAGTAACATACCGATGACAAAGGGAATAACGTATGTTGTTATGCGATTTGACTGATAAAGATCTTCGTAGAATATGTAGGTACCAATATGGGCATCAAGGTCCCGCTATTGGTTATTGACCAGAGACATGTCTCGGTCATGTCTACATTGTTCTCGAACCGTAGGGTCCGCACGCTTAAGGTTTCGATGACAGTTATATTATGAGTTTATGTATTTTGATGTACCGAAGGTTGTTCGGAGTCCCGGATATGATCACGGACATGACGAGGAGTCTCGAAATGGTTGAGACATAAAGATTGATATATTGGAAGGATATATTTGGACACCGGAAAGGTTCCGGAAGAATTTGGAGCTCCGGGAGGTTACCGGAACACCCCGGGAGGTATATGGGCCTTATTGGGCCCATGTAGGAGGAAGGGAGAAGGAGCAAGGGAAGGGGGCGCGCCCCCCAAGCCCAATCCGAATTGGGGAGGGGGGGCCGGCCCCCCCTTTCCTTTCTCCTTCCCCCTCTTCCTTTCTTACTACTAGTACTACTTCCTAATACTAGTACTCCTTCCTTCCCCCTCCAAATAAGGAAAAGAGAGGGAAACCTACTTGGAGTAGGTTTCCCCCTCCCTATGGCGCGCCCCCCCCCTTGGGCCGGCCACCTCCTCCCTCCCTCCTTTATATACGGGGGTAGGGGGCACCCTAGTACACACAAGTTGATCATTGATCGTTCCTTAGCCGTGTGCGGTGCCCCCCTCCACGATATTACACCTCAATCATATTGTAGCAGTGCTTAGGCGAAGCCCTGCGACAGGACAACATCAAGATCGTCACCACGCCGTCGTGCTGACGGAACTCCCCCTCGAAGCCTCTACTGGATTGGAGATCGAGGGTGCGTCATCGAGTTGTACGTGTGTCAAGAACTCGGAGGTGCCGAAGTAACGGTGCTTGGATCGGTCGAACCGGGAGGACGTACGACTACTTCCTCTACGCTGCGTCAACGCTTCCGCTTCGGCCTACGAGGGTACGTAGACAACACTCTCCCCTCGTTGCTATGTCATCACCATGATCTTGCGTGTGCGTAGGAAATTTTTTGAAATTACTTCGTTCCCCAACACACACCTTGTATGGACTGCTGATTGTTCTTGATGTCGAGCCCCTTCAGATTGAAGAAGTAACTCCACATGGCCCTTGAGTGTATCAAGTTCCGTCAGCTTGTAACAGCCGTGACGGCCATGTTTTTTTTCGTTACCTATGCTCTCCTGTAATATTCAAAAAGAGCCAGGCCTCTCTCAAATGGATACAACACAAAATGATAGCATAACAATTTTTGACACAACAGGAAAACAGAACAATGATTCCATAATGAAGTTACCACGCTAGCACACAGTATATGACATTGTTAAACAACAGCAAGACAAAGATAATTGCAGTCCTACAAAGCAAAGATCATAAAAGACCCCCGTGCAAATTATTCTTTTGTTCACAAATAGTGTTAGAATCACCATCTTCCTGAAAGATACTATATACGCGGTACAACCCTGCAATGAATCTCCCAAAAAAAACACCAACAAGCTATGCATGCATGTATGCATGGGTTCAGCTCTAGTCACATGCACAACTGAGCTAGCTAGAGCATTTTTCATGGGAAAACAAAGAGCAGCTCGCATAAGAAGCTACCAAGGAGTAAGTTCTCCTGGACATGTTCTGCTCTACTTACATCAACAACCAAGTTGAAGTTTCTCTACAACAACCGCAAAGCCTTTCAGTCCCGAACAAGTTGGGGTAGGCTAGAGTTGAAACTCACAAGACATCGAAACCATGTCATGGTACTGGAACGCAGATAGCTAGCTTCCACGCACCCCAGTCCGTGGCTAAATCTACTCTAGCTGTCTAGCATACATAAATCATGGTTGATCCAATCTATATCAAGGCACGTCTCCTCCCAAAAAGGATGACAAACAAGGAGAAAAGCATGCATAAATCACAGTCAATCCAATATATATCAAGCCAATACATTGCACAACAAATAACAAAATAACAAAAAACATTCTAACAGCGACCAAATCAAAATTAAAGTAGCTATGTTTAGGAAGATAACATCCCTAACCATCTAAGAAACAGACATTCAACAGCACCTGCACATGCATTGGTAAGAAAAGGAGTAAAATTCAGTAGAAACTAGAAACCAGGAGATAAAACCAAGTGCCATATCATATTCTTGATAGTTAACCTAAACCATGGTGGTGCCAAGTCTAAGTTACTAGTCTATAATAATCTATGCAGTGCATTGTACACACCTCCACCAGGGACCAGAAGCATTATATCATCAGCTCGATGGCCGCCGGAGCAGAGCAATCTTGGAAGCTAGTTCCTAGAGCAGACAAGAGAAAGTGGAGAAACCAGGGGCTCACCTTTGTATCCGAGAAGACGCAGTCATGGGAGCCCAGATCATCACACGTTGTACAGACTGCTGGATGGTCTCGATGCCTAGCCACTTCATGTGCCTACTGGACACCTATTTTACAAGCAAAAACAATACTGGTGAAGTGAAGAGAGTAGAAAAGGCATGGCGAGGACCAACATTCCGACGCACTGAGAACATCAAACCTCACTGAACAATCACCTTCATCAAACAAGACCTGTCTACTTTGTGCTGGGACTTGTCTACAATTCAAATATATCAAGGTAAAAATCTAAACCGGAGGCACCCAAGGGAGGACACAGATCATTGTGGCAAAAGAACCTCTGAACCGAACGTCCACCCAGTCCAGCAACCTAAAATGCATGCCAAATGGAACTAACTAGTTCTGGACATCACTGAACTAAAATAGAACTCTAGATGAACACCAACAAATGAGGGAACTAAGCATTAACAAATTACTAGCCAAAATAATTGTGCGCCACTTTTAGATTCTAGTCATGGAATCATTATTTCCCTGGGAGCACTGTTCACACAAGGAGAATAAATTCATACACAATATTGATTGGACCAAGTGTTTATTCATCTTGAGGTGAGCAGAAACAGAATCATACATGCAAGCACTATAAAATGCACGTGGATTGAAAAGAAAATAAATTCATGCAGTTTCAAAGTATCTGATAGTGAACATAAACATAGAGAGAAGGCACACAACTAATTAGCCCATCCTATACCAAAATCAGAGGCCCGTGGTCCTGAACTATTTCTCCTACAGCTTAATCTTCTACCACAGTTGGTTATAGCCTCAAAGACGCTTTTTTATGTGAGATTTAGCAAGACTGAACAAGGGAAAAAGATGTCCAGTAAAGGTAAAACTACAGATAGATCATAGATCAGGTTTCTACAGATAGATCATAGAACAGGTTTCCTTTTCATAGAACAGGTTTCCTTCCTAGTAAAGGTAAAACTACAGATAGATCATAGAATCATGCTGGTTGTTTTCGCTCTCTCTGGTTTCATTAATATAATGGGACCGGGGGGTTTAAACCCCCTTTTATCTAAAAATATTGAACAAGGGAAATCTAGGTGCAGGTGTTTTAGTGTTCATTTAAGACCGTCCATCATGGCAGCACTATATCGTTGGCTCGATTGCCAGAGCAGAGCAGTCTTGAAAGCTAATTCCCATAGCAGAGTAGATACAGAGGAGGAACGAGAACCAGGGACTGACCTAAGTAGTTGTACCGAGGAAGCAGCCATGTGGGCCCACATCATCACAACGTGTACGGACCGCTGGATGGTCTCCATGTCGTGCCCATTCAGATTGAAGGGGCGACTCCACATGGCCCTTGAGTATATCAAGTTCCGTCGGCTTGTAACAACCATGACAGCCATGTTATTTTGTCTTTACCTATGCTTTCCTGTAATATTCAAACAAGAGAGTCAGGTCTCTCTCAAATGGACACAACACAAAATAATAACATAACAATATTTGAGATTAATCAACACATAGCAATGCTACAGGAAAACAGAACAATGATTCCATCATGCAGTTACCACCCTAGCACACAGTATTGGCTACATAGTAAGCTCTAAAACTAAGAAACTCCGCACCCAACTTTCTTCCTGGAACATGCCTAGAGTAATTAAGCATGGCACCTTACTCCGTTGATCAATGTCACAGATAGCCACAGCTTGATGGCCGGCACACACCATGTAAATCTTGAACAAAAGCACAAGTTTAACAATGACAAAGCATGTCCCACAGACAAACACGGGCATGCATAATTCTACTCATAACCAATGTGTGTTCAACATGAAGGTAGCAACCTGAGAGAACTCCACAATGAACAAAACCTAATTTTAAGGATCCTGCTATTACAACAACACGGCAAAGTAGCCCACTAAGTCACACACAGCGGTTGTCAGGCCGAGCAATGAGTGAAAGCAGGGCACATGAGGAGGAGATCGTCCATCATGGGACCACTATATCATTGGCTCAATGGACGGACCAGAGCAGTCTCGAAGCCTAGTTCCCAAAGCAAGTAGGGGAGGAAGGAGAACCAGGGACTCACCTAAGTAGTTGTCTCCAAGGAGGCAGTCACGGGAGCCCAGATCACCACAGCGTGTATGGACTGCTGATTGTTCTCGATATCGAGCCTCTTCACATTGGGGGCGACTCCATGTGGCCCTTGATTGTATCATGTTCTGTCGGCTTGTAACAACCATGTCTGCCAGGTTAATTTTATTTCTTTACCTATGCTCTCCTCTATAATATTCAAACAAGAGAGTCAGGTCTCTCTTGAATGGACAACACAAAATGAATTTGCCATATGTTCAACAGTAGCAAGATTAAAATTTTGGGCACTGCAACCAATAGGTGTACTAAGCATGCATAAGTGCATAACCACTCCAGCATGCTAACATGAATTTAACAGGCAGTACTTTGTATACAAGTGCTAAAAAGTATTCATACAAATTCTCATCGAGTTCGAAGCAGAATTCAAAAGGTCCAGTTTCAACACGCAAAATCTCAAACGTGGTTTAGTTAAGTTCGAAATCCACAACATCTTGTTAACAGTTAAAAATCTCTAGCAAAAGCAGCACAACAGTCCACTTCAAAATTGCCAAAACCAATAAGCTCTACTACACTGACTACAAGGTTCAGTTTCGGCAAAAAAAAAATACAGTTTCAACAAGCAACATCTTGCTAATTTCAGTTTTATCATAAAAAAAGTTGAGCCATTTATTCAGTTCAGTTTTGAGTAGTTTCAGCTAAGCAACGGTCTAGCATGCAAATAATGACAGTTTGCAAAGTTCTTTTTAAAGAAGAACAAACCAACTAAAGCGAAGGCAGATGCACATTCAGAAAGTGGAGGGAGGCATTTTAATTAGCAATAGAAGTGAAACACACCAATCTGATAAATCTTGCTATCAAAACAGAGATGATAATCTACTGTACAAGCAAGCATTTGACTATTGGACATTTTAATATTTCAAAATGCCAGAATTAACTAGCTTTGTGATGAAAAGGAAGACAAGCAAGTGTCTCCCTTATCAGAAGACCCTCTTGCACATAAGAATATATGTGGGTCTAATGCCCCTCTTGCAGGGTCATAGGAATATCGTGTGGCAGATTTCACATCTGATGCTCCATACCACAACAATGCATAGTAGTTAGCTAACAACTTGAATCTGTGCTAAGAAGCTGAAGTTAGAAGAATATTACGCTTATGTTACTGGCATCAGGACCTTCCCATTTGCTTCAGTTTTCTGGCTCCCCTGTGACCTTCCATCCGCTGCTTGTGTTTGTTTCACTTGAGAGGCCTTGTAGTAACCACAAATAAGACCGTAAGCAAACAGAGAGATGCGCTAACTATGAAGAAAGTTGCAGTTTTTCTCACCTAAACAATTAATGTAGTAGATTCACAGGAATACCTCCCTGTGACATGGACATGAGCAGATAGATAGATTGATGCGCTCTAGCAAGCTGGGACCTCTCCACTAGTCTCTGCAAAGAAGAAAGTTTCAGTTTTTTATATGTGGTGCAGTAAGCAAGCAATTCAGGCAAAAATGAACAGAGGATCACCGCGCGGAGAGGAATACTTGGTAGCAAGCAAACTAACAGACTGACATTTTGCTATATATCAAGCCTCTATACAGATTTCATTCATATATAGAACACACAAAGTTGAGAAGATGTCCATACATACACTAGAAAGAAATTGAAAGAAAACATGGTGCAGATTCATGGAAATTGAACATCCAACCGAATTCGGTTTTGGGCATTTAATCTGCAAGTGTGCGTGCAGATTCATGGATTATGACACAAGTACCAATAAAACCATGCATATATACTCTCAGGAATATGGACCTTTTAGACATTGCAAACCCAGAGGCCATGGATGGTTACAACAACATGGATTTAGGAAACATGCATACATAAGCATGGCATGTGAGCCTGATTGGACAGATCCACCATAACCGAGCGATACAACATGAGTCAGACCTCGGACAGTTTGTGCGTATTTATCAAGCACCCAAAGTAATATATGTTGCATGCATCACTCACTATGTAGTCAGTAATTGCTGGCATCATAACAAGCACACAGTTGATGCTACATTTCGGGCAACAAGGACGTCCCGGTAGGCGGCAAATATGTAGGCGTACACGACGATGAGCACCATGATGTCATCCAGCAGGCCATGGTACCCCAGGGAAAGCTGGAACCAAAACAGCAAGATCATACACAGAAGCTTTTGGATTTCCTGGAGATGATATGTCAGAAAGGAGATGGCTGAACTAAACTTACTGCGTTGCCTGCCTTGAGAGAGAAGGTCCATAGGACTCACAAGGTAAAGCATAACAAGGGTTGTCTGCAAGCATTCCAACATGTTAAATTTAGATAAGGAAGATTGTGAACGGTCAAAATGATTGTACAATATAAACCATGAATCTGCACACACACTTGCAAGCATTCCAAGAGGGTAAATTCAGAATAGGAAGATTCATGGAATTTAATTTACATAGATAGATGCTCTCTACTCTCTAGCAAGATAGGACCTCTGAGAGAAGAAAGTTTCAGTTTTAGGTGAAATATGTGGTGCAGTAAGCTTCAGTTTCTCTGCCCTACTCTCTACTCTACTCGTAAGCCAGGAACATATATATGTGGTGCAGTAAACAAGCAAATTCAGGCGAAAACAAACAGAGGGTGACCGGGGAGAGAAATACATGGTAGCAAGCAAACTAACAGACTGATGTACAATTTGCTATATATCAAGCCTCTCTAGAAATTTCATTTCATAAATGGAACACACAAAATTAAGAAGATGTTGTGGTGTCGGTCCATGGAGAAGAAGCACATGGCCGCCAGCGCGTGGTTGTTCTCCTGCACTGCACAAGTTAAGTTGAGAACAAGACCATCTTGAGCAACAAGGATTGCTTTCAGGAAGCAACAATGTGATTCTATCAGCTGACTGGTTGGTAGCAAGCAAACTAACAACAGGCTGGCATTGCCATCAGACGGAGCTTCTAAAAATTTCATTCATAAAATGCACAAAATCAAGATGTCTCTCTTAGCTTGTTAGTAGAATTTGCACAAATTAAATTAGCACTAGTGTAGGTTTTGGGCTTGAACCGAAAAATGGTGCATAGACATAAAAAATTAAGCATGTACCAGATATACGCAATGCGTATTCTATTCATCATGCATAATCGTGATGCTCCAGTTTTAGGCCTGTACATTCAAATGGAACCACAACTTGCTCTTGTGTATATGACAAGTACAGTACAGTAGAGTTGAAAAAAATCAGATCTGGATGCCATGAGACCAAATGGAACCAGTACAGTACGGTAGAGTTAGAAATGGAACCAAAAAACTTGGGTCTTTCTGCTCACTACGTGCACCTTTAGAGACCAGCCACAATACAAAGACAAACATCTTGTTCTACCTTGAGAGAGAGAGCCATGCTAGCTGATGCAATACTAAAAGGTATTATTGGGCTGAAAAGATGAGTATTTGCATTTGCAAAACTACACACACGAAGCGCAACAACACCAACTTGAAGGAACTAGACCAACTACCGGAACAGAGCAACAAGTGGAGTATTTGCAAGGAAGAGAGCAACGCCAATTTCAATTTGAAGGAACAAATTAAAGCAGCAAGTGGAGTATTTGATTGCAGGATTGCAGCAAGCAACAAGTGCAGGATTCTGCCTGCATGCCGAGCAAAGATCTGAAACATGGTGGACGTGGAGGGAGCAGAGGACGTGCAGGGTGCTCACCGCTGCGCTGCGCTGGATTTGGTCCGTCGGGAGGAGATGGGTCGTCGTCGCTTAACCGCGTCCTTCACCGAGCAGACCCCTCCTCTCCCGGTGTCGTCGACGCAGCGAGCAGCCATCCCCCGAGCAGAAGCGCGCGCCGTGGACGTAGACGCAGCAGCGGCAGCGCCGACGCCGTTCTCGCGGATCCGCGGGAGCCTCGCCTCCGCCGCGCGCCGACGGTGGACGTTCCCGCCCGGCCCTGCCTGAGGCCGCCAACTCGACTCAGAGGGCTCAATCCCGCGAGAGGACCACCGGCACCGAGGCAGGCAGGTGGAAAGGGGGAAGGGCGGAGGTCGCCGGGGTGGGCGGCGGCGGCGGCGGCGATTGGCGACGCCGGCCAGGGTTCTTGCCTGGATGGGGATGGGAGGAAGCATGGAGAGAAAGTGAGGGTTGGGGCTGCTCACGGGCTCTTGATGGATTCATTATTAGGTGGGCCACGCAAGGAGCATCTTTCGTTTCGTTTGAACTCCTCCGCGCGTCCGCCAAAACCAAAATATTGCGCGCCCTCGGCCTCAGCGGCGGGAAGTAATTTGTGCAGCCTTTTGGCCTTTTGGCGGGACGCGTCTGAACGGTTCTCATAGGTCAATCCCTTCCTCCCACGGATTGCTCCCATCTGCTCGATCCTAACCATCCATCTCTCTTAGATCCGACGGCAGAGGCCTCATGTCACGCGGATCATGCCCCTCCTTCCGGTACTTCCTCCGTTTTTATTTACTCCGCGTATTAGCTTTGGTCAAAGTCAAGCTTTGTAAACTTTGATAAAGTTTGTAGGCAGAAAATATTAACATATACAATAACAAATCAATATCATTATAGTCATTATTATTGAATGTACTTTCACATCGTAGTAGATTTGTTATGGTAAACATTATTGAATATATGCAGAGTAAATAAAAACGGAGGGAGTAAATACAACCCGTCAAAGTCTTTTACCGCTCCCCGCCAACTTCGGCCTAGGTTTTCAATGGATTGTTATAAAACCATAAAAATATATCTAAAAACCAAGTTCAATATAAATATTGCATGAAACTAAAATAATGTTGAAATCGATTTATTATTTATTTTTAACTATAACCACTATAATTTTTTTCCTCCGTCAAAATTTCAATCGTGCATCTCACAGCGGAGACGCGGACGGACCTCGAGGAGAACCCTTTTTCGGCTAGGGTTCGCCACCGTCGCGGGGGTATATCCTTGGATCTTGAGGTAGATCAATCATAGTCTTCGTTGCCATCAGGGGTTGCAGGAGCAGCGCGACCGGATGGTGAGGGGTTGGGGGTGGAGGGTGTGTCATCTATGTCTGCACGTCGGATGTGTGAAGAGGGAACATGCGCATTGGAGGAGAACGGTCGGCCCTGATGTTGGACGTATGTGATGTTGTAGGTATGAATTTGCAATCCAATTTGGTTTGGATGTATTGACAATTGGGTATTAGGAGCCGGTGTCGCTGTATATATGAACATAAACCAATGTAAAACAAAACCCAAAAATGCATGATGCAAGTTATCGCAAACCAAAATCTCTCCTCTCTTTGAGTTCTAGGTTTTTTTTTGTTCACGTGTGTGCTGACGTCGACCATATCGTATGTAAGTAATTTCCAGCGACAGTTTGATATCGTTCTACAAAGACCATGTTCATTGCGATATCCAGCTACGACAGAGAGAGGATCTGTGATGACGGCGTTTGATGTAATGAAGGTGGTCCATCAGCTCGAGGGGGAGGAGAGAGACTTCGGTGGCCGGAGATATGGTAGTTGCCGGTGGCGGAGGTGGAGGTTGCGTGGGTGGGAGGGGGAGCGGAGCAGGAGATGGGAGGAGCGGCGGCTGTGGCTGGGGATTTGGTGGTTTCCTTCCTCTAGCTTGGTCTCTCTCTCTCTTTGTTGCTTGCTTGATCAACCACACACGCCACAGATCGATGCTTTCGAGCCCTCCCACGGATCAAGGGCTTCCCGGTTGATCCCAGGCGCCCAACACCTAGCAATCCGATGGTCCGCGACATTTCGTGGTACTAGGTGTTAGGAGGTTCGGGGCGGGGGCTACAACTAGTATTGAATCTACGGTTGGTTGGCGGGATTTGTTCTGTTTCTACTGTCCAGTCTTCTCTTTTGCTGCTTGGTCAACTGCACATGACATGAATTGATCGTTTACCATTGGTCGGTGCCTCCCACGGATCAAGCGCTACCGAGTCGATCCCGGCTGCCGACACTACTACAAATTTTGCTAGGTTTGCTATCGATTTGCACATTTGTCCGTTTCGCATTTCTACTTGTCCACTCTTTCTCTTTGCGGGTAACAACTTAACCCAATTGCCCAACTAAGTGTATGGCGTCATGTTGTCCAATCAACCATGCTTAACCCTATATATGTGTGTGAAAAAACAATAAGATGAAATGATACCACCGATGTAACTTAACAAGTAAAAGGCACATGAAACATGACATACATTAACCATCGTATCGCATGAAATAACTATTTTATTCTAAATCATGTTGACAAGGTGGATGATGTTGAGAACGGCAATTATCAAACATTGTTTCTTCCATGCCTTCGATGCACACTATAATTCTTATCATGTGAACACTAAACAATTGAAAATAATTTTAAAATGATTATAGGATTGGTTTTGTTTCTCTAACCGGTCATATTTGATGATATTCCACCTAGCTCAATATATGTCGTATGTATTTGTATTCCAAGAGCAACTACACACCTCAATACATGACTTACATAATCTAGAGACTTTGGATGATTATTTTGAATGGAGAAGGACCGTCATGGGTGGCGGCCTGTAATGTGAGAGCATTTTAAGCAAGTTGTTGTTACATCATATAGATTTGTTATCGTAAATATTTATATTCTTTACTATAAATTTGGTCAAACTTTACGAAGTTTGACTTCAGTCAACTTTAATATGCAGAGTAAATAAAAACGAAGGGAGTACGTAGGTAGTATGTTAGCTAGTGCCCACCTTAGCATGCATCACACTAGGCACTGGGTAGGCTGGTGTAGGTGATGGGAGGCGATGATAGGTGGCCATCAACATGAGCAACCCGCTGAGTTCGCGGATGGACTCTCCCTCTCTCCCCGTCACGATTAATTGGGAGGAGAAAATTACAGAGCCTTGCTAACTCATCGACCAAAGCTCTTGATTCTCTATGACAATTAATGATCGTCGCGATTATAAGTGAAGTCCCTTGCCATATGGAAACAATCATATAGCAGCGGACGCCCCAGCCGGATGTATTACCGCTGTCTTGCATTGCTGAAATAATGACGTCTGATGAAGTGCCAGAGTTGAAGATCAACTCGTTGCAGCCAAAACTTGTTGCTAAGTTTAGTCCAAACCGAAGCGCACGTTGGGTAGAATTGAGCTTTCAATTTTGAAACATAGTGATTCACGTACGTACCAACCATGCACATGCACATTAAAGGCTCGGGAGATTAATTAGCATCCTCACATAAACCGAGTTTCTCTCTAAACATAAAGTATAACCACGAATCCATGCATGCATGCCATGATCTATGATGTTAAATTGCTTGAAATATAGCCGTAACCAAGTAAAATGCAAAATAATCCAATCAACCATGACGTGTGTCGCTTGGGTGCATGCATGCATGGTCGGGGACGGCGCGCAGTGAGGCTGGAGGACGCGTGAATGGGGGCCAAATTCAGGCGGGGAAACACGGTGGAGCTATGTCGGAGGCGGGAAGACGGCCGAAGATTGATTGGGTGGTTGCGCACGTCGGCGATGTACGCAACGTATGACTCCGTTTCCGACGCTAGCTTGAGGAGGACGATGACTACCGACGCCATATTCATTAATTCCGTTGACTGACCGGTGAGCACGTGCACGTGTCTCCGGGGCCAGCCAGACCGACCATGGACATGGAGCATAAAATGGACGTACGGCAATGTCGATGATGCGGGCGGCAATGTGTTGTTTGCGCGGTCAGTTTCGTCTCGCGCGTCTCTCCTAATAAGGCTCAAACGATTCAACTTGATGGACCTCTCATCGACGACGTAGGGCAGATGGAGGATGAGAATGGGCGGAAGTCCATTGGTCGACGGTGAGATGCATGGTCATTGGGTCAAAGCGAGGATTAATTACATGCATGCCCCGTTTTAATGGTAATGAGAGCGTCGATTCGTTGGGTCGACGGTGCACCTGCCTGCCTGGTAGTAATTTTGCCTCCGGTCCTGTTGAGTCAACGCAACAGCAGCCAACCCCAAACTTGGTGGCTATTGTTGGGTCCGGAGGAACGGGCAAGACAACCCTCGCAAACCAAGTGTACCAAGAGCTCCAAGGCCAGCTGGATTGCCATGCTTTCTGTTCCGTGCGACGGAATCCAGACAAGGCCCGGGTTTTGCGCTCCGTTTACAACCAGCTCTATTCTTCTTACAATAGAGTTTGACAGAATAACAAAAAAAACACGTAGACAGTTCAACAGAGTTAATAGCATATTGCATCATAATTTACCACATAGTGCAACATGTCAACACAGTTAACTAGCACATAGTACCTACGCTTAGCTGGATTCCCTTTTTCTTAGTCCTAAATGGTGACATGGAAGCTTTTTTGAGCCATACGTACTGGTAGTTAACATAGTATTACCAAGCATATATACTACTAGTTAACAATGTCGGCCGTATCTGGTGGTGGTGATGGTATCCTGTCGGCATTAGACCCGGGATACAGCCTCACCGGGCTCGGCGTTTTCATTTCTTGTAGTGGCCATTTGGTGGCTAATTCTGGATTGTTATGAGTTGGCATTCGAGCACACTCAAACTAATGTTGAAATGTAAGAAAGACAATGAAGATCAAATTACCAACTAGTTGAGCTAGCTCACATTAATCAATCTATATACCAGATACACCACCTATTCGATGGACTAATGGATCTACTAACTAATTGATGGATTGACTAATCAATCTACCAACTAATCGATCTATATAACTAGGAACACTACCAACTAATCGATCTATATAAACAATACTAATAACTAATAATCGATCTATATAAATTAACTAAGGAGCTCACCGAGAGGCGGGAGTTGAGGGAGGTCCTCCGCCTCCCTCTTGACCGCTAGGAGTGGCGGGAGCTCCTCTGCCCCATTCTTGACCGGCGGCAGCGGCGTGCGCGAGCTGCTCGCACCGGAGGAGCTGCCCGTGCCGGTGTGCCGAAGAGCCGAGCCTATCGCCGGTCGGCAGCGGCGGGGCGTAGGCGGTGGTGGGAGCGTGAGGTGTCGGGGGGAGAGAGAGAGAGAGAGAGAGAGAGAGAGAGAGAGAGAGAGAGAGAGGGCGATCTAGGTTCAAGAGGATATTTATCCACGATAAGAAACATTAGTGGCATTTGGTGATTCAAAAACTCTGCTGGAACTGTTTAGTAATTTAGCAGCGTTCCGGCTAGAGGAACACGACGAATGATGGTACAACGCAGCGTGCTCTGAACGGCAAACGCTGCTGATAATGTTGAAGCAATTTATTTGAGGTTAGTTTTAAATAAAAGGCCATTTAATATAATAAGTTTGGTAGCGTATAATCCAGCTCGAAAGCTGCTCAAGTACAATCCAGCTTTGTTTCCTTACAAATTAACGCTGCTGGTAAGGATTAAGCAATTTAGGAGTTGAAGCTCAACTATTTTGTCTTTTGCCTTCTGATTTATATGAACAGATAGTTTAAGTATATACTTAACTGTTTATTAACATAATATTAGATAAATACCAAAAATTTATTGAAAGTTTCGGAGAGGAGCCACGGAATTGAAGTGTTGGCTGGCAGGTTAATCGACAAGAGAGACCGATGATGTTCGCATGCACACTGTTGATCACATGATAACAAAAATTTCTATAGAAGTAATATGCACCATTAGACATTTACATATCCAATTATAAATTTATTTGAGGTTGCTCTTAAATAAAAAGGCAAATTACAATATATTAAGTACAATAACTAGTCTAGCAGTCTGTACTCAAAAGCGGACGCTGCTAACATTGCCATTAGCGGCGTTTATTTTCTGAAAGATGCTGCTGGCAAAATAAAAGCATTTACCTGTCCAATCATTAAATTTTGTTCTTTCTTTTGCTTTCCAACTTATATGAACAAAGCTAAAAAACAACAACATAATGTATAACAAAGGATTTTGAATATAATGAGAGAACTTAATGTTTATATGCTAATTAATACAATTGCATGCAGCGAACTGACCACTGCATGTCATTTTTAGTAGTCTCAAGTCATTAAAAACATATACGCCTGGTTGATTCCTTTATTTATGCCAAAAAACAAGAAACAACGTGAAAGTTAATGCACCACGCCTATATGTTTTGGGACTACACCTAGACGGAGGGAGTATGTATAGAATGCTATTGATCTTGATTACCGTGTGATAAGAGAAAATACTTTAAAGTGCATTGGAAAGATAGAAGTACACTCTTTTATGGACAAATTTTAAACCCAAACGTACACTCTTCACCGGACAGAGGGAGTATGTGCTTAGTTTTTGTAGCTAAGCTTCCCTCTTTTAATTGTTTAATACCTAAACTCCTTCATGCATTGGTTGGTAGTCATATTGCATAGGTCCATGTTAGCATCGTTTTCTCCTAAGGTCACCATAATGCTCTCTCTCCTCTTTAGTTGCTTTGCCACATCATTTTTTTGCTTATGTCACACCTTTAACATCGGTACACCTTGGAGCACTGGAAAGGGCCTTACACGCCATAGTTCTAGCGGTGCTCTTTGTCAGGCGAGATGTCATCGTGAGAGGAGGCAGGTGTCCAAACACGGTGAAGATTGCTTAAGCCTACGCCAACAGAGGTATCCGTCGCTGATGGGCAGGGGTGCATCGGCGGCCCTCCATAGTCACAAGCGTGGCGGCGTCATCTACCTCTGCTTACATGGAGGAAGTTGGGGCTCGTGCTGGCATTGATTGGCGCACTATGGCATGGGCAGCCTCCCGACTGCTGCGGAAGTTGTGTATGGTGGGATGACGACCTACCCATTCATTAGCGTCTCTTTGGCCTAGCATCGAGTACTGACTGAGATTATTATCTGCAGATCCGTTTTCTAAGTGTTGGTTGTTTTATTCATCTCTTTGCAGTGATTATGCCATGATTGTTTTTATTTTATACTCTGTTTAATAACAATAGTTGTGTGTATCATCATAATGGAGAGGCTAAGTGTTCGAACCTCCTTTTCGGAAAACAAATCTAGGCCTTAGCCCCTTGTGGTTAGGAAAGAGCGGACGAGGGCCGGACACATGTCCTCATGTCCACCTAAATGGACTAAAAGGTCAACTCATTGGAGTTGCCATTAGACCGGTTTCCAACATCCGATCACTGACTGGTCAAAAAGCCTGACCCACCCGGAAGCCTCAAACCGGCCTCAAACGCCTGGGCTGAACGTCACCCTTCATATCCAGCCAAATCTATGGCCGGTATGGGGTTGCCCGAGCGCGTCTGCCAGGTTGGATTGACGATCGGGTCCCACACAAAATCGCCCAAAAATCCAATGGTCTGACGGGCATCTCCTCCGAAAGGATGTGAATGTCGTGTGGCGCCACTTCGGCTCGCCGCCCGAGGGCCAAAGTCCGGCCATTTAACTCGGACGATGACTCCCAGCCCTTGCCCTAGCCACATCCGCTTCCTCCCTCTCTGCACCGCCCGCCCAAGCCGCAACCACTTCTCTCCCTCTTCACTCGTCGTCCGCGAGAGCCATGACCCAGCAGAGGGTGACCACGCATGCTATGCTGACACTAGAGCGCCGCTTCCAGCTGCTCGAGGAGATCCGAGCTAGGCGCGCCGCCTGGATCGCAGCTGGCTGCCTCCGGACTGGCCGGAGCCGGAGGAGGAAGATGAAATAGAGGGGGCAACAACCGGTGGGGGGCAGTTAGTCATGGGCGCAGTGGTGTCGAAGTAGTGGTGCACCGGGAAGAAGATGTTGTTGACGACGCGTCGCGGTGGGTTTGCCAAGCCCGGGGACACATCGTGGACGAAGGCACGCGCCGGTGTTGCCAGTACCGGGCATGCGTAGACGGACGAAGACGAAGTTGACGAAGCGCCGACCAGGCTTGCCAGGCCCGGGGACACGTCGTGGATGAAGGCACGCGGCGGTGTTGCCAGCACCGGACATGTGGAGACTAGGACCTGCACGAGCTGTACGCCATGTCGAAGTAGTCGGAGGGCCAGCAGAGAAGAACTCGACGACGGTTGCGGCGTCCATCGACGCGGGGCCAATGTCACCAACGGTGGTCGGAGTAGACGAAGTGGTCGGGGTAGATGACGGCGACGCTGACGACGGGCTGGTGCTGGATGAAGACGAAGGAGGTGGACGGGCGGCTGCGGCGGCTACGGGGGTAGCGGCGGCGGCGGCCAAAGAAGAGCGGCGGCGGCAGCCTGACGGCGGCGGCGGCGGCTAGGTTAGGAGTGCGGCGGCGGTGCTCAAAGTAGGCGAAGAACCCTGACAGCGTGACGAAGACCGACGCGGACGGTGGTGTTCCCGTGCCAAGACGGCACGGCGCATACCACGTGAGGTCGACGGGGGGTGACGGCGGAACGGACCGCGGGCCGCGGCGCTACGGCCCGAAGGGGCGACGCAGCGGCGGCAGGCGGGTCGGGGCGACGGCGGAAGACATCGGGGCGGCGGCGGGGACCGCGGGCCGCGACACTGCGGCCCGAAGGGGCGACGCAACGGCGGTTCACGAGTCGGTGCAACCGCGGGGACGGCCTCGGGACGGCGGCGTGGACCGCGTGCCACGCTCGCTACGGCCCGACGGGGCGACGCAGCGGCGGCGCGAGGGTCGGTGCAGCCACGGGGACGGCCTGGAGCGGACGGCCCCGGAGCGGCGATGGACCGCGGGCCGCGGCACTACGGCCCGAAGGGGCGACGTAGCGGTGACGCGGGTCGGTGCAGCTGTGAGGAGAACCACGTGGCGGCGGCGCTGCGGCCCGACGGGGCGACGCAGCGGCAGCCCGATGCTCGGTCGGTGGAGAGGCGCGCTGAACTCGGGGACGATCTTCACGGGACCTGCGAAGGCGCGCGTAACCAACGGGCCAGGTCGGTCGCGCGGCGTAGATGAGGTGGATCGCGGCGGCGGGCGGGTGATCAATCCGATCGCGCGCGAGGTCGAGGACGCCGCTCGATGGAGGAGTGGTGGCGGCGGCGTCTGGGATGAGGCCGGCGACGACGGACGGTCGGAGACGTCAGCACCGGCACCCGGGCTGCCAAAACAGCGCCGACGCCCGGGCAGCGAGGCCCGAACGACCAACGGAGCAGCGGCGCCTGAGTTGAGGCGGCCGACGAGCCTGATGCAGCCGTGGACGAGGCCGGCGAGGTAGACCGCCGAGCCGCCGTGCCGACGCGGCGGAGGCGGGTGACGTGGATCGATGGGCGGGCCGGCGCGCGAGCGTCGGCTATGATTGGCCGACGCATGGCGCGAGGCCGCCGGGTCGCGGCGATGCAGGTGTGTCCCGGTCGGTGCAGGGCGATGACGACCGGCGCAGGGCGACGGGCGGACCGACGCGCGGACGGCGGCTGGCCCGGACGGGCCGCCTCGGCGCGCGTGGCCACTGGGTCGGAGGAGAGGCCGGCTGGTCGCGCCGGGGTCGGAGTAGAGGCGCACGAGGATCGACGGCGGCGGCGGGCGACGCGTACCGATCACGAATAGATCGAAAAACCAAAAAGAAAAACGCCGATAAAAACGACCGGCGAGAGAGCGAAAAAACCCGGAGCAAGGGCTCGGGAAAAAGACTCTCTAAGGCAGCCGGCCAACACGGCCGGCGGACGAACCCTAGGTACGGGCGGCGCGGCCCCCGGCGGCGGTCATGGAGGCCGACCGCCCCGGGGGCGGCGCGCGGGTGCGGAAGCGGCGGCGGTTAGGGTTTAGGATCGACTTGCGATAGATACCATGTTAGAAGGGAGAGAGGATATGTGGAATAGTTTGTTCGTTGTATTGCTTGAGCCTCATGGGCATATATATAGGAGTACAATCATCTACTTGGAGTACAAAACAAGTCAAAACAAATCCTAGTGTATCTCGTCTTTCCTAATAAACATTATACTCAACACTGCCGACCGAGACGAGGCGCGGGTCCGGCTGCGAGGCCCGTTGAGAGGCAGGGGCGGAGTCACAGTCAGAGGATGGTGTGGAGCGAGGTAGGCCGGGGAAAGTGACGGACGGGGAGATGGCGGGTGGCTCGTCGAGGAGGACGCGGTACGAGCCAATGCAAAGCACCCGCTCCTGCTCGACAGCGGCGTCATCATGGGGCACGGCCTCATGGGTCCTCATGGTTGCTGGTGGTCTGTGGAAGGGAGGGCGGAGGAATGCGAGGGGGAGGTGGGAGGTGCACTCGAAGGCCTTATGGCCGTTTTGGCCACAGCGAGCACAACGTAGTGGGTCGCGGCAAGCTCTCACAAGATGGTCACCCGCTCTACACCGGAAACACAATGGCTTGGATGAGATGCGAGGAGGCCGGGCGGCGTTGCGTAGATAAAGAGAACCCGGGCGAGGAGGCCGCTGCGCGACCTCAGGAGAGTGCGAGATTTTTGGGGACGAGAGGAGCGCATCGAGGTACGAAGTATGTATGGCTCAAAAAAAGCTTCCATTTCACCATTTAGGACTAAGAAAAAGGGAATCCAGCTAAGCATAGGTACTATGTGCTAGTTAACTGTGTTGAACATGTTGTACTATGTGGTAAATTATAATACAATATGCTATTAACTGCGTTGAACTGTCTACGTGTTCTATTATTATTCTGTCAAACACTATCAGCATCGTTCAAACTATAGCAGACACTACAAACTTACCACACAAGGTAGTGGCGTTCAGTGGAAAGTGGCATGCTGCTGCTTTCCGGCCGAACACTGCTAGGTTGGTATATATTAGCAGTGCTTGATCCGAACGCTGCTAGTTGTCCGTTGCGAGCGGCATCCTACTAGCAGCGCTTGGACGTTGCTAGTGGGCACCCCGGAACCCTGCTAAAGAGGGGGTTCTGTACTACTGAACCCCGGCCTAAGGTTCTTTAGATAGTAGAGAATTCAACTCATAAACATCTATATCTATATCTTCAAAATTTAAAGCAACACATACATACCTTCTGTGTTGGAGGTAGCTTGAAATCATGGTGATAAGTCCGGGCAAATCCCTCACGCCAGGACGAGGAGAAGATTGACGGTTGAGGTTATTGTAAGAAGAATAGAGCTGATTATAAATGGAGCCCAAAACCTGGACCTTGTCTGCATTCCGTCGCACGGAACAGAAAGCATAGCAATCGAGCTGGCCTTTGAGCTCTTGGTACACTTGGTTTGCGAGGGTTGTCTTGCCCATTCCTCCGGATCCAACAACGGCAACCAAGTTTGGGCGTGGTTGCTGCTGCTGCTGCGTTGATTCAGAATCAGAACCGGCCAGCAGTTGGATGAGCTCCTGCTTGGGCCCGTCAAGGCCGACGAGCTTGGACGCGTCGTCGAAGACGGCGGGAGCCCTGCGATCAACCTTGGACCTCTTGTGGTGGTTGTGCCTCTCGGCGACCTGGACGACTTGCTCCTTGAGATCATCGACGGCCTTGGCGATCTGGTGACGAGCCTTGGTCCGGCCCAGGATGGCCTTCATCTTGTCCAAGAGTCTGGCCAGCTCGGCGGATTTGTCGCAGACGCTAGCCTCCATGAAGTCGTGGAGGTCGTCGTCGATGTCGTAGGACAGCTCCCGGATCTCGTGCATGGAGGCGTTGACCTGCTCGCTGGGAATGGGATCCGACAACGACGACGACGACGACGACTTGGCGAGGAGGAACGCGTCCATGGCGGCGAGCTCGCGGGTGAGGAGCTCGGCCTCGCCGCGCAAGCGCTTGTCCTCGTCGTCGCCGAGTAGAGCGGATAGCTTTCCCAGGGCGGGCTGCAGCGCCCCCGTCACCGCGCTCACCAGGCCCTCCTCCTCCATTGTTGCAGTGTTGCTTAGCTCAGCGGTGGGATCTCGATCCGTTTTATCTTTTTTCTATATGGATGATGGGTGATGGGTGGGGCTGTGGTGGACTGGTGGTATGGTACCGTAGTGGCACATGCTGGATGGTGGATGAATGCTCCAGGTTTATATATATGTTTCAACCATGAGCTGTTCCGGAGTCGGAGGAGCCTGCACGTTCCCCACCTCTGCAGGATGGACGTGGCGTACGTCGTAAATATTGATGAGATCAAAGGACTACGCGCAAATTAAACACCAACGCATAAGAGCAAGTACAATAAGGTGATGTAGACGGGCTGTAAGACATTAAATATTATATTCTTGCTTATTTGGAAGAGAGAGAAAATGAGAAAGAAGAGAAGCGGGCTACTAGCTAACAGCCGGTTGCAACACGTGCTCTTAGGTACTTTGTGAGAGAGTGAGATGGGCCATGTATCAACAAAGTAGTACATATTTATATCTAGCTATTGTACTTGTTGACTATAAGTTTGACTATGTGACATGGCAACATCATATAGCTAGCAGCTAGCTATATTATTAACCATGCTCTAATAGCATCTACAACCGCGGACACCAAAATCAGGACCTTCAAACGTCAGTGACTGGCAGCTCTCAAATTTCCGTTCTCTGCATTAAATGAACCTTCAATCCATAGTAAACATAGAAAAACATAAATACTACTTAGATCAACAGCCTAGCCTGCACAACTCATTGTCATCAGAGATATCCACGATCTCCGTGCCGGGCTCCGGGTACATGGCCTGCAGCTCCTCCGGCTCCGCATCGGCCTCCGCCTCTAACTCGATGAAATGCCGGTTGGCGTCCACACATGCTGGATGGACTCCAAAATAGCGGTCTGCTCCGCCATCTCCAGCGCTTGGGCGACCTCGAACTCCGCCATGGCGAAGCCGTAACCGGCTCCAGCTGCTCTTCCGGCTCCACCGCCTCCTCCGTGGGCTCCGGCTGCTATTCCCCCACCGGTTGTTGCCCCCTCCTCTTCCTCCTCCTCCTCCGGCTGCGGCAAGTCCGGAGGCAAGCCGGTGGTGATCCGGTCGGCGAGCCTAGCCCGGATCTCCTCGAGCAAATGGAGGCGCCGCTCCAGCGCCTAGCCCGGATCTCCTCGAGCAACTGGAGGCGCCGCTCCAGCGTCAGCATAGCGCCCGGCCCTCGTCCGCTCTTTGCTGACCAGAAGGGCTTAGGACCTAGCGGATTTTTCGAAAAGGAGGTTCAAACCCCAGTCTCTCCATTATGACGATGCACGCAACCATTGTTATTGTTATTAAGCATAATACAAAATAAAAAAAATCACAGTCGAACCGTTAAAAAGATGAATAAAACAACCATCACTTTAAAAACGGATCTGTCGATAATCATCTCAGCCAGTACTCGACATTAGGCCAAAGAGACGCTAGCGAATGGATAACTTCCGCAGTAGCCGAGAGGTCGCCCATGCCACAACGTGTCAATCAATGCAGGCACGAACCGACCTACAGCATCCACCACAAGCACGGGGTCGCTGCCCCGGCTTCCTCAATGTAAGCAGAGGTGGATGCCGCCAAGCTTGATGCCTATGGAGGGCCGCCGCGCGGTACGCCCCTGTCCCATCAGCGGCAAATACCTCTACTAGCGTAGGCTTATGCAATCTTCACCGTGTTTGGACACCTACTTCCTCTCACGACGACATCTCGCCTGACAAAGAGCACTGCCAGAACTATGGTGTGTATATTGGCCGTTGGATCTCCCACGCCCTTGGTCGACCTTCGATTAAATCTAGGTGCACGTGGGCTGAGTTGTTCACACGTCCACTGTGTACTGCATAAACATGGAGTTGTTGTTATTGATCTTCTGCACCTGCCGTCCATTTTGGAAAACGGTCACCTCCCCTCCTGTACGCGTATATCGATCCAGACTGGGTGGCAGTTAAACTAATTAATTCATGTGTGGTCTGCATGTCAATTAAACTAATTCATGTGTGGTTTGCATGTCTTCAGTTAAAAAGGATACTGGTTCCAGTCTACACTTCTTCCATTATTAACATTATTATCAGTCCAAGATAAAAAATATTATCTGCTACCGAAGCGGCGCTAATCTTGGCCGTCCCCGTGACGCTGCTGGTGTGGTACGACGGGCACCCCATGGCCCAGATGTGGATCATGGCCGTCTCCCTGTGCACCTACGTCTTCCTCTTCCTCCTCGGCATCTGCCGCAGCTGGCCGTTCTACACCGATCTGGCCCGCCTCTCGTACGGCCTCCTCCTCGCCGCCGTCGCCGCCGCCCATGTCGGCCGGCGCACCGCCGTCTACGCCCTCCACCTCAGCACCGTCAACTGGTGGACTGTGATCCACCAGTTGCACTATGATTGTAGGATTGCTCGGATGGTTCCTTACGAAGGTCCTCACGGCATACTCTAGATCAGCAGCTGCACCCTGAATTTTACTGACATCTCTCTAAGCTCTGGCATAGGCTGGACGCTCACAATTGCAGTACCACGTTGGGGTCGCTCGAAACAACAGTTGGTTGTTGGATCGCCGGATCGCCGGTCGTCCCAAGTCCAAGTCGCACGCGAATCCCGCACGCGGATGGATCCCTTCCTCTAGTATATATAGAGATAGAAATGGTCTTAGAAGAGGGTTGGTTTGGACTTGGGAGTTAGAAGCCTGAGAGGTGCCGTGGATCAGTGAGGTGGAGGCTATGCCACGGATCAGTGAGTTGGCATGCTGTGGGGAGCTGGGAGCTGGGGGAGGTCCTCCGCCTCCCTCTTGACCGCTAGGAGCGGCCACTACTAGGGAAAAGGTTAGCAGCAGCGCGGGTTTTAGATGTATCAGTAGCACGGGGACAGACGCTACTAATAAGGCGCTACAGCTAACGCATAGCAGTAGCGCGTGCACACCGGCGCTACTGCTACACAAGTGTAGCAGCAGCGCGGTTAGAGGAAGATCGCTACTGCTAGTAGCGCTAGCGCGCTTTGCCTGGACACGCTACTGCTATTAAAACGCTGCTGCTAACTTTTATACGCTCGCTACTGCTAATTTAAGTAGTTTTTTTGGCATATTAGTTTTGTATTTGAACAGGCTTTGTATTCGACGTTGGTGTCACTCGAAACAATAGTTGGCCGTCCTGTCGCCGGATCGCCGGATCGCCGGTTGTCCCAAGTCCAAGTCGCACGCGAACCCCGCACGCGGATGGATCGCTTCCTCTAGTATATATAGAGATAGAAATGGTCTTAGAAGAGGGTTGGTTTGGACTTGGGAGTTAGAAGCCTGAGAGGTGCCGTGGATCAGTGAGGTGGAGGCTATGCCACGGATCAGTGAGTTGGCATGCTGTGGGGAGCTGGGAGCTGGGGGAGGTCCTCCGCCTCCCTCTTGACCGCTAGGAGCGGCCACTACTAGGGAAAAGGTTAGCAGCAGCGCGGGTTTTAGATGTATCAGTAGCACGGGGACAGGCGCTACTAATAAGGCGCTACAGCTAACGCATAGCAGTAGCGCGTGCACACCGGCGCTACTGCTACACAAGTGTAGCAGCAGCGCGGTTAGAGGAAGATCGCTACTGCTAGTAGCGCTAGCGCGCTTTGCCTGGACACGCTACTGCTATTAAAACGCTGCTGCTAACTTTTATACGCTCGCTACTGCTAATTTAAGTAGTTTTTTTGGCATATTAGTTTTGTATTTGAACAGGCTTTGTATTCGACGTTGGTGTCACTCGAAACAATAGTTGGCCGTCCTGTCGCCGGATCGCCGGATCGCCGGTTGTCCCAAGTCCAAGTCGCACGCGAACCCCGCACGCGGATGGATCGCTTCCTCTAGTATATATAGAGATAGAAATGGTCTTAGAAGAGGGTTGGTTTGGACTTGGGAGTTAGAAGCCTGAGAGGTGCCGTGGATCAGTGAGGTGGAGGCTATGCCACGGATCAGTGAGGTGGCATGCTGTGCCACGGATCCGTGAGGTGGCGCACGCTGGACAACATGATACATTCTTGCCATTTTCAGGAAAGCTTTTTCAGCGACATGGAAAGAAAACGTCTCTGTTTTTATTTTCTTTTTTGAAAACTAACTTTGCAAGTCAGTCCATCCATTCTATCCTACTTTCTTTGAGGATGTCAACAATCAATTGTTCTAGAGTATCTAATCTAGCCTTCTAATCTTCATTCAAGCCGTCTAAAGTATGTAATCTATCTTTCTAATCATCATGAAGCCGTCCTTATTTGATGTTCATTGGCATGGGCAGTTTATTTTGATCTTATTTCACAAGAATATACATTGGCATGGGCAGATTATTTTGATCTTATTTCACAAGAATATACATTGGCATGGGCAGTTTATTTTGATCTTATTTCACAAGAATATACAGGCGCGCTTACAAGCTAAGCAATGGATATGGTTGCATATTCATCCATAGGCAAACAAGGACAAATTGGTTGGTTGTGCATGTGATGAACAAGTTCTCCTCTTTTATTAGATCCTCAAACAAGTAGACATACACATTTGGTTTGATTGCATCTTTCAGCTACATGGCAAACAACTAATAATTCTCATCAACCTATACATACATGCCAGGAACAGGAACAAGCGGACGACGACAACTCTCCAACGAGGCGAGAAACATTACAACACACTAGTTGTGTTCTAGATAAGATTGCAGCAAAGAAGAGGATCCACTCTTCACTTGTGGGGGCGGATTTTTTCCTCAACAACCCAGATAAGATTTAGATAGATCATCACACTGTGGACTTCTCGTCTCTAGATTTAGATAGATCATCGCACTGTGAACTTCAGCTCCAGGTGGCCGGCCCTTGAGCATATCAAATCTCCCTTTTGCTTGACTTCCAGGTTTTTAGATATGCTCTTGTTTCCTGTAATGATAATATCCAAAGAACCGGGTGAGTCAGGTTTCTCTAACAACACATGACAAGACAAAGATGCTTAACAAAGTGCAGGTCATACATCATAGTGTGTGCAATAATGGGTCAGAAATAAAGGACTTTTCATTGTCAACACCCAGAACCAGACCAAGCTCCCTACTCTATGCCTCCATGACAACTATTTTACCTGCAAAAACAATACTGGTGAAGTGAGGAGAGCAGAAAAACCATGGTGAGGACTAACACACCCACTCACTTGCAACGGAAGGAAGGAAAGAGCTAGCTGTGGTCGGACGGCCGACACGTATATAAGAGTACAACAGAGTAATTGGCTGCAACAAATCGAGCTAGCAACTAGTCAATTTTGCATTCATTCCTGCAATAGCCTCCGGCAGAGATGGCTCACGTAAAGATGATATGAATTAAATGCCGAAATACATAAGAAATAAGACACTCTAGGAGACTGCCAAAGGGACAGAATTTTTAATAGCTGAGAAACCATGCAAAAGAATGGCCACAACAAAGAAAACTTCTCATTCTCAACACCCAGAACCAGGCCATTTTGCCTCTATCTATCCATATGCCTACTGGACACCTATTTTACAAGCAAAAACAATACTGGTGAAGTGAAGAGAATAGAAAAGACACGGCGAGGACCTTAGGAGCATAGCATGGCCAGTATAAGTTTACCACAGCTAAATGGACGTTGGCACGAGAGAAAGCAGACGAGAGGAACAGAGTGGCTAACCTATGCCATAGTAAAAGAATAAGCAGCCATCAGTACACGCGCGCGAGCAAGAGGGGGGCATCAGTGTGTGCTGAGCCACAAAACGGAGCACCCTCTCCAGAACCGGTTCTTCCATAACTTCATGAACAGGCCCATGAGCACGCTCATGCAGGACCTGCGGTGGGGTGGTCAAGATCAAGAAGTCAGTGCGCTGGGGAGTATCACAGTTTGAATAAGAAATGTATGTTGCTCAGACAATAAGGCATTGCAAGCACTACAATATGCACATGGATTCAAAAGAGATTTAATTCGTGCAGTTTCAAAGTACATGATGATGAAGATAAGCATAGAGAGAAGGCATACAACTGAGTAGCAACTAAAGAACCGTGCTAGCTAACAAACTTCAAGAAATGCATGTATACATGCATATAGACAAACACGAGGACACTTAGCCTACTGATAACCAACGTGTGTTCAACATGAAGGTAGCAGCCCGAGAAGACTCCACAATGAACAAAATCAGGCTACTATTATGACAGCACGACAAAGTAGCTCACTAAGTCACACACATCAAAGCTAGGTGTGACGGCAGGCAGGCCGGGCAATGAGTGGAAGCAGGGCACACGAGGAGGAGACAATCCATCACGGGAGCACTATATCATCGGCTCGATGGCCAGAGCAGAACAGTCTCAAAAGCTAGTTCCCAGAGCAGACACAGGAAGGAGAATGAGGGACCCACCTAAGTAATTGTATCCACGATCCACGTAGGCAGCCATGGAGCCCAGACCACCACACTGAAGGAAATATGCCCTAGAGGCAATAATAAAGTTATTATTTATTTCCTTATTTCATGATAAATGTTTATTATTCATGCTAGAATTGTATTAACCGGAAACATAATACATGTGTGAATACATAGACAAACATAGTGTCACTAGTATGCCTCTACTTGACTAGCTCGTTTATCAGAGATGGTTATGTTTCCTAGCCATGGACAAAAGAGTTGTCATTTGATTAATGGGACCACATCATTAGGAGAATGATGTGATTGACTTGACCCATTCTGTTAGCTTAGCACTTGATCGTTTAGTATGTTGCTATTGCTTTCTTCATGACTTATACATGTTCCTGTAATTATGAGATTATGCAACTCCCGTTTACCGGAGGAACACTTTGGGTACTACCAAACGTCACAACGTAACTGGGTGATTATAAAGGAGTACTACAGGTGTCTCCGAAGGTACATGTTGAGTTGGCATATTTCGAGATTAGGTTTTGTCACTCCGATTGTCGGAGAGGTATCTCTGGGCCCTCTCGGTAATACTCATCACTTAAGCCTTGCAAGCATTATAACTAATGAGTTAGTTATGAGATGACGTATTACAGAACGAGTAAAGAGACTTTCCGGTAACGAGATTGAACTAGGTATTGGATACCGACGATCGAATCTCGGGCAAGTAACATACCGATGACAAAGGGAATAACGTATGTTGTTATGCGGTTTGACCGATAAAGATCTTCGTAGAATATGTAGGAACCAATATGGGCATCCAGGTCCCGCTATTGGTTATTGACCAGAGACATGTCTCGGTCATGTCTACATTGTTCTCGAACCGTAGGGTCCGCACGCTTAAGGTTTCGATGACAGTTATATTATGAGTTTATGTATTTTGATGTACCGAAGGTTGTTCGGAGTCCCGGATATGATCACGGACATGACGAGGAGTCTCGAAATGGTCGAGACATAAAGATTGATATATTGGACGGATATATTTGGACACCGGAAAGGTTCCGGAAGAATTTGGAGCTCCGGGAGGTTACCGGAACCCCCCGGGAGGTATATGGGCTTTATTGGGCCCATGTAGGAGGAAGGGAGAAGGAGCAAGGGAAGGGGGCGCGCCCCCCAAGCCCAATCCGAATTGGGGAGGGGGGCCGGCCCCCCCTTTCCTTTCTCCTTCCCCCTCTTCCTTTCTTACTACTAGTACTACTTCCTAATACTAGTACTCCTTCCTTCCCCCTCCAAATAAGATAAGGAAAAGAGAGGGAAACCTACTTGGAGTAGGTTTCCCCCTCCCTATGGCGCGCCCCCCCTTGGGCCGGCCACCTCCTCCCTCCCTCCTTTATATACGGGGGTAGGGGGGCACCCTAGTACACACAAGTTGATCATTGATCGTTCCTTAGCCGTGTGCGGTGCCCCCCTCCACGATATTACACCTCAATCATATTGTAGCGGTGCTTAGGCGAAGCCCTGCGACAGGAGAACATCAAGATCGTCACCACGCCGTCGAGCTGATGGAACTCCCCCTCGAAGCCTCTACTGGATTGGAGATCGAGGGTGCGTCATCGAGCTGTACGTGTGTCAAGAACTCGGAGGTGCCGGAGTAACGGTGCTTGGATCGGTCGAACCGGGAGGACGTACGACTACTTCCTCTACGCTGCGTCAACGCTTCCGCTTCGGTCTACGAGGGTACGTAGACAACACTCTCCCCTCGTTGCTATGTCATCACCATGATCTTGCGTGTGCGTAGGAAATTTTTTGAAATTACTACGTTCCCCAACAGTGGCATCCGAGCCTAGGTTTTTATGCTTGATGTTATATGCACGAGTAGAACACAAGTGAGTTGTGGACGATATAAGTCATACTGCCTACCAGCAAGTCATACTTTGGTTCAGCGGTATTGTTGGATGAAGCGGCCCGGACCGACATTACGCGTACGCTTACGCGAGACTGGTTTTACCGCCGTGCTTTGCACACAGGTGACTAGCGGGTGTCTGTTTCTCCAACTTTAGTTGAACCGAGTGTGGCTACGCCCGGTCCTTGTGAAGGTTAAAACGGAGTCTATTTGACAAACTATCGTTGTGGTTTTGATGCGTAGGTAAGAACGGTTCTTGCTAAGCCCATAGCAGCCACGTAAAATTTGCAACAACAAAGTAGAGGACGTCTAACTTGTTTTTGCAGGGCATGTTGTGATGTGATATGGCCAAGACGTGATGCTATATTTTATTGTATGAGATGATCATGTTTTGTAACCGAAGTTATCGGCAACTGGCAGGAGCCATATGGTTGTCGCTTTATTGTATGAAATGCAAACGCCCTGTAATTGCTTTACTTTATCACTAAGCGGTAGCGATAGTCATAGAAGCAATAGATGGCGTAAACGACAACGATGCTACGATGGAGATCAAGGTGTCGCGCCGGTGACGATGGTGATCACGACGGTGCTTCGAAGATGGAGATCACAAGCACAAGATGATGATGGCCATATCATATCACTTATATTGATTGCATGTGATGTTTATCCTTTATGCATCTTATCTTGCTTTGATTGACGGTAGCATTTTAAGATGATCTCTCACTAATTATCAAGAAGTGTTCTCCCTGAGTATGCACCGTTGCGAAAGTTCTTCGTGCTGAAACACCACGTGATGATCGGGTGTGATAGGCTCTACGTTCAAATACAACGGGTGCAAAACAGTTGCACACGCGGAATACTCAGGTTATACTTGACGAGCCTAGCATATACAGATATGGCCTCGGAACACGGAGACCGAAAGGTCGAGCGTGAATCATATAGTAGATATGATCAACATAGAGATGTTCACCATTGAAACTACTCCATCTCACGTGATGATCGGACATGGTTTAGTTGATTTGGATCACGTGATCACTTAGATGACTAGAGAGATGTCTGTCTAAGTTGGAGTTCTTAAGTAATATGATTAATTGAACTTAAATTTATCATGAACTTAGTCCTGGTAGTATTTTGCAAATTATGTTGTAGATCAATAGCTTGCGTTGTTGCTTTCATATGTTTATTTTGATATGTTCCTAGAGAAAAATGTATTGAAAGATGTTAGTAGAAATGATGCGGATTGGATCCGTGATCTGAGGTTTATCCTCATTGCTGCACAGAAGAATTATGTTCTTGATGCACCTCTAGGTGACAGACCTATTGCAGGAGCAGATGCAGACGTTATGAACGTTTGGCTAGCTCAATATGATGACTACTTGATAGTTTAAGTGCACCATGCTTAACGGCTTAGAATCGGGACTTCAAAGACGTTTTGAACGTCATGGACCATATGAGATGTTCCAGTACTTGAAGTTAATATTTCCAGCAAATACCCGAGTTGAGAGATATGAAGTCTCCAACAAGTTCTAAAGCTAAAAGATGGAGGAGAATCGCTCAACTAGTGAGCATGTGCTCAGATTGTCTGGGTACTTCAATCGCTTGAATCAAGTGGGAGTTAATCTTCCAGATAAGATAGTGATTGACAGAATTCTCTAGTCACCATCACTAAGTTGCTAGAACTTCGTGATGAACTATAGTATGCAAGGGATGACGAAAATGATTCCCGAGCTCTTCGTGATGTTGAAATTAACGAAGGTAGAAATCAAGAAAAAGCATCAAGTGTTGATGGTTGACAAGATCACTAGTTTCAAGAAAAGGGAAAGAAAGGGGAACTTCAAGTAGATTTACAAGCAAGTTGTCACTCCCACAAAGAAGCCCAAAGCTGAACCAAAGCCTGAAACTAAGTGCTTACACTGCAAAGGAAATGGTCACTGGAAGCGGAACTGCCCTAAATATTTGGTGGATAAGAAGGATGGCAAAGTGAAAAAGGGTATATTTGATATACATGTGTTTGATGTGTGCTTTACTAGTGTTTATAGCAACCCCTCGGTATTTAGTACTGGTTCAGTTGCTAAGAGTAGTAACTCGAAACGGGAGTTGCAGAATAAACAGAAACTAGTTAAGGGTGAAGTGACGATGTGTGTTGGAAGTAGTTCCAAGATTGATATGATCATCATCGCACACTCCCTATGCTTTCGGGATTAGTGTTGAACCTAAATAAATGTTATTTGGCGTTTGCGTTGAGCATGAATATGATTTGATCATGTTTATTGCGATACGGTTATTCATTTGAAGTTAAAGAATAATTGTTATTCTGTTTACATGAATAAGACCTTCGATGGTTATACACCCAATGAAAATAGTTTGTTGGATCTCGATCATAGTGATACACATAATCATAATATTGATGCCAAAAGATGCAAAGTTAATAATGATAGTGCAACTTATTTGTGGCACTGCCGTTTGGGTCATATCGGTGTAAAGCGCATGAAGAAACTCCATAAAGATGGATTTTCGGAATCACTTGGTTATGAATCATTTGATGCTTGCGAACCGTGCCTTTTTGGGCAAGATGACTAAAACCCCGTTCTCCGGAACAATGGAACAAGCTACTGACTTATTGGAAATAATACATACCGATGTATGCGATCCAATGAGTGTTGAGGCTCGTGGCAAGTATCGTTATTTTCTGACCTTCACAAGATGATTTGAGCAGATATGGGTATATCTACTTAATGAAACATAAGTCTGAAATAGTTGAAAGGTTCAAAGAATTTCAGAGTGAAGTAGAAAAATCATCGTAACAAGAAAATAAAGTTTCTGCGATCTGATCACGGAGACGAATATTTGAGCTACGAGTTTGGTCTTCAATTAAAACAATGTGGAATAGTTTAACAGCTCACGCCACCTGGAACACCACATCGTTATGGTGTGTCCGAACATCGTAACCGCACTTTATTTGATATGGTGCGATCTATGATGTCACTTATCAGTTTACCACTATCATTTTGGGGTTATGCATTAGAGACAGCTGCATTCACGTTTAAAAGGGCACCATCTAAATCCGTTGAGACGACACCGTATGAACTATGGTTTAGCAGTAAACCTAAGCTGTCGTTTCTTAAAGTTTGGGGCTGCGATGCTTGTGTGAAAAAGTTTCATCCTGATAAGCTCAAACCCAAATCGGAGAAGTGCGTCTTCATAGAATACCCAAAGGAAACTATTGGGTACACCTTCTATCACAGATCTGAAGGCAAGATTTTCGTTGCTAAATTCGGATCCTTTCTAGAGAAGGAGCTTCTCTTGAAAGAAGTGAGTGGGAGGAAAGTAGAACTTGATGAGATAACTGTATCTACTCCCTTATTGGAAGGTAGTTCATCACGAGAACCGGTTCCCGTGACAACTACACCAATTAGTGACGAAGCTAATGATATTGATCATGAAACTTCAAATCAAGTTACTACAGAACCTCGTAGGTCTTCCAGAGTAAGATCCGCACCAGAGTGGTGTAGTAATCATATTCTGGAAGTCATGTTACTAGACCATGATGAACCTACGAACTATGAGGAAGCGATGATGAGCCCAGATTCCGCGAAATGGCTCGAGGCCATAAAATCTGAGATATAATCCATGTATGAGAACAAAGTATGGACTTTGATTGACTTGCTCGATGATCAGCAAGCCATGTTAAAAAAATGGATCTTCAAGAGGAAGACGGACACTGATAGTAGTGTTACTATCCACTAAGCTCGACTTGTTGCAAAAGGTTTTCAACAAAGTTCAAAGGTATTGAATACGATGAGATTTTCTCACTCGTATCGATGCTTAAGTCTGTCTGAATCATGTTAGCAATGGCCACATTTTATGAAATCTGGCAAATGGATGTCAAAACTGCATTCCTTAATGGATTTATTAAAGAAGAGTTGTATATGATGCAACTAGAAGGTTTTGTCAATCCTAAAGGTGCTAACAAAATGTGCAAGCTCCAGCGATCCATCTATGGACTGGTGCAAGCATCTCGGAGTTGGAATATACGCTTTGATAAGTTGATCAAAGCATATAGTTTTATATGGACTTACGATGAAGCCTGTATTTACAATAAAGTGAGTGGGAGCACTACAGCCTTTCTGATTAGTATATGTGAGTGACATATTGTTGATCAGAAATGATGTAGAATTTTTCTGCAAAGCATAAAGGAGTGTTTTAAAGGAGTTCTTTAAAAAGAAAAGACCTCAGTAAAAGCTATTTACATATTGAGCATCAAGATCTATTGAGATAGATCAAGACGCTTGATAAGATTTTCAATGAGTACATACCTTGGCAAGATTTTGAAATAGTTCAAAATGGAACAGTCAAAGAAAGAGTTCTTGCCTGTATTGCAAAGGTATGAAATTGAGTAAGACTCAAATCCCGACCACAGCAGAAAATAGAAAGAGAATGAAAAATCATTCCCTATGCCTCAGTCATAGGTTCTATAAAGTATGCTATGCTATGTACCAGAACTATTGTATACCTTGCTCTGTATTTGACAAGGGAGTACAATAGTGATCTAGGAGTAGATCACTGGACATTGGTCAAGAACATCCTTAGTGAGGACTAAGGAAATATTTCTCGATTATGGAGGTGATAAAAGAGCCCGTCGTAAAAGTTACCTCGGTGCAAGTTTTCACACCGATCCAGATGACTCTAAGTCTCAATCTGGATACATATTGAAAGTGGGAGCAATTAGCTAGAGTAGCTCCGTGCAGAGCATTGTAGACATAGAATATTTGCAAAATGCATACGGCTCTGAATGTGGAAGACCCGTTGACTAAGCTTCTCTCACAAGCAAAACATGATCACACCTTAGTACTCTTTGGGTGTTAATCACATAGCAATGTGAACTAGATTATTGACTCTAGTAAACCCTTTGGGTGTTGGTCACATGATGATGTGAACTATGAGTGTTAATCATATACAGATATGAATATTGGTGTTAAATCACATGGCGATGTGAACTAGATTATTGACTCTAGTGCAAGTGGGAGACTGAAGGAAATATGCCCTAGAGGCAATAATAAAGTTATTATTTATTTCCTTATTTCATGATAAATGTTTATTATTCATGCTAGAATTGTATTAACCGGAAACATAATACATGTGTGAATACATAGACAAACATAGTGTCACTAGTATGCCTCTACTTGACTAGCTCGTTTATCAGAGATGGTTATGCTTCCTAGCCATGGACAAAAGAGTTGTCATTTGATTAACGAGATCACATCATTAAGAGAATGATGTGATTGACTTGACCCATTCCGTTAGCTTAGCACTTGATCGTTTAGTATGTTGCTATTGCTTTCTTCATGACTTATACATGTTCCTGTAACTATGAGATTATGCAACTCCCGTTTACCGGAGGAACACTTTGGGTACTACCAAACGTCACAACGTAACTGGGTGATTATAAAGGAATACTACAGGTGTCTCCGAAGGTACATGTTTAGTTTGCATATTTCGAGATTAGGTTTTGTCACTCCGATTGTCGGAGAGGTATCTCTGGGCCCTCTCGGTAATACTCATCACTTAACCCTTGCAAGCATTATAACTAATGAGTTAGTTATGAGATGACGTATTACAGAACGAGTAAAGAGACTTTCCGGTAACGAGATTGAACTAGGTATTGGATACCGACGATCGAATCTCGGGCAAGTAACATACCGATGACAAAGGGAATAACGTATGTTGTTATGCGGTTTGACTGATAAAGATCTTCGTAGAATATGTAGGTACCAATATGGGCATCAAGGTCCCGCTATTGGTTATTGACCAGAGACATGTCTCGGTCATGTCTACATTGTTCTCGAACCGTAGGGTCCGCACGCTTAAGGTTTCGATGACAGTTATATTATGAGTTTATGTATTTTGATGTACCGAAGGTTGTTCGGAGTCCCGGATATGATCACGGACATGACGAGGAGTCTCGAAATGGTTGAGACATAAAGATTGATATATTGGAAGGATATATTTGGACACCGGAAAGGTTCCGGAAGAATTTGGAGCTCCGGGAGGTTACCGGAACACCCCGGGAGGTATATGGGCCTTATTGGGCCCATGTAGGAGGAAGGGAGAAGGAGCAAGGGAAGGGGGCGCGCCCCCCAAGCCCAATCCGAATTGGGGAGGGGGGGCCGGCCCCCCCTTTCCTTTCTCCTTCCCCCTCTTCCTTTCTTACTACTAGTACTACTTCCTAATACTAGTACTCCTTCCTTCCCCCTCCAAATAAGGAAAAGAGAGGGAAACCTACTTGGAGTAGGTTTCCCCCTCCCTATGGCGCGCCCCCCCTTGGGCCGGCCACCTCCTCCCTCCCTCCTTTATATACGGGGGTAGGGGGCACCCTAGTACACACAAGTTGATCATTGATCGTTCCTTAGCCGTGTGCGGTGCCCCCCTCCACGATATTACACCTCAATCATATTGTAGCAGTGCTTAGGCGAAGCCCTGCGACAGGACAACATCAAGATCGTCACCACGCCGTCGTGCTGACGGAACTCCCCCTCGAAGCCTCTACTGGATTGGAGATCGAGGGTGCGTCATCGAGTTGTACGTGTGTCAAGAACTCGGAGGTGCCGAAGTAACGGTGCTTGGATCGGTCGAACCGGGAGGACGTACGACTACTTCCTCTACGCTGCGTCAACGCTTCCGCTTCGGCCTACGAGGGTACGTAGACAACACTCTCCCCTCGTTGCTATGTCATCACCATGATCTTGCGTGTGCGTAGGAATTTTTTTGAAATTACTTCGTTCCCCAACACACACCTTGTATGGACTGCTGATTGTTCTTGATGTCGAGCCCCTTCAGATTGAAGAAGTAACTCCACATGGCCCTTGAGTGTATCAAGTTCCGTCAGCTTGTAACAGCCGTGACGGCCATGTTTTTTTTCGTTACCTATGCTCTCCTGTAATATTCAAAAAGAGCCAGGCCTCTCTCAAATGGATACAACACAAAATGATAGCATAACAATTTTTGACACAACAGGAAAACAGAACAATGATTCCATAATGAAGTTACCACGCTAGCACACAGTATATGACATTGTTAAACAACAGCAAGACAAAGATAATTGCAGTCCTACAAAGCAAAGATCATAAAAGACCCCCGTGCAAATTATTCTTTTGTTCACAAATAGTGTTAGAATCACCATCTTCCTGAAAGATACTATATACGCGGTACAACCCTGCAATGAATCTCCCAAAAAAAACACCAACAAGCTATGCATGCATGTATGCATGGGTTCAGCTCTAGTCACATGCACAACTGAGCTAGCTAGAGCATTTTTCATGGGAAAACAAAGAGCAGCTCGCATAAGAAGCTACCAAGGAGTAAGTTCTCCTGGACATGTTCTGCTCTACTTACATCAACAACCAAGTTGAAGTTTCTCTACAACAACCGCAAAGCCTTTCAGTCCCGAACAAGTTGGGGTAGGCTAGAGTTGAAACTCACAAGACATCGAAACCATGTCATGGTACTGGAACGCAGATAGCTAGCTTCCACGCACCCCAGTCCGTGGCTAAATCTACTCTAGCTGTCTAGCATACATAAATCATGGTTGATCCAATCTATATCAAGGCACGTCTCCTCCCAAAAAGGATGACAAACAAGGAGAAAAGCATGCATAAATCACAGTCAATCCAATATATATCAAGCCAATACATTGCACAACAAATAACAAAATAACAAAAAACATTCTAACAGCGACCAAATCAAAATTAAAGTAGCTATGTTTAGGAAGATAACATCCCTAACCATCTAAGAAACAGACATTCAACAGCACCTGCACATGCATTGGTAAGAAAAGGAGTAAAATTCAGTAGAAACTAGAAACCAGGAGATAAAACCAAGTGCCATATCATATTCTTGATAGTTAACCTAAACCATGGTGGTGCCAAGTCTAAGTTACTAGTCTATAATAATCTATGCAGTGCATTGTACACACCTCCACCAGGGACCAGAAGCATTATATCATCAGCTCGATGGCCGCCGGAGCAGAGCAATCTTGGAAGCTAGTTCCTAGAGCAGACAAGAGAAAGTGGAGAAACCAGGGGCTCACCTTTGTATCCGAGAAGACGCAGTCATGGGAGCCCAGATCATCACACGTTGTACAGACTGCTGGATGGTCTCGATGCCTAGCCACTTCATGTGCCTACTGGACACCTATTTTACAAGCAAAAACAATACTGGTGAAGTGAAGAGAGTAGAAAAGGCATGGCGAGGACCAACATTCCGACGCACTGAGAACATCAAACCTCACTGAACAATCACCTTCATCAAACAAGACCTGTCTACTTTGTGCTGGGACTTGTCTACAATTCAAATATATCAAGGTAAAAATCTAAACCGGAGGCACCCAAGGGAGGACACAGATCATTGTGGCAAAAGAACCTCTGAACCGAACGTCCACCCAGTCCAGCAACCTAAAATGCATGCCAAATGGAACTAACTAGTTCTGGACATCACTGAACTAAAATAGAACTCTAGATGAACACCAACAAATGAGGGAACTAAGCATTAACAAATTACTAGCCAAAATAATTGTGCGCCACTTTTAGATTCTAGTCATGGAATCATTATTTCCCTGGGAGCACTGTTCACACAAGGAGAATAAATTCATACACAATATTGATTGGACCAAGTGTTTATTCATCTTGAGGTGAGCAGAAACAGAATCATACATGCAAGCACTATAAAATGCACGTGGATTGAAAAGAAAATAAATTCATGCAGTTTCAAAGTATCTGATAGTGAACATAAACATAGAGAGAAGGCACACAACTAATTAGCCCATCCTATACCAAAATCAGAGGCCCGTGGTCCTGAACTATTTCTCCTACAGCTTAATCTTCTACCACAGTTGGTTATAGCCTCAAAGACGCTTTTTTATGTGAGATTTAGCAAGACTGAACAAGGGAAAAAGATGTCCAGTAAAGGTAAAACTACAGATAGATCATAGATCAGGTTTCTACAGATAGATCATAGAACAGGTTTCCTTTTCATAGAACAGGTTTCCTTCCTAGTAAAGGTAAAACTACAGATAGATCATAGAATCATGCTGGTTGTTTTCGCTCTCTCTGGTTTCATTAATATAATGGGACCGGGGGGTTTAAACCCCCTTTTATCTAAAAATATTGAACAAGGGAAATCTAGGTGCAGGTGTTTTAGTGTTCATTTAAGACCGTCCATCATGGCAGCACTATATCGTTGGCTCGATTGCCAGAGCAGAGCAGTCTTGAAAGCTAATTCCCATAGCAGAGTAGATACAGAGGAGGAACGAGAACCAGGGACTGACCTAAGTAGTTGTACCGAGGAAGCAGCCATGTGGGCCCACATCATCACAACGTGTACGGACCGCTGGATGGTCTCCATGTCGTGCCCATTCAGATTGAAGGGGCGACTCCACATGGCCCTTGAGTATATCAAGTTCCGTCGGCTTGTAACAACCATGACAGCCATGTTATTTTGTCTTTACCTATGCTTTCCTGTAATATTCAAACAAGAGAGTCAGGTCTCTCTCAAATGGACACAACACAAAATAATAACATAACAATATTTGAGATTAATCAACACATAGCAATGCTACAGGAAAACAGAACAATGATTCCATCATGCAGTTACCACCCTAGCACACAGTATTGGCTACATAGTAAGCTCTAAAACTAAGAAACTCCGCACCCAACTTTCTTCCTGGAACATGCCTAGAGTAATTAAGCATGGCACCTTACTCCGTTGATCAATGTCACAGATAGCCACAGCTTGATGGCCGGCACACACCATGTAAATCTTGAACAAAAGCACAAGTTTAACAATGACAAAGCATGTCCCACAGACAAACACGGGCATGCATAATTCTACTCATAACCAATGTGTGTTCAACATGAAGGTAGCAACCTGAGAGAACTCCACAATGAACAAAACCTAATTTTAAGGATCCTGCTATTACAACAACACGGCAAAGTAGCCCACTAAGTCACACACAGCGGTTGTCAGGCCGAGCAATGAGTGAAAGCAGGGCACATGAGGAGGAGATCGTCCATCATGGGACCACTATATCATTGGCTCAATGGACGGACCAGAGCAGTCTCGAAGCCTAGTTCCCAAAGCAAGTAGGGGAGGAAGGAGAACCAGGGACTCACCTAAGTAGTTGTCTCCAAGGAGGCAGTCACGGGAGCCCAGATCACCACAGCGTGTATGGACTGCTGATTGTTCTCGATATCGAGCCTCTTCACATTGGGGGCGACTCCATGTGGCCCTTGATTGTATCATGTTCTGTCGGCTTGTAACAACCATGTCTGCCAGGTTAATTTTATTTCTTTACCTATGCTCTCCTCTATAATATTCAAACAAGAGAGTCAGGTCTCTCTTGAATGGACAACACAAAATGAATTTGCCATATGTTCAACAGTAGCAAGATTAAAATTTTGGGCACTGCAACCAATAGGTGTACTAAGCATGCATAAGTGCATAACCACTCCAGCATGCTAACATGAATTTAACAGGCAGTACTTTGTATACAAGTGCTAAAAAGTATTCATACAAATTCTCATCGAGTTCGAAGCAGAATTCAAAAGGTCCAGTTTCAACACGCAAAATCTCAAACGTGGTTTAGTTAAGTTCGAAATCCACAACATCTTGTTAACAGTTAAAAATCTCTAGCAAAAGCAGCACAACAGTCCACTTCAAAATTGCCAAAACCAATAAGCTCTACTACACTGACTACAAGGTTCAGTTTCGGCAAAAAAAAAATACAGTTTCAACAAGCAACATCTTGCTAATTTCAGTTTTATCATAAAAAAAGTTGAGCCATTTATTCAGTTCAGTTTTGAGTAGTTTCAGCTAAGCAACGGTCTAGCATGCAAATAATGACAGTTTGCAAAGTTCTTTTTAAAGAAGAACAAACCAACTAAAGCGAAGGCAGATGCACATTCAGAAAGTGGAGGGAGGCATTTTAATTAGCAATAGAAGTGAAACACACCAATCTGATAAATCTTGCTATCAAAACAGAGATGATAATCTACTGTACAAGCAAGCATTTGACTATTGGACATTTTAATATTTCAAAATGCCAGAATTAACTAGCTTTGTGATGAAAAGGAAGACAAGCAAGTGTCTCCCTTATCAGAAGACCCTCTTGCACATAAGAATATATGTGGGTCTAATGCCCCTCTTGCAGGGTCATAGGAATATCGTGTGGCAGATTTCACATCTGATGCTCCATACCACAACAATGCATAGTAGTTAGCTAACAACTTGAATCTGTGCTAAGAAGCTGAAGTTAGAAGAATATTACGCTTATGTTACTGGCATCAGGACCTTCCCATTTGCTTCAGTTTTCTGGCTCCCCTGTGACCTTCCATCCGCTGCTTGTGTTTGTTTCACTTGAGAGGCCTTGTAGTAACCACAAATAAGACCGTAAGCAAACAGAGAGATGCGCTAACTATGAAGAAAGTTGCAGTTTTTCTCACCTAAACAATTAATGTAGTAGATTCACAGGAATACCTCCCTGTGACATGGACATGAGCAGATAGATAGATTGATGCGCTCTAGCAAGCTGGGACCTCTCCACTAGTCTCTGCAAAGAAGAAAGTTTCAGTTTTTTATATGTGGTGCAGTAAGCAAGCAATTCAGGCAAAAATGAACAGAGGATCACCGCGCGGAGAGGAATACTTGGTAGCAAGCAAACTAACAGACTGACATTTTGCTATATATCAAGCCTCTATACAGATTTCATTCATATATAGAACACACAAAGTTGAGAAGATGTCCATACATACACTAGAAAGAAATTGAAAGAAAACATGGTGCAGATTCATGGAAATTGAACATCCAACCGAATTCGGTTTTGGGCATTTAATCTGCAAGTGTGCGTGCAGATTCATGGATTATGACACAAGTACCAATAAAACCATGCATATATACTCTCAGGAATATGGACCTTTTAGACATTGCAAACCCAGAGGCCATGGATGGTTACAACAACATGGATTTAGGAAACATGCATACATAAGCATGGCATGTGAGCCTGATTGGACAGATCCACCATAACCGAGCGATACAACATGAGTCAGACCTCGGACAGTTTGTGCGTATTTATCAAGCACCCAAAGTAATATATGTTGCATGCATCACTCACTATGTAGTCAGTAATTGCTGGCATCATAACAAGCACACAGTTGATGCTACATTTCGGGCAACAAGGACGTCCCGGTAGGCGGCAAATATGTAGGCGTACACGACGATGAGCACCATGATGTCATCCAGCAGGCCATGGTACCCCAGGGAAAGCTGGAACCAAAACAGCAAGATCATACACAGAAGCTTTTGGATTTCCTGGAGATGATATGTCAGAAAGGAGATGGCTGAACTAAACTTACTGCGTTGCCTGCCTTGAGAGAGAAGGTCCATAGGACTCACAAGGTAAAGCATAACAAGGGTTGTCTGCAAGCATTCCAACATGTTAAATTTAGATAAGGAAGATTGTGAACGGTCAAAATGATTGTACAATATAAACCATGAATCTGCACACACACTTGCAAGCATTCCAAGAGGGTAAATTCAGAATAGGAAGATTCATGGAATTTAATTTACATAGATAGATGCTCTCTACTCTCTAGCAAGATAGGACCTCTGAGAGAAGAAAGTTTCAGTTTTAGGTGAAATATGTGGTGCAGTAAGCTTCAGTTTCTCTGCCCTACTCTCTACTCTACTCGTAAGCCAGGAACATATATATGTGGTGCAGTAAACAAGCAAATTCAGGCGAAAACAAACAGAGGGTGACCGGGGAGAGAAATACATGGTAGCAAGCAAACTAACAGACTGATGTACAATTTGCTATATATCAAGCCTCTCTAGAAATTTCATTTCATAAATGGAACACACAAAATTAAGAAGATGTTGTGGTGTCGGTCCATGGAGAAGAAGCACATGGCCGCCAGCGCGTGGTTGTTCTCCTGCACTGCACAAGTTAAGTTGAGAACAAGACCATCTTGAGCAACAAGGATTGCTTTCAGGAAGCAACAATGTGATTCTATCAGCTGACTGGTTGGTAGCAAGCAAACTAACAACAGGCTGGCATTGCCATCAGACGGAGCTTCTAAAAATTTCATTCATAAAATGCACAAAATCAAGATGTCTCTCTTAGCTTGTTAGTAGAATTTGCACAAATTAAATTAGCACTAGTGTAGGTTTTGGGCTTGAACCGAAAAATGGTGCATAGACATAAAAAATTAAGCATGTACCAGATATACGCAATGCGTATTCTATTCATCATGCATAATCGTGATGCTCCAGTTTTAGGCCTGTACATTCAAATGGAACCACAACTTGCTCTTGTGTATATGACAAGTACAGTACAGTAGAGTTGAAAAAAATCAGATCTGGATGCCATGAGACCAAATGGAACCAGTACAGTACGGTAGAGTTAGAAATGGAACCAAAAAACTTGGGTCTTTCTGCTCACTACGTGCACCTTTAGAGACCAGCCACAATACAAAGACAAACATCTTGTTCTACCTTGAGAGAGAGAGCCATGCTAGCTGATGCAATACTAAAAGGTATTATTGGGCTGAAAAGATGAGTATTTGCATTTGCAAAACTACACACACGAAGCGCAACAACACCAACTTGAAGGAACTAGACCAACTACCGGAACAGAGCAACAAGTGGAGTATTTGCAAGGAAGAGAGCAACGCCAATTTCAATTTGAAGGAACAAATTAAAGCAGCAAGTGGAGTATTTGATTGCAGGATTGCAGCAAGCAACAAGTGCAGGATTCTGCCTGCATGCCGAGCAAAGATCTGAAACATGGTGGACGTGGAGGGAGCAGAGGACGTGCAGGGTGCTCACCGCTGCGCTGCGCTGGATTTGGTCCGTCGGGAGGAGATGGGTCGTCGTCGCTTAACCGCGTCCTTCACCGAGCAGACCCCTCCTCTCCCGGTGTCGTCGACGCAGCGAGCAGCCATCCCCCGAGCAGAAGCGCGCGCCGTGGACGTAGACGCAGCAGCGGCAGCGCCGACGCCGTTCTCGCGGATCCGCGGGAGCCTCGCCTCCGCCGCGCGCCGACGGTGGACGTTCCCGCCCGGCCCTGCCTGAGGCCGCCAACTCGACTCAGAGGGCTCAATCCCGCGAGAGGACCACCGGCACCGAGGCAGGCAGGTGGAAAGGGGGAAGGGCGGAGGTCGCCGGGGTGGGCGGCGGCGGCGGCGGCGATTGGCGACGCCGGCCAGGGTTCTTGCCTGGATGGGGATGGGAGGAAGCATGGAGAGAAAGTGAGGGTTGGGGCTGCTCACGGGCTCTTGATGGATTCATTATTAGGTGGGCCACGCAAGGAGCATCTTTCGTTTCGTTTGAACTCCTCCGCGCGTCCGCCAAAACCAAAATATTGCGCGCCCTCGGCCTCAGCGGCGGGAAGTAATTTGTGCAGCCTTTTGGCCTTTTGGCGGGACGCGTCTGAACGGTTCTCATAGGTCAATCCCTTCCTCCCACGGATTGCTCCCATCTGCTCGATCCTAACCATCCATCTCTCTTAGATCCGACGGCAGAGGCCTCATGTCACGCGGATCATGCCCCTCCTTCCGGTACTTCCTCCGTTTTTATTTACTCCGCGTATTAGCTTTGGTCAAAGTCAAGCTTTGTAAACTTTGATAAAGTTTGTAGGCAGAAAATATTAACATATACAATAACAAATCAATATCATTATAGTCATTATTATTGAATGTACTTTCACATCGTAGTAGATTTGTTATGGTAAACATTATTGAATATATGCAGAGTAAATAAAAACGGAGGGAGTAAATACAACCCGTCAAAGTCTTTTACCGCTCCCCGCCAACTTCGGCCTAGGTTTTCAATGGATTGTTATAAAACCATAAAAATATATCTAAAAACCAAGTTCAATATAAATATTGCATGAAACTAAAATAATGTTGAAATCGATTTATTATTTATTTTTAACTATAACCACTATAATTTTTTTCCTCCGTCAAAATTTCAATCGTGCATCTCACAGCGGAGACGCGGACGGACCTCGAGGAGAACCCTTTTTCGGCTAGGGTTCGCCACCGTCGCGGGGGTATATCCTTGGATCTTGAGGTAGATCAATCATAGTCTTCGTTGCCATCAGGGGTTGCAGGAGCAGCGCGACCGGATGGTGAGGGGTTGGGGGTGGAGGGTGTGTCATCTATGTCTGCACGTCGGATGTGTGAAGAGGGAACATGCGCATTGGAGGAGAACGGTCGGCCCTGATGTTGGACGTATGTGATGTTGTAGGTATGAATTTGCAATCCAATTTGGTTTGGATGTATTGACAATTGGGTATTAGGAGCCGGTGTCGCTGTATATATGAACATAAACCAATGTAAAACAAAACCCAAAAATGCATGATGCAAGTTATCGCAAACCAAAATATCTCCTCTCTTTGAGTTCTAGGTTTTTTTTTGTTCACGTGTGTGCTGACGTCGACCATATCGTATGTAAGTAATTTCCAGCGACAGTTTGATATCGTTCTACAAAGACCATGTTCATTGCGATATCCAGCTACGACAGAGAGAGGATCTGTGATGACGGCGTTTGATGTAATGAAGGTGGTCCATCAGCTCGAGGGGGAGGAGAGAGACTTCGGTGGCCGGAGATATGGTAGTTGCCGGTGGCGGAGGTGGAGGTTGCGTGGGTGGGAGGGGGAGCGGAGCAGGAGATGGGAGGAGCGGCGGCTGTGGCTGGGGATTTGGTGGTTTCCTTCCTCTAGCTTGGTCTCTCTCTCTCTTTGTTGCTTGCTTGATCAACCACACACGCCACAGATCGATGCTTTCGAGCCCTCCCACGGATCAAGGGCTTCCCGGTTGATCCCAGGCGCCCAACACCTAGCAATCCGATGGTCCGCGACATTTCGTGGTACTAGGTGTTAGGAGGTTCGGGGCGGGGGCTACAACTAGTATTGAATCTACGGTTGGTTGGCGGGATTTGTTCTGTTTCTACTGTCCAGTCTTCTCTTTTGCTGCTTGGTCAACTGCACATGACATGAATTGATCGTTTACCATTGGTCGGTGCCTCCCACGGATCAAGCGCTACCGAGTCGATCCCGGCTGCCGACACTACTACAAATTTTGCTAGGTTTGCTATCGATTTGCACATTTGTCCGTTTCGCATTTCTACTTGTCCACTCTTTCTCTTTGCGGGTAACAACTTAACCCAATTGCCCAACTAAGTGTATGGCGTCATGTTGTCCAATCAACCATGCTTAACCCTATATATGTGTGTGAAAAAACAATAAGATGAAATGATACCACCGATGTAACTTAACAAGTAAAAGGCACATGAAACATGACATACATTAACCATCGTATCGCATGAAATAACTATTTTATTCTAAATCATGTTGACAAGGTGGATGATGTTGAGAACGGCAATTATCAAACATTGTTTCTTCCATGCCTTCGATGCACACTATAATTCTTATCATGTGAACACTAAACAATTGAAAATAATTTTAAAATGATTATAGGATTGGTTTTGTTTCTCTAACCGGTCATATTTGATGATATTCCACCTAGCTCAATATATGTCGTATGTATTTGTATTCCAAGAGCAACTACACACCTCAATACATGACTTACATAATCTAGAGACTTTGGATGATTATTTTGAATGGAGAAGGACCGTCATGGGTGGCGGCCTGTAATGTGAGAGCATTTTAAGCAAGTTGTTGTTACATCATATAGATTTGTTATCGTAAATATTTATATTCTTTACTATAAATTTGGTCAAACTTTACGAAGTTTGACTTCAGTCAACTTTAATATGCAGAGTAAATAAAAACGAAGGGAGTACGTAGGTAGTATGTTAGCTAGTGCCCACCTTAGCATGCATCACACTAGGCACTGGGTAGGCTGGTGTAGGTGATGGGAGGCGATGATAGGTGGCCATCAACATGAGCAACCCGCTGAGTTCGCGGATGGACTCTCCCTCTCTCCCCGTCACGATTAATTGGGAGGAGAAAATTACAGAGCCTTGCTAACTCATCGACCAAAGCTCTTGATTCTCTATGACAATTAATGATCGTCGCGATTATAAGTGAAGTCCCTTGCCATATGGAAACAATCATATAGCAGCGGACGCCCCAGCCGGATGTATTACCGCTGTCTTGCATTGCTGAAATAATGACGTCTGATGAAGTGCCAGAGTTGAAGATCAACTCGTTGCAGCCAAAACTTGTTGCTAAGTTTAGTCCAAACCGAAGCGCACGTTGGGTAGAATTGAGCTTTCAATTTTGAAACATAGTGATTCACGTACGTACCAACCATGCACATGCACATTAAAGGCTCGGGAGATTAATTAGCATCCTCACATAAACCGAGTTTCTCTCTAAACATAAAGTATAACCACGAATCCATGCATGCATGCCATGATCTATGATGTTAAATTGCTTGAAATATAGCCGTAACCAAGTAAAATGCAAAATAATCCAATCAACCATGACGTGTGTCGCTTGGGTGCATGCATGCATGGTCGGGGACGGCGCGCAGTGAGGCTGGAGGACGCGTGAATGGGGGCCAAATTCAGGCGGGGAAACACGGTGGAGCTATGTCGGAGGCGGGAAGACGGCCGAAGATTGATTGGGTGGTTGCGCACGTCGGCGATGTACGCAACGTATGACTCCGTTTCCGACGCTAGCTTGAGGAGGACGATGACTACCGACGCCATATTCATTAATTCCGTTGACTGACCGGTGAGCACGTGCACGTGTCTCCGGGGCCAGCCAGACCGACCATGGACATGGAGCATAAAATGGACGTACGGCAATGTCGATGATGCGGGCGGCAATGTGTTGTTTGCGCGGTCAGTTTCGTCTCGCGCGTCTCTCCTAATAAGGCTCAAACGATTCAACTTGATGGACCTCTCATCGACGACGTAGGGCAGATGGAGGATGAGAATGGGCGGAAGTCCATTGGTCGACGGTGAGATGCATGGTCATTGGGTCAAAGCGAGGATTAATTACATGCATGCCCCGTTTTAATGGTAATGAGAGCGTCGATTCGTTGGGTCGACGGTGCACCTGCCTGCCTGGTAGTAATTTTGCCTCCGGTTCTGTTGAGTCAACGCAACAGCAGCCAACCCCAAACTTGGTGGCTATTGTTGGGTCCGGAGGAACGGGCAAGACAACCCTCGCAAACCAAGTGTACCAAGAGCTCCAAGGCCAGCTGGATTGCCATGCTTTCTGTTCCGTGCGACGGAATCCAGACAAGGCCCGGGTTTTGCGCTCCGTTTACAACCAGCTCTATTCTTCTTACAATAGAGTTTGACAGAATAACAAAAAAAACACGTAGACAGTTCAACAGAGTTAATAGCATATTGCATCATAATTTACCACATAGTGCAACATGTCAACACAGTTAACTAGCACATAGTACCTACGCTTAGCTGGATTCCCTTTTTCTTAGTCCTAAATGGTGACATGGAAGCTTTTTTGAGCCATACGTACTGGTAGTTAACATAGTATTACCAAGCATATATACTACTAGTTAACAATGTCGGCCGTATCTGGTGGTGGTGATGGTATCCTGTCGGCATTAGACCCGGGATACAGCCTCACCGGGCTCGGCGTTTTCATTTCTTGTAGTGGCCATTTGGTGGCTAATTCTGGATTGTTATGAGTTGGCATTCGAGCACACTCAAACTAATGTTGAAATGTAAGAAAGACAATGAAGATCAAATTACCAACTAGTTGAGCTAGCTCACATTAATCAATCTATATACCAGATACACCACCTATTCGATGGACTAATGGATCTACTAACTAATTGATGGATTGACTAATCAATCTACCAACTAATCGATCTATATAACTAGGAACACTACCAACTAATCGATCTATATAAACAATACTAATAACTAATAATCGATCTATATAAATTAACTAAGGAGCTCACCGAGAGGCGGGAGTTGAGGGAGGTCCTCCGCCTCCCTCTTGACCGCTAGGAGTGGCGGGAGCTCCTCTGCCCCATTCTTGACCGGCGGCAGCGGCGTGCGCGAGCTGCTCGCACCGGAGGAGCTGCCCGTGCCGGTGTGCCGAAGAGCCGAGCCTATCGCCGGTCGGCAGCGGCGGGGCGTAGGCGGTGGTGGGAGCGTGAGGTGTCGGGGAGAGAGAGAGAGAGAGAGAGAGAGAGAGAGAGAGAGAGAGAGAGGGCGATCTAGGTTCAAGAGGATATTTATCCACGATAAGAAACATTAGTGGCATTTGGTGATTCAAAAACTCTGCTGGAACTGTTTAGTAATTTAGCAGCGTTCCGGCTAGAGGAACACGACGAATGATGGTACAACGCAGCGTGCTCTGAACGGCAAACGCTGCTGATAATGTTGAAGCAATTTATTTGAGGTTAGTTTTAAATAAAAGGCCATTTAATATAATAAGTTTGGTAGCGTATAATCCAGCTCGAAAGCTGCTCAAGTACAATCCAGCTTTGTTTCCTTACAAATTAACGCTGCTGGTAAGGATTAAGCAATTTAGGAGTTGAAGCTCAACTATTTTGTCTTTTGCCTTCTGATTTATATGAACAGATAGTTTAAGTATATACTTAACTGTTTATTAACATAATATTAGATAAATACCAAAAATTTATTGAAAGTTTCGGAGAGGAGCCACGGAATTGAAGTGTTGGCTGGCAGGTTAATCGACAAGAGAGACCGATGATGTTCGCATGCACACTGTTGATCACATGATAACAAAAATTTCTATAGAAGTAATATGCACCATTAGACATTTACATATCCAATTATAAATTTATTTGAGGTTGCTCTTAAATAAAAAGGCAAATTACAATATATTAAGTACAATAACTAGTCTAGCAGTCTGTACTCAAAAGCGGACGCTGCTAACATTGCCATTAGCGGCGTTTATTTTCTGAAAGATGCTGCTGGCAAAATAAAAGCATTTACCTGTCCAATCATTAAATTTTGTTCTTTCTTTTGCTTTCCAACTTATATGAACAAAGCTAAAAAACAACAACATAATGTATAACAAAGGATTTTGAATATAATGAGAGAACTTAATGTTTATATGCTAATTAATACAATTGCATGCAGCGAACTGACCACTGCATGTCATTTTTAGTAGTCTCAAGTCATTAAAAACATATACGCCTGGTTGATTCCTTTATTTATGCCAAAAAACAAGAAACAACGTGAAAGTTAATGCACCACGCCTATATGTTTTGGGACTACACCTAGACGGAGGGAGTATGTATAGAATGCTATTGATCTTGATTACCGTGTGATAAGAGAAAATACTTTAAAGTGCATTGGAAAGATAGAAGTACACTCTTTTATGGACAAATTTTAAACCCAAACGTACACTCTTCACCGGACAGAGGGAGTATGTGCTTAGTTTTTGTAGCTAAGCTTCCCTCTTTTAATTGTTTAATACCTAAACTCCTTCATGCATTGGTTGGTAGTCATATTGCATAGGTCCATGTTAGCATCGTTTTCTCCTGAGGTCACCATAATGCTCTCTCTCCTCTTTAGTTGCTTTGCCACATCATTTTTTTGCTTATGTCACACCTTTAACATCGGTACACCTTGGAGCACTGGAAAGGGCCTTACACGCCATAGTTCTAGCGGTGCTCTTTGTCAGGCGAGATGTCATCGTGAGAGGAGGCAGGTGTCCAAACACGGTGAAGATTGCTTAAGCCTACGCCAACAGAGGTATCCGTCGCTGATGGGCAGGGGTGCATCGGCGGCCCTCCATAGTCACAAGCGTGGCGGCGTCATCTACCTCTGCTTACATGGAGGAAGTTGGGGCTCGTGCTGGCATTGATTGGCGCACTATGGCATGGGCAGCCTCCCGACTGCTGCGGAAGTTGTGTATGGTGGGATGACGACCTACCCATTCATTAGCGTCTCTTTGGCCTAGCATCGAGTACTGACTGAGATTATTATCTGCAGATCCGTTTTCTAAGTGTTGGTTGTTTTATTCATCTCTTTGCAGTGATTATGCCATGATTGTTTTTATTTTATACTCTGTTTAATAACAATAGTTGTGTGTATCATCATAATGGAGAGGCTAAGTGTTCGAACCTCCTTTTCGGAAAACAAATCTAGGCCTTAGCCCCTTGTGGTTAGGAAAGAGCGGACGAGGGCCGGACACATGTCCTCATGTCCACCTAAATGGACTAAAAGGTCAACTCATTGGAGTTGCCATTAGACCGGTTTCCAACATCCGATCACTGACTGGTCAAAAAGCCTGACCCACCCGGAAGCCTCAAACCGGCCTCAAACGCCTGGGCTGAACGTCACCCTTCATATCCAGCCAAATCTATGGCCGGTATGGGGTTGCCCGAGCGCGTCTGCCAGGTTGGATTGACGATCGGGTCCCACACAAAATCGCCCAAAAATCCAATGGTCTGACGGGCATCTCCTCCGAAAGGATGTGAATGTCGTGTGGCGCCACTTCGGCTCGCCGCCCGAGGGCCAAAGTCCGGCCATTTAACTCGGACGATGACTCCCAGCCCTTGCCCTAGCCACATCCGCTTCCTCCCTCTCTGCACCGCCCGCCCAAGCCGCAACCACTTCTCTCCCTCTTCACTCGTCGTCCGCGAGAGCCATGACCCAGCAGAGGGTGACCACGCATGCTATGCTGACACTAGAGCGCCGCTTCCAGCTGCTCGAGGAGATCCGAGCTAGGCGCGCCGCCTGGATCGCAGCTGGCTGCCTCCGGACTGGCCGGAGCCGGAGGAGGAAGATGAAATAGAGGGGGCAACAACCGGTGGGGGGCAGTAGCTGAAAGCGGAGCAACAACCGAAGCCCATGGAGGGCGCGGATCCAGAGGAGAAGGACGCGGGGGAGCCGAAAGAGCAGCCAGAGCCGACTACGGCCTTCGCCATGGCGGAGTTCAAGGTTTTGCCCAAGCGCCGAAGATGGCGGAGCAGACCACTATTTTGGAGTCCATCAAACCTGTGTGGAGGCCAATCGGCGTTTCATCCAGTAGGAACGGGCGGAGATCGACAAGCTTTTTGCCGAGTTGGAGATGGAGGCCGTCGCGGAGTCAGAAGAGATGCAGTTGCAACTGCCAGCCATGTACCCAGAGCCTGGCACAGAGATCGTGGACATCTCCGACGACGACAAGTTGTGTAGGCTAGGTTGTTGATCTAAGTACTCCATCTGGTCCTTTTTACTCTGCATATAAGAATTGTCTGGAGTCAAACTTCGTAAAGTTTGACCATATCTATATGAAAAAATATTAACATATACAATGCTAAATTTATACAATATGAAAATTAAAGTCATGACACATCTAATGTTGTTGATTTCACATTATGAATGTAGGTATTTTCTTTTTTCTATAAAGTTGGTCAAAGTTTATGAGGTTGGACTTTAGAGAAATCTTATATACGAGCTAAAAGGGCCGGAGGAAGTAGTATTTAAGCTTTTTTCATGTTTTGTAAGGATTTAAGGTTTGAAGTATGAAGTATTCGGATGGAGAGAAGAAAAATTGAAGGCTGCCCAGTCACTGCTTGCGGACGTGTCTGGACACGTCTGCGGGCGTTTGAGGAACTGGATTTGGTGTTGATGGTTGTAGATGCTTTTACGCTTTGATGTTTAATTACGACGTACGCCATGTCCATCCTGCAGCGTGCCACGAGGTGGGCGACGTGCAGGCTCGCCCATCCAGCATCACCCGCAATCATGGTTGAAACATATACTCCGTATAAATCTGGAGCATCCATCCAGCATGTACAGCCTCACCCATCAAGCATCACCCACAATCCCACATAGAAAAAGGAGAAACGGATCGAGATCCGACTGCTGAGCTAAGCAACACGGCAACAATGGAGGAGGGTCTGGTGAGCGCAGCGACGGGGGCGCTGCAGCCCGCCATGGGAAAGCTGGCCGCGCTGCTCGGCTACGACTACGAGTACAAGGGGGTGAGTGGCGAGGTCGAGCTCCTCTCCCGCGAGCTCGCGGCCATGGACGCGTTCCTCCTCGCCAAGTCGTCGTCGTCGTCGTCGGATCCCATTCCCAGCGCGCAGGACAAGGCCTGCATGCACGAGATCCGGGAGCTGTCCTACGACATGGACGACGACCTCGACGACTTCATCATGGCCAACGTCTCCGACAAGTCCGCCGAGCTGGCCGGACTCCTGGACAAGATGAAGGCCATGCTGGGCCGGACCAAGGCTCGTCACCAGATCGCCAAGGCCGTCGATGATCTCAAGGAACAGGTGGTCCAGGTCACCGAGAGGCACACCAACAAGAGGTCCAAGGTCGATCGCAGGGCTCCCGCCATCCTCGACGACGCGCCCAAGCTCGTCGGCGTTGATGGGGCCAAGGAAGAGCTCATCCAACTACTCTCCGGTTCTCTTGAGTCAACGCAACAGCAGCCAACCCCAAACTTGGTGGCTGTTGTTGGGTCCGGAGGAACAGACAAGACAACCCTCGCAAACCAAGTGTACCAAGAGCTCCAAGGCCACCTGGATTGCCATGCTTTCTGTTCCGTGCGACGGAATCCAGACAAGGTCCGGGTTTTGCGCTCCGTTTACAATCAGCTCTATTCTTCTTACAATAACCTCGACCGTCTATCTTCTCCTCGCCCTGGCGTGAGGGATTTGCCCGGACTTATCACCATGATTTCAGACTACCTCGAAAACAGAAGGTATGCATGTGTTGCTTTAAATTGTGAAGATATAGATATAGATGTTTATGAGTTGAATTCTCTACTATCTAAAAAACCTTAGGCCGGGGTTCGGTAGTACAGAACCCCCTCTTTAGCAGCGTTCCGGGGTGCCCACTAGCAACGTCCAAGCGCTGCTAGTACGATGCCGCTCGCAATGGACAATTAGCAGCGTTCGGATCAAACACTGCTAATATATACCAACCTAGCAGCGTTCGGTCGGAAAGTGGCAGCCATTGAACGCCACTACCTTGTGTAGTAAGTTTGTAGTGTCTGCTATAGTTCGAACAATGCTAATAGTGTTGGACAGAATAACAAACAAACACGTAGACAATTCAACACAGTTAATAGCATATTGCATCATAATTTACCACATAGTACAACATGTTCAACACAGTTAACTAGCACATAGTACCTACGCTTAGCTGGATTCCCTTTTTCTTAGTCCTAAATGGTGACATGGAAGCTTTTTTGAGCCATACATACTGGTAGTTAACATAGTATTACCAAGCATATATACTACTAGTTAACAATGTCGGCCGAATCTAGTGGTGTGGTGGTATCCTGACGGCATTAGCCCCGGATACGACCTCCCCGGGCTCGGTGATTTCATTTCTTGTAATGCTCATTTGATGACTATCTGGATTGCTATGAGTTGGCATTCGAGCACACTTTGCATCGGTGGCCTCAAAGACGACAACCTCTGTTGCATTCCTTAATAAACACTTCATACGATCTTTGCAAAGTTGGAAGCCCTCCAATAGGTCTGGGTTCTTGCGTGCGAGAACATGCGTCTTTTTTAGCTCCTCCATGCACTTTCATTAGCTGAACACTGCGTCGTGAATCCTTCATGCCCGCTCAACTACTCATAGAGGAGGCCATCGCGAATCCACTCGGGGAGGAGTGGAGGATGATGCATGGTGCGGTACGGAGTCCTGACGACGACGAGAAGCCATGTAGTTGACCGAGGATGTCCCGAAATCCAGAAAAGGGTATTAATTGTAGTACTAGCGTATGTGGAACGTAATATTACAACCCCCCTATAGTCGGGACACTCTCACTGAATATTTTGACTGTTGGTGATGGTCACTGTTGCACTTCCCCTCCTGCTTACTAGTGTCTCACAGGAGGAGATGTACAACAGTGACCCCCTACGACAACAGTCGGTATCGTTCAACAACTCTCATCTCTCAGATGGTGACGTATATATATGATGGGCTCTCAGTCACGAGTATTTCGACTGTCGGTGATGGTTGCTGTTGTACTTATCCTCCTGCTTAACTAATGTCTTAGAGGACGATAAGTACAACAACCACCTCTTACGACAACAGTCGGGATCCTTCAACAACTCTCGTCTCTGAGGTGGTGGAGCCTATATGGTCGGATCTCACTCACGGGTATTGTGACTGTCGATGGTGGTCGCTAGTGTACTTCCAAATTAATGTTGAACATCTACAAAATGAGTGTTTACGAAATAAAAAAGAAGATAAAATGAGTGTTTTCCAAATAACAAAGTCAAGTCACTAACCGAGCCAACTCAAATTAATGTTGAAATGTAATAAAGACAATGAAGATCAAATTACCAACTAATCGAGCTACCTCACATTAATCAATCTATATACCAGATACACCACCTAATCAAATTAATGTTGAAATGTAAAGCATGAACAATTATCTAGGAATTTTAAAATTACCAAATATGGCCTGCATTTGGATTCTGGAATACCAAAAAATCAACTTTGATTATTAGTATATCTAATATCTAAAAAAAAAACCTTAAGGTTCCTTGCTAGCTCATTTGTCCAACCTCATTACGTATGTTTTCCTTCCACTCTTCCATTTTGATTTTTTTTTCCATCCAACTTCTAGTTTCTGGGCATTCATACTTCTAGGGGGATAACAAACAAAACAGATATAGTTCACGCATGTGCTAACATGCTTTGGGCTCTAGCCTTCGTATCTGAGACGCATACAAGTTACATGCAGCTTGAATGACGACCCATATGCTACGAGTGAGCTAACATTTGAAAAAGAGATATTTAGAGCAACTCCAACGCAGTGACCCAAACGGACACAGATTTTGTCCGTATTTTGTACGTTTGGGTCGCCCGTCCGCCTAGCGCAAGGTTGCCAGCTAGGAGACGCAGCTTTCCTCGCCGTCCCCCGCTCCCACAGTCGCAGACCGGCCACGGCCAGGCGAGCTCCCGCAGGGTCACCTCGACCACCTCGCGACGCGCCCGCGCCGCCGTTGCCCGGCCCCGAGCTCGTTGCCCCGACGGCCCGCACCACCGCACGGCCATGGCCGGGTTCGACTCTGCGTGCAAGCTTGAGGTCGAAGGAGCACTCGGGCCAGCCAAGCGGACCGCACACGCCCACGGCGACGATGCCCGCCGCGTCGGGAGCGGCCATGGCCGAAACTCCGTCATGCTCCAGGGCGAGATCTGCAGTTCCCCGGGTCTCCCGGCCCCGTCGTGCTCCTACGCAGGGGCCTTGTCGGTGAGCACGGCGACGGCCTGCGCAGGTGACCTCGTTGGCGAGGTCCGCGGCGGCCTGCGCAGGTGGCCTCACGGGGAGGGGACCTGACCATGCGCCCCGCTTCAAGGCCACCGGCACCTTCAACGGCGAGACCTTCCATGGGCCCATCCCCATGGACGAGATCTGCAGTTCCCCGGGTCTCGCCGCGCCGCGCCACCCTCCCGTTGACGAGGACGACGACGGCGCCTTGGATTCCATCTCTTCCGGCCGAGAGAGAGAGAAGAAAAGGGGAAAGTGTGGGGTCGCTGATTTGTGGGGCCAGGGCGGACACGAGAGGGCACCACTCGATGGGGAGCGGACGACGGAAGCGCTTGCTTTTGTCCGTCGCGGACGCATTTCGTCGCATATTTGCGTTCAGTTTGGGTCGGGGACGGGCAATAAGCGGACAGCGGGCGGACGCCTTGTCCGTTTGGGTCGCCCCGTTGGGCCAACTTTTTTGTCCGGATGACCCAAACGGACGAAATGGGTCGCGCCATTGGAGTTGCTCTTAGTTGTTTTGTCTTCATAACAGAACTTACGCTTAGCTAGGTTCTCCCTTGTTAACATCATCCCTCTTAATTTCCATAGATAACAAAGGGATTTTTTTTACATTTAGATGCAATTCTAGCTTCCAAACTATTTTAGTTTTTACCGGGTCGTCATATATAGTGTACAAGTGCAAGATACATTTAATGAACAGTGAACTGTCCATTCTAGTGCAAATTCTGCCGTAATTTCTAGTGGTCGTGTGACCAAACAAGTATACTCTTGTGGATATTCAAACTCCTTTATTGCTTCTTTTTTCTCAGTAAGCATAAATTTTATTTATATTTTTTTGCAGGTGTATTATTGTACTTGATGATATATGAGATGTAGAAATATTGAAGGTTATTGAGTGTGCATTTCCCACAGCCAGTTTTGGTAGTAAAATAATAATCACTACTCGTATACATGCCGTCGTTCAATCAAGTTGTTCAACTTTCAGCGGACATGTATACAATATAAGGCCTCTTAGTATGGTGCATTCGAGGCAATTATTCTACACAAGACTATTCAACTCTAAAGAAAAATGTCCATCATACCTCGAAGAGATTTCTGATCAGATCTTGGATAAATGTGCTGGCTTACCTTTGGCAATCATAGCTATATCCGGTGTGTTGGCTGATAAGGCAAGTGAAAAGGAAATATGGGGCCAAGTGAAGGATTTAATTGGTCGTGCACTGAGAAACTCTAGCATCGAAGACATGGTAAACATAATATCCCTTAGTTACTTGGATCTTCCTCCTCATCTTAAAACATGTCTACTATACCTTAGTATATTTCCGGAGGGGCACATTATTGAGAAGGAGAATTTGATAAGGAGGTGGATTGGCGAGGGATTCATTCAGAAAAAATCTGGTTATACAGTATATGAGTCAGGAGAGATGTGTTTCAATGACCTCATCAACAGAAGTTTGATCCAGGCTGCGAAGATGGATGAGACGTTTGGTGACGAGGTGAAGAGTTGTCGCGTTCATGACGCCGTTCATAATTTCATCGTATCTAAGGCTATTGAAGAGAACTTTGTTACTATAGTAGGTGTACTTGGTGTTATAAATCCTAATCCGAAGGCCAAGATTCGTCGAGTGTCTCTACAAAATGATGGTGAGATTCCTCCGACTCTTGATGTGTCTAGTGTCCGATCACTCCATGTGTTTGGTCGTAATGTGAAGATCCCATCTTTGTCGGAGTTTAGACTCTTGCGTGTTTTGGACTTTGAGGATTGTTCACAGTTAGAAGATGATCACCTTGAGGGTATTGCAAATTTGGTTCACCTCAAGTACTTGAGGTTCAAACATGCCGAAGCCGTCACGAAGATTCCAGAACAGGTGGCAATGCTGCATCATTTAGAGATTGACGTGAAAGGATGTAGCAAACTAATGGAAATACCTATGACCATCCAAGAAAGGTTGGTCTGTTATGTAACTCTACATGTCGATGGTTATGAAACAGTACCGGATGAAATCGCATCCATGCAGGGATTGCGAGTGTTGGAAGGTCTCAATATTTATACTCAGTCAACGGAATTTCTAAAGAGGCTTGGCCAACAGAAAAAACTGAGGAAGCTGGGCATAATATGGAACATGTATGATATGAGTAATTGTGATGTTAATGTAGACAAAGAGGAGGAGGACATCGAGGAGGACGAGGAGGAGTTTCTCTCTTCCATATGTGAGCTCGGCAAAGCAGGCCTTGAGTCTTTGCACATCTCTGTGCAGGAAGCAGCGGATGCGTACTTCAAGCTTTCATGGTTTCTCGATCCTCAGTGTGGCCTTCGTGAGCTTATCATCGTGGGGGACTCCCTCTCGGAGGTTCCGACATGGGTGGCCTCGCTCGTCAACCTTGAGAAGCTATGCATCACAATGCAAGTGATCAATGAGAGAGACGTGGAGATACTGAGAGGCTTGCCCAGCTTGCGCCATCTTCGCATCTATGTGGATGAGGATGATGTGTCTGAGTCGCGGGCTGCTATGGAGAAAGCAATGGAGGAACATCCTAACCGTCCCACCTTGGTTTGGTATGAGTATTAACTTTGGGGGTTTTGGCTACCTTCAGGTACCATTTCTTCTTTTTCCATGTAAACAATTATTAATAATTGTCTTCGTTGTCACAAAAAAATCTTTTCTTATTTGTTTGGACTTCTCTTTTCCTCTGCACATTATCTATCATGTTGCAAAATAGTTTTATATAATTTTCACACGCTAGCTGTTTTCATGCACTTGTAGGTGTTAACAAAAGGTGAGAGGAGCAAGCGAAACTGAAGTTCGTGCTACTAGACGTCGGTGGAAGACCGGCGAGCTCCTAGACGCCGGTGGCACGAGGCGGCGGCCTCTTTCGGCGCCATGGAGGAGGATGGGCGCATGGGCAAGAGGTCCATGTGAGAGCGTATGGAAAGTGAGAGGAGAGAGTGGTGGAAGAGAGGAGGGATTTGGGGGAGGAGATGAGGATTCGGCCGAGGATATGGCGACTTCACCTACCTCATACTTAGTAGTAGCGAGGGGTATAAAACCGCGCTACTACTATCAACTTAGTAGTAGTGCGGGTTTATACCACTCGCTATTACTATCAACTTAGTAGTAGTGCGGGTCTAGTTGAGTCGGATCATGTATCACTTAGATGACTAGAGGGATGTTTAATCTGAGTGGGAGTTCATTAAATAATTTGATTAGATGAACTTAATTATCATGAACTTAGTCTAAAAACCTTTGCAAAATGTCTTGTAGATCAAATGGCCAACGCTCATGTCAACCTCAACTTCAACGCGTTTCTAGAGAAAACCAAGCTGAAAGATGATGGCAGCAACTATTCGGACTGGGTCCGGAACCTGAGGATCATCCTCATAGCTGGCAAGAAAGCATATGTCCTAGAAGGACCGCTAGGTGAAGCACCCATCCCAGAGAACCAAGACCTTATGAACGCTTGGCAGTCACGTGCTGATGATTACTCCCTCGTTCAGTGCGGCATGCTTTACAGCTTAGAACCGGGGCTCCACACTACAAAAAAGACACATCCGTGACATTTTGGGCCGAACGAAATTTTTTTCTGTCATACATATGAAACTTCTATGACGAGATCTTCCACGGGCCCATCCCCGCTTCAAGGCCACCGGCACCTTCAACGGCGAGACCTTCCACGGGCCCATCCCCATGGACGAGATCTGCAGTTCCCCGGGTCTCGCCGCGCCACGCCACCCTCCCGTTGACGAGGCCGACGACGGCGCCTTGGATTCCATCTCTTCCGGCCGAGAGAGAGAAGAAAAGGGGAATGTGTGGGGTCGCTGATTTGTGGGGCCAGGGCGGACAGAGAGGGCACCAGCGGATGGGGAGCGGACGACGGGAGCGCTTGCTTTTGTCCGTCGCAGACGCATTTCGTCGCATATTTGCGTTCAGTTTGGGTCGGGGACGGACAATAAGCGGACAGCGGGCGGACGCCTTGTCCGTTTGGGTCGCCCCGTTGGGCCAATTTTTTTGTCCGGATGACCCAAATGGACGAAATGGGTCGCCCCATTGAAGTTGCTCTTAGTTGTTTTGTCTTCATAACAGAACTTACGCTTAGCTAGGTTCTCCCTTGTTAACATCATCCCTCTTAATTTCCATAGATAACAAAGGGATTTTTTTTAAATTTAGAGGCAATTCTAGCTTCCAAACTATTTTAGTTTTTACCGGGTCGTCATATATAGTGTACAAGTGCAAGATACATTTAATGAACAGTGAACTGTCCATTCTAGTGCAAATTCTGCCGTAATTTCTAGTGGTCGTGTGACCAAACAAGTATACTCTTATGGATATTCAAACTCCTTTATTGCTTCTTTTTTCTCAGTAAGCATAAATTTTATTTATATTTTTTTGCAGGTGTATTATTGTACTTGATGATATATGGGATGTAGAAATATTGAAGGTTATTGAGTGTGCATTTCCCACAGCCAGTTTTGGTAGTAAAATAATAATCACTACTCGTATACATGCCGTCGCTCAATCAAGTTGTTCAACTTTCAGCGGACATGTATACAATATAAGGCCTCTTAGTATGGTGCATTCGAGGCAATTATTCTACACAAGACTATTCAACTCTGAAGAAAAATGTCCATCATACTTCGAAGAGATTTCTGATCAGATCTTGGATAAATGTGCTGGCTTACCTTTGGCAATCATAGCTATATCCGGTGTGTTGGCTGATAAGGCAAGTGAAAAGGAAATATGGGGCCAAGTGAAGGATTTAATTGGTCGTGCACTAAGAAACTCTAGCGTCGAAGACATGGTAAACATAATATCCCTTAGTTACTTGGATCTTCCTCCTCATCTTAAAACATGTCTACTGTACCTGAGTATATTTCCAGAGGGGCACATTATTGAGAAGGAGAATTTGATAAGGAGGTGGATTGGCGAGGGATTCATTCAGAAAAAATCCGGTTATACCGTATATGAGTTAGGAGAGATGTGTTTCAATGACCTCATCAACAGGAGTTTGATCTGGGCTGCGAAGATGGATGAGACATTTGGTGACGAGGTGAAGAGTTGTCATGTTCATGACACCGTTCATAATTTCATCGTATCTAAGGCTGTTGAAGAGAACTTTGTTACTATAGTAGGTGTACTTGGTGTTATAAATCCTGATCAGAAGGCCAAGATTCGTCGAGTGTCTCTACAAAATGATGGAGAGATTCCTCCGAGTCTTGATGTGTCTAGTGCCCGATCACTCCATGTGTTTGGTCGTAATGTGAAGATCCCATCTTTATCGGAGTTTCGACTCTTGCGTGTTCTGGACTTTGAGGATTGTTCACAGTTAGAAGATGATCACCTTGAGGGTATTGCAAATTTGGTTCACCTCAAGTACTTGAGGTTCAAACATGCTGAAGCCGTCATGAAGATTCCAGAACAGGTGGCAATGCTGCATCATTTAGAGATTGACGTGAAAGGATATAGCAAACTAATGGAAATACCTATGACCATCCAAGAAAGGTTGGTCTGTTATGTAACTCTACATGTCGATGGTTATGAAACAGTACCAGATGAAATCGCGGCCATGCAGGGATTGCGAGTGTTGGAAGGTGTCAATATTTATACTCAGTCAACGAAATTTCTAAAGAGGCTTGGCCAACTGAAAAAACTAAGGAAGCTGGGCATAATATGGAACATGTATGATATGAGTAATTGTGATGCTAATGAAGACAAAGAGGAGGAGGACGTCGAGGAAGACAAGGAGGAGTTTCTCTCTTCCATATGTGAGCTCGGCAAAGCAGGCCTTGAGTCTTTGCACATCTCTGTGAAGGAAGCAGCAGATGCGTACTTCAAGCTTTCATGGTTTCCCGATCCTCAGTGTGGCCTTTGTGAGCTTATCATTGTGGGGGACTCCCTCTCGGAGGTTCCGACATGGGTGGCCACGCTCGTCAACCTTGAGAAGCTATGCATCACAATGCAAGTGATCAATGAGAGAGATGTGGAGATACTCAGAGGCTTGCCCAGCTTGTGCCATCTTCGCATCTATGCGGATGAGGATGATGTGTCTGAGTCGCAGGATGCTATGGAGAAAGCAATGGAGGAACATCCTAACCGTCCCACCTTGGTTTGGTATGAGTATTAACTCTGGGGGTTTTGGCTACCTTCAGGTACCATTTTCTTCTTTTTCCATGTAAACAATTATTAATAATTGTCTTCGTTGTCACAAAAAAATTCTTGTCTTATTTGTTTGGACTTCTCTTTTCCTCTGCACATTATCTATCATGTTGCAAAATAGTTTTATATATTTTTCACACGCTAGCTATTTTCATACACTTGTAGGTGTTAACAAAAGGTGAGAGGAGCAAGCGAAACTGAAGTTCATGCTACATCCTCCGGGTGGTACCATTACGTTTAAATTTTCGTTTTTGTTTCAAAAACATAAATAAAGGATCGTATGAATTGCATCTTGTATCTTGAAATGTTGTGTCTGCTACTTGGAATGGCATTTTTGTAACATCATATTTATTTGAACTGGCTATACTGTCAAAACTGTTGTGATGGGAAAAGTCATCTGGAGAAAACTATTGTTTGGCTAGTTATTGGCTCGTCATATGACTATAAGCTGAATGTTTAAAATACCAAAGCTTTGTTGTTTTGTTGACTTAAGTGTAAATAAAACTCATCGCATGTATTAACATGAATGCATATGTATATTCACACTATTTATTGTTTTATACTGGTTCGTTGTTTATTGTTTTATACAATCTTTCGTACTTATATAGTTGGTAGTTGGTGGTGAATGCATGACCTTTTGTAGTCTCCTAACTAATGTCCACCTTTTTGTGTTTCAAAATTCAAAATCTTGTCCTGCTTTAAATCTTGCAAAGGATCTATTATGTTCATTTAAGATTCTCCAACACATGTCGCTTGCAAATCTCTCACTGTATTTTCTCTGAAAGTGCTCTTTGATCCTGAGCTCACATGCTCCCAGATAAATAGTAAAATCCAAAAAATAGTAAAAAAATTCAAAAAATTCTGCACTTTTTGTGATAAACATTGATAAAAGTTTTAACTTCCTGCAAATTTTCGTGATGAAATAGCATTAGTGGAGATCTGGACAAAAAGAACAAAATCGATGCTCTAAAATGCTTCCAACAATTAATAGTCTTTTGGAGCATCATTTTTTTTGCCCAGACCTACATGAATGTCATTTCGTCACAAAATTTTGCAGTTAGTTAAAACTTTCATTAATGTTTATCACAAAAAAAATCAGATTTTTTGATTATTTTTACTATTTCTTCGGTTGTTACTGTTCTCTTCATGTGAGCTTGGGTTCAAATACTCAACGGCTTTTTTTTTTTAGAGGAAAAGGGCACACAGCCCCCGCTACATTACTCAGAACGAAGCACATAGTTGTTCATACAAATTAGCATGCGGAAGTCAGCAGCTCACTGCTTTAGCCAAAAGCACCAAAAGGCGCAAAAGAGAAAAAACTCACACACCCACTAGTTCTGACCAAGTACCACACATGCCAATAACCAACACATTTTTAAGACGACTCTCACAGCCTAATAGTTACATTTTCTAGCACCCACGCATGGCAAAAGATAGCATCCTAAAAGACATCACCTGACAAGGACTTTTATGGTGGTTCGATCCATCTTCTGAATGAACTTCAGAAAGTGCCTTCTCACTTCAGCCAGGATCTGGCCACATCAGAAGAGGGGGGCTTCTTGTCAACGGCTCCAGTTCTTTCAAACACCGCTCCACCCTGTCCTTGACATGGCCTGAGGCTAGACAACTCCACGAAGATATAGATTCAGCACAGTTTTTCGCCATACAGCCTGCATCCCAAGCCAAGAAACAAAATTGAAAATCATGTCATTTTGGGTCTTCCAAATAGCCCACAGACCATCTGCATGAACGATATTAATCGCAGCAAATCTGTCTCCTAAAGACCAATAGGAAGAAAAGGACATCATATTAGTGCCCCCTTCATATCCAGTTAGCCTGGATACGACTTTCCAGAATTCCACAACAACGACACAACCAAAAAATAAGTGATAGCAAGACTCCAGCTCAGAGCAGAAGACACGGGTTGAATCAGGAACAACCTGTCTTTTACCCAAGTTATCTCTAGTAAGCAGCTTATTATTAGCAAGGATCCAAAGAAAAATCTAAATCCTAGGAGGGATCTTAACACCCCAGACAGCAGGGGTACTAACTGGTCACACTCCCCTAAAATTAACAAATTTGTAAAAGGACTTGACTGTGTATACTCCTTTGGAATTCATATTCCAGACCAAGGAGTCATCCACATCAGTGTACATGATAGATTTAGCAATCTCCAGTAGCTCATACCACAAGTTCATAAGTTCCTCGTCAAAGCATCTCCTAATTAAAAGTAATCTTAAGATTGCAACCATCCCAAACTCTGTCAACGGTAACATTATGCTCATTAGCTATGTTATATAAATCCCAATATTGGGTGGCTAGGGTAGCATTGCCAAACCAATGATCCTCCCAGAATCTAGCTCTCTTGCCATTCCCTATATGCCAAGAGAAGCCAACTTTAGCAGCTTGAGCTGCCCAGAGCACTCCTTTCCAGAAAGGGGAAGCCCTAGAAGCAGAGCAAGCAAAAATGTTATTACTCTAGAGGTCATACTTAGAATCTATGATGTTCTTCCAAATTTTGTCCTTAGAGTTATAATACCTACTTATCCAAGAGGCTAACATACATAAGTTTGTATCCCCAATATCAGTAATCAAACCCCCAAACTCCTTTCTCATATTCATAGACCCCAAGAAGTCAGGTGGTATTTGTGGTGGCCCTCACAGTCATCCCAAAAGCAATGAGCTAATTGGGAATTAATGAGCTTAATAGCCCATTTAGGGAATTTGATATACCCCATAAGGTAGGTTGGAATACTGGCTAAACATGCTTCAACTAGAATCAGCCATTTGCCAAAAGAGAGAAGTCTCCCTCTCCAACCTGCCCCTTCTTACTAATCTTGTCAACCGTAGGTTGAAGAACCTCTTTTCTAAGCTTACTATAGTGAAGGGGACCATCTAAGTGTTTAATAGGGAAAACACTAATTTTGCACCCTAAAGACTGGGCAAAATAATAGTGTTGGGGAACGTAGTAATTTCAAAATTTTCCTACGCACACGCAAGATCATGGTGATGCATAGCAACGAGAGGGGACAGTGTGTCCACGTACCCTCGTAGACCGAAAGCGTAAGCATTAGAACAACGTGGTTGATGTAGTCGTATGTCTTCACGGCCCAACCGATCAAGCACCGAAACTACGGCACCTCTGAGTTCTAGCACACGTTCAGCTCGATGACGTCCCTCGAATTCCGATCCAGCCGAGTGTCGAGGGAGAGTTCCGTCAGCACGACAACTGTTGGAAATATGCCCTAGAGGCAATAATAAAAGGTTATTATTATATTTCCTTGCTCATGATAATTGTCTCTATTCATGCTATAACTGTATTATCCGGAAATCGTAATACACGTGTGAATACATAGACCATAATATGTCCCTAGTAAGCCTCTAGTTGACTAGCTCGTTGATTAACAGATAGTCATGGTTTCCTGGCTATGGACATTAGATGTCGCTGATAACGGGATCACATAATTAGGAGAATGATGTGATGGACAAGACACAATCCTAAGCATAGCACAAGATCGTGTAGTTCGTTTGCTAGAGCTTTTCCAATGTCAAGTATCCTTTCCTTAGACCATGAGATCGTGTAACTCCCGGATACCGTAGGAGTGCTTTGGGTGTACCAAACGTCACAACGTAACTGGGTGACAGGTATCTCCGAAAGTGTATGTTGGGTTGACATGGATCGAGACTGGGATTTGTCACTCCGTATGACGGAGAGGTATCTCTGGGCCCACTTGGTAATGCATCATCATAATGAGCTCAAGGTGACCAAGTGTTTGGTCACGGGATCATGCATTATGGTATGAGTAAAGTGACTTGCCGGTAACGAGACTGAACAAGGTATTGGGATACCGACGATCGAGTCTCGGGCAAGTAACGTACCGATTGACAAAGGGAATTGTATACGGGGTTGATCGAATCCTCGACATCGTGGTTCATCCGATGAAATCATCGTGGAACATGTGGGATCCAACATGGGTATCCAGATCCCGCTGTTGGTTATTGGCCGGAGAGCTGTCTCGGTCATGTCTGCATGATTCCCGAACCCGTAGGGTCTACACACTTAAGGTTCGGTGACGCTAGGGTTATTAGGAAGACTTGTATGTGATTACCGAATGTTGTTCGGAGTCCCGGATGAGATCCCGGACGTCACGAGGAGTTCCGAAATAGTCCGGAGATGAAGATTTATATATAGGAAGTGTTGTTTCGGCCATCAGGAAAGTTTCGGGGTCACCCGGTATTGTACCGGGACCACCGGAAGGGTCCCGGGGGTCCACCGGGTGGGGCCATCCATCCCGGAGGGCCCCGTGGGCTGAAGTGGGGAGGGGACCAGCCCCTGGTGGGCTGGTGCGCCCCTCCTGGGCCCCCCTCTGCGCCTAGGGTTGGGAACCCTAGGGGAGGGGGCGCCTCCACTTGCCTTGGGGGGCACTCCACCCCCCTTGGCCGCCCCCCTAGAGATCCCATCTCTAGGGCCGGCTACCCCCCGGGGGCCTATATAAAGGAGGGGGGAGGGAGGGCAGCCGCACCCCTTGAGTTTTGGCGCCTCCCTCCCCCTGCTACACCTCTTCCTCCTCCCGTGATTGCTTGGCGAAGCCCTGCCGAAGTACTGCTTCTCCACCACCACCACGTCGTCGTGCTGCTGCTGGAGTCTTCTTCCTCAACCTATCCTTCCCCCTTGCTGGATCAAGAAGGAGGAGACGTCATCCGCTCCGTACGTGTGTTGAACGCGGAGGTGCTATCCGTTCAGCACTTGGTCATCGGTGATTTGGATCACGGCGAGTACGACTCCATCATCCCCGTTCTCTTGAACGCTTCCGCTCGCGATCTACAAGGGTATGTAGATGCACTCCTATCACTCGTTGCTTTGATGAACTCATAGATGGATCTTGGTGAAACCGTTGGAAAATTTTAATTTTCTGCAACGTTCCCCAACAGTGGCATCATGAGCTAGATCTATGCGTAGTTCTCTATTGCATGAGTAGAACACAATTTTGTTGTGGGCGTAGATGTTGTCAACTCTCTTGCCGCTACTAGTTTTATTTTGCTTCAGCGGTATTATGGGATGAAGCGGCCCGGACCGACCTTACACGTACGCTTACGTGAGACAGGTTCCACCGACTGACATGCACTAGTTGCATAAGGTGGCTAGCGGGTGTCTGTCTCTCCCACTTTAGTTAGAGCGGATTCGACGAAAAGGGTCCTTATGAAGGGTAAATAGAAGTTGACAAATCACGTTGTGGCTTTAACATAGGTAAGAAAACGTTCTTGCTAGATCACCTATAGAAGCCACGTAAAAACTTGCAACAACAATTAGAGGACGTCTAACTTGTTTTTGCAGCAAGTGTCTTGTGATGTGATATGGCCAAAAGTTTTGATGAATGATGAATGATATATTGTGATGTATGAGATCATGTTCTTGTAATAGGAATCACGACTTGCATGTCGATGAGTATGACAACCGGCAGGAGCCATAGGAGTTGTCTTTATTTTTGTATGACCTGCGTGTCATTGAAGAACGCCATGTAAATTACTTTACTTTATTGCTAAACGCGTTAGCCATAGAAGTAGAAGTAGTCGTTGGCGTGACAACTTCATGAAGACACGATGATGGAGATCATGGTGTCGTGCCGGTGACGAAGATGATCATGGAGCCCCAAAGATGGAGATCAAAGGAGCTATATGATATTGGCCATATCATGTCACTACTATATAATTGCATGTGATGTTTATTATGTTTATGCATCTTGTTTACTTAGAATGACGGTAGTAAATAAGATGATCCCTTACAACAATTTCAAGAAGTGTTCTCCCCTAACTGTGCACCGTTGCTAAAGTTCGTCGTTTCGAAGCACCACATGATGATCGGGTGTGATAGATTCTTACGTTCACATACAACGGGTGTAAGACAGTTTTACACATGCAAAAACACTTAGGGTTAACTTGACGAGCCTAGCATGTACAGACATGGCCTCGGAACACAGAGACCGAAAGGTCGAACATGAGTCGTATGGAAGATACGATCAACATGGAGATGTTCACCGATGATGACTAGTCCGTCTCACGTGATGATCGGACACGGCCTAGTCGACTCGGATCGTGTAACACTTAGGTGACTAGAGGGATGTCTAATCTGAGTGGGAGTTCATTAAAATAATTTGATTAGATGAACTTAATTATCATGAACTTAGTCTAAAACCTTTGCAAATATGTCTTGTAGATCAAATGGCCAACGCTCACGTCAACATGAACTTCAACGCGTTCCTAGAGAAAACCAAGCTGAAAGATGATGGCAGCAACTATACGGACTGGGTCCGGAACCTGAGGATCATCCTCATAGCTGCCAAGAAAGCATATATCCTAGATGGACCGCTAGGTGAAGCACCCATCCCAGAGAACCAAGACGTTATGAACGCTTGGTAGTCACGTGCTGATGATTACTCCCTCGTTCAGTGCGGCATGCTTTACAGCTTAGAACTGGGGCTCCAAAAGCGTTTTGAGCAACACGGAGCATATGAGATGTTCGAGGAGCTGAAAATGGTTTTCCAAGCTCATTCCCGGGTCGAGAGATATGAAGTCTCTGACAAGTTCTACAGTTGTAAGATGGAGGAAAATAGTTCTGTCAGTGAGCACGTACTCAAAATGTCTGGGTTGCACAACCGCCTGTCCCAGATGGACATTAACCTCCCGGACGAGGCAGTCATTGACAGAATCCTTCAGTCGCTTCCTCCGAGCTATAAGAGCTTTGTGATGAACTACAATATGCAGGGAATGGTGAAAACTATTCCTGAAGTATTTTCAATGCTGAAGTCGGCAGAGGTAGAAATCAAGAAAGAACATCAAGTGTTGATGGTAAATAAAACCACCAAGTTCAAGAAGGGCAAGGGTAAGAAGAACTTCAAGAAGGAAGGCAAGGATGTTGCCGCACCTGGTAAACCAGTTGCCAGGAAGAAGTCAAGCAATGGACCCAAGCCTGAGACTGAGTGCTTTTATTGCAAAGGGAAGGGTCACTGGAAGCGGAACTGCCCCAAATACTTAGCGGACAAGAAGGCCGACAACACTAAAGGTATATTTGATATACATGTAATTGATGTGTACCTTACCAGTACTCGTAGTAACTCATGGGTATTTGATACCGGTGCCGTTGTCATATTTGTAACTCACAGCAGGAGCTGCGGAATAAGCAGAGATTGGCGAAGGACGAGGTGACGATGCGCGTCGGGAATGGTTCCAAGGTCGATGTGATCGCCGTCGGCACGCTACCTCTACATTTACCTACGGGATTAGTTTTAAACCTTAATAATTGTTATTTAGTGCCAAGTTTGAGCATGAACATTGTATCTGGATCTCGTTTGATACGAGATGGCTACTCATTTAAATCCGAGAATAATGGTTGTTCTATTTATATGAGAGATATGTTTTATGATCACGCCCCGATGGTCAATGGTTTATTCTTAATGAATCTCGAGCGTAATATTACACATATTCATAGTGTGAATACCAAAAGATGTAAAGTTGATAACGATAGTCCCACGTACTTGTGGCACTGCCGCCTTGGTCACATTGGTGTCAAGCGCATGAAGAAGCTCCATGCTGATGGACTTTTAGAGTCTCTCGATTATGAATCATTTGACACATGCGAACCATGCCTCATGGGAAAAATGACCAAGACTCCATTCTCCGGAACAATGGAGCGAGCAACCAACTTATTGGAAATCATACATACCGATGTGTGCGGTCCAATGAGCGTTGAGGCTCGCGGAGGATATCATTATGTTCTCACTCTCACTAATGACTTGAGTAGATATGGGTATGTCTACTTAATGAAACACAAGTCTGAGACCCTTGAAAAGTTCAAGGAATTTCAGAATGAGGTAGAGAATCAACGTGACCGAAAGATAAAGTTCCTACGATCAGATCGTGGAGGAGAATATTTAAGTCACGAATTTGGTACGCACTTAAGGAAATGTGGAATCATTTCACAACTCACGCCGCCTGGAACACCTCAGCATAACGGTGTGTCCGAACGGCGTAATCGCACTCTATTGGATATGGTGCGGTCTATGATGTCTCTTACCGATTTACCGCTATCATTTTGGGGATACGCTCTAGAGACAGCTACATTCACTTTAAATATGGCAGCGTCTAAATCCGTTGAGACGACACCGTATGAATTATGGTTTGGGAAGAAACCTAAGCTGTCGTTTCTAAAAGTTTGGGGATGAGATGCTTATGTCAAGAAACTTCAACCTGAAAAGCTCGAACCCAAGTCGGAAAAATGCGTCTTCATAGGATACCCTAAGGAAACCATTGGGTATACCTTCTACTTAAGATCCGAGGGCAAGATCTTTGTTGCCAAGAACGGATCCTTTCTGGAAAAAGAGTTTCTCTCGAAAGAAGTAAGTGGGAGGAAAGTAGAACTCGATGAAGTACTACCTCTTGAACAGGAAAGTAGTGCAGCTCAGGAAAATTTTCCTGTGATGCCTACACCGACTAGAGAGGAAAATAATGATGATGATCAAGGTACTTCGGATCAAGTTGCTACTGAACTTCGTAGGTCCACAAGGACACATTCTGCACCAGAGTGGTACGGCAACCCTGTCCTGGAAATCATGTTGTTAGACAACGGTGAACCTTCGAACTATGAAGAAGCGATGGCGGGCCCAGATTCCAACAAATGGCTTGAAGCCATGCGATCCGAGATAGAATCCATGTATGAAAACAAAGTATGGACTTTGACAGGCTTCCCTGATGATCGGCGAGCGATAGAAAACAAATGGATCTTTAAGAAGAAGACGGGCGCAGATGGAAATGTTACCATCTATAAAGCTCGACTTGTCGCTAAGGGTTATCGACAAGTTCAAGGGGTTGACTACGATGAGACATTCTCTCCCGTAGCGAAGCTGAAGTCCGTCCGAATCATGTTAGCAATTGCCGCATACTATGATTATGAGATATGGCAGATGGACGTCAAAACGGCATTCCTTAACGGACATCTTAAGGAAGAACTGTATATGATGCAGCCGGAAGGTTTTGTCGATCCTAAAGATGCTAACAAAGTATGCAAGCTCCAGCGATCCATTTATGGGCTGGTGCAAGCATCTCGGAGTTGGAACATTCGCTTCGATGAGATGATCAAAGCGTTTGGGTTTATGCAGATTTATGGAGAAGCCTGCGTTTACAAGAAAGTGAGTGGGAGCTCTGTAGCATTTCTCATATTATATGTAGATGACATACTCTTGATGGGAAATGATATAGAACTTTTGGACGGCATTAAGGCCTACTTGAATAAGTGTTTTTCAATGAAGGACCTTGGAGAAGCTGCTTACATATTAGGCATCAAGATCTATAGGGATAGATCGAGACGCCTCATAGGTCTTTCACAAAGCACATACCTTGATAAGATTTTGAAGAAATTCAAAATGGATCAGTCCAAGAAAGGGTTCTTGCCTGTATTGCAAGGTGTGAGATTGATCTCGGCTCAATGCCCGACCACGGCAAAAGATAAAGAAGAGATGAGTGTCATCCACTATGCTTCAGCCATAGGATCTATTATGTATGCCATGCTATGTACCAGACCTGATGTAAACCTTGCCGTAAGTTTGGTAGGAAGGTACCAAAGTAATCCTGGCAAGGAACACTGGATAGAGGTCAAGAATATCCTGAAGTACCTGAAAAGGACAAAGGACATGTTTCTCGTTTATGGAGGTGATGAAGAGCTCGTCGTAAAGGGTTACGTCGACGCTAGCTTCGACACAGATCTAGATGACTCTAAGTCACAAACCGGATACGTGTATATGTTGAATGGTGGAGCAGTAAGCTGGTGCAGCTGTAAGCAGAGCGTCGTGGCGGGATCTACATGTGAAGCGGAGTACATGGCAGCCTCGGAGGCAGCGCATGAAGCAATTTGGGTGAAGGAGTTCATCACCGACCTAGGAGTCATACCCAATGCGTCGGGGCCGATCAAACTCTTCTGTGACAATACTGGAGCTATTGCCCTTGCCAAGGAGCCCAGGTTTCACAAGAAGACCAGGCACATCAAGCATCGTTTCAACTCCATCCGTGAAAATGTTCAAGATGGAGACATAGACATTTGCAAAGTACATATGGATCTGAATGTCGCAGATCCGTTGACTAAACCTCTCTCGCGAGCAAAACATGATCAACACCAGAACTCTATGGGTGTTCGATTCATCACAATGTAACTAGATTGTTGACTCTAGTGCAAGTGGGAGACTGTTGGAAATATGCCCTAGAGGCAATAATAAAAGGTTATTATTATATTTCCTTATTCATGATAATTGTCTTTATTCATGCTATAACTGTATTATCCGGAAATCGTAATACACGTGTGAATACATAGACCATAATATGTCCCTAGTAAGCCTCTAGTTGACTAGCTCGTTGATCAACAGATAGTCATGGTTTCCTGGCTATGGACATTAGATGTCGTTGATAACGGGATCACTCATTAGGAGAATGATGTGATGGACAAGACTCAATCCTAAGCATAGCACAAGATCGTGTAGTTCGTTTGCTAGAGCTTTTCCAATGTCATGTATCCTTTCCTTAGACCATGAGATCGTGTAACTCCCTGATACTGTAGGAGTGCTTTGGGTGTACCAAACATCACAACGTAACTGGGTGACCATAAAGGTGCACTACAGGTATCTCCGAAAGTGTCTGTTGGGTTGACATGGATCGAGACTGGGATTTGTCACTCCGTATGACGGAGAGGTATCTCTGGGCCCACTCGGTAATGCATCATCATAATGAGCTCAAACTGACCAAGTGTTTGGTCACGGGATCATGCATTACGGTACGAGTAAAGTGACTTGCCGGTAACGAGACTGAACGAGGTATTGGGATATCGACGATTGAGTCTCGGGCAACTAACGTACCGATTAACAAAGGGAATTGTATACGGGGTTGATCTAGTCCTCGACATCGTGGTTCATCCGATGAAATCATCGTGGAACATGTGGGAGCCAACATGGGTATCTAGATCCCGCTGTTGGTTATTGGTCGGAGAGCTGTCTCGGTCATGTCTGCATGATTCCCGAACCCGTAGGGTCTACACACTTAAGGTTCGGTGACGCTAGGGTTATTAGGAAGACTTGTATGTGATTACCGAATGTTTTTCGGAGTCCCGGATGAGATCCTGGATGTCACGAGGAGTTCCGGAATAGTCCGGTGGTGAAGATTTATATATAGGAAGTGTTGTTTCGGCCGTCGGGAAAGTTTCGGGGTCACCCAGTATTGTACCGGGACCACCGGAAGGGTCCCGGGGGTCCACCGGGTGGGGCACCCATCCCGGAGGGCCCCGTGGGCTGAAGTGGGGAGGGTACCAGCCCCTGGTGGGCTGGTGCGCCCCCCCTGGGCCCCCTTCTGCGCCTAGGGTTGGCTACCCTAGGGGAGGGGGCGCCTCCACTTGCCTTGGGGGGCACTCCACCCCCCTTGGCCGCCGCCCCCCCTAGAGATCCCATCTCTAGGGCCGTCTACCCCCCCTGGGGGCCTATATAAAGGAGGGGGGAGGGAGGGCAGCCGCACCCCTTGAGTTTTGGCGCCTCCCTCCCCCTGCTACACCTCTTCCTCCTCCCGCGGTTGCTTGGTGAAGCCCTGCCGGAGTACTGCTTCTCCACCACCACCACGCCGTCGTGCTGCTGCTGGAGTCTTCTTCCTCAGCCTCTCCTTCCCCCTTGCTGGATGAAGGAGGAGACGTCATCCGCTCCGTACGTGTGTTGAACGCGGAGGTGCTGTCCGTTCAGCACTTGGTCATCGGTGATTTGGATCACGGCGAGTACGACTCCATCATCCCCGTTCTCTTGAACGCTTCCGCTCGCGATCTACAAGGGTATGTAGATGCACTCCCCGGTACTCCGAAAAATACCCGAATCACTTGGAACCTTTCCTCTAACCCACCCCTCCTCTCTCTCTCTGTCATGCATAGGTTAGCCAGTTTAATTAGGTTAATTATCTAGGTTAGGGCAAAAATTTAGTTAGGGCTTTGACAGAGAAGTAGTTAGGTTAACTAGTTTAATTAGGTTAATTATCTAGGTTAGTGCAAAAACTTAGTTAGGGCTTTGATAGAGAACTAGTCAGGTTAACTAGTTTAATTGGGTTAATTATCCAGGTCAATTAGTGCAAAAATTTATTTTAGGCTTTGATAGAGAACTAGCTGCGTTAACTAGTTTAATTAGGGTTAATTATCTAGGTAAACTAGATTAACTAACTAGGTTAAATAGGTAGGTTAATTAGGTTCGTTGGAATAACAAGCTAGGTTAAGTAGATTGGCTAGGTTAGAGGAAAATTTTATTTTAGAGCTTTAGGTCAGAAGGGTTAGAGAAATGGAGTTCCTTTGCAATTTAATTGGGTTCTGTGTTTAGTGACGTCATTTTGCAAAGGTTTTTGATTTTTGAAAAGACCACTATTTTTTCAAGGAAAAGAATTTAGGAAAATTTTATTTTTCATTGAAGTGGTCATGTTATATCTTTTCATTGAAGTTGTTCGATTGTGCCCAAGTGGCTTTGTTGTTTCCAGGGAATGATGCTGAGTGGCCTATGTTTTGCCGGAATGTTGATTCATTTCTGTTCCGGCAAATTTCAGGTTCTCGATTTGTCCACTTTTTAGCAAAGGTCATGCCGAAATTTCCCGTGAATTTCGGCATGACTTGTGCTACAAACTAGGACATATCGAGTGCCCGGGATTTGCCGCACCAGGAAGGAGTCAACATTCCTACAAAACAATAGTCCTTTTTTATGTCATTATTCATTTTATTAGGTCTAGAATTAATTGACTAGATTTAATCATAGGAAACATGGCTAGCAACGATGAAGGACAGGGTTCTGGTGATTGCGACGACGTCTACCGGGCGGCAGACGAATTTTTTAGCCTTACCGACGATCAACAGATGTTGTTGCTGGGCCCACCGGTGGCATCAGGGACTGAGACCAACACGCATACCGGTGCTGAGACCGACACACAGACCAGTGCTGAGATAGAGACCGGCACTGAGATTCAGACCGGCATCAAGACCGGCGCTGAGACCGGTGCTGCCTCGGGGAGCGGAGCCGGTGTAGAACCAAAAGCAAAGAGGCAACGAGTTCCTAACAAACTCAGGACTACTAGACTGGTGGTCACGGAGGTGGACAACGGCAATTTTGAGCCAAAGGCGCCCGAGGAAGCGCGCGCGTGCTACGGCAATGAAATAGGCTGCATCATACGGACAACCGCCACCACCAACGATGAGAATCTAAAGAAGATAGAAAATATGTGGAGCTCCCTCCTAAAGAAGTTTCACCAGATATTCTTGTTACCGGGCCGGAATGAGAAGGATTATGAAGATCCAGACAAGGACCCGGCAATGAAGAAGATAAAGAAACACGCCATGACCAAGTTTAGCAACGCGTTGGCCGCCTGGAAAAATCGAGTGAAAGCAAAGATCAACGACGGGGAACCCTACTCCGAGATTGTAAAGGATAGTCCGACAATCACGGAAGAGCAGTTTCAAATATTCAAGGAGGCTTGTGAGGCCGAAGCTGCCAAAAAAAGTCTAAGTACATGAAGGGGCTTCAAAAGAGGAACATTGGGACCCACCACCTCGGAAGCCGTGGTTACGGCGGAAAGAGGTCCAAATGGGCCAAGGAGGACGCGGAAGCCACGAGTCTGGGCATCCCAGACCCCTTGGCGGATTTCACCGTCCCGCAGGAGCATGACGTCCTGAGGGCCCGGCACCGTTGGGACCAAGTGAAGAAGGTTTACGAGACAACACCAATCATTATGGAGTTCATGAGACTGCTGGTAATTTTCATTTCTGATCAATTCGACTGCACACGTTAGTCATATTTGTAAACGATCCTTGTGCCTTGTGCAGAGAGAGCAGCACCGGATTGCGGCCAAAAGCGACTCGCCATCTGAGGCATTGGCGAGGCCCAAGTGGGACACTCCATTCAACCGGGCGTTGAACATATTGAAACAACAACCGGTGGATACTCGACCATCGTATGGACGCGTGCACGGTGTCGAAGACGGCGCCACATGGAAGAAGTACTACCGTGAGACCACGGAGGAGAAAAAAGAAAGACAGAGGTTAACTGAAGAAAGCATCGACAAGAAGGTTGAGATTGCGGTTGAGAAGAAATCATCTCAGACAGTCGCAACAACGGTAGCTGCCGCAAAACAGGCGATTGCAGATATATCTACTTCCTTGGTGACGGGCGTTTATACTTGGACAAGGCAAAATCCAGAAAAAAAATGCAGAGGACTTTCCCCTTGCTGACTTCTTGGGAGCACCTGCTCCCGCACCGGCTCCCGTACCTGCTCCCGCACCGGCTCCTGCACTGGCTCCCGCACCTGCTCCCGCACCGGCTCCCGTACCTGCTCCCGCACCGGCTCCCGCACCGGACGTGCTCGGTGGTGCCTCCTCTTTGGCTGAGCTCAACGCCCTCACGGTATCTGCCACACCGGCCCCCTTCAATATAAATGTATAATCTCCCGTTTTTGTTGCCTTTCGGATGTCTCACGTCGCAGACTTTTCTTTGCAGGCCGACGAAACCCCGTGCACCATATTGTACACCATCGGCGAACAGAAGGTGGACGTGGGGAAGGGGACGATAATGGAGCCGAAGGAACCATTGTTCCATAGCCGGTCGATCCCCCCGAACGTCTTCAAGGTTTCCGTGGCCAGTGTTAAACCGGGCCACGAGAATTTGCCTCCTCTAATACTAGTGGGGGATGACGACGAGACCCCGCGGTGGCTTGGTGATTGTTGCAATGGGTGGGTCCTGTTGTGGCCAAAGAGTCTGCTTCGTTTGGAGGCGGCCGGGAGCACACCCACGAGCACGCAGCCTCAGCAAGGTATGAACATCAACACCCCACCTACCCAATTAGCGTCGGGTGTCGGGTTGGGTGATAGCGGACGGGGTAAGCAGGTGGCTCCATTAGTCGCTGATGACGTCGCCATGGATGAGGATGAGGATGACGATGGCGCTGAACAGTATGTCTATACTGGCACCTCCTCAGGGTTTGAGCATCATGAGTCGGTGCCTGAATTACCGTCTCAACGTATTATTGACGACCATCCGGTGGTAAAGAAGTCTAGGAAGAGAGCGAGGAAAGGCAAAAAAGTTGATTCTATGATCCAGCAGCCTCGGCTTCAGGACCGTGTAGATATCCCCGATGCGGATAAATGGCATATCCCCGGTCGACCAATCCTACCTGAAACAGCGCTACGGGCCAGATTCGGCGATCTAAGGAGACTTTATGATGATGTGCTGCGGGTAGAGAAAGGCCTCATCACCTCTAAAGATCCAGGATACCCACTCTACATGGTTAACGTTCCGCCGCAAATGTCGTACGTCGACGGCTTCCCCACGGATAAGTTCTTCCTCCGATTCGATTACATATTCGACATGTTTCACGTGAAGAAGCTGGATTTTACGTTTGTCCGCCTTTATGCCTTGCACATGAACTACATCATTGGGGTTGAGCAGATACGTTTTATCTGTGTCGCTGACCCGTACTACATGCACGAGGGCTTATTGGGAGTCTGTGCACAGCATCATGAATACGCGAGGGATTACATCTTCAGTTTCATGCTCGCCAATAAGGACAAGGAGGCGATTCACGTGCCTATCATCCCGTGTAAGTCATCCGCGCTGCTATCCTTCCTTCGATTTCAATAATTCATTTTCACGGTGGAGGCTAATTAATTTGAGGTGTACTTATTTTGCGCAGCGGCGGGCGCGCCGTCCTCATCATCCTCTACCCCCGATTCTCCCACGCTCTTTACTTGGACTCATCGAAGAACATTCACAAAAAGGATTACACCCACATCAAAGATGTTCTCGACAGTGCTATGTTTTACTACCAAGCAAGGGGTGGAGAGGTTAGGGACAAGAAGAGAAGGGGCGGCAGGGCCGCCTTCAGCCATAAGACCGACTTCTGCTGCATCCAGCAACCGAACGATTCTCTTAATGATGGATTCTATGTCCTACACCACATGCTGGAGTACAGACGGGATCACCAGAACCTTCACATGGCACCTAGATCTGGCGATGCCCATATTCTGCAATGGGCAAAGGACATAGGAGATATCGAGGATCATTGACTTCGAGCTGAGTTCTATAACATCCAGCGCGAACTTGCCCAAATCATCATGAATGAGGTCGTCGGAAAAATAGGGATGTTCCATGCAGAAGGACAAATGTCGCGGGAAGACGTCCGAACATGGATAGCCTCTCAGCGTGTCGACATGAAGCCTTTCACTAAGCTCGATGACTATCTCCCTGACATGGATGGATGGCACGACATGATGGAGTGATTGTCGATATATGACAATGTGTCCTTTTAGTCCATACTTTCTTTTATGACAAAACTTTGAGTTATGCACGGTGAAACTTTATTTGTGATGTAATTAAACCGTCCTCCTCCTCGACTAGCGAAAATCACTCTAGTTAGGTCATTTTGGGTACGATGAACTTTGTTATTTATGCTTATGATATGTTGTTTCTATTTTTGCCAAGTCTGTCTCTTTCTGTTGCTCAACTATATATGTTGCATATCATCAACTCATGTGACGATGCAGGTGCATAGATCATAGATGGCGAAGAAGTGCTACGCCAGGAGTATATATACGACAAGTGGCCGGAGTGTCAGGCCCAGGTGTACCGGTTTTCGGTTTCCGAGCGACACGCAGTACTTACTTTAGGTTCACGCTAATGCGAGAGAGGGATACGAACTCATGTACTCAAAGTGATAGCTATTCTTGCGTATATCATTGTTTAGATGGATGACGATGTATTTGCAAGTAATCGAGACTTGTATCGCTATTTTCGAGATTGATGACGAGAGACCACTTTGTATGTGGATGATATGCTAAAGATTATTGTATAAAGCCTATTCAAATACAAAACAACTAAAAAACAAATATGCAAGAAAAAAACTAATAAAACTAGTAGTAGCGAGGGGGGGAAATTTAGCAGTAGCGCCGACTTACCAGTAGCGCTTCCAGCTGAAAAGCGCTGCAGATAATATCAGTAGCGCCCTTTTCCAAAGAGCGCTACAGCTATTCATCAGTAGCAGTAGCGTGGGTCAACAGGTGCTACTGCTATACGTTAGTTATAGCGCCTTATTAGTAGCACCGGTACCAGCGCTACTGAGAGGGCCAAAACCCGCGTTGCTGCTAGGCTTTTCCCTAGTAGTGTATGATTAACACCCATAGTTCACATCGTCGTGTGACCAACATCCAAAGGGTTTACTAGAGTCAATAATCTAGTTCACATTGCTATGTGATTAACACCCAAAGAGTACTAAGGTATGATCATGTTTTGCTTGTGAGAGAAGCTTAGTCAATGGGTCTGTCACATTCAGAGCCGTATGTATTTTGCAAATATTCTATGTCTACAATGCTCTGCGGAGCTACTCTAGCTAATTGCTCCCACTTTCAATATGTATCCAGATTGAGACTTAGAGTCATCTGGATCAGTGTAAAAGCTTGCACCGATGTAACTCTTTACGACGGGATCTTTTATCACCTCCATAATCGAGAAATATTTCCTTAGTCCTCACTAAGGATATTCTTGACCAATGTCCAGTGATCTACTCCTAGATCACTATTGTATTCCCTTACCAAATTCAGAACAAGGTATACAATAGGTCTGGTACATAGCATAGCATACTTTATAGAACCTATGACTGAGGCATAGGGAATGACTTTCATTCTCTTTTCTATTTTCTGCCATGGTCGGGATTTGAGTCTTACTCAATTTCACACCTTTGCAACACAGGCAAGAACTCTATCTTTGACTGTTCCATTTTGAACTACTTCAAAATCTTGACAAGGTATGTACTTATTGAAAAACTTATCAAGCGTCTTGATCTATCTCAATAGATTTTGATGCTCAATATGTAAGTAGATTTATTGAGGTATTTCTTTTAAAGAACTCCTTTCAAATACTCCTTTATGCTTTCCAGAAAAATTCTACATCATTTCTGATCAATAATATGTTACTCACATATATTTATCAGAAAGGCGGTAGTGCTCCCACTCACTTTATTGTAAATATAGGCTTCACCGCAAGTCTGTATAAAACTATATGCTTTGATCAACTTATCAAAGTGTATATTCCAATTCTGAGATGCTTGCACCAGTCGATAGATGGATCGCTGGAGCTTGCACATTTTGTTAGCACCTTTAGGATTGACAAAACCTTTTGGTTGCATCATATACAACTCTTCTTTAAGAAAACCATTAAGGAATGCAGTTTTTACATCCATTTGCCAGATTTCATAAAATGTGGCAATTGCTAACATGATTCGGACAGACTTAAGCATCGCTACAGTTGAGAAAATCTCATTGTAGTCAACACCTTGAACTTGTCGAAAACTTTTTTGCGACAAGTCGAGCTTTGTAGATAGTAACACTACTATCAACATTTGTCTTCCTCTTGAAGATCCATTTATACAATATGGCTTGCCGATCATCGGGCAACTCCACCAAAGTCCACACTTTGTTCTCATACATGTATCCCATCTCAGATTTAATGGCCTCAAACCATTTCGCGGAATCTGGGCTCATACCCGCTTCCTCATAGTTCATAGGTTCATCATGGTCTAGTAACATGACTTCCAGAATAGGATTACCGTACCACTCTGTTGCGGACTATACTTTGGAAGACCTACGAAGTTTTGTAGTAACTTGATCTGAAGTTTCATGATCATCATCATTAGCTTCCTCACTAATTGGTGTAGGAATCACTGGAACTAATTTCTTGTTGGGGAACGTAGTAATTTCAAACATTTCCTACGCACACGCAAGATCATGGTGATGCATAGTAACGAGGGGGGAGAGTGTGTCCATGTACCCTCATAGACCGAAAGCGAAAGCATTAGAACAACGCAGTTGATGTAGTCGTACGTCTTCACGGCCTGACCGATCAAGCACCGAAACTATTGCACCTCCGAGTTCTAGCACACGTTCAGCTCGATGACGTCCCTTGAACTCCGATCCAGCCGAGTGTCGAGGGAGAGTTCCGTCAGCACGACAGCGTGGTGACGATCTTGATGTTCTACCGTCGCAGGGCTTCGCCTAAGCACCGCTACAATATTATCGAGGAGGACTATGGTGGAGGGGGGCACCGCACACGGCTAAGAGATCAAGAGATCAATTGTTGTTGTGTCTATGGGGTGCCCCCATGCCCCTGTATATAAAGAAGCAAGGGGGGAGGTGGCTGGCCAAGGATTTTTGGAGTTCCAGAAGTATACGTTTGATACAGATTACTATAGATTGTTCTATTTTTGACAGATTCTGTTTTCTGTGTGTTGTTTGCTTATTTTGATGAATCTATGAGTAGTATCGGAGGGTATGAACCATAGATAAGTTGGAGTACAGTATATATTACACCAATATGAATTTAGAATGAGTTCATTACAGTACCTAAGTGGTGGTTTTATTTTCTTATACTAACGGAGCTTACGAGTTTTCTGTTGAGTTTTGTGTTGTGGAGTTTTCAAGTTTTGGGTAAGGATTCGATGGACTATGGAATAAGGAGTGGCAAGAGCCTAAGCTTGGGGATTCCCAAGGCACCCCAAGGTAATATTCAAGGACAACTGTCGTGGGAACGAACACCTATGGGGCAGGGCCCCTTTCGGTCCAGCGGGGGGCGGAGGTTGCACGAAGAGCGGATCGAGGCGAAGCACACGAGCGGTTTACCCAGCTTCGGAGCTCTCCGGAGAGATAATACTCCTACTGCTGCTTGTCGGATTGTATTGAGTTCTTGCTAGAGAGCAATGAGCGCTACAGTACACACTAGTTGCAAGACCGAGCGTGAGTGTTTTCTGGTTTCGAACCCTCCCCTACGTTGCACATGGGCCTCTTTTTATATGCTCAAGGGGTCACCGACAGGTGGCAACGCATGCAAGGGTAAAAATGGAAAAGAGGTGCGGTTGGTGCACCTACTTGCACAGTGTATCATACCTAACCCTGACAGCAGGGGACAAAGGCATTAAATGCCCGTCTGTGTTGCCCAAACAGTGCAAAAAAGTGACCGTTAGGGGCGCCACCGCTTGCCACGGTGGTAATCTTGTCAGCGCCGCTTGCCACCTCGCACCGCTTGGCTGCACAGCTTCTTGCCACGCGCGCCTGGAACGATCCCAGGGCGACACGTTGGTGGATGTGCCTTGCCGTGGTCGTTGTCTTATCGCGTCCGGAAGCTTGTCGCTCACCGAGCCTTGCCGGGACGCTTGGCGCGTCGCGGAAAGTTCCTTGAAATGCCTTGGTTGGCCTTCCCGGCAAGCTCCTCTTGCCGGGGTCTTGTCTCCTTGGCTTAAACACTTTGTTCTTGAATGGCTCCAAAGGGAACCACGGAGGACCTTGGCGGTCACCCGGCAAGCCTTGCCGCGGGGCGCTGCGACTACCCGTGCACAAGTTCGGGATACTAGGGTACCCCTACTCTAGTACACCGACAACAACCAAGAGCCTAAGCTTGGGGATGCCCCGGATGGCATCCCCTCTTCCGTCTTTGTTCATCGGTAACTTTACTTGGAGCTATCTTTTTATTCACCACATGATATGTGTTTTGCTTGGAGCGTCATTTTATTTTGTTAGTAGTTGCTTGCTGTTATTTAGAATAATGTTTTGCATCTTTAGTTTCAATAAAGAAGTCAAGGATAGCCTTTGCCATGCTTATTTTGCTAGTATACATGTTGCTGTTCGAAAAACAGAAAGTTACCGCTGTTGCAAAAATTCCCTAGAAAATTCAAAAGTAGTATAATGTTGAATCTTTTTGCATATTGAGCTCTGATAAATTTATTACAGTGGGAATTTTAGTTCATAATTTTTGGAGTCAGTGAAGTATTAATACTCTTGCATTCTTTACAGACTGTACTGTTTTGGCAGATTGCTGTTATGGTTGCATTGTTTGCATATATTTGCTTGATTAATGATTCTATTTGAGGATAGGAGTATTAAATATGCAGAGGCATTTAGTATGCAATGTTGAATAATATTTTAAGTGATTTGTTACAGTAGAAAATTATAAGGTTTTGCATTGGTTTATACTAACCTATCTCACGAGTTCTTGTTGAGTTTGTTGTGAATGAAGCTTTTGATAAAAAGAGAAACCATGATATGAGATGAATTAAGGAGACACAAAAGCTCAAACTTGGGGATGCCCAAGGCACCCCAAGATATTATTTCAAGAAGTCTCAAGAATCTAAGCTTGGGGATGCCCCCGTTGGCATCCCACCTTTCTTCTTCAACAACTATCGGTTAGTATCGGTTGAGCCTAAGTTTTTGCTTCTTCACATGAGTTGTGCTATCCTTGCAATGTAGTTTTCTTTAGCTTTGCTTGCTGTTTGAATAAAGTATCAAGATCTGAAATTTTTAAATGTGGGAGAGTCTTCACATAGTTGCATAATTATTTAGCTACTCATTGGCTTTCACTTATATCTTTCGGAGTAGTTTGTCATTTGCTCTAGTGCATCACTTATACCTTTTAGAGCATGGTGGTAGTTTTATTTTGAAGAAATAGATGAACTCTCATACTTCACTTAGATTATTTTGAGAGTCATTAATAGCATGGTAATTTGCTTAATGTTAATATACTTGGTATTCAAGATATGTGAAACTTTCTTTTGAGTGAATTGAATACTAAGATAAGTTTGATGCTTGATAATTGTTTTGAGATATGGAGGTGATAATATCAAAGTCGTGCTAGTTGGGTAATTGTGAATTTGAGAAATGCTTGTGTTGAAGTTTGCAAGTCCCATAGCATGCACGTATGGTTAAGGTTGTGTAACAAATTTGAAACATGAAGTGTACCTGGCTTGTGCATCCTTATGAGTGGCGGTCGGGGACGAGCGATGGTCTTTTCCTACCAATCTATCCCCCTAGGAACATGCGCTTAGTACTTGAATTTTTGATGACTTCTAAATTTTTGCAATAAGTATATGAGTTTTTTTGACTAATGTTGAGTCCATGGATTATACGCACTCTCACCTTTCCACCTTTGCTAGCCTCTTCGGTACCGTGCATTGCCCTTTCTCACCTTGAGAGTTGGCGCAAACTTCGCCGGTGCATCCAAACCCCGTGATACGATATACTCTATCACACACAAACCTCCTTATATCTTCCTCAAAACAGCCACCATACCTACCTATCATTGCATGCCCATAGCCATTCCAAGATATATTGCCATGCAACTTCCATCATCATCATCATGACATACATTACTTTTGTCATATTGCCATTGCATGATCATGTAGTTGACACCGTATTTGTGGCAAAGCCACCATGCATTATTTTTCATACATGTCACTCTTGATTCATTGCACCATCCCGGTACACCGCCGGAGGCATTCATATAGAGTCATATCTTGTTCTAGTTTCGAGTTGTAATCCTTATGTTGTAATCAATATAAGTGTGATGATCATCATTACTAGAGCATTGCCCAAAAAAAGGCCAAAAACAGGCCCAAAAAAAGAGAAAAGAAAATTAAAAAAATAAAAAAAAGGGCAATGCTACTATCTCTTTTTCCACACTTGTGCTTCAAAGTAGCACCTTGTTCTTCATATAGTGAGTCTCATATATTGGGCTTCAAAGTAGCACCTTGTTCTTCATGTAGTGAGTCTCATAAGTTGTCCTTTTTATACTAGTGGGAATTTTTCATTATAGAGCTTGGCTTGTATATTCCTACGATGGGCTTCCTCAAATGCCCTAGGTCTTCATGAGCAAGCAAGTTGGATGCACACCCACTAGTTTTCTTTTGTTGAGCATTCATAGCTCTAGTGCATCCGTTGCATGGCAATCCCTACTCCTCATGTTGACATCAATTGATGGGCATCTCCATAGTCCATTGATTAGCCTCATCAATGTGAGACTTTCTCCTTTTTGTCTTCTCCACACAATCCCCATCATCATATTCTATTTCACCCATAGTGCTATATCCATGGCTCACGCTCATGTATTGCGTGAAGGTTGAGATTATTTAAGTATGAAACAATTGCTTGGCTTGTCATCGGGGGTATAGAAGTTGGGAACATCTTTGTGTGACGAAAATGAAGCATAGCCTAACTATATGATTTTGTAGGGATGAACTTTCTTTTGCCATGTTATTTTGAGAAGACATGATTGCTTTGATTAGTATGCTTGAAGTATTATTATTTTTGTGTCAATATGAACTTTTGTCTTGAATCTTTCGGATCTGAATATTCATATCACAATTAAGAATATTTACATTGAAATTATGCCAAAGTATCACTCCGCATCAAAAATTATTTTTTATCATTTACCTACTCGAGGACGAGCAGGAATTAAGCTTGGGGATGCTTGATACGTCTCCAACATATCTATAATTTTTGATTGCTCCATGCTACTTTATCTACTATTTTAGGCAATATTGGGCTTTATTATACACTTTTATATTATTTTTAGGACTAACCTATTAACCGGAGGCCCAACCCAGATTTGCTGTTTTATGCCTATTTCAGTGTTTCGAGGAAGAGGAATATCAGACGGTGTCAAAACGGAACGAAATCAACTGGAGAAGTTAATTTTGGAAGGAAACCAACCAAATGGGCTTGGAGTGCACGTTAGGGGACTCCCGGGCTGCCCATGAGGGTGGGGGCGCCCCCCCTGGGCGCGCCCCCTACCTCGTGAGCACCCCGGAGGTCCACCGACGTACCCCCTGCACCCATATATACCTACATACCCTAAAACTTCCAGAACAGAAGATAGATCGGGAGTTCCGCCGCCGCAAGCCTCTGTAGCCACCAAAAACCAATCGGGAACATGTTCCGACACCCTGCCGAAGGGGGATCCCATCATCGGTGGCCATCTTCATCATCCCGGCGCTATCCATGACGAGGAGGGAGTAGTTCACCCTCGGGGCTGAGGGTATGTACCAATAGCTATGTGTTTGATCTCTCTCTCTCATGTTCTATCTCGTGTTCCTCTATGGCACGATCTTGATGTATCCCGAGCTTTGCTATTATAGTTGGATCTTATGATGTTTCTCCCCCTCTACTCTCTTGTGATGAATTGAGTTTCCCCTTTGAAATTTTCTTATTGGATTGAGTCTTTTATGAGAACACTTGATGTATGTCTTGCTGTGATTATCTGTGGTGACAATGGGATATCATGTGCCACTTGATGTATGTTTTGGTGATCAACTTGCGGGTTTCGTGACATTGGGAACCTATGCATAGAGGTTGGCACACGTTCTTGACTCTCCGGTAGAAACTTTGGGGCACTCTTTGAAGTGCTTTTACGTTAGTTGGATGAATCTGAGATTGTGTGATGCATATCGCATAATCATGCCCACAGATACTTGAGGTGACAATGGAGTATCTAGGTGACATTAGGGTTTTGGTTGATTTGTGTCTTAAGGTGTTATTCTAGTACGAACTCTTTTATAGATCGATCCGAACGAATAACTTTGAGGTGGTTTCGTACCCTACCATAATCTCTATGTTTGTTCTCCGCTATTAGTGGCTTTGGAGTGACTCTTTGTTGCATGTTGAGGGCTTGTCATATGTTCTATCTATGTTATTATTGTTGAGAGAACTTGCACTAGTGAAAGTATGAACCCTAGGCCTTGTTTCCTTGCAATACCGTTTACGCTCACTTTTATCATTAGTTACCTTGCTGTTTTTATTATTTCAGATTACAAAAAACCTTTATCTACTATCTATTTTGCACTTGTATCACCATCTCTTCGCCGAACTAGTGCACCTATACAATTTACCATTGTATTGGGTGTGTTGGGGACACAAGAGACTCTTTGTTATTTGGTTGCAGGGTTGCTTGAGAGAGACCATCTTCATCCTACGCCTCCTACGGATTGATAAACCTTAGGTCATCCACTTGAGGGAAATTTGCTATTGTCCTACAAACCTGTGCACTTGCAGGCCCAACAATGTCTACAAGAAGAAGGTTGTGTAGTAGACATCACTATCTCTAATGCATAACCCCAAAATGATATTGGTAAATCGGTAAGACTCATCATTTATCGCACCATATCAAATAAAGTGCGGTTATGACGTTTGGACACACCGTTACGCTGTGGTGTTCCAGGTGGCATGAGTTTGTGAAACTATTCCACATTGTTTTAACTGAAGGCCAAACTCGTAACTCAAATATTCATCTCCATGATCAGATCGCAGAAACTTTATTTTCTTGTCATGATGATTTTACACTTCACTCTGAAATTCTTTGAACCTTTCAACTATTTCAGACTTATGTTTCATCAAGTAGATATACCCATATCTGCTCAAATCATCTGTGAAGGTCAGAAAATAATGATACCCGCCACGAGCATCAACACTCATTGGACCGCATACATCGGTATGCATTATTTCCAACAAGTTAGTAGCTCGTTCCATTGTTCCGGAGAACGGAGTTTTAGTCATCTTGCCCAAAAGGCACGGTTTGCAAGCATCAAATGATTCATAACCAAGTGATTTTGAAAATCCATCTTTATGGAGTTTCTTCATGCGCTTTACACCGATATGACCCAAATGGTAGTGTCACCGGCACGACACCATGATATCCATCATCTTGATCTATATCAATGTGTCGTCACATGGTCGTCTCGCCAACTATTGCTCTTGCAACTATTGCTATCGCATAGCGATAAAGTAAAGCAATTATTTGGCGCTTGCATCTTATGCAATAAAGAGACAACCATAAGGCTTCTGCCAGTTGCCGATAACTTCAACAAAAACATGATCATCTCATACAACAATTTATATCTCATCACGTCTTGACCATATCACATCACAACAAGCCCTACAAAAACAAGTTAGACGTCCTCTACTTTGTTGTTGCAAGTTTTATGTGGCTGCTACGGGCTGAGCAAGAACCGTTCTTACCTACGCATCAAAACCACAACGATATTTCGTCAAGTTAGTGCTGTTTTAACCTTCGCAAGGACCGGGCGTAGCCACACTCGGTTCAACTAAAGTTGGAGAAACTGACACCCGCTAGTCACCTGTGTGCAAAGCACGGCGGTAAAACCAGTCTCGCTTAAGCGTACGCGTAATGTCGGTCTGGGCCGCTTCATCCAACAATACCGCCGAACCAAAGTATGACATGCTGGTAAGTAGTATGACTTGTATTGCCCACAACTCACTTGTGTTCTACTCGTGCATATAACATCTACGCATAAAACCTGGCTCGGATGCCACTGTTGGGGAATGTAGTAATTTCAAATTTCCTACGCACACGCAAGATCATGGTGATGCATAGCAACGAGAGGGGAGAGTGTGTCCATGTACCCTCGTAGACCGAAAGCGGAAGCGTTAGAACAACGCGGTTGATGTAGTCGTACGTCTTCACGGCCCGACCGATCAAGCACCGAAACTACGACACCTCCGAGTTGTAGCACACGTTCAGCTCGATGGCGTCCCTCAAACTCCGATCCAGCCGAGTGTCGAGGGAGTGTTCTATCAGCACGACGGCATGGTGACAATCTTGATGTTCTACCGTCGTAGGGCTTCGCCTAAGCACCGCTACACTATTATCGAGGAGGACTATGGTGGAGGGGGGCACCGCACACGGCTAAGAGATCAAGAGATCAATTGTTGTTGTGTCTATGGGGTGCCCCCTGCCCCCGTATATAAAGGAGCAAGGGGGGAGGCGGCCGGCCAAGGAGGAGGGCGCGCCAAGGGAGGAGTCCTACTCCCACCGGGAGTAGGACTCCTCCTTTCCTTGTTGGAGTAGGAGAGAAGGAAAGAGGAGGAGAGGGAGAAGGAAAAGGGGGCTGCACCCCTTGTCCAATTCGAACCAGAGGGGGGGGGGGGCGCAGGCCTCCTTCCTTTTGGCCTCTCTCCTCTATTCCCGTATGGCCCAATAAGGTCCATATACTTCACGGCGAATTCCCGTAACTCTCCGGTACTCCGAAAAATACCCGAATCACTCGAAACCTTTCCGAAGTCCAAATATAGTCGTCCAATATATCAATCTTTACGTCTCGACCATTTTGAGACTCGTCGTCATGTCCCCGATCTCATCCGGGACTCCCAACTTCTTCGGTACATCAAAACTCATAAACTCATAATATAACTGTCATCGAAACCTTAAGCTTTCGGACCCTACGGGTTCGAGAACTATGTAGACATGACCAAGACACGTCTCCGGTCAATAACCAATAGTGGAACCTGGATGCTCATATTGGCTCCCACATATTCTACGAAGATCTTTATCGGTCAAACCTCATAACAACATACGTTGTTCCTTTTGTCATCGGTATGTTACTCGCCCGAGATTCGATCGTCGGTATCTCAATATCTAGTTCAATCTCGTTACCGGCAAGTCTCTTTACTCGTTATGTAATGCATCATCCCGCAACTAACTCATTAGTCACATTGCTTGCAAGGCTTATAGTGATGTGCATACCAAGAGGGCCCAGAGATACCTCTCCGACAATCAGAGTGACAAATCCTAATCTCGAAATACGCCAACCCAACATGTACCTTCGGAGACACATGTAGAGCTCCTTTATAATCACCCAGTTACGTTGTGACATTTGGTAGCACACAAAGTGTTCCTCCGGTAAACGGGAGTTGCATAATCTCATAGTTGTAGGAACTTGTATAAGTCATGAAGAAAGCAATAGCAACATACTAAACGATCAAGTGCTAAGCTAACAGAATGGGTCAAGTCAATCACATCATTCTCCTAATGATGTGATCCCGTTAATCAAATGATAACTCATGTCTATGGTTAGGAAACTTAACCATCTTTGATTAACGAGCTAGTCAAGTAGAGGCATACTAGTGACATTATGTTTGTCTATGTATTCACAGATGTATTATGTTTCCGGTTAATACAATTCTACTATGAATAATAAACATTTATCATGAAATAAGGAAATAAATAATAACTTTATTATTGCCTCTAGGGCATATTTCCTTCATTTCTATGATGAACTACTTTCCAATTCGGGAGAAGGTACAAATTACCTTATCAAGCTCTACTTTCCTCCCACTCACTTCTTTCGAGAGAAACTCCTTCTCTAGAAAGGATCCATTCTTAGCAACGAATGTTTTGCCTTCAGATATGTGATAGAAGGTGTACCCAACAGTTTCCTTTGGGTATTCTATGAAGACGCACTTCTTCGATTTGGATTCGAGCTTATCAGGTTGAAAACCTTTTTCATATAAGCATTGCAACTCCAAACTTTAAGAAACGACAGCTTAGGTTTACTGCTAATACATAGTTCATACGGTGTCGTCTTAACAGATTTAGATGGTGCCCTATTAAACGTGAATGCAGCTGTCTCTAATGCATAACCCCAAACGATAGTGGTAAATCGATGAGAGACATCATAGATCGCACCATATCTAGTAAAGTACGATTACGATGTTCGGACACACCATTACATTGTGGTGTTCCAGGTGGTGTGAGTTGCGAAACTATTTCACATTGTTTCAAATGAAGACCAAACTCGTAACTCAAATATTCGTCTCCACGATCAGATCGTAGAAACTTTAATTTTTCTTGTTACGATGATTTTCCACTTCACTCTGAAATTCTTTGAACTTTTCAAATGTTTCAGACTTATGTTTCATCAAGTAGATATACCCATATCTGCTCAAATCATCTGTGAAGGTCAGAAAATAACAATACACGTCGCGAGCCTTAACACTCATCGGATCGCATACATCGGTGTGTATTATTTCCAATAAGTCAGTAGCTCATTCCATTGTTTGGGGGAACGGAGTTTTAGTCATCTTGCCCAAAAGGCACGGTTTGCAAGCATCAAATGATTCATAACCAAGTGATTCCAAAAATCCATCTTTATGGAGTTTCTTCATGCGCTTTACACCGATATGACCCAAACGGCAGTGCCAAAAATAAGTTGCACTATCATTATTAACTTTGCATCTTTTGGCATCAATATTATGAATATGTGTATCACTACGATCGAGATCCAACAAACTATTTTCATTGGGTGTATGACCATTTGAAGGTTTTATTCATGTAAAAAGAACAACAATTATTCTCTGACTTTAAATGAATAACCGTATTGCAATAAACATGATCAAATCATATTCATGCTCAATGCAAACGCCGAATAACATTTATTTAGGTTTAACACTAATCCCGAAAGTATAGGTAGTGTGCGATGATGATCATATCAATCTTGGAACTACTTGCAACACTCATCGTCACTTCCCCTTCAACTAGTCTCTGTTCATTCTGTAACTCCTGTTTCGAGTTACTAATCTTAGCAACCGAACAAGTATCAAATACTCTGGGGCTACTATAAACACTAGTAAGGCACACATCAATACCCTGTATATCAAATATACCCTTGTTCACTTTTCCATCCTTCTTATCCACCAAATATTGAGGGCATTTCCGCTTCCAGTGACCATTTCCTTTGCAGTGTAAGCACTCAGTTTCAGGCTTTGGTCCAGCTTTGGTCTTCTTCACAGGAGTGACAACTTGTTTGCCATTCTACTTGAACTTTACCTTTCTTTCCCTTTGCCCTTTTCTTGAAACTAGTGGTCTTGTCAATCAACACTTGATGCTCTTTCTTGATTTCTACCTTCGTCGATTTCAACATCACGAAGAGCTCGGGAATCGTTTTCGTCATCCCTTGCATACTATAGTTCATCACGAAGTTCTAGTAACTTAGTGATGGGGACTAGAGAATTCTGTTAATCACTATCTTATCTGGAAGATTAACTCCCACTTGATTCAAGCGATTGAAGTACCCAGACAATATGAGCACATGCTCACTAGTTGAGCGATTCTCCTCCATCCTTTAGCTATAGAACTTGTTGGAGACTTCATATCTCTCAACTCGGGTATTTGCTGGAAATATTAACTTCAACTCCTGTAACATCTCATATGGTCCATGATGTTCAAAATGTCTTTGAAGTCCCGATTCTAAGCCGTTTAAGCATGGTGCACTAAACTATCAAGTAGTCATCATTTTGAGCTAGCCAAACATTCATAACGTCTGCATTTGCTCCAGCAATAGGTTTGTCACCTAGCGGTGCATCAAGGACATAATTCTTCTATGCAGCAATGAGGATAAACCTCAGATCACGGATCCAATCCACATCATTGCTACTAACATCTTTCAACACAGTTTTCTCTAGGAACATATCAAAATAAACATATGAAAGCAACAACGCGAGCTATTGATCTACAACATAATTTCCAAAATACTACCAGGACTAAGTTCATGATAAATTTAAGTTAAATTAATCATATTACTTAAGAACTCCCACTTAGACAGACATCTCTCTAGTCATCTAAGTGATCACGTGATCCAAATCAACTAAACCATGTCCGATCAGCACGTGAGATGGAGTAGTTTTCAATGGTGAACATCACTATGTTGATCATATCTACTATATGATTCACGTTCGACCTTTCGGTCTCCGTGTTCCGAGGCCATATCTGTATATGCTAGGCTCATCAAGTTTAAACTGAGTATTCCACGTGTGCAACTGTTTTGCACCCGTTGTATTTGAATGTAGAGCCTATCACACCCGATCATCACGTGGTGTCTCAGCACGAAGAACTTTCACAACGGTGCATACTTAGGGAGAACACTTCTTGATAATTAGTGAGAGATCATCTTAAAATGCTACCGTCAAACTAAGAAATATAAGATGTATAAAAGATAAACATCATATGCAATCAAAATATGTGACATGATATGCCCATGATCATCTTGCGCCTTTGATATCCATCTCCAAAGTACTATCATAATCTCTATCGTCACCGGCACGACACCATGATCTCCATCATCTTGATCTATATCAATGTGTCGTCACATGGTCGTCTCGCCAACTATTGCTCTTGCAACTATTGCTATCGCATAGCGATAAAGTAAAGCAATTATTTGGCGCTTGCATCTTATGCAATAAAGAGACAACCATAAGGCTTCTGCCAGTTGCCGATAACTTCAAAAAAACATGATTATCTCATACAACAATTTATATATCATCACGTCTTGACCATATCACATCACAACAAGCCCTGCAAAAACAAGTTAGACGTCCTCTACTTTGTTGTTGCAAGTTTTACGTGGCTGCTACGGGCTGAGCAAGAACCGTTCTTACCTACGCATCAAAACCACAATGATATTTCATCAAGTTGGTGTTGTTTTAACCTTCGCAAGGACCGGGCGTAGCCACACTCCATTCAACTAAAGTTGGAGAAACTGACACCCACTAGTCACCTATGTGCAAAGCACGGCGGTAAAACCAGTCTCGCATAAGCATACGCGTAATGTCGGTACGGGCCGCTTCATCCAACAATACCGCCGAACCAAAGTATAACATGTTGGTAAGCAGTATGACTTGTATCGCCCACAACTCACTTGTGTTCTACTCGTGCATATAACATCTACGCATAAAACCTGGCTCGGATGCCACTGTTGGGGAACGTAGTAATTTCAAAATTTTCCTACGCACACGCAAGATCATGGTGATGCATATCAATGAGAGGGGAGACTGTGTCCACGTACCCTCGTAGACCGAAAGTGGAAGCGTTAGAACAACGCGGTTGATGTAGTCGTATGTCTTCACGGCCCGACCGATCAAGCACCGAAACTACGGCACCTCCGAGTTCTAGCACATGTTCAGCTCGATGACGTCCCTCGAACTCCGATCCAGCCGAGTGCCGAGGGAGAGTTCTGTCAGCACGACGGCGTGGTGACGATCTTGATGTTCTACCGTCGCAGGGCTTCGCCTAAGCACCGCTACAATATTATCGAGGAGGACTATGGTGGAGGGGCCACCGCACACGGCTAAGAGATCAAGTGATCAATTGTTGTGTCTATGGGGTGTCCCCCTGCCCCCGTATATAAAGGAGTGGAGGAGGGGGAGAGGCCCGGCCCCTATGGCGCGCCCTGGAGGAGTCCTACTCCCACCGGGAGTAGGATTTCTCTCCTTCCATGTAGTGGGAGTAGGAGACAAGGAAGGGGGAGAGGGAAGAGAAGGAAGGAGGGGGCGCCGCCCCTCCCCCTAGTCCAATTCGGACTAGTCGTTGGGGGGCGCGCGGCCTGCCTCTCTCTCTCTCCCTCAAAGCCCAATAAGGCCCATATATTTCTTCCCCCGTATTCCCGTAACTCCCCGGTACTACGAAAAATACCCGAATCACTCGGAACCTTTCCGAAGTCCGAATATAGTCGTCCAATATATCGATCTTTACGTCTCGACCATTTCGAGACTCCTCGTCATGTCCCCGATCTCATCCGGGACTCCGAACTCCTTCGGTACATCAAAACTCATAAACTCATAATAAAACTGTCAACGAAACCTTAAGCGTGCGGACCCTACGGGTATGAGAACTATGTAGACATGACCGAGACATGTTTCCGATCAATAACCAATAGCGGAACCAGGATTCTCATATTGGCTCCTACATATTCTACGAAGATCTTTATCGGTCAAACCGCATAACAACATACGTTGTTCCTTTTGTCATCGGTATGTTACTTGCCCGAGATTCGATCGTCGGTATCTCAATACCTAGTCCAATCTCATTACCGGCAAGTCTCTTTACTCATTACGTAATGCATCATCCCGCAACTAACTCATTAGTCACATTGCTTGCAAGGCTTATAGTGATCTGCATTACCGACAGGGCCCAGAGATACCTCTCCGACAATCGGAGTGACAAATCCTAATCTCAAAATACGCCAACTCAACATGTACCTTCGGGGACACATGTAGAGCTCCTTTATAATCACCTAGTTACGTTGTGACGTTTGGTAGCACACAAAGTGTTCCTCTGGTAAACGGGAGTTGCATAACTTCATAGTCATACGAACATGTATAAGTTATGAAGAAAGCAATAGCAACATACTAAACGATCAAGTGCTAAGCTAACGGAATGGGTCAAGTCAATCACATCATTCTTCTAATGATGTGATCCCGTTAATCAAATGACAACTCATGTCTATGGCTAGGAAACACAACCATCTTTGATCAACAAGCTAGTCAAGTAGAGGCATACTAGTGACACTATGTTTGTCTATGTATTCACACATGTATTATGTTTCCGGTTAATACAATTCTAGCATGAATAATAAACATTTATCATGAAATAAGGAAATAAATAATAACTTTATTATTGCCTCTAGGGGTATATTTCCTTCAAATAGCTTCATCTCTATCAATATTAACCAGGTCACACTTGTGAAAATTGATCCTCATGCTAGAAATATGTTCAAAACAAGATAAAATCGATTTCAAATTTCTGGCATGATCTAGATTTTTGTCTAAAAATATAAGAATGTCATCAGCATATTGCATGCTAATAACACCAGCTGGATTTGAGGAAGGGAAGACACCAGCGATCAAATTATTGCTCACAACTTTTATCAGCATTCTAGTGAATACATCAGTTACCAGGTTGAACAATAGGGGAGAGGAAGTGTCTCCTTGTCTAACCGCTTTGCCAACAATAAGGATTTTTAGGGAGTTCCTATGTGACGCATTCTGCGTCAAAATGCTGCACTTTCGCACAGGCACGTCGTCGGTGCGCCGATTGGGCCGGCCCATTGCAGTGCGCTACAAATACCAGGTAATAAATTGCAAAAAATAGTAGGGCGCAACGGTTGGGAATCGAACTCAGCACTGGCGACTCGCACGCGCACCCTACTAGCCACTAGGATGGACGAGCTCAGTTGACCAAACTGCAGCGGGTACCAACAAGAACTAAAGAAAGTATAAGGCTATTTGAAAAATATACTTTACGATTTCCCAAATAGCAAAAACAAAACGTGAATATTTTATCAAACGCGAACACTATTAGTTTTATTTTACAAATTTTGAGAAAACTCAAACATTTTTTCAACACACAAATGAATTTTGGAGACGCGAACATATTTTTTTGGAATGGAAACATTTTTTAAACTACCCAAAAAACTGAACAGGAACAATTTTTCAAATTTCAAAACAAAATTTGGAAACACAAACAACTTTTGAATTTCCCAAATATTCTTGGAATTTGTGACATTTCTTTAAAGCACAAACATTTTCTAAATCTTAAGAACAAATTTTGAAACAGAGAACAAATTTGGAAGCACGAACAATTTTTTAAAGCACGAACAATTTTTGAATGTTGAGAACAAATTTTGAAATGGAGAACAAATTTGGAAGCTCGAACAATTTTTGAAAGCACGAACATTTTTTGAATCTTGAGAACAAATTTTGAAATGGAGAACAAATTTGGAAGCACGAACAATTTTTGAATGTTGAGAACAAATTTTGAAATGGAGAACAATTTTTTAAGCGCGAACAATTTTTGAATGTTGAGAACAAATTTTGAAATGGAGAACAAATTTAAAAGCGCGGACAATTTTTTAAAGCACGAACAATTTTTGAATGTTGAAAACAAATTTTGAAATGGACAACAAATTAGGAAGCGCGAATTTGAAATGGGAAGATTTTTTGAAACTCCCAAACATAATTTGAAATGTGAACAAAAAGAAAACAAAAAGAGAAGAAAAAGGAATTGAAAAATGAAATAAAGAAACAGAAAAACGAAGAAAGAAAAAGAAAAAAAAGGAAAAACAACAAAGAAAAAGAAAAAAAAGGAAAAACAACAAAGAAAAAGCAAACAGAAAAAACCAGTGAAAACCCGGTTCAAGAACCTTCTAGAAGGTTCCCAAAACCGTTCAGGAACCCTCCAGAAGGTTCCGAAAACTGGAAGCTGCAGGGCCAGCGCTATCTCCTAACTGGGCCGACCCATCTTGATCGCTATTGCTAGCTCTCTGTGCGAAGCCTCGACAAGTCGACGCAGCGAGCGTCCAATAGGATTTTCCGGATTTTTATGCTGAGACGGAGGAGACAGAAATTAGACAGGCTAGTATAGTGTTGGGCCTTGCACTCCGCATAGGCCGTGAATCCCTCCTCGGTGAGCCCACCCGCCGAGGGGACCCGCGAGGCAGAAAAGGACCCACCAAACCCATTTCATTTCCCCGTCGTCCGCACTGAAATTCGAACTCGCCAGAGACAAAGAGAGGAAATCATCCCCAATCCCCCCCTCCCGCCCCCAACTCCAGTGACCCGCCGCCGCCGCGATGCAGTGCGGCATGGACGCGTTGATCTCGGCGCTGTGCGGCTCCCTCTCCCAGGTGCTCACCCACGCCGATGTCTCCTCCCGCACGCTCTCCGACGCCCTCTCCCGCCGCGCCATCCCCCTTGGTACCGCATCTGATCTCGCCGCCGTCCCCCGCTAGGGTTTCGCCAGCCACCGCTTTTCATTCCTTCCTGCCTTCTCACGGAGGACGTGTGCACGTGTTCCCTCACAGAGTCGCCGACGAACACGTTCCTGCAGGGGCTGGACCGGCGGGTGGAGGCCGCGGGCGCCGACCTGGCGCGCCTCGAGTCCATGGCCTTCGGCACCGTCTCCGTCGAGGAGCTCCTCGGCCACTGCCGCGAGGCGCTCAACATCGTCTCCCGCCACGCCGACGCCGTCGAGTTCCGCCTCGTCTCCTTCGGCTACGTCGCCCCCGGTGAGTCTCACTGATCCCGCCTTTACCCACTCCACCTTAGGCAACCAGGCAGGAACTCGTTGCTGATGCCAATTTGAAGCTCTTCCTTGCAGTGTTAGTCTTGTTTTGTTGAGGGTCATGGGGTTTCTCTTGTTGGTGCAGAGGTGGAGGACGAGGTGGAAGAGGAGGATGAAGGTGGAGACTTGGGGGACCTTGATGTCCCCGGGAATGGGCTCTTGGGAGGGGCAAGTTCGGTCCTCAGGTCTGCCCGGAAGCACTTCGACGACGACGATGAACTGTATCCTTCCATTACTAAGGCATTTTCAGAGAAAAACACTTTTGGTTGTGTTGGGTGTGATCTATGACCGGGCTGATGGAATGGGTACATCGCAATTCGAGATGCATAGGTCCGAATAGGAGATATCAGCTTGCACCTAGTTGGCTAGCTGCAAGGGTTTTGCAATTGCAACATTGTCGATGAAGTCAGAATTTGAATATTTATAAGCATTAGGAGTTTAACCATACTTATTCTGCCCCTATTATTAGTTGTTAACCTTTACTACTAACTTCTCCTGCTAAATGTGTAAATCTCCATAACATCATTGTCATACCATCATTTGGGACCAGCAAACATTGGAGATTATGATTGGTTGGGATGTTGGGGACTCGTTATACAGGATAAACTTAAAATTGTGAATGCACCAAGTCTGAACTTTGATCTTTAATTAATAATGGGCTTATGTTTTTTGGAAATATAGTAAGCAATCCTTCTTTATTTAGAGGGAGTTAGCTTGCTGTAAGTCGGGTACAGATGGCTCTGATGCCAAGAGAGGAGATCCACTGCACTTCATTGAACCATTCAGCATCAAATCATTCTCTTGCGTTTCTGCTAGTGGTCTATCCGATTGAGATACAGAGTATTGAGTTCTTTCTTGACCGCATGTAATATTTGAGGATTCCATGTCACAGGCCTCGTTTGGCACAAAGGGATTTGGGAGGATTTCGGAGGAGGGGATTTGGGAGGATTTGGTGAATCCCTCCCTTCCACCCAATCCCCTCAAAATCCCTTGAATCCCCAAAACCCCTCCATCCCCAATCCTCTTCGTTTAAAATTTATGTTTGATAGGCAGGGTTTGCCAAATTGGCATAATATGGTATTGAACATCTAAAAATTCAATCTTTACAATGTAACTAACTCCCTTATATCCTTGCTACAGAATTGTAAAGGCCACCTAATAAAAATGAGAAAAGTTGCTACAGGGGAATAATTTAGCTGTAGTTTTTCCCAGCAGCAACATAATTTTGCATGACTCGAAATCAATATATCATCACAACATCATAATTTATCATAACAACATGACTTCGAATCCCAAATCCCAGGAATCATAATTTATCATGACAACATGATCTTTCGCAGCAACAATAGTTCATCACAGCCCCAACATAATTTTGCAGCAAAGATAACACAACACAAGTACTTCTGGAATAGCTCAAGATCAGTTATAATTTCGCATACAGATATATCCATCTTTTGGTGTCATGATCATCTATCTTTGAGAATCTGAGAGAAAGTTATCCCTCCAGCTTGTTTATTGTTGCTTCTTTTGGTGCTTGAGAACCTGATGAAACAAAAAGAGATGAATATTAGAGTGCCTTCTGGAACATAAGTAGGCCTGTAGTACATCAAGTTTCAGGAATAGAACAAGCAAGGAGTATTGTACTTGTAGTAGGAGCATTGTACTACTACCAAGAAACAAGAAATAAGTTTGTTGGCAAAATTATGTATTCTAAGCTACAGAATGGTCATCATCCATAACTTATGAAGAGTTGAGGTTTCAACGCTCAAGAACAAGTCCATTATATGACAAAATAATAAGCCACCACGCCTAACGACATCCATGCTCCGAGCACCGCCACCCAGATGCAGCAAGGATGGACAAGCATCGTCATGCCACTAATCTCATCATTGCAGTTCACATACCCAAGCACTCTCTTAAAAAAGGCATACTCAAGTCAAGCATTCAAACTTCCGAAGTTAGCTGTCGTTCAGTTAAACATAAAACCCAAACATTCCAACTTCCCAGTTTAGCTACCGTTCAGTTTCAGGAAAAAAAGGAGTTACTTCCCCACAAAAAGAAAACGGAGAAAGGAGTCAGCTAGCTTTCTTGCAGACTATACGTACGTGTGAAACATAGAATCAGATCACGCAAGTAATACAGCAGGTCATACATATGTTTAGAAAACAAAATAAAGCAACAGCCAGCAGATAATCTTGAGCAGATGCAGTAGAGTGAGCTACAATATGAAAAAAACACTGCAACTATGTAAGACACAACACCCATACAAATACATGAAAACATCGCCACACTTCGCCAACAGCAAACCGCCTGATGCCTATGTATTATATATAGGAGTGGAACGAAGTAGTCCAAGATTTAAAATAAATATAGGAGTTCAGGAGAGACAAAGTTGAGTTGTTATAAATACTGCAAATGGGGTTGTGTGTATGTGCAGGTTCGCCTCAAGGCACACAACCATGAGATGAACTATAGTGCGAGTTTTTTGCCAGGAGCTTCAGAGCACAAATAAGTTTAGACAGAATTGCCAGAGTTTTCTAGACAGATTCAAACATGTAGACTAGACAGATTCTGTCATATGTAATAACTCGGCACCACCAAAAACCTTGGCAGATTTGATTTGATTTGTTAGCCGTACTACAACAAAATGAGGGAGAGCTAAATGATAGTGACACTAGGTTCATGAGATATTATATTATCAACTAGATAGATGTTCACAGGAGCAAGAACAACAATCTTAGTTTTCATGAAGTGGGGCAAAATGTCACAAGAGAAATGGAGTAAGGTAGCTTACCTTAAGTACGTTGAGTCAACTCTGCCATTTCGCTCCGAAGAAACACTGCATCACTCTCTTCATCTTCGGCGGCAGAATTAAGAAAGGTCTCATGGTTCTCAGCACTTTTGAACACTTTGCAGGCAGTGGCTCGTTCATCGCGGCGGATGCTTTCCATCTTGTGCAAAACAGCAATGCACTTGCTGATGGAGAATTCTTGGGCATTTTTTGCCCCGACCAATAGAGCAGACTCCTCCTCCGCTTGCTTTCGTTTGATCTCCACATATTGTGCCATCACTTCCACCATAGGATCATCACGCTTCTTACCCTTCTTTGATTCCTTCCCATGCTTGTTGCTTGAAGTAGCAGCACCACCTCTTTGTGTAGCATCTCTTGAACCATCACTTGGGGCAGCACCTCTTGGACCATCACTTGGGGCAGCATCTCTGGGACCATCACTTGGGGCAGCATCACTTGGACCATCACTTGGGGCGGCATCTCTTGGATCATCATACATGTGTAAATCATAACCGTATTGATTCAGGTCAAAAGAGAAGGCAGTCTTCTCTCTTTCAACTTCGAGATCACCATCACTCACTTCTGTAACCTCAGTTGATGTGAAATTGAAGTTACCTTCTGCTATATGCCCTGCACAAACACCCAAGTTATCATTAAAGGCCACACAGCAATGAAATGAAAATTCATTATAAAGGACAACAAAAAGAGAGGAAATGAAAATCCATTCAACTCAGTAACTCACCATCATACAGATCACCAAGCTTATCGTAGAGGGGAAAGGGCTTATTCTGGAACTTAGCTATTTCTGGCCACGACTGTATATATAAAAGAAATGATTTATCAAACTTAGACTGCTCAAAAATAAGATTGATTACAAAAGAATGGAATACAAGTCATCAAGTTTTGCAAAGACAAAATGCACTACAGTAGAACTTACAGTCATCAAGTTTTGCCAAAGATTAGCGTCCGCATCTATCATGTGTGTATGATAGTTCAAGCTGACACCACTCTGTTTGCGGGCATCCTTAAGAATTATGTATTGACCTTTCAAGTCTTTCTGTTTTTCCTGAATCTGTGACTTTGTAAAATTTGTGTGGCCATATCTTTCATGAAACAAATCCGCCATCCTATTCCATGCTTCAGTTGACCAACCATTTTGTCCTCGATGATACAGAGTGTTGTGCTCCTGAAGTATCTCCACTAAACCCTTCTCCAAAGCTGGGTTCCATTGAGCTCTTGGCTTTTTAACTACACCAACACAAATTTACATTGTTCAAACTTAATGCTCAACATGATAAGAGGAGTTACTATCATTCAATTTGAAAACAAATAGTGATGAACTATCATGAGCTAGCTAATATTCAAAATGAGAAATATTAAGTAGAACAATCACAAACATCAAAACTCTAGCACAAGATCTGAGAAATGGAGATTAAGTAGACCAAATACCTCTTGTGGTCGAGGGTGTCCATGACCAAATTCCTTCAAATGATACCGGACACCCCGATAAGGTGCGAGAAATGACTGAGTGTTTGCATAACCCCCATCAACTAGGTAAAACTTTCCCTCGGGTACTCTAAATCCTTTGCTAATTACAGAATGAAGAACCCTCACATCCATAGCTGAACCCTCCCAACCACATGATATGAAAGTGAATCTCAGATCAAAGTCACAGGCAACCATAATATTATGACTCAAGGTACCCTTCCTATTTCGAAATGGAGCAGCAATTCCAGGTGTTGCCGTTATAGGAACATGTGACCCATCAATGCCTCCTAAGCAGTTTTGGAAGCAAAGATTGCAGGTCAATAAAGAACTATAAGTTAGATAAGAAAAGAAATTGTGGAAGCGTTAAAAATGGAAACCTAGAAGTAAGGATAAAATCTTGTATCGGTGGAGATTACTGGATGTGGCTCATCAATGTTCGGGGGCTTCAAAAATCGACTAGCTAAAATGGGGACGATGTTGAAGAACTCATTGATGTACTCATGAAATGTTTGTCCACTATGCTGAAATTCTAGCTGAAGATCTTCATAAGATGCGTTGTGAGACACCATGTACAAGAAAAAGGCTAACTTCTCCTCCACCTTAATTCTTTTATCTGATATCGGATTTTCTCTTCTAAGGTAAGATGCCAAAGCTCGAAAGATACGTGGCTCCATCCTATAAGCTACTAGGCAATTCTTTACATGGCCTGTAAGGATATCATCAACCCGCTTCTTGCCATATAAGATGGAGCTATGTCGCTGAGTTCTCTCGATTGGCCCTCTACTACGCATTCGATGCAATACGGGCAGAATAAAGGACATCATATCTTCATCATCCTCGCTTCTCCTCTTCCTAATTCGATCGATAATCTCGGAGTTCTTCTCAGCACTAAAACTAGAATCAGGAAGCAACAAATAAGAACTACATTTTAATGGTTTACTTGACTTGAAGCAAACTATTAATAAGACATACACACATAGTAAGACTACAAGAGCCATCAAGTAGGATATAGTACTTCGGTTAAGACATGATAGAAATAAGGTCAAGAGGCCAAAAAGTTGGTGTATATTACCGAATTTAGGCATGACAACTGGATCCCAAGATGGAGGCAACTCGTCCACCCCAACAAGAATCCAAGCAGCAGGCCTCTGTCAAAATAAGAACATACCAGCAGGATGTAAGATGACACACAATCATTCATATATACTATAGAAACTAACATCCCTACTGCATTGTTCCACCAACACTCACGGAGAATTAACCAAAAGTTACATCTTATCAGGGAAAAGGCCAGCTCTTCGGTCGGGGTTAAGGAGGCTGATGGTGGTTGAGCGTGGAAGAGGTTGCAAGGACCATGGAGGGAGAACAAGTTAGCAAGGTCCATTACATAGATTCAGTTCAATGGAAATGCTAGATAGCTAGATAATAAATGAATGACAGAAATAAGAACCAATCTGCATGATACCATCAATACAAGACCAAGTTAGCTAGCTAGCTAGAGGACTATTTGCTTCACCAAAAGTGCACAGAAATCAGACTTGTAACTTGTAGTCGATAAACAGGAAGGCAAGCAAGTAGTCTAGATCTCCACTATTGTTTAGGAAATAACAGACGATAAGAAATGAACAGCAGCTCTAGGACATAAATCAAGAGCTAGACTAGAGTTAAATCAAGACCTACGTCTACAGTATTCAACGAAATCTTCAAAAAGGTTAAAACCAAAACAAGAGAGCACTTCCACTGAGCAATTACGATCAACACACAGGAGCACTTGCTTCTGAAACATTTATTTGTACCGTCGTCTTCACCTCTCGATTGAAAACTTAGAAATATCCCAGGTTCAGGAAAACAGGGCACAAGCAACCGTAAAATAATTTATGTGTATCGGCGGCAAGCATGACAGACACAAACGTACAAATAGTGAAGTGAGATAATCTAAATCTTATGATAAATAATTCTGAATGTTGACAAATAACTTGAGCACATCAACCATGTATAGATGTGTGTATGAGTATATGAAAGACAGACTGGAAGATAATAACCTAGCAATTTTTTTATAACGAATCATCACAATCTGTAGGTGACACAGAAAAAATATGACGTCTCCCTCGAATGGGCTCATTTTTCATTGTTGTACATTACTGTTGGCCTGAGGAACTGCTGAAAACAAATTGTAGTGCCTCTCAAGTTTGTTGTCATTGCACTGGAACACAACATTTACATTACTTTCTAAAAAGCACTAGCATGGATCGATGACATAACACTAATGTCATCGAAACGATAAACAGAAAAAGAACATTTTCTCATTGGTAGCAAACAAACAACAACATACACACATGTACATTAAAGCAATAAACAGAAAAGAAACCAAAGCGGTAAGAACTGTGTGCCGCTCAGGTGTGATGTTGGGTCATATCCCAGAACCAAAGCGGTAAATACTAGATAGAACAACACTGATTGTCTATCTAGGAAAAATAAAATATCCCAACCATTTGAGCTGCATTTCCAGAGCTAAGAAGGAACAACTATGTAAGCTGCAGTTTGAGAGCTAAAGAAAAAAAATGCGGTTCGTACTGAAGAAAAAGAAAAAGTGCTCAGCTACAACACTGACTGCCGTCTAAAAGAGATATAGATCCCAACTATGTGAGGTACAATTTTCAGATCTAAGAACAGAAATATGTAATGGTGATCCGACTACTCACCACAGAAATCACATATAACATCCATAAAAAAAATCATGACCAAATTATACTGAAAATCAGCGAGGCATCCATCCAAATATATTATACAAATTACATTGTAATCAGGGTAGTAATTCTAATACAATTCTCAGGAGGGAACTTAAATGTACTATGCTATCTGTAGTAAATCAAGCCTGGCAATGCAGATAATCAAATTAACAACAACAAACAGTTTCAACTTTACAGATTAAATGAATAAATGACAGGTTGCCACTTTATAGATTACATGATTTAAAGGTAAATGTCAATTACAAGCCCAGAGATATTAATTAGGCCAAGATATTACACTGTTGTAATTGTTAGAGAAGAATAGCAAGCAGAAAATTTTAATGCATACAAAATGTTTGCACTAGCACTCTGTATCCTCTATGATTATGAAAAAAAGTTGTATTGTGTAAGAACACTCTTCCACACAAAAGTGCAGTGGCTGAACCTTGCAGTTACCTCACTACACAAAAGTGCAACTAAGATTCATTTCATGGGCTTTCAGAGAGTACTACCCCTTGAGCAATGATCCCAGTACCATCCTGGAGTGTGTATAGGTGAAAGCAAACCCTGGAGGGTGAGTGTCCATACAATTCACTGCATGTTGATAAAAAACAACTAAGTAGCCACCTAAATTACAACCAATATTTGAAGACTACCGGAGCTACAATTAGAAGAGACGGGCAGACAAACAAACTCCACGACAGAGCCAACTAGGAGAGGAGAAGGATGGCCATGGAGGCACCCAGCCTCATCGATGGACGCAGCGAACTGCTGCAAAATGGAGCAATGGCCACTGGGTGTGGGATGAGGAGGAAGAAGAGTCGGCCCTAGGGTTTGCAGGGGAGGAGATGGAGAAGTGGAGAAGAGGGTAGGAATCACCTCGAACCGGCGGAGGAGGACGTCGACGTTCTCGCGGCGGTGGGGTGTTGAAGATCTGGCGGCGAGGTTCCTCCTCTCGGTGGCAGCGGGGCTCCTCCCCTCGGTGGCGGTGGCGGGGCTCCTCCTCTCCTTGTGGAGGCGGGGCGTTGATCCGGCGGCGGGGCTCCTCCTCTCCTTGTGGAGGCGGGGCGTTGATCCGGCAGCGGGGCTCCTCCTCTCGGTGGCGTGGAGGAGGTTGGCGGCGTGCGCTGGGATGAGCGTTTCCCTGAGTCCTTCGACAAGGGTTCTGAGTCGCGTGGATTGGGGAGGATCGAAGGGGATTGGAGAGGATCGGCCCATGCAAACCCCCTGTACCAAATGGGCTAACGGGGTTTTGGGGGGCTTCTGGCCCACGCGAGGAAAATCCTCTCGAAACCCCTTCAATCCACTCGCGTCAAACGAAGCCTAAAGAATTTTGGGATTTCTGATGCTTGTCTAGCTACTCTGTCCTCTCAAGGTATGGAACACTTGCAATGGATCTTCCTAGATCAACTGTTTAGATGAAGTATACATATTTGTATTTTTTACTGCAAGTCCTAAATCAAATAGAGATAATAATTTCTTTCGGATGTCGCGGATATTGATTTTTCTACAAGCCCAAAGTTGCCTGACAGAAAACCTGGAAGGTAACTCAATGAAATACAGACATATATGAGATATCTATTGCAATGTCCTTTTCAGGCTGTTTTTTTTTGTTCTTCACAGTTCTTTACTTGTTTTATCTTCCTTGAAAATCACCTTGTGTTTATATTGTTCAGTGTTGATGATGACCAAAAGATCTTGGAGGAAGCTGAAGAACCCACACCTCCCCAAATTGAAACATATGAGCAAGATGGTCAGCTCACACTAGTAGAAAACGGACCTAATATGAGACACATTAGTGCCAGTTTGGTTTCGAGCCGGCACTAATGTGTCCATTAGTGCCGGTTCCAACGGCTAGCCAGCCGTCATCATTAGTACCGGTTCGTGGAGAACCTTTAGTACCGGTTCGTGGCACGAACCGGTACTAAAGAGGGTGGTGGGAGGGTGTTGTGAGTCTGGGGCCCCTCCAGCACCTTTAGTACCGGTTCGTGGCACGAACCGGTACTAAAGGTCGACGTACATAAACCCTTCATCCACCCGAGCCACTCTGTTCTTCCCCACGAACCGGTACTAAAGGTCGACGTACATAAACCCTTCATCCACCCGAGCCACTCTGTTCTTCCCCTTTCCCCTCACTTATCCTCTGTTCTTCCCCTTTCCCCTCGAGCTCCTCACAAATTTTGCCCAAAATTTGTCAAGATTTGAAGGCCCCCATCCATTCAAATGATCACAAAGGTTAGCAACTTTGTCCTTTCAACTCTCATTGCTAGATTAGCTCTTGCAATTCTTTGTATAGTGATTAATTTGGGAGGAATTATATTTTCTAGTATTTGATTTATATGCAATTTGAGGTCAAAAATAACACGTAGTTTGCATATGTAGGTGTGGTTTACTTAGTGACTTCTAAATCTCCGCCGTAACCACCATCGATCGCCCGCACCGTCCCGTCGCCGGCACCACCTTGTGGTGAGGCTCTTGTTCATGAATGTTTTACATTACCAAATTGATGTTTGTGTGATTTGGATATATAGTTACTCATATAATTATCTTACCCGTACGTTGTTTGTTATACATAGTGCCATGGTTTTGATATCCGTCCCTGTCGGCCCTCGTCCTTGTTATGATTCGGATGTGGTATATTCTCTTTTAAAACTAGTTGTTGCATTTCGTGTTTATGACAAATTATGCCCATCAAGTTGACATAGATATTTTTATCTAGGAGGTATGTGAACCGGAAATTCCAACCAACCCTATTGTCGAGAGGTTAAATTTAGTTGAAAGAGAAAACGAGTATTTGAAAGAAAAATTGAAAAGAATTGAGGGGGAGAAGATGGAATTGGAGTTGCATGTTGTCGATGTCATCGATGATCACAAGATCAAGATGGAGAAAATGAGGTTGAAGATTAGAAAGATTAGAAAATATGCCATTGATAGTGTGGCTTGGTATCATTATGCTGTTGGATCAATTGTTACCTTAGTTGCGATCTTCATCACATTTGTTGTTGCATTTAAATTCTTTAGCTAGAGAGTTATTTGTATGTTGCATTTAATTAAGTGTTGTATATGAACTTTATGTATGAACTTGTATTAATTTGGTCTATTCGGTGTTGTGTAATGAAGATGAGCCGACAATGGATGTATGATGACCGATGCTCTCCCGAGTTCATTAATGGCGTGCATACTTTTCTGCGGGCCGCTGAGGCAAACAAGCGGGCGGATGGTTTTATGCCTTGTCCATGTGCTGGCTGTAAGAATGGTCACAGTTACTCTACGTCAAGAACCATTCATGTCCACCTATTTGAGTCCGGTTTCATGCCCCACTATAATGTTTGGACCAAGCACGGAGAAATAGGGGTTATGATGGAAGACAATGAAGAAGAAGAGGACGACGACGGCTATCCTCGCCATGGGTTCCCTGAATACGATGATACAACAATGGGGGAAGAAGCTGAGCCGGCAATGCGGGAAGAAGCTGAAGAAGAGGCATCAGATGAGCCCGCTGATGATCTAGGTCGGGCCATTGCCGATGCAAAGAGAAACTGTGCAAGTGATCTGGAGAGGACGAAGTTGCAACGCATGTTAGAGGATCACAAGAAATTGTTGTACCCGAATTGCGAAGCTGACAAAAAACAGTTGGGCACCACACTTGAATTGCTGCAATGGAAGGCAGAGAATGGTGTATCTGACAAGGGATTTGGAAAGTTGCTGGTAATGATAAAGAATATGCTTCCAAAGGACAACGAATTTCCCGAGAGTACGTATGAAGCAAAGAAGGCTGTCTGCCCTCTAGGGTTAGAGGTGCAAAAGATACATGCATGCCCTAATGACTGCATCCTCTACCACGGTGAGTACGAGGATTTGAACGCTTGCCTGGTATGCAGTGCATTGCATTATAAGATCAGTCGCAATGACCCTGGTGATGTCGAGGGCGAGCGCCCCAGGAAGAAGATTCCTGCCAAGGTGATGTGGTATGCTCCTATAATACCACGGTTGAAACGTTTGTTCCAAAACAAAGAGCATGCGAAGGAGATGCGGTGGCACGCAGAAGACCATAAGAAAGACGGAAAGTTGAGAGTACCCGCTGACGGTTCGCAGTGGAGAAAAATTGAGAGAAAGTACTGGGAGGAGTTTGCAGGTGACCCAAGGAACGTATGGTTTGGTCTAAGCGCAGATGGCATTAATCCTTTTGGGGAGCAGAGCAGCAACCATAGCACGTGGCCTGTGACTCTATATATTTGGATAGTTGTAGGAAAAATGTGTACCTGGGACATCGTCGATTTCTTCCGACAAGGCATCCCGTAAGAAAGAAAGGCAAGCATTTCAAAGGTGAGGCGGATCACCGGACGAAGCCTCGCCACTATACTGGTGCTGATGTACATGATATGGTAAAGGATTTGGAGGTAATATTTGGAAAGGGTCCTGGCAGAAAACCTGTTCCGAAGGACGCTGACGGACGCGCACCCATGTGGAAGAAGAAATCTATATTTTGGGACCTGCCATATTGGAAAGACCTAGAGGTCCGCTCCGCAATCGACGTGATGCACATGACAAAGAATCTTTGCGTGACCCTGCTTGGCTTTTTGGGCATGTATGGGAAGACAAAAGATACACCAGAGGCACGGGAGGACCAGCAACGTATGCACGGAAAAGACGGCATACATCAGGGTCAGGCCAGCTACGCTCTTACCAAAGAAGAGAAGGAAATCTTCTTTGAATGCCTGCTCAGCATGAACGTACCGTCTGGCTTCTCGTCGAATATAAAGGGAATAATAAATATGGCAGAGAAAAAGTTCCAGAACCTAAAGTCTCATGACTGCCACGTGATTATGACGCAACTCCTTCCGGTTGCACTGAGGGGGCTTCTACCGGAAAACATTCGATTAGCCATTGTGAAGCTATGTGCATTCCTCAATGCAATCTCTCAGAAAGTAATCGATCCAGAAATCATACCAAGGTTACAGAATGATTTGGTGCAATGTCTTGTCAGTTTCGAGTTGGTGTTCCCACCATCCTTCTTCAACATCATGACGCACGTCCTAGTTCACCTTTGCGAAGAGATTAACATTTTGGGTCCTGTATTTCTACACAATATGTTCCCCTTTGAAAGGTTCATGGGAGTCTTGAAGAAATATGTTCATAACCGTGCTAGGCCAGAAGGAAGCATCTTGAAGGGCCATGAAAATGAGGAGGTCATTGAGTTTTGTATTGACTTCATTCCTAACCTTAAGCCGATTGGTGTTCCTGAATCGCGGCATAAGGGCAGACTGGAAGGAAAAGGCATGCTAGGAGGGCATCAAATAATATGTATGGACGGGCATTCTCTCACTAAAGCACACTACACAGTTCTACAGAATTCCGCCTTGGTGGCTCCGTATATGGAGGAACACAAGAATTTTCTACAGTCCAAACACCCGGAGAAGTCTGACGACTGGATTACACGCGAACAAACGAGGACTTTCGCTGGTTGGTTGCAGAAATGTGCCCTGAATGATGGCGATATTCATAATGACTTGTACTCGCTGTCCCAGTTACCATCTTCGAATATAATGACTTTCAAAGGGTACCAGATAAATGGGAATACATTTTACATGATCGCCCAAGATAAGAAGAGCACCAACCAAAACAGTGGTGTCCGCTTTGATGCAACAACCAACACGGGAAAGGAAACATATTATGGTTACATAGAGGACATATGGGAACTTAACTATGGATCAGGTGATTTGAAGGTCCCTTTGTTTCAGTGCAAATGGGTCAATATGACACGAGGCGGGGTAACGGAAGACCCGCAGTACGGAATGACAACAGTGGATCTCAACAATCTTGCGTATGCAGACGAACCATTCGTCCTAGCCAATGATGTGGCGCAGGTTTTTTATGTGAAAGACATGTCTTCCAGGCCGAGAAAAAGAAAAGATAAGGAAGCGAATGGATCATACGACGAGCCAAAGCGCCACATAGTTCTTTCAGGAAAAAGAAACATCGTGGGAGTGGATGACAAGACAGACATGTCAGAAGATTATGAAAAGTTTGATGAAATTGCTCCATTCACAGTGAATATTGACACGAGCATCCTGTTAAATGATGAAGATTTTCCATGGTTACGGCGCAAAGGGACACACGCGAAGAAAAAGTTTCACACCGAAAGATCTGGGATGTGATCGGCTTCACTATCATCACTTTATTCTGTGTTTCACACCAAGGAGGGAATGTCTGTAATAGTTAGGGTAGTTATGTGTTTTGGCATTTGAAACGCGAAGAAATTTTATGTGCAAACAAATTCTTTTCATGCATTTACTGATTTTTTCCAGCTAAATGACCCTGAAATTGAAAAGCATTTCAAATAAACTCAGAAAAGGTTGAAAGTTGGCATGGTATCATAATTTCATACAAATAGCATGTGCAAGAAAGTAGAGAGGGTTACGGCAAAAACTGGATGCACTTCGTGTATAAAATGGACAATCTCTTTCGAAGTATCAGGGTTTCCGACGAAAAATGAACTGTTACAAAGGCATTTCATTTTTTAAATAACCTAAGCATTACCAAATTGAATATAATGATAAAACACACTAATATTAAACATAAGAAAAAAGAATCACTGAAAAAAAATTCAAAGTTAAGTTATTCACAAACTAGTGATTCACACAAATTTCAAATAATTCAAAATTTAAACTATTTAAATTTGAAAACTACCGGCACTAACAGAAAGTTTGTAATTTTTTTACCGTAAGCAAAAAATATTCACAAAGAAACTCTAAATACAGCAAAAAACAACTCAAAAATAAATAAAACAAAAATAAATAAAGCGAAAAAAATTAAGAAAAAAAAAGCCCGCCTACTGGGCCAAAGCGGCCTGCATACGACTAGCAACACAACCTTTTGTTGGGCCAGGATGCAGGCCCGCAATGGCCCAGTAGGCCCACTCAGCAAAGAGGACAGGTAGGCCCAGTAGGCCAGGTAAGGAGAGGAGCTCGAGATAGCTACCGCACTGGGGCTTATAAACCAGTGCGGTAGCCCTTCGACTAGCGAGGTGGGACTAAACTTGCGCACCGCCTGGAGCCAGCGCACCCCCTTTAGTACCGGGTCGTGGCTCCAACCGGTACTAAAGACCCCCCCCCCCCTTTAGTACCGGTTGGTGCCACGACCCGGTACTAAAGGGGGTGCGCTTCCCGCCGCTTGGCCTGGCCAAAACAGACCTTTAGTACCGGTTGGTGGCTCCAACCGGTACTAAAGGTCCATCCTATATATACTACACTTGAAAAAAATTAGTTTCCCTCTATTCTTCCCTCTGTTTCCCTCCGTCGCGCCGCCCGGCCCCGATCGTCGCCGCCCCCGCCCCTCGTCGCCGACCCCGGCCGTCGCCGCCCCTCTTCGCCGGCCCCGTCGACGTCGCCGCCCCGGCCGTCCCCGTCCCCGTCGCCGCGCCCCGCCCCGCCCCGTCGTCGCCGCGCGCCCCGTCCCGTCGCCCCGGCCGCCCCGCCCCGTCGTCGCTGCCCCGTCCCGTCGCCCCGTCGTCATCGGCCCGTCGTCGCCTCGCCGGTGAGCTCGCCCCGGCCGCCATGTCCACTCACACACGCACACTACACACACACACACACACACACACACACACACTACACACACACACACATTAGTTTGTTTGTTATAAATTTTTCTGTTTTTTAGTTATAAAAATGTTAGAAATTATTCTGTTTTTTAGTTATATAAATATTAGAAATGTTAGTTTTATAGAAATGTTATAAATGTTTTCTACTTTTTAGTTATAGAAATATTTATAGAAATGTTAGCAATTTTTCTGTTTTTAGTTATATAAATATTAGAATTGTTATGGAAATGTTAGTTATATAATCAGGAAAATTTAGAATTAGTTTTAGTTAGATGAATTAGATTAATATCAAATTGTTAGAATTTGCATATATATAGAATTTTAGTTATCACAATCCAATCATTTAAAAAATGTTACTTTTTGCGGGCATATAGTATTTGTTCTCGACGATATGCCCGGCCCGCATCCTCGCCGTCGACCCGTTCGCGATGACGTCCTGCTTGAGGGGACCCATGTCCGGGACTGGGCTCCGCCGGGCTGGCACTGGGAGGTGCTACCTGGAGGGGTGCGCCGCTTGGTGAGGAACCCGACCTCGGGTCCCGTCGTCGACCCTGATCTTCTTTGGTGGCGTTCGCGTGGGCCACATTCGGTGCAGAGGCAGCCGGCCCCGCCGGAGGTGGTGCGTCTCCGTATCAGGGAGGAAGATGAGCACGTCCATCGCTACATGGCTGCTATGGATGACGTCAGGTTCTCCACTACTTGGCGGGTTCTTTGGGCAGATGACCGGAGATATGATCCTGTGATGGTTCCTTCTCTTTGGGTGTGCACCGCCCGCGCCCCAGGAACCGCGAGTGGCGCCCTAGATTCTTCTGTAGTACTCGATCTTTATTAGGTACCTAGCCAGTGATGTATTCGATATATAATATTCGAGACGATGTATTCGAGATTATATATATTAAGACGATCGATAATGTATTCGAGATTATATATTCGAGACGATGCATTCGAGATTCAGTTTTTCCTTATTGATTAATTGCATCCATGCATTGTAATTTAAATACTAAATTGTTTTATATTTCTTCTGTATTAGTAAAGTAAAAGCTATGGCGGACAATACCGACAGAGAGAGAGAAGAGGAATTGTTCGACATCATACGCAGCCCTCACAGGCTAGATGATCTGAATGAAGCAGATGACGGCTCCCAATATTTGAACAATACCGGAGAGGGTGATGAAAAGATATTCGATCTCGACGACCGGGTTGATGAAGTCATGAACTATGATTATGATTATGACACAGACAATGTTTGTGATGACACAGACAATGCTAATCTTCAAATAACAAAGACTACCGGCGAGGTATATTTATATAAACATGCATGATGGTGATCATCGCATGTTTTTTTATTGAAGATATATTAACGAATCAATCTTTCTTCTTTCAGCCCTCCGGATCGAGCAAATCTGCTTCTACAGATAGCAAGACAGAGCGAGGCCCGGGCAAATTGTTGAAGGATGGTGTAAAGTACCACATCGAATCCATCAAACCTAGTGGCGAACCCCTCACGCCTAAGAAAATTGCGAACAAGTCTACTCGTCGGTGCGGAGTTCTTGTGAAGGACAAACTCCCTATCTCCATTCAAGAATGGAAAGAGCCAAAGACTAAACGTCCAGGTGTTACTTGGGTCGACAAAAGAGCCAAAGAAGACCTTCTAAAATCTCTGATGGAACATTTCACCCTACCAGATCATTTCACTGAAGCAGATGTGGAGAAAGTCAAGGCCGCTGCTCTTAAGAAGATGGCAATTGCATTCAACACCCAGAAGAAAACTGTATGGGCCAACTACCTCGCTAATGAAAGGAAGACTCCAGAATTTACAGGAACACTAGAGAAGCAAAAAGAGCACTGGGACGATTTCGTGACCTTCAAGGATTCAGAAATATCTAAGGAACGGTCGATGAAAAACAAGGCAAATGCCGCAAGAAAGACGCAGTTCCATAGGCTGGGTCCAGGTGGCTACGCGGTGGGATTGCCTAAGTGGGATAAGTCTGAGCAAGAGCACAAGAAAATGGGCCAACTACCTCGCTAATGAAAGGAAGACTCCAGAATTTACGGGAACACTAGAGAAGCAAAGAGAGCACTGGGACGATTTCGTGACCTTCAAGGATTCAAAAATATCTAAGGAACGGTCGATGAAAAACAAGGCAAATGCCGCAAGAAAGACGCAGTTCCATAGGCTGGGTCCAGGTGGCTACGCGGTGGGATTGCCTAAGTGGGATAAGTCTGAGCAAGAGATGGAGGATGCAGGGGTCACTCCGGTTACCCGGCACTGGCCCCCCAGGTGCAGAACTTGGTTCTATGCGCATGGGGGAGCGTTGGACCCGAAGACAGGCGAAGTTTCACGGAAGGCAAGTCTAAAAGGAGCCGAACAAAAGATAATTGACGCAATAGATGAAGCTCGAAGGGGGGTGTTCACGCCCAACAGAGAGAACGACGAGCTTACGCGCGCCCTTGGAAATCCTGAACACACGGGAAGAACACGAGGCATGGGCGTTATTCCCTGGTATGAGGGCTTTTCAGAATGGAACGAGGACTACAGGAGCCGTGCAAGAAGGAAGATGGAGGAGGAGAAGAAAAGGAAGCTGGAGGAGGAGCAGAGGAAGCAGGAAGCAGAATGCCTTCAAGGCCTAGAAGCAAGGCGCGCGGACCTGGCACTCAAATTCCAGCAGCAGCAACAGCAGATCGACTCACTTAGCCAGGAAAGGGGGTCTCAGCAGCGGCAGCAGCAAGCGGATGATCTGGCAGCATTGGATAGCACCGTTCCATCCATGCCGAGAAGCAGTGTTGGTTCTGCCCCGGGCGACACACTGCTGGATACATACCCTGTGGATGAGATCATAGAGAACACTAACTGCAAGCTACACTCCAAAATGAAGAACATATCCATGAAGGTGGCGGACGGCGTTGCTTTTCCAGTTACCCCCAAAGCAACCTACCATTGCATCCCGATTCCAGAGGGCTATGCTCGTGTCATGGTTGATGAAGTGGTGGACCCATATTCGGGGCTAACGCTTGACATTCCTGGAGGTGAAGACGAGCGCACACTGGGAGAGTCCATACATCCTATCATCCTATGGAGAAAGGATTGCATCATCTTTCAAAGTCCACCGACACCGCATTGTCTGCCGACTCCTCCTCGAAGTCCGCCACCGAGTCAGCAGACTCCCGCTCCTCCAAGTGCACGAACGCGTGAGATGACTCCTCCTTGAAGTCCGCCACCTCCTCCAAGTCCCCGAACGCGTGAGCTGACTCCTCCGGTTTCAAGCCCGGCACAGCGTCATGCCACTTCTCCGGTTTCAAGTACGGCACCGTGTCAGGCCACACCTCCTGCTTCAAGTCCGGCACATCGTCAGGCCACTTCTCCTGGTCCAACTCCACGTCAGCCATCTCCGCCGGCTCAGCAATCGCAGAAGAGACATCCCGCAGCTTTGGTGCGTAGCGGTACGAGTCGAGGTAGTTCAGGAAGTACAAGCGAAGGCAAGCGATATAAATATGGTCCAAGCCTCGCTCCTCTTCCTCAGAGGCCTTACGACATGACTAAGGAGCAAAACGCAGCCATAGTGCAAGCCCAAGTGGACGCCCATTTTGGACCGAAACCGGCACCACTGCCAAAGGAGAAAGTGCCTGAGAAAGTAATGGACCACTTCATACGTATGGCTAGATAACCAGCTCCCAAGCCTGTTGACTCGGACTATGAGCGCCAAATCAGGAAGGCACATCGAGCACGACTACAGAAGGAAGCGAGCTCAAGCTCGAGCTAACAAGCAGTTGGCAAAAAATGCGGGAAAACCGTTCCCCAGTTGGGAGAACAGGCGGCGCAAGCGATCCCCCCGCTTGTTGTGCCAACAACACATGAGAGGACGTGCGCCAAATATTATTGTGGGCAAACCGTTAGCGTTCCCCAGCATGGCGATGTGGTAATAACAGAGGATCATATAATGCAGGCTCAAATGCTCAATATCTCTGTTGGACAACTCCTCGAAATCGAGCCCATGCCTACGCTTAAAGAATCGGAAATAGCATGGCAATATGTCCGGGGCAAACCTTGTTGGGGAACGTTGCAGAAAATTAAAAAATTTCCTACGGTTTCACCAAGATCCATCTATGAGTTCATCTAAGCAACTAGTCAAGGGAGAGAGATTGCATCTACATACCACTTGTAGATCGAGTGCGGAAGCGTTCAAGGGGATGGTGATGATGGAGTCGTACTCGCCGTGATTCAGATCACCGATGACCAAGTGCTGAACGGACAGCACCTCCGCGTTCAACACACGTACGGGACGGGAAATGTCTCCTCCTTCTTGATCCAGCAAGGGGGAAGGAGAGGTTGATGATGATCCAGCAGCACGACGGTGTGGTGGTGGATGCAGCAGAACTCCAGCAGGGCTTCGCCAAGCGACTACGGGAGGAGGACGAGGTGTAGCAGGGGGAGGGAGGCGCCAAAGCACAGGGTGCGGCTGCCCTCCCCCTGCCCTCCTTTATATAGGCCCCCAGGGGGGGCGCCGGCCCTGGGATATCCAATCTCCCAAGGGGGCGGCGGCCAGGGGGGTGGAGTGCCCCCCAAGGCTTGTGGTGCGCCCTCCCCACCCTAGGGTTTCAACCCTAGGCGCAGGGGGTGGGCCTAGGGGGCGCACCAGCCCACTATGGGCTGGCTCCCCTCCCACTTCAGCCCATGGGGCCCTCCGGGATGGGTGGCCCCACCCGGTGGACCCCTGGGACCCCTCCGGTGGTCCCGGTACATTACCGGGTGACCCCGAAACTTTCCCGATGGCCGAAATACCACTTCCTATATATAATTCTTTACCATTCCGAAACTCCTCGTGACGTCCGAGATCTCATTCGGGACTTCGAACAACATTCAGTATGCTGCATACTCATATTCATACAACCCTAGCATCACCGAACCTTAAGTGTGTAGACCATACGGGTTCGGGAGACACGCAGACATGACCGAGACGACTCTCGGGCAATAACCAACAGCGGGATCTGGATACCCATGTTGGCTCCCACATGCTCCTCGATGATTTCATCGGATGAACCACGATGTCGAGGATTAAACAACCCCGTATACAATTCCCTTTGTCAATCGGTACGTTACTTGCCCGAGACTCGATCGTCGGTATCCCAATACCTTGTTCAGTCTCGTTACCGGCAAGTCACTTTACTCGTACCGTAATGCATGATCCCGTGACCAACCACTTGGTCACTTTGAGCTCAATGTGATGATGCATTACCGAGTGGGCCCAGAGATACCTCTCCGTCATACGGAGTGACAAATCCCAGTCTCGATCCGTGTCAACCCAACAGACACTTTCAGAGATACCTGTAGTGCACCTTTATAGTCACCCAGTTACGTTGTGATGTTTGATACACCCAAAGCACTCCTACGGTATCCGGGAGTTACACGATCTCATGGTCAAAGGAAGAGATACTTGACATTGGAAAAGCTCTAGCAAATGAACTACACGATCTTGTGCTATGCTTAGGATTGGGTCTTGTCCATCACATCATTCTCCTAATGATGTGATCCCGTTATCAACGACATCCAATGTCCATAGCCAGGAAACCATGACTATCTGTTGATCACAACGAGCTAGTCAACTAGAGGCTCACTAGGGACATATTGTGGTCTATGTATTCGCACGTGTATTACGATTTTCGGATAATACAGTTATAGCATGAATAAAAGACAATTATCATGAACAAGGAAATATAATAATACTTTTATTATTGCCTCTAGGGCATATTTCCAATAGTCTCCCACTTGCACTAGAGTCAATAATCTAGTTACATTGTGATGAATTGAACACCCATAGAGTTCTGGTGTTGATCATGTTTTGCTCGCGAGAGAGGTTTAGTCAACGGATCTGCGACATTCAGATCCATATGTACTTTGCAAATATCTATGTCTCCATCTTGAACATTTTCACGGATGGAGTTGAAACGACGCTTGATGTGCCTAGTCTTCTTGTGAAACCTGGGCTCCTTGGCTAGGGCAATAGCTCCAGTGTTGTCATAGAAGAGTTTGATCGGCCCCGACGCATTGGGTATGACTCCTAGGTCGGTGATGAACTCCTTCACCCAAATTGCTTCATGCGCTACCTCCGAGGCTGCCATGTATTCCGCTTCACATGTAGATCCCGCCACGACGCTCTGCTTGCAGCTGCACCAGCTTACTGCTCCACCATTCAACATATACACGTTTCCGGTTTGTGACTTAGAGTCATCCAGATCTGTGTCGAAGCTAGCGTCGACGTAACCCTTTACGACGAGCTCTTCGTCACCTCCATAAACGAGAAAAATGTCCTTTGTCCTTTTCAGGTACTTCAGGATTTTCTTGACCGCTGTCCAGTGTTCCTTGCCGGGATTACTTTGGTACCTTGCTACCAAACTTACGGCAAGGTTTACATCAGGTCTGGTACACAGCATGGCATACATAATAGATCCTATGGCTGAAGCATAGGGGATGACACTCATCTCTTCTTTATCTTTTGTCGTGGTCGGGGACTGAGCCGAGCTCAATCTCACACCTTGTAACATAGGCAAGAACCCCTTCTTGGACTGATCCATTTTGAACCTTTTCAAAATCTTATCAAGGTATGTGCTTTGTGAAAGACCTATGAGGCGTCTCGATCTATCTCTATAGATCTTGATGCCTAATATATAAGCAGCTTCTCCAAGGTCCTTCATTGAAAAACACTTATTCAAGTAGGCCTTAATGCTGTCCAGAAGTTCTATATCATTTCCCATCAGGAGTATGTCATCTACATATAATATGAGAAATGCTACAGAGCTCCCACTCACTTTCTTGTAAACGCAGGCTTCTCCATAAGTCTGCATAAACCCAAACGCTTTGATCATCTCATCAAAGTGAATGTTCCAACTCCGAGATGCTTGCACCAGTCCATAAATGGATCGCTGGAGCTTGCATACTTTGTAGCGTTCTTAGGATCGACAAAACCTTCCGGCTGCATCATATACAGCTCTTCCTTAAGATGTCCGTTAAGGAATGCCATTTTGACATCCATCTGCCATATCTCATAATCATAGTATGCGGCAATTGCTAACATGATTCGGACGGACTTCAGCTTTGCTACGGGAGAGAATGTCTCGTCGTAGTCAATCCCTTGAACTTGTCGATAACCCTTAGCGACAAGTCGAGCTTTATAGATGGTAACATTACCATCCGCGTCCGTCTTCTTCTTAAAAATCCATTTTTTTTCTATCGCTCGCCGATCATCAGGCAAGTCTGTCAAAGTCCATACTTTGTTTTCATACATGGATTCTATCTCGGATCTCATGGCTTCAAGCCATTTGTTGGAATCTGGGCCCGCCATCGCTTCTTCATAGTTCGAAGGTTCACCGTTGTCTAACAACATGATTTCCAGGACAGGGTTGCCGTACCACTCTGGTGCGGAACGTGTCCTTGTGGACCTACGAAGTTTAGTAGCAACTTGATCCGAAGTACCTTGATCATCATCATTATTTTCCTCTTCAGTTGGGGTAGGCATCACAGGAACATTTTCCTGAGCTGCACTACTTTCCCGTTCGAGAGGTAGTACTTCATCGAGTTCTACTTTCCTCCCACTTACTTCTTTCGAGAGAAACTCTTTTTCCAGAAAGCATCCATTCTTGGCAACAAAGATCTTGCCCTTGGATCTTAAGTAGAAGGTATACCCAACGGTTTCCTTAGGGTATCCTATGAAGACGCATTTTTTCGACTTGGGTTCGAGCTTTTCAGGTTGAAGTTTCTTGACATAAGCATCGCATCCCCAAACTTTTAGAAACAACAGCTTAGGTTTCTTCCCAAACCATAATTCATACGGTGTCGTCTCAATGGATTTAGACGGTGCCCTATTTAAAGTGAATGTAGCTGTCTCTAGAGCGTATCCCCAAAATGATAGCGGTAAATCGGTAAGAGACATCATAGACCGCACCATATCCAATAGAGTGCGATTACGACGTTCGAACACACCGTTACGCTGAGGTGTTCCAGGCGGCATGAGTTGTGAAACGATTCCACATTTCCTTAAGTGTGTACCAAATTCGTGACTTAAGTATTCACCTCCACGATCTGATCATAGGATCTTTATCTTTCGGTCACGTTGATTCTCTACCTCATCCTAAAATTCTTTGAACTTTTCAAAGGTCTCAGACTTGTGTTTCATTAAGTAGACATACCCATATCTACTCAAGTCATCAGTGAGAGTGAGAACATAACGATATCCTCCGCGAGCCTCAACGCTCATTGGACCGCACACATCGGTATGTATGATTTCCAATAAGTTGGTTGCTCGCTCCATTATTCCGGAGAACGGAGTCTTGGTCATTTTGCCCATGAGGCATGGTTCGCATGTGTCAAATGATTCATAATCGAGAGACTCTAAAAGTCCATCAGCATGGAGCTTCTTCATGCGCTTGACACCAATGTGACCAAGGCGGCAGTGCCACAAGTATGTGGGACTATTGTTATCAACTTTACATCTTTTGGTATTCACACTATGAATATGTGTAATACTACGTTCGAGATTCATTAAGAATAAACCATTGACCATAGGGGCATGACCATAAAACATATCTCTCATATAAATAGAACAACCATTATTCTCGGATTTAAATGAGTAGCCATCTCGTATCAAACGAGATCCAGATACAATGTTCATGCTCAAACTTGGCACCAAATAACAATTATTAAGATTTATAACTAATCCCATAGGTAATGTAGAGGTAGCATGCCGACGGCGATCACATCGACTCTGGAACCATTCCCGACGCGCATCGTCACCTCATCCTTCGCTAGTCTCCGTTTATTCCGCAGCTCCTGCTGTGAGTTACAAATATGAGCAACGGCACCAGTATCAAATACCCAGGAGTTACTATGAGTACTGGTAAGGTACACATCAATTACATGTATATCAAATATACCTTTGGTGTTGCCGGCCTTCTTATCCGCTAAGTATTTGGGGCAGTTCCGCTTCCAGTGACCCTTCCCCTTGCAATAAAAGCACTCAGTTTTAGGCTTGGGTCCATTCTTTGACTTCTTCCCGGTAACTGGCTTACCGGGCGCGGCAACATCCTTGTCGTCCTTCTTGAAGTTCTTCTTGCCCTTGCCCTTCTTGAACTTAGTGGTCTTATTGACCATCAACACTTGATGTTCTTTCTTGATTTCAGCCTCTGCTGACTTCAGCATTGAGAACACTTCAGGAATGGTCTTCACCATCCCCTGCATGTTGTAGTTCATCACAAAGCTCTTGTAGCTTGGTGGGAGCGACTGGAGGATTCTGTCAATGACCGCCTCATCAGGGAGGTTAATGTTCAGCTGAGTCAGGCGGTTGTGCAACCCAGACATTTTGAGTACGTGCTCACTGACAGAACTGTTTTCCTCCATCTTACAACTATAGAACTTGTCGGAGACATCATATCTCTTGACCCAGGCATGAGCTTGGAAAACAAGTTTCAGCTCTTCGAACATCTCATATGCTCCGTGATGCTCAAAACACTTATGGAGCCCCGGTTCTAAGCTGTAAAGCATGCCGCACTGAACGAGGGAGTAATCATCAGCACGAGACTGCCAAGCATTCATAACGTCTTGGTTCTCTGGGACGGGAGCGTCACCTAGCGGTCCTTCTAGGACATATTGTTTCCTGGCAGCTATGAGGATGATCCTCAGGTTCCGGACCCAGTCCGTATAGTTGCTGCCATCATCTTTCAGCTTGGTTTTCTCTAGGAACGCATTGAAGTTCATGTTGACATGAGCGTTGGCCATTTGATCTACAAGACATATTTGCAAAGGTTTTAGACTAAGTTCATGATAATTAAGTTCATCTAATCAAATTATTCAATGAACTCCCACTTAGATTTGACATCCCTCTAGTCATCCAAGTGTTACACGATCCGAGTCGACTAGGTCGTGTCCGATCATCACGTGAGACGGACTAGTCATCGTTGGTGAACATCTTCATGTTGATCGTATCTTCCATACGACTCACGTTCGACCTTTCGGTCTCCGTGTTCCGAGGCCATGTCTGTACATGCTAGGATCTTCAAGTTAACCCTAAGTGCTTTATATGTGTAAAACTGTCTTACACCCGTTGTATGTGAACGTAAGGATCTATCACACCCGATCATCACGTGGTGCTTCGAAACGACGAACTGTAGCAACGGCGCACAGTTAGGGGAGAACACTTCCTGAAATTGTTGTAAGGGATCATCTTATTTACTACCGTTGTTCTAAGTAAACAAGATGCAAAAACATAATAAACATCACATGCAATTATATAGTTGTGACATGATATGGCCAATATCATATAGCTCCATTGATCTTCATCTTCGGGATCCATGATCATCTTGTCACCGGCATGACACCATGATCTCCATCATCATGATCTCCATCATCGTGTCTTCATGAAGTTGTCACGCCAACGACTACTTCTACTTCTATGGCTAACGCGTTTAGCAATAAAGTAAAGTAATTTACATGGCGTTCTTCAATGACACGCAGGTCATACAAAAAATAAAGAGAACTCCTATGGCTCCTGCTAGTTGTCATACTCATCGACATGCAAGTCGTGAATCCTATTACAAGAACATGATCTCATACATCACAATATATATCAATCATCATTCATCACAACTTCTGGCCATATCACATCACATGAACAATTGCTGCAAAAACAAGTTAGACGTCCTCTAATTGTTGTTGCATCTTTTACGTGGCTGCAATTGGGTTCTAGCAAGAACGTTTTCTTACCTACGAATAACCACAACGTGATTTTGTCAACTTATATTTACCCTTCATAAGGACCCTTTTCATCGAATCCGCTTCAACTAAAGTGGGAGCGACAGACACCCGCCAGCCACCTTATGCAACTAGTGCATGTCTGTCGGTGGAACCGGTCTCACGTAAGCGTACGTGTAAGGTTGGTCCGGGCCGCTTCATCCCACAATACCGCTAAAGCAAGAAAAGACTAGTAGTGGCAAGCAAGTTGACAAGATCCACGCCCACAACAAAATTGTGTTCTACTCGTGCATTAGAGAACTACGCATAGACCTAGCTCATGATGCCACTGTTGGGGAACGTTGCAGAAAATTAAAATTTTTCCTACGGTTTCACCAAGATCCATCTATGAGTTCATCTAAGCAACGAGTCATGGGAGAGAGATTGCATCTACATACCACTTGTAGATCGAGTGCGGAAGCGTTCAAGGGGATGGTGATGATGGAGTCGTACTCGCCGTGATTCAGATCACCGATGACCAAGTGCTGAACGGACAGCACCTCCGCGTTCAACACACGTATGGGATGGGAAACATCTCCTCCTTCTTGATCCAGCAAGGGGGAAGGAGAGGTTGATGATGATCCAGCAGCACGACGGTGTGGTGGTGGATGCAGCAGAACTCCAGCAGGGCTTCGCCAATTCGCCAAGCGACTACGGGAGGAGGACGAGGTGTAGCAGGGGGAGGGAGGCGCCAAAGCACAGGGTGCGGCTGCCCTCCCCCCTGCCCTCCTTTATATAGGCCCCCAGGGGGCGCCGGCCCTGGGAGATCCAATCTCCCAAGGGGGCGGCGGCCAGGGGGGTGGAGTGCCCCCCAAGGCTTGTGGTGCGCCCTCCCCACCCTAGGATTTCAACCCTAGGCACAGGGGGTGGGCCTAGGGGGGCACACCAGCCCACTATGGGCTGGCTCCCCTCCCACTTCAGCCCATGGGGCCCTCCGGGATGGGTGGCCCCACCCGGTGGACCCCTGGGACCCCTCCGGTGGTCCTGGTACATTACCGGGTGACCCCGAAACTTTCCCGATGGCCGAAATACCACTTCCTATATATAATTCTTTACCTTCGGACCATTCCGAAACTCCTCGTGACATCCGGGATCTCATCCGGGACTCCAAACAACATTCGGTATGCTGCATACTCATATTCATACAACCCTAGCGTCACCGAACCTTAAGTGTGTAGACCCTACGGGTTCGGGAGACACGCAGACATGACCGAGACGACTCTCGGGCAATAACCTACAGCGGGATATGGATACCCATATTGGCTCCCACATGCTCCTCGATGATTTCATCGGATGAACCACGATGTCGAGGATTAAACCCCGTATACAATTCCCTTTGTCAATCGGTACGTTACTTGCCCGAGACTCGATCGTCGGTATCCCAATACCTTGTTCAGTCTCGTTACCGGCAAGTCACTTTACTCGTACCGTAATGCATGATCCCGTGACCAACCACTTGGTCACTTTGAGCTCAATATGATGATGCATTACCGAGTGGGCCCAGAGATACCTCTCCGTCATACGGAGTGACAAATCCCAGTCTCGATCCGTGTCAACCCAACAGACACTTTCGGAGATACCTGTAGTGCACCTTTATAGTCACCCAGTTACGTTGTGACGTTTGATACACCCAAAGCACTTCTACGGTATCCAGGAGTTACACGATCTCATGGTCAAAGGAAGAGATAGTTGACATTGGAAAAGCTCTAGCAAACGAACTACACGATCTTGTGCTATGCTTAGGATTGGGTCTTGTCCATCACATCATTCTCCTAATGATGTGATCCCGTTATCAACGACATCCAATGTCCATAGCCAGGAAACCATGACTATCTGTTGATCACAACGAGCTAGTCAACTAGAGGCTCACTAGGGACATATTGTGGTCTATGTATTCACACGTGTATTACAATTTCCGGATAATACAGTTATAGCATGAATAAAAGACAATTATCATGAACAAGGAAATATAATAATACTTTTATTATTGCCTCTAGGGCATATTTCCAACAAACCTTTGGTCCATCCAGACAAGGTGAAGGACCTCCCAACGAGAATGTATCAATTGCATCAATGGTACATGAACATTACCAAGATTTCCAATCGAGAGTCCCTCATGGTGAATGTAAAGCATGATCATTATTACCATGAGAAAGCCCTGGCCATTGAGTATCCAGAATTATTTCAGTTATTTAATCAAGACACACTCGACAAGTCTATTGTCAGTTGCTATTGTCTGTAAGTGATTTCTTTCTGTAATTTAAGTCTCAAGCTAGTTATGTAGTGATAATTTTGATCAATCATTACATGTAATTATCCTCACTATATTCTTTTTCTGTGTTATTATATGCAGGATGAAGATGTATGAAATGAAAAAAGCTGGACGCTATGGCGTTGGGTTCATTGACCCAAATACCATTAATCAGGAAATATGGGAGACTGAACATTGTCAAGCTGCTGTAGAGGAAAGCATGCTAGAGTTCTTGAAGCGCCTCAATACCAATGAAGATATACTACTTCCTTACAACTTCCCGTGAGTCACACTGTCTTGTACTACAAATTCTGTTTTTGCTTACTAAAGAAAAGAAAAAACCTAGTCATTTTACCCTAACTAGCCTCAACCCAAAATCCCCTCCCCTTATCATGTGCATGATCTTATTTAAATGTATTGATCTTGTATTGCGAACTCATAATTTTATCTCTGATTCTTATTATATAGTCTACTTCATTTGATTATTTTGAAGCAGGGGCCGCAAAAGCATGTTCAATAAAAGGATCCCCCCCCCCCAAAAACTATGACGTTTTAATAGCAATTAGGGAACTATATGACCTAATGCATAATTTTGAGAAGTATGACCTTGTCGGCCTCTGTTAGGCCGAAGGCAGGGTTTTCGGTCAGTGGTTGGCCAAAAATGACTCTTCGGTCACGATTGGCCGAAGAGATCCGTAGTGGGCCGAAAAGGACTCTTTGGTCAGCAGTAGGCCAAAGAGTACTCTTTGGTCAGCAGTAGGCCGAAGAGTCCCAGGGCCCCACCTTTTTGCGTGAACGGTAGGCCGAAGCTGCATGGTTGCGCTCTTCGGCTTATGTTAGGCCAAAATGTTTTTTTTATTTTGACTTATGAATTCTATGCAAACATTGCCCATCTTAGACATTGAAAAAAAATATTTCGCACAACCCTTTCCCTCAGTATTTCCCCGCCAACTCTTTCCCTCCATATGTTCCCGCCACCCGTTTCCCGCCAACCCTTTCCCGCCATAAGTTCCCGCCAACCCTTTCCCTCCATACCGCAGTCGTTCTTTCCCGCCATTTTCTCCTCTCTACCTATAAAACCTCCTTCACATGAAGGTGGGTAAGCAGCCCAGTTTAGTGTAGTCAAGATGTCCTATTATCCTTCTGATCATAGTTTTCACCCTGGGATGAGCAAATGTCTTCTGAGGCTAGCAACCGATTTCAGGATGGACAATAGGATAGTTCCATCCGACGAACTAGTCGGTAGTGACACCATACTGAATGAGTTGGCTCATGCATTACGTAGGTCTAGGTGACCTGAAAAGACCTATGAGGAGGTACGTAAAGAACTTCTTATGTTGCATGGAAGGTGGAAGAAGGTAGAGCAGACGAAGAGTGAAACTTTCATAAGGACTACAGCAGAGCATACATATTTATGGACTGTCGACATCGAAGACAAAGACGATATCTTCATGCCGAGCACCAAGGCCAAAAGTACTGCACCGTCGAAGGGCAAGAGTACCACATCGTCGAAGGGCAAGAGTGCTGCATCGACGAAGGGCAATAGTACCGCATCGTCGAAGGGCAAGAGTGATGCATCGACGGAGGATGACGATGATGCCTTCATGTAGTATGTAAGCTGTATTTTTTAAGTTCAGCCCTACCATTTAATTCAGATGTACTTGTACCTTAATTATCGGTTGTAGTGTTTTTGCAAATGTAACTGGAATAACAACGCGAATTAATAGTACTATGTCTCTCGCATACATAAAATGATATATGTCTCCTGATCAGATAGAAGCAAGTGCGATAGTAACACATACATGAAGCATGTCTCATACATGGATACTGACTCACACATGCGAATAGTCTAAAACTAACATAGATAATGACCATATCACTGCAGGGGATGACGGCGAATCAGGGTCTTCCTGGGGCGAGGACCAGAAGGCGATAAGCGCTGAGGCGGTGGACGAGGCTCACGATAACCACGACCATAAATAACCTCGTCTGTCACTGTCTGTGTCTCTGATACGTCTCCAACGTATCTATAATTATTAATTGTTCCATGCTATTATATTACCCCTTTTGGATGTTTATGGGCTTTATTTTATACATTTATATCATTTTTGGTACTAGCCTACTAACCGGAGGCCCAGCCCGTATTGCTGTTTTTTTGCCTATTTCAGTATTTCGAAGAAAAGGAATATCAAACAGAGTCCAAACAGAATGAAACCTTCGGGAGCGTAATTTTTTGAACGAACGTGATCCGGAGAACTTGGAGTGCAAGTCAAGAAGCTTGCGAGGCGGCCAGGAGACAGGAGGGCGCGCCCACCCCCTCTGGGCGCGCCCCTATCTCCTGGACCCCACAGGCGGTCACCGACGTACTTCTTCCTCCTATATATACCTACGTACCCCGAAAACATATAGGGAGCCAACGAAACACAATTTCCACCACCGTAACCTTCTGTGTCCGCGAGATCCCATCTTGGAGCCTTCGCCGGCGCTCCGCCGGAGAGGGAATTGACCACGGAGGGCTTCTACATCAACACCATAGCCCCTCCAATGAGTTGTGAGTAGTTTACCACAGACCTTCAGGTCCATAGTTATTAGTTAGATGGCTTCTTCTCTCTTTTTGGATCTCAATACCATGTTCTCCCCCTCTCTTGTGGAGATCTATTCGATGTAAACTCTTTTTGCGATGTGTTTGTCGAGATCCGATGAATTGTGGGTTTATGATCAAGTTTATCTATGAGAAATATTTGAATCTTCTCGGAATTCTTTTATGTATGATTGAGTTATCTTTGCAAGTCTCTTCGAATTATCAGTTTGGTTTGGGCTACTAGATTGATCTTTCTTGCCATGGGAGAAGTGCTTAGCTTTGGGTTCAATCTTGCGGTGTCCTTATCCAGTGACAGAAAGGGTTGCAAGGCACGTATTGTATTGTTGCCATCGAGGATAAAAAGATGGGGTTTATATCATATTGCTTGAGTTTATCCCTCTACATCATGTCATCTTTCTTAATGCGTTACTATGTTCTTTATGAACTTAATACTCTAGATGCAGGCAGGAGTCGGTCGATGTGTGGAGTAATAGTAGTAGATGCAGGCAGGAGTCGGTCTACTTGTTGCGGACGTGATGCCTATATACATGATCATGCCTAGATAATCTCATAATTATTCGCTTTTCTATCAATTGCTCGACAGTAATTTGTTCACCCACCGTAATACTTATGTTATCTTGAGAGAAGTCTCCAGTGAAACCTATGGCCCCCGGGTCTATATTTTATCATATAAGCTTTCAATCTACTTTTATTTGCATCTTTACTTTTTGCATCTATATTATAAAATACCAAAAAATATATTTATCTTATCATATTATCTCTATCAGATATCACTTTCGCAAGTGGTCGTGAAGGGATTGACAACCCCTTTATTGCGTTGGTTGCGAGTTCTTTGTTTGTTTGTGTAGGTGTGTGGGACTTTTGAGGAGCCTCCTACTGGATTGATACCTTGGTTCTCAAAAACTGAGGGAATTAAGCTACTTTGCTGCATCACCCTTTCCTCTTCAAGGAAAACCAAAGCAAGCTCAAGACGTAGCAAGAAGGATTTCTGGCGTTGTTGCCGGGGAGGTCTTCGCTCAAGTCAAGACATACCAAGTACCCATCACAAACTCATCTCACTCACATTTACATTATTTTCCATTTGCCTCTCGTTTTCCTCTCCCCCACTTCACCCTTGCCGTTTTATTCGCCCTCTCTTTCCCAATCTTCTCCTCTCTTCTTTGCTTGCCTTTTTCTGTTTGCTTGTGTGTTGGATTACTTGTTGCCATGGCACAAGATAATACCAAATTATGTGATTTCTCCAACACCAATAATAATGATTTCCTTAGTACTCCGATTGCTCCTCTTAATGATGTTGAGTCTTGTGAAATCAATACTGCTTTGCTGAATCTTGTTATGAAAGATCAATTCGCCGGCCTTCCTAGTGAAGATGCCGCTACTCATCTAAACAACTTTGTTGATTTATGTGATATGCAAAAGAAGAAAGATACGGATAATGATATTGTTAAATTGAAGTTATTCCCTTTTTCACTTAGAGATCATGCTAAAGTTTGGTTTTCGTCTTTGCCTAAAAATAGTATTGATTCTTGGAACAAGTGCAAAGATGCTTTTATCTCTAAGTATTTTCCTCCCGCTAAGATTATCACTCTTAGGAACGATATTATGAATTTTAAAAAACTTGATCATGAGCATGTTGCCCAATCTTGGGAAAGAATGAAATTGATGATTCGCAATTGCCCTACTCATGGTTTGAATTTATGGATGATCATACAAAAAAATTATGTCAGTTTGAACTTTGCTTCTAGAAATCTTTTAGATTCGGCCGCGGGAGGCACGTTTATGGAAATCACGTTAGGAGATGCTACAAAACTTCTTGATAATATTATGCTAATTATTCTCAATGGCACACCGAAAGATCTTCTAGTAAGAAAGTGCATGCTATAGAAGAAATCAATGTTTTGAGTGGAAAGATGGATGAACTATGAAGTTGTTTGCTACTAGAAATACTCCTCTTGATCCCAATGATATGCCTTTGTCTACTTTTATTGAGAATAATAATGAATCTATGGATGTGAATTTTGTTGGTAGGAATAGTTTTGGAAATAATGCTTATAGACGAAACTTGAATTCTAGACCGTTCCCTAGTAATTCCTCTAATAATTATGGAAATTCCTACAATAACTCTTATGGCAATTTTAATAAGATGCCCTCTGATTTTGAGAATAGTGTGAAAGAATTTATGATTTCTCAAAAGAATTTTAATGCCTTGCTTGAAGAAAAATTGCTCAAAGTTGATGATTTGGCTAGGAATGTTGATAGACTTTCGCTTGATGTTGATTCTCTTAAACTTAGATCTTCTCCTCCTAAGCATGATATCAATGAGTCTCTCAAAGCAATGAGAATTTCCATTGATGAGTGCAAGGAAAGAACCGCTAGATTGTGTGCTAAGATAGATTGCTTTGTAAAGGCGTGTTCTTCTAGTTCCAATGAAAATAATGATGAAGATCTTAAAATTATTGATGTGTCTCCTATTAGATCTTCGTTTTGCAATATGAATCTTGATAATAATGGGACTGGAGATGAGTCAACTTTAGTTAGAAGGCGTCCCAAGAATTCAGAGTTTTTAGATCTTGATGTTAAATTTGGTAAAAGTGGGATTGGAGAGGTCATGACTTTAAATAGTATTGAACCCACTATCTCGGATTTCAAGGAATTTGATTATGATAATTGTTCTTTAGAAGGTTGTATTTCCTTGTTGCAATCCGTTGTTAATTCTCCTCATGCTTATAGTCAAAATAAAGCTTTTACCAAACATATCGTTGATGCCTTGATGCAATCTTATGATGAAAAACTTAATTTGGAAGTTTCTATACCTAGAAAACTTAATGATGAGTGGGAACCTACTATAAAGATTAGAATTAAAGATCATGAGTGTTTTGCTTTGTGTGATTTGGGTGCTAGTGTTTCCACGATTCCGAAAACTTTATGTGATATTCTAGGTTTCCATGATCTTGATGATTGCTCTTTAAATTTGCACCTTGCGGATTCCACCATTAAAAAGCCAATGGGAAGGATCAATGATGTTCTCATTGTTGCAAATAGAAATTTGGTGCCCGTAGATTTTATCATTCTTGATATTGATTGCAATCTTTCTTGCCCTATTATTCTTGGTAGACCTTTCCTTAGAACGATTGGCGCGATTATTGATATGAAGGAAGGGAATATTAGATTCCAATTTCCATTAAAGAAAGGCATGGAGCACTTTCCAAGAAAGAAATTCAAATTACCTTATGAATCTATCATGCGGGCTACTTATGAATTGAGTGCCAAAGATGGCACTACTTAGATCTATCTTCGCTTTTATGCCTAGCTAGGGGCGTTAAACGATAGCGCTAGTTGGGAGGCAACCCAATTTTATTTGTGTTTTTTGTTTTTGTTCCTGTTTAGTAATAAATTTTGCATCTACCTTCTGTTTAGATGTGTTTTGATCTTTCAATTAGTGTTTGTGCCAAGTAGAACCTATAGGATAACATATGATGATAGTTGATTTGATTCTGCTGAAAAACAGAAACTTTGCGCGCACAAAATTAGTTTTGTTAAATCACAGAAACGTGCTTTTGCGTTGATTCTTTTTGCTGCTGATCAATAGAAAAAATTTCCAGGACTTCCTATTTTTGTAGGATTTTTAGAGTTCTAGAAGTTTGCGTTAGTTACAGATTGCTACAGACTGTTCTGTTTTTGACAGATTCTGCCTTTCGTGTGTTGTTTGCTTATTTTGATGCATCTATGGCTAGTAAAATATTTTATAAACCATAGAGAAGTTGGAATAGAGTAGGTTTAACACCAAAATAAATAAATAATTAGTTCATTACAGTACCTTATGTGGTGGTTTTGTTTTCTTTCACTAACGGAGCTTATAAGATTTCCTGTTGAGTTTTGTGTTGTGAAGTTTTCAAGTTTTGGGTAAAACTTTGATGGACTATGGAATAAGGAGTGGCAAGAGCCTAAGCTTGGGGATGCCCATGGCACCCCAAGATATTCAATAATAGCCAAAAGCCTAAGCTTGGGGATGCCCCGGAAAGGCATCCCCTCTTTCATCTTCGTTCATTGGTAACTTTACTTGGAGCTATATTTTTATTCGCCACATGATATGTGTTTTGCTTGGAGCGTCGTGTATTATATTAGTCTTTGCTTTTTAGTTTACCACAATCATCCTTTCTGTACACACCTTTTGGGAGAAGCCCACTTGATTAGAATTTGCTAGAATATGCTATGTGCTTCACTTATATCTTTTGAGCTTGATAGTTTTTGCTCTAGTGCTTCACTTATATCTTTTATAGCACGGTGTTGGCTTAATTTTGTAGAAATTGCTAGTCTCTCATGCTTCACTTATATTATTTTGGGAGTCTTTTAGAACAGCATGGTATTTGCTATGGTTATAAATTGGTCCTAGAATGGTAGGCATCCAAGTTGGGTATAATAAAAACTATCATAGGAAGTGAATTGGATGCTATGATCAATTTGATACTTGATAATTGTTTTGAGATGTGGAGGTAGTGATATTAAAGTCATGCTAGTTGGGTCATTATGAATTTAAATAATGCTTGTGTTGAAGTTAGCAAGTCCCGTAGCATGCACGTATGGTTAAAGTTGTGTAACAAATTTGAAACATGAAGTGTACCTGGCTTGTGCATCCTTATGAGTGGCGGTCGGGGACGAGCGATGGTCTTTTCCTACCAATCTATCCCTCTAGGAGCATGCGCGTAGTGCTTGATTTTTGATGACTTCTAAATTTTTGATAAGTATATGAGTTCTTTTGACTAATGTTGAGTCCATGGATTATACGCACTTTTACCTTTCCACCATTGCTAGCCTCTTCGGTACCGTGCATTGCCCTTTCTCACCTTGAGAGTTGGTGCAAACTTTGCCGGTGCATCAAAACCCCGTGATACGATACGCTCTATCACACATAAACCTCCTTATATCTTCCTCAAAACAGCCACCATACCTACCTATTATGGCATTTCCATAGCCATTCCGAGATATATTGCCATGCAACTTTCCACCGTTCCGTTCATCATCATCATGACATACTTTACTTTTGTCATATTGCCATTACATGATCATGTAGTTGACATCGTATTTGTGGCAAAGCCACCATGCATAATTTTTCATACATGTCACTCTTGATTCATTGCACCATCCCGGTACACCGCCGGAGGCATTCATATAGAGTCATATCTTGTTCTAGTTTCGAGTTGTAATTCATATGTCGTAATCAATGAAAGTGTGATGATCATCATTATTAGAGCATTGCCCAAAAAGAAAAAAAGAAAAAAAAGGAAAGGGCAAAGAAAAAAAAAGGAAAAAAAGAAGAAAAAAATAAAAAAATAAAAAATAAAAAGGGCAATGTTACTATCTCTTTTTCCACACTTGTGCTTCAAAGTAGTACCTTGTTCTTCATGTAGTGAGTCTCATATCTTGTGCTTCAAAGTAGCACCATGTTTTTCATATAGTGAGTCTCATATGTTGTCACTTTCATATACTAGTGGGAATTTTTCATTATAGAACTTGGCTTGTATATTCCTATGATGGGCTTCCTCAAATGCCCTAGGTCTTCGTGAGCAAGCAAGTTGGATGCACACCCACTAGTTTTCTTTTGTTGAGCATTCATATAGCTCTAGTGCATCCGTTGCATGACAATCCCTACTCCTCATGTTGACATCAATTGATGGGCATCTCCATAGCCCGTTGATTATCCTCGTCAATGTGAGCCTTTCTCCTTTTTTGTCTTCTCCACACAATCCCCATCATCATATTTTATTCCACCCATAGTGTTATATCCATGGCTCACGCTCATGTATTGCGTGAAAGTTGAAAAAGTTTGAGATTATTTAAGTACGAAACAATTGCTTGGCTTGTCATCGGGGGTATAGAATCTGGGAACATCTTTGTGTGACAAAAATGAAGCATAGCCTAACTATATGATTTTGTAGGGATGAACTTTCTTTAGCCATGTTATTTTGAGAAGACATGATTGCTTTGATTAGTATGCTTGAAGTGTTACTATTTCTTTTATCAATATGAACTTTTATTTTGAATCATTTGGATCTGAACATTCATGCCACAATAAAGAAAATTACATTAAGAATTATGCTAGGTAGCATTCTACATCAAAAATTCTGTTTTTATCATTTACCTACTCAAGGACGAGGAGGAATTAAGCTTGGGGATGCTTGATACGTCTCCAACGTATCTATAATTTTTTATTGTTCCATGCTATTATATTACCCCTTTTGGATGTCTATGGCCTTTATTTTACACATTTATATCATTTTCGGGGCTAACCTACTAACCGGAGGCCCAGCCCATATTGCTGTTTTTTTGCCTATTTTAGTATTTCGAAGAAAAGGAATATCAAACGGAGTCCAAATGGAATGAAACCTTCGGGAGCGTGATTTTTGGAACGAACGTGATCCGGAGAACTTGGAGTGCAAGTCAAGAAGCTTGCGAGGTGGCCAGGAGACAGGAGGGCGCGCCCACCCCCTCTGGGTGCGCCCCTATCTCCTAGGCCCCATAGGCGGCCACCGACGTACTTCTTCCTCCTATATATACCTACGTACCCCGAAAACATACAGGGAGCCAATGAAACACAATTTCCACCACCGTAACCTTCTGTATCCGCGAGATCCCATCTTGGAGCCTTCGTCGGCGCTCCGCTGGAGGGGGAATCGACCATGGAGGGCTTCTACATCAACACCGTAGCCCCTCCGATGAGTTGTGAGCAGTTCACCACAGACCTTCAGGTCCATAGTTATTAGCTAGATGGCTTCTTCTTTCTTTTGGATCTCAATACCATGTTCTCCCCCTCTCTTGTGGAGATCTATTTCATGTAAACTCTTTTTGTGGTGTGTTTGGAGATCCGATGAATTGTGGGTTTATGATCAAGTTTATCTATGAGAAATATTTGAATCTTCTCTGAATTCTTTTATGTATGATTGAGTTATCTTTGCAAGTCTCTTTGAATTATCAGTTTGGTTTGGCCTACTAGATTGATCTTTCTTGCCATGGGAGAAGTGCTTAGCTTTGGGTTGAATCTTGCGGTGTCCTTACCCAGTGACAGAAAGGGTTGCAAGGCACATATTGTATTGTTGCCATCGAGGATAAAAAGATGGGTTTTATATTATATTGCTTGAGTTTATCCCTCTACATCATGTCATCTTTCTTAATGCGTTACTCTGTTCTTTGTGAACTTAATACTCTAGATGCAGGCAAGAGTCGGTCGATGTGTGGAGTAATAGTAGTAGATGCAGGCAGGAGTCGGTCTACTTGTTCCGGACGTGATGCCTATATACATGATCATGCTTAGATAATCTCATAATTATTCTCTTTTCTATCAATTGCTCGACGGTACTTTGTTCACCCACCGTAATACTTATACTATCTTGAGAGAAGCCTCTAGTGAAACCTATGGCCTCCGGGTCTATCTTTTATCATATAAGATTTCAATCTACTTTTATTTGCATCTTTACTTTTTGCATCTATACTATAAAATACCAAAAATATATTTATCTTATCATATTATCTCTATCAGATCTCACTTTCGCAAGTGGCCGTGAAGGGATTGACAACCCCTTTATTGTGTTGGTTGCGAGTTCTTTGTTTGTTTGTGTAGGTGCGTGGGACTTTTGAGGAGCCTCCTACTGGATTGATACCTTGGTTCTCAAAAACTGAGGGAAATACTTACGCTACTTTGCCGCATCACCCTTTCCTCTTCAAGGAAAACCAACGCAAGCTCAAGACGTAGTAGTCTCCTGCATCGATGGTGGTGCTGGAGTGTGAATCACTGTCTGCGAGAAGTCATAAGTGTTTGCAGCTTGGTCATCATCATCCCGTTACCCTCTAAGAACGAAGCACCACCACTAAGCATCGGCGACTGCACTGAATGCATGAATGGTTGCGACTAGCTACCGAGTGCGGTAGAGTAAAACATGTAAAATTGATTTGCAAAACTACAATGTTGAATAGAATGTAGTAAGTAGTTATCACGCCCAATATGCGACCCTATCCAAGAGGAACTCGAAGGTCCCACCAAGGATAGACCTGCATATTGAAACGCTTTTGCAAGGTGGATATCATTACATCAACATTACATAATAGATGGGGATACATACAAGAGGCATACAATGCCACATGAATACAACATCACATCATACATAAGATCAACATCCGACTACAGATGATACACAAACAGAAGATCAAACGACATCCACCCTGCTAGCCCAGGCTGCCGACCTAGAACCTATCCCCTGATCGTAGAAGAAGCAGAAGAAGAACTCCAAACAAGCAAAGATCACGCTCGCGTCACGATCATCGCATAACCTGTACCTGCAACTGTTGTTGTAGTAATCTGTGAGCCACGAGGACCCAGTAATCCCATTACCATGGGTATCAAGACTAGCAAAGCTTAATGGGAAAGGAAGGGGTAAAGTGGTGAGGTTGCAGCAGCGACTAAGCATGATATGGTGGCTAACATACGCAAATGAGAGCGAGAAGAGAAGCAAAGGAACGGTCGTGAAGCTAGTAATGATCAAGAGGTGATCCTAAAATCCTACTTACGTCAATCATAACACAGAAACCGTGTTCACTTCCCGGACTCCGCCGAGAAGAGACCATCACGGCTACACACACGGTTGATGCATTTTAATTCGGATCTGGTGTCAAGTTATCTACAACCGGACATTAACAAATTCCCATCTGCCACATAACCGCGGGCACGGCTCTCGAAAGTTTATACCCTGTAGGGGTGTCCCAACTTAGCCCATGACAAGCTCTCACGATCAACGAAGGAATAGACCTTCTCCCAGGAAGACCTGATCAGTCTCGGAATCCCGGTTTACAAGACATTTCGACAATGGTAAAACAAGACCAGCAAAGCCGCCCGATGCGCCGACAAACCCGATAGGAGCTGCACATATCTTGTTCTCAGGGCAACACCGGATAAGCGAAGCGTACAGGTACCGACGAATCCAAGTTGCCAAGGAATAGTCCCGCACGGTGCTCTAGTTTGGACCAACACTTAGACAAGCATTGGCCCGGGGGGGGCTATAACAAAAATGACCCTTGGGTTAATTACTCCCAAGGGAAAAGTAGGTGGTCGTGAGGCAAATGGTAAAACCAAGGTTGGGCCTTGCTGGAGGAGTTTTATTCAAAGCGAACTGTCAGGGGGGGTCCCATAAATCACCCGACCGCGTAAGGAACGCAAAATTCGGGAACATAATACCGGTATGACGGAAACTAGGGCGGCAAGAGTGGAACAAAACACCAGGCATAAGGCCGAGCCTTCCACCCTTTACCAAATATATAGATGCATTAATTAAATAAGATATATTGTGATATCCCAACATAACCCTGTCCACCATGGAGCAATCTTCAACTTCACCTGCAACTAACAACACTATAAGAGGGGCTGAGCAAAGCGGTAACATAGCCAAACAACGGTTTGCATAGGAAAGGTGTCAAAGGTTAGAGGTTCATGGCAATATGGGAGGCTTGATGAGCAAAAGATAGGTAACGCAGCATAGTGATAGAACGAAGCAACTAGCATAGCAATGATAGTAGTGAGATCCAGGGTAGCAGTCATCTTGCCTGAAATCCCGCGAGGAAGAAGAACGAGTCCATGAAGAAGACGAACGGATGAAGCTGAACCAACCGTAGACGAACGAATCCTCACGATCGCAACGGAACAGGAACTAACAAGAAGAAGCACACAACATAGCTAAACACACCACACATGAACAAGGCATGATGCACAACAAGCATGATGCATGACCAAGCTACATGAAGCTACTCATGGCAAGAGATGATGCAAACAAGAACAACACATCAAGGCAAGTTTAAATGAGGCCGGGAACAACATATAACAATTCCGGTAAGTCCTCATATGCAAATTTCAAAATTGGTCCAGATCTGAATAAACCTGATGTTCAAGTTGTTAAACAGCAAGTTAAGATGCACCAAGATGATCTACACGAGATTCTAGTCAAGTTACATATAAAGTTCATTAGATTCGGAGCTACGGCCTAGAAGATATGAGCAAAACAAGTTAAACATGGCATTGATGCAAAATGCATACAAACACCAAGCAAACACCTCAAAACAAGGATGCAACATTATAATATGAAGCTACATGCAAAATCAAGCAAGTTTCATATAGAGCACACTCAAAACGGAGCGACGGTTCAACACATGCACTCTATACAAGTCATAACAATAATCTGTCCATAACAGCAACTAGGCATCTTACAAGCATCAAAACAATATGCTACAGTATCTCAACGAGAAAACAAAAGGCATGGGCATGAAGTACTGGTAAAGCATAACAAAACATGAACACTGAGCTATCTCCAGAAACAACTAGAACATGCTCAAAAGGACATGGTAAGATTGCAAATAATAACAGTTTCAGACTTTGCAGAAATAACATCAGGTTGCAATGTTTAGAGCAAGCAAACAACATGTTACAGGAACATATCATGGCAAACAAAGGCATGGTAAGAATCTACTAATTGCATAGATCAAAAGTCCCTTACTGACCATGAGCCAAAAAGGATCAGAGAATATGATGGCACCCATGTAAACATGGCAAGTTATATTACAGATTCAAACATGGCAGAAACAACAATAAGTAGGCATGTTGGTGAGCTTGTACCACTCACCACAGAGCAATACATGGCATGGCAAGGCAACCAACAGTAAGAAGGCATGTTTGTTAAGTTAAGCATGGCAAGAGCAAGGTCATAGGATGCATGGAACACTAGCAAAACACATGGGAACTAGTGAACTTAATGTTAACAGGCTAATAGCAATATTATCAAGCAACTTTGGAGCAAGATATGAACAATCTACAGCAAGCTATAAATGCAACCAGGGGCATGGATGGATAGGGCATAACATGTAGATCAAAACATGTTTATAGAACATCTCCAGATTATGCACAGAATGATTAGTAGCAACATGTTTATATAGCATCACGAAATAACAGATTCAGCCTAGCAAAACAGTAACAGCAAGTACACTACTTAACAAGCTTGAATCACTCACCACAAGTCATTGCATGACAATATAAGCATAGCATCATCAATAAGGCATGTTTGTAAAACAAACCAAGGCAAGAACAAGTCCATAGCATGCAAGGATCAACTATAGCAACCTTGGCCAGATTGAATAACAAGTAAACAATCTGCCAGGAAACATTTTGAAGCAAAAGTAGAGCACCAAAATGACATGCTAGACTACTCCATAATTGCAAACAAGGGCATGAATGGATAGACAATAACCATATGTTCAAAACAACCTTACTGAAGTATCTCAAATATGCATGGATCTCTCTGTAGCATCAATTTTACATGGCAACAAAATATAACAGAATCTGCCCAGCAAAACAGCAACAGCAAGTACCCTCCTTAACAAGCTCGATGCACTCAGCACAAAAGTCACAAAAATAAATGGATAACACCCATAGAAAGATGGCATGGCATAGATCAAAACACATGTAGAGCTCATGCTCATAGGATGCACACATCAATCATGGCAAAAATGACAAATGAGCAAGTTATAACAGTTTCAGCAGGTTAACATCAACATGCACTCTTCCAACAGCATTTCGGGTATCAAAATGAGCTCAAATGAAAATGATGCAATGGAATGAAATGAAGTACTCGTTGAGACGAACAATTTGACATATTATACGCACGAAACGGAGCTACATGCACAGAGTTATGATGCGATGAACATCGCATGATTATGCAAAATATTTCGGGACTTAGCCAAATTTCTCACCCCGGGAGAAAGTCAACGGCGGCGTGGATCGAGGCGGGCCGGGCTCCGGCGAGGTCGAGCGGTCTCCGGGGACGAGGGAGGAGGCCGGGGACGGCGCCGGTCAGGGCACTCCGGCCGGATCCGGCGCGGCGGTGACGGAGGGCGCTGGAGGCGAGGCGGAGGAGCCGGCCGGGCGGCGACGGCGGCGTAGCCACCGGGCGGCGGCGGCGCAGGAGCTCCGGGGCGAGGCAGCCCAGGGCGGCGCGGCATCCGAGGGGCGATGGCGGAGACCGGCGGGGTCGGCGAGGTCGGTGCCGGCGGCGAGGGAGCCAGGCGGTGCCGCGGCCGGATCCGCGGACGGCGCGGCCGGACGGCGGGCGGCGCCGACGCCGAGGCGGCGGCGAGCGGCGGCGGTTCGCGCGGGCGCAGGCGGCGGAGGTGCGAGGCGAGCGCGGGCGGCGCGCGGGCCTGGGCGGGCCTGACCAGGGCCCGGCGGGCTGCGGCGGCGGGGCGCGGTGGCTGGCGGCGGAGAGGCCACGTGGCGCGTGGGGATTGGCTGCGCGCGGCGGCGCGGGCTTCGTCCGGTCCGGGACGGACATGTCCGGCGGCGAGAGAGGAAAAGATCTAGGGTTTCGGGGGGAAAATGATCCGAAAATGGAGAGGGGAAGACGTTTTTATAGGTAGAGGGAGCTAGGGGAGTCCAAATGGGGAGCGGTTTTCGGCCACGCGATCGTGATCGAACGATCGAGAGCATGGAGAGGAGTTAGATGGGTTTTGGGCCACTTTGGAAGGGGTGTTGGGCTGCAAGACAAAGAGGCTTTACGGTTACCCGGTTAACCGTTGGAGTATCAAACGACCTCCAAATGGCACGAAACTTGACAAGCGGTCTACCGGTGCTATACCAAAGACACATGACAAACATTGGGCCATTCCGAGAAAGTTTAATACCCGCTCACAATGAGAGACAAAAGGGGGACGCCGGGGGACATAGGAGTGCCGGATTGCAAAACGGACAACGGGGAAAATGCTCGGATGCATGAGACGAACACGTATGCAAAATGAAATGCACATGATGGCATGATAAAAATGCAACACGCAAGCAAATGACATGGCAACAGCGACGAATAACTGGAAGACACCTGGCGCAACGAATCCGGGGCATTACAGTAGTGTTACCTAGTTCCATCTGCTGATGCCAGTAAGAGCTCCCTGGTTGTGAAGGAGGTGGCTGATGCCAGGAAGAGCTCCCTGGCTGTGAAGGACAAGGTTCTGAATGGTGAACAAAGGGTCTTGTTTCTGAATGGTGCATAGAGGTTCGTGGTTCTGAATGCTAATAGGAACTCAGGAGTGATTCTTTATTGCATTTTGAGGGATAATCATATGATCCAACTATGTTAGCATTTTTGAGAGGTTGCACTAGCGAAAGTACGGACCCTAGGACTCATTTTTAAGCATTGCAACACCGTTTTTGTGCCCGTTTACTATTTGCTACCTTCCTGTTTTTATTTATTCAAATTATAAAAATATATTTCTACCATCCATAGTACACTTTTATCACCATCTCTTCGCGGAACTAGTGCACCTATACAATTTGCCATTGTATTGGGTGTGTTGGGGACACAAGAGATTTCTTGTATTTGGTTGCAGGGTCGTTTGAGAGAGACCATCTTCATCCTACACCTCTCACGGATTGATAATCCTTAGGTCATCCACTTAAGAGAAAATTGCTACTGTCCTACAAAACTCTGCGCTCGGAGGCCCAACACGTGTCTACAAGAATAAAGTTGCGTAGTAGACATCAGAGACGTATCATTACCTTTGTGGGTTGAAGTCTCCATCAATGTGGACGTACGATAGCTCCACCTATCGGAACCATGTCAAAATTCTCCACGTCTCCATTGCATTTGTACACTCCAATCCCATCCCTTAATTTCTTGCAAATTGCATGCTTTACTATTTCCGTTGCCCATACTCTTTATCATGGTTGCTTGAAATGTATTGTGAGTGCTTTAACTTGTGCTAAACTCAACCTTAACTTGAAGAAACTAAAAACTGCCTCTTTTGCTTGCTAAGGGTCTAATCCCCCCCTCTAGAACCCTCTTCTCTATCCTTTCACCCTTGAGTTCCAAGATTACGTTGTCATTTGGTGGGAGCAAGTTATCGAGTGCCACCGCGAGAAAGGCGAACCATCCATCACCACATGGAATCAAATGAAGGATGTCATGAGAGCTCATTTTGTTCCTACATACTATAGTCGAGATCTCTTCAAGAAGTTGCAACTCCTCAAGCAAGGAAACAAGTCAGTCAAAGAATATTACAAGGAAATGGAGATTGTAATGATACGAGCCAATGTCACGGAAGATGAGGAGCAAACCATGGCACGGTTCTTGAATGGAATCAATCATCCTATCAAGAAAATCACCGACTTCCAACCATACTCCAACCTCCTCGAGCTAGTGCAACAAGCTTCCAAGGCGGAGTGACAAGTGCAAGACGACTACAAGTACGCCAAGTACTCTTCCAAGACCTATGGTTCATACACTCAAGATTCAACAACTACGACACCATCTACCTCGACTAAAGCATCACTAAGAAACGGCGATAAGTTAAGCTACAAGAAACCTTCGACATCTTTGAGTCGTCATCCTACGACAAGCAACTATAGGCCAAGAGCTTCGTCATCTCCAACTGATGAGACCGTCAAGATGAGTTCCATCAGATGCTTCACATGTCAAGGCCGAGGCCACGAGACATTTGAGTGACCCACTCGGCACAACATGATCACCAACGATGACGGCACCTATGACTCCATGAGCGAAGATGAAATGGAAGCACTTGAGCACGTGGCTATACACTGGCAAGTGAATGAAGAGGAAGAGGCTCAAGTCTTTTGTGACAATGATTCGAGCCCCGCTCTTGTTGTCTCCAAGGTCTTTCCACTTCAACACCAACAAGACGAAGACCAACGTTGACATATCTTCCACACCAAAGAGGGCATCAATGGACGTTCCGTCAAGGTCATCATCGACGGAGGTAGTTGGCACAATTTGTCAAGTGAAGAGCTATGTTACAAGCTACAATTGGTCAAGATGAAGCATCCTCACCCCTATAAGTTCCAATGGCTTAGCGTCTCCATCACCATTCAAGTGGAGCACACCGTCCAAGTCTCCTTCAAGATTGGCGCATATGAAGACACCTTGGAGTGTGATGTGGTTCCCATGTCTGTATACCATCTCCTACTAGGACGACCTTGGCAATTCGACTGCGGTGTCATCCACAATAGGTGCACCAATTAGTATAGCTTCAAGATGAAGGGAAAGAAGTACATGCTACAACCTATGTCACCAAGTCAAGTGATCACCGACAAACAAGCATCTACCCATCATGGAGAGAATAGCGAGAGAGTGAAGCACCAAAAAGAAAGTGAGCGCCATAAACCAAAATTGAGTGCCCCCACGATGAGCGACGAGAAAAATTTAGTGCTTTTAGCCAGCAAAAAAGTCCTCACCGCTTCATCTTTTACACACAAGTCTTATTCGCTTTGTACTTGTGTGTAAAGATGAAGCGGTGAGGACTTTTTTTTTGAAAAAACTCAGACTTTATTCATTTGTAATAAGTAGTACATCGTTTGTGAGGATCATTACAATTTCATTTAAAGGCTCCTCAAACCAATCAGAAGTCAAAGAAAATCTAGCTAATCTAGCAAGATCATGAGCTACTTTATTTGCTTCCCTATTACATTGCTCAAATCTACACTACTAGGAAAACCCTTACCAGTAGTGTTGTTTTTTTTACTATTAATAGCGCGGGAAGGTGCACTACTGCTACGGCCGCTACAGCTATTTTGTAGCAGTAGCGCTTGTTTAGGCCATCGCTACTAGTATGTTCAAATACTAGTAGCGCGCCTCTGGAAAACGCTACTGGTAAATGAGCGCTACTGGTAATATTTTGGCCCGTGCCACTGCTAAAATTTATGCTTTTTTCATATTTAGGCGTTGTACATGTTTAAACAGATATATCTTTTATACAATAACAACTCATCATGAACTAGTCTGTTTAAATAGCATATTCATTACTACTAGTCATCACCACCAAACAATGTTTGTCAATGAGACATCATATATATAACAAGTTGGTCACTAGTCATAATCACAACTCCTCATCCTCCTCACCAACTCTAACACATTGTAGCATAACACATTCTACCTAGGACCTACTCCTCTCATAGGACCTACTCTACCCTCTCTTAGGTAAAATATCATAAAACAAGATAGGCACTGACTCTTCATTAAGGAAGATGGACTCTCCATAATGAAGAACGCAGATCATCCTGTCTCCAAGTCTTGGTATACGCACAATGTTGCTTCCAAGTAGCTCTCTACGATGGTCGAAACATTTTTTCCAATCATTTATTATCATGGCTTCCTCGCTTTTAGAAATCCAGTATGGACAGGAGTGATGTGGATACTGCGGCCGACCTGGCCGTGGTGGACGTAAGCTCATAACATCAACGCGACCTCTTGGCAACATCAGATGAGGCACACAATCCATTGGAATTTTCTGTTCAAAAACATAGTAATAACTTTGTAGTTAGCAATGTAGTTTCGTTTTAGAAGAATTTATACAAAATATGCACGGATGTCGTAATAGTAGAAAATCTTACCATGCTATCTCCATTGATGTTACCGTAGCACACCGCGTGCACTAGTGGCACATATTGACCATAATTTTGAGGAATTCGATAATAGCTATTGTAATTCTCAAGATTAGTAAAAAAATGCGATAAGACCATCTTTCTCCTTATAAGTTAATTGTGCTTCATCATTGTAGTAGTAGGTTCTGTCTATCATCTTCCGTACATTTTTTGAAGAATGAAAATAAGTTGTCAATAGAAATAAGCTGTCAAATATTTTGAAATAAACAATATAAATTACTTACGCCGGGGACTCAAGCCTCTACACCGATGCAGGCCCACGTGACCGCCACCAAAGAAGCTCCGGGTCGACGACGGGCTGGCTCCTCACTAAGATGCGTTCACCAGAAGGTAGCACAACCCAGTACCAGCCCGGCGGAGCCCAGTCCCGGACATGGCCCCTCGGCTCAAGCAGGAGTCCTCCGCTGAGTCGACGACGAGGATGCGGGATAGGCATCATCGACGTCGATAACAAAATGCTTAATTATGAAAACAAAATTAATAAACACTTAACAAAATTTGGCATGACCTTTGCTAAAAGCAGGACATATCGAGCGCCTGAAATTTGCCAGAACATAAACGAATCGACATTTCTGGCAAAATATAGGCCACTCGGTTAAACAACTAAGATAGTGACATGTTCAAAATATGACATATATCCACTTCAAATTTGCATATAACAGGAATAATTGTTTTTACTAAAAAAATAACTACAAATGTGATAGTTCAAAATATGATCCTAATATTAACTAGCTAGGGTTCATACTTCATACTACATTATCCTAAGATTCATACTACATTATCCTAAGATTAACTAGCTAGGGTTTATACTACATTATCCTAAGATTAAACAACTAAGATTAAACACCTAAGATTAAACAACTAAGATTAAAAACCTACATTATCCTAAGATTCATGCTACATTATCCTAAGATTAAACAACTAAGATTTAAACACCTAAGATTAAACAACTAAGATTTAAAACCTACATTATCCTAAGATTCATACTACATTATCCTAAGATTAACTAGTTAGGTTTCATACTACATTTTCCTATGATTAAACAACTAAGACTAAATCCCTAAATTTTTCAACTTGCTAGGGTTCAAAAGAAACTAGGGACGAGGAGGAAGGAGGGAGGATGATGTACCTCTCGGTGGAGGAGGGCCGGCGCGGGGGCCGGGGCGGCCGGCGGGGGAGGAGGCCGACGCGGGGGAGGGCGGCCGGTGGGGAGGAGGGTCAGCGCGGGCGAGGCTGGTCGACGCAGAGAGGAGGGCCGGCGCGGGGGACGGCAGCGTGCGGGGGTCGACGGCGGCGCGCGGGGGGGGATTGAGGGAGGAGTGTGGAGTGTGTGAGTGAGCCGAGTGATGAGGCCGGGGGCGCGAGCAGGTCGGCCGGCGTGCGGGGGAGGGAGTGGGCTTAACAGCAGCGCGGGTAATGGGCCAGCGCTACTGCTAAGCCCACTAGCTATAGCACTGGCGCACATCACATGCTACAGCTAAGTGGCCTGCCCTTTTGGCCCCCGCGGCCCGCTAAACAGCAGCGCGGCTCGCGCAAACTAGCGATGCTGCTATTCAGTAGCAGTAGCGTCCGTTTTGGCCAGCACTACTGGTACATACCAGTAGGGTGGGCGCCCAATCAGGCGCTACTGCTAAAATTCTTTGTATAAGCATTTTCCTAGTAGTGCTAGCAATAACGAAATCACAAGCATAATGAAAACAGTCATCAAAGAACTAAGCATAATGAAGCGGTGATGACTAATCCTTCACGACATCTACCTTTGGTGTTGTCTCAATTATTGCAGGAATATGAGGATGTGTTCCCTGAGCTACCTTTGGGACTTCCTCCAATATGCAGCATCGAACACTGCATCGACCTCATCCCGGTGCACCTCTATCGAACAAGGCACAATACCACGTCAACCCCGAAGAAACTACATAAATACAAAGGCAAGTACAACATCTCATTGAGAATGGGCATGTACGCTAGAGCTTATGTCCTTGTGTCGTTCCGATTATTCTTGTGCCTAAGAGAAATGGTAGTTTTAGCATGTGTTTCGATTGTCGTCCCATAAATACTATCACTGTTTTCTATAGACATCCCATTCACGCCTTGATGATATGCTAGATGAACTTAGCAGAGCCACATTTTCTCAAAAATTGACCTTAAAAGTGGCTACTATCAAATTCGCATTCAAGAGGGTGATGAATGGGAAACGGCTTTCAGAACCAAATTTGGCTTGTATGAATGGTTAGTCGTGCCTATGGGCTTACCCGAAGCACCTAGCACTTTCATGTGTGATGCATTATGTTCTTCGCAAATACATTGGCCTATGTGTTGTGGTCTACTTTGATGATATACTTGTGTTTAGCGAATCTCTTGAAGATCATGCCATCCATCTTAGGGACGTCTTGCAAGTTCTTAGAAACAAGTGACTTTATACTAACATGGAAAAATGCACACTTGGTATTGATAAGCTTGTTTTCTAGTGCTTTGTTGTGTCTTCTAAGGTTGTTCATGTTGATGAGTCCAAAATTGACGCAATTAAAACTTGGCCACAACCAACCAGCTTGCAACAAGTGCATCATTTCCTTGGCCTAGCCGGCTTTTACGGTCGATTTGGTAAGGACTTTAGCACTATTGCACCACCATTCCATGCTTTGAGTACGAAGAATGCACCCTTTGTTTCGGGACCCTCTCAAGCTACCGCATTTGATGAGCTTAAGAATTTTCTTACACATGCTTAAGGATGGCAATGGGTAGGGTATGGACAGGGTAGAGCAATACCATACCCATACCCGTATAGTCGGTGGGTACAAAATTCTACCCATACCCGTACCCATGGGTATGAAACTTTACCCATACCCAGCGGGTACCCATACCCATTGGATACCCAACGGGTAGAACAAATAGTACATGAGTTGTTTACATTTTTACGCTCATTGATAGCACATTTGACAAAAAAACAATTATCTCAACTCAATAACTGGTAGATGAGTACAACATACTCATAAGTCAATAGGAGTAGACAAGCCACATGACAAATTAATGATTAATTGACAGCAACTTAACATTAGTTTACAAGCGGGCAGGGTATGGGTATACCCGGGGGTACAAGGTTATACCCGTACCCTACCCATGACTTAACGGGTAGGGTATGGGTATTACCCATGGATATAAAATTGTGCCCACACCCTGCCCATGCGGGTACTGTACGTGCCCATACCCTGCCCATGCGGGTACTGTACCCGCGGGTACCCGTACCCGTGGGTAAAATTGCCATCCTTACACATGCTACTTTGCTTGCATTACCCAATTTTGATAAAACTTTTGAGGTACATTGTGACGCTAGCGGTAATGGCATAGGTGGTGTGTTGATGCAAGAGAAGCGACCCATTGCATATTTTAGCCAAAAACTTTTCGGCACACAACTTAACTACCCCATCTATGAAAAAGAGTTGTATGCTTTGGTGAGAGTTTTGCATGTTTGGGAGCATTATCTTCGACCTCATGAATTTGTTCTTCGCATGGATCATGAAACACTTAAGTACCTTAAGGGACAAACTAAGTCGACGACATGCTAAATGGAGTGAGTTCATTGAGTCATTTCCTTATGTGATGAAGTACATCAAGGGTAAGGAATATGTTGTGGCAGACGCTCTATACCGCAAATGCATGCTCGTAACTCAACTAGAATTGAATTTCATTGGATTTGAGCACATTAAAGACTTGTCTGTGAATGATACTTAATTTGTTGTTTCTTATGCCAAATGCTTAATGCATACATCTTGGGAGTGATATTATATCAAGGATGATTATCTAATGCGAGCTAACAAGCTTTGTATCCCCGAGTCTTCTCTTTGTTTGTTGCTTTTGCAAGAGGCTCGCGGTGGAGGACTTATGGGACACTTTGGACGCGACCAGACATTCGCTACGCTCTCCAAGAACTACTTTTGGCCAAAGATGTTTCGCGGCGTCTCACGCTAAACCAACCGGTGCTCTACATGCCGCAAAGCTAATTCAAAAGCTCAATCACATGGTCTCTATATGCCACTTCCTATTTCGTATCACCCGTGCGAAGATATAAGTATGGACTTTGTGGGTTTGCCTAGGACACAAAAAGGAAAAGATTCGGCATTTGTTGTTGTGGACCATTTCTCTAAGATGGCACATTTTATTCCATGCAACAGGATAGACGATGCTTCACATGTCGCAAATCTCTTTTGTAGGGAAATCTTGCGTCTACATGGAGTGCCAAAGACTATTGTTTCAGACCGCGACGTCAAGTTTCTTAGCTACTTTTGGAAGACACTATGCGCCAAGCTCGGAATCAAGCTACTCTTCTCATTGGCATACCATCCACAAACTGACGGCCAAACGGAGGTCACCAACCAGACGCTATCTACTCTACTCCGCGTGTTTATCAAGAAGAACATCAAGGAATGGGAGGAATGTTTACCCATCGCCGAGTACGCCTACAATCGAATATGACACTCTACTACCGGCAGGTCCCCCTTCAAGGTCGTCTATGGATTCAACTCGTTGCCCCCATTGGACATTCTACCACTACCTCTACAAGAGCGCATCAATATGGATGCGAGCGCCAAGAGAAAGCTACCTCAAGAAGGTGCATGAAGATGCAATGCACACCATCAAGCACCGAGTACACTGTCTCATGACCAAGATCAGCATCAACAAGCAACCCGTGGTGTTCAACCCCGGAGATCTTGTGTGGATACACCTTTGCAAGGAATGCTTCCCCAACAAGTGCAAGACCAAACTACTACCATGAGCCGATGGACCTTTCAAGGTGATAGCATGCTACAACAACAACGCATACAAGATCGACATCCCACGCGACAAGTATAATGTGAGTGACATATTCACCGTCACGGACCTATCTCCCTTCCATGGTGATGAGGATTTCGATCCGAGGTCAGATCTTTCCCATGGGGGGATGATGTAGAGCATCCCAATGTCATCCACATGGACCTACCTTTGTCTCCCCAAGAAGTGGACAGATGACATGTGCACGTGCAAGAACTCTCGAGACCGAGGTGACATCTCTCCTCTTGCAACTCCCTTTTGAATCACATGAGACATGGCTACTACCTCAAGTGAAGACACTTTGCATACTCAGGTACCAAGGAACTAGCCATGGAGAAGCTAAGGAGCAAGTCCGATCAATGGAGGAAAGCAAAAGTGAAGACTGAGAAGAAATGGAGCAAGACTGGACTTGCCCGGGTCATTCGGACCCCCAGTCGGATGATCTGGACCAAGCCCGGACGATCCAGACCCTCTCCCAGATGATCCGAACTCTGTGCACGAAGACTACAGTAGCCCTCTAGACGAAGCCGGATCCTCTGGACCCTCGCCCGGATCTCATGTCAGAGGGCATCTTCAGCCTCCACTTGAAGCTGGATCATCCGGACCTGCTCCCGGATCATCCGGACCTGCTCCCGGATCATCCGGGCCCACCCGGACGTCCGGACGACGACCCGGACATCTGGACCACCTGCAGCTACTACGACACATCTGGATGATTTGGACGGTCGCCCATACCACCTTCCAAACCATGCCTGCGTGTGTGACCTGGGTCGAAACCCATGTAATTCTATCTCCCCCTAGACTATATATACTCCTCCTCCACCTACGTTTTAGGGTTAGCATTGTGATAGCTCAAGTTAGAGATAGAGCTTTGCTCATCCACTTATCCCCATACTCCCATGGAGATCAAGACTTTCATGTGAGAAGATCCCCCAAGTGGATTCAAGACCCCTCCTAGGGAAGATCCTCCAAGGATTGGGATGAACTAGCTACCTTGTCACCTACTTGTGTTGGATTTGGATCATTGTACCTCCTCTTGTGTATGTGGATTTAGCAAATGTGTGGTTGGATCTTGTCTATTTGAGTGTTTCCTCTCTCGTGTTCTTCAAGGGATCCCCTCCAAATCGTGAAAAATCGGCCATTAGGGTTCCACCCTACATCACAAAGTGGCCCGATAAAACACTCGGATTAACTATTATAAACTTAACCTTCACCAAATTATGTACGCGCACTTCATTCCCCACCATCAGCCGTAGTTTCTTCCCCAAGCATCAGTGTAATGCGAATTACTTCATTCATGGAAACAGAGAGTAAACAAATCAGCTCTTTGATAAGACAAATAGTAAATAGATCAAATTAGAAATGCTACGGAATGTAGTTGCATCTTCTACCATTTCAACCAGCAACAGGGAAAAATCTTCATGTTAATTATCACACACTAAGATATGGTGCTAGAATAAAATAAGATGCAAATTAAGGGGAGGAATCAAAACCCTGACAAGTGCAAACCCATACACGGTTGGCCTATATATTCTGCCTCCCCATCCCTCCCTCACGCACTGAAACCTAGGTTTGCCTTATCGCCTCGCTTCCCGCCCCTTGCTTCCCATCCCCGCGGCTGAAACACTGTCGTCCTGCCCCTCGATGGCCTCTTTGATCGCTCCGAGAGACCCGAGCGGGGCGAGACGCCTTTGTTCATCCTGGGTGGTATGCATTTCGATGCCTCCCCCTCCTCCAACCTACCCTCCCTGGCCTCTCCGGTCGCTCCGGGAGACCTGAGCGGGGCAGGACGACGGTTTTAGGCCTGGCTAGTATGTGTTACGTCTTCTTTCCCTATATATGTTCTCAGAAGAGCTTCATACGTATGCCCCTCCTTCAACGGCTTCTTCGGCTGGTACGGAGAGCCATGACGAGGGGCGGAGCATGGTTGCTAACCTAGGCTCTACCATCTTTGCCCCATGCTTAATGCCAAATTCTTATCAAGAAATGGCCTTTGATGTTAAGAACGTGTGTGTTAAACCATGAGTCCCAGTACATATTTTCGTTTGTTTTCCTTGCTTGGTAATTTCACTTTTTTTGCCTTCCTCGAAAGGTTTTCTCATTCTTCTCCTACAACCTTTTCTACTTTATTTGCTACTAGTAAATGTACCCTTGCGTTGCTACGACGATTCACAAATATAGTTTCCGTTCCCGTGACATCACTCAACCATTTAAATTTGTTCACTTTGATAGCTAAACGTTTTTGGCCTTGGTTCAAAAAATAATGATTCAATACAACTTCACAAATCTAATTCAGCAATGTTTTAATTTGGTCTACTATTAGTTTGAACCTTTAATTTTAATTTTTGTTTTTATTAAATCTACGTACTATTTTAGACTCTCTTTTTTAGTTTTGAAATGTACACCTTTCTTTATTTCTGCTCACTCTTCATATCCCACTCGCGTTATAATTTGTTCCATACCTATCAAATACCTACCTCAAGCTCAAAACGTTTGATACGGTTCATAACAAAAATTCAGAGCAGCAAGCAATAGCAACAAAGCATCAGTTTACCCTTAACAATGTTATATACTGCTACCACTTGGAATAAGCGAGTAGCTATCTCAAAAACAATCAACAACTCAAAAAAACAATGTTATACTGCTACTCCCTCCGTTCCGAATTACTTGTCTTGGATTTGTCTAGATACGGATGTATCTAGACTCATTTTAATGCTAAATACATCTGTATCTAGACAAATCTAAGACAAGTGAGGGAGTACCTGCTAGCAAGCTGCGGCTATAGCAATTTCAGCAGCAGCAGGGCAAAAAAAGCGCACGTGCAATCAGCAGCAAAAAAAAAAAACACGCGTGTAGGTGTAGCTTAGTAATCAGCGGCATCAGCAAAACACACAGAGCCACATCTTCTCAATCTGCTCTCTCCCCTCCCCTCCTCACTACCGAGGCCCCCATTCCCTCTGGCTACCTTCCTTCCCGTGCTGGAGCTCAACGAATCTGTTGAGTACGACTCGACTTTTTCTATTCATTTTGTAAATGACCTCTGAAACCGCATGGATACGCACCACTGGATACGCTTTACACACTGCCTGTGTTGACGACATCAGTTTAGAACAACGAGCAAACGGAAGGTATAATTTTACCAAAAAGACTAGTAAAAACTAGTAGGACTAAAAAGACATGTAGAGTGGGAAAGCTTCTTCTGCAGGCCAATCTCGCTATGATGAAGACTGTGGCCTGGGAAAGTAGAGAAATATTAGGGGATAAGGTAGGGGCACCAGTTTTCATGTGGTTTGCTTATGTTGGGCAACATCGCCCAGGCCCGCAAGCGGCAACCACGCGATCCTTCCTAGTAACAACTACTGGCAATGCAATGCAATGTATTCATCAAATATTATATGAAGTATACGCACATTTTATGATGCAATAATGTAAATAACACTGGTAATGCAATACCGCCAAATTCAAATTAGGAGTACAGGAAAATAAGATATAACCACATGCAGAGAAGAATGTCCTCAACATTATTACAACCCCATACGAGCGAGCATACAAAGTGTCCCGGCAAAACACTCAGATTAACTATTATAAACCTTAACCTTCACCAGGTTTCGGTAGACGCAGTTCATTTCCCGCCATCACCCGCAGTTTGTTCCACAGTTTGTTCCCCAAGCATCAGTGTGCCATGAGTAACTTCATTCATGGAAACAGAGAGTAAACAAATCAGCTCTTTGATAAGACAAATAGTAAATAGATCAAATTAGAAATGCTACAGAATGTAGTTGCATCTTCTACCAATTCAAACAGCAACAGGGAAAAATCTTCATGTTAATTATCACACGCTAAGATATGATGCTAGAATAAAACAAGATACAAATTAGGGGAGGAATCAGCACAAGTTAAGTTTCATTTTATTCACTGTTAAATATTAACGTGTACTCATTTCACTGCAAATAAAAAGAGTAAATTTCACTCGACTCGCTGCAAAAAGAATTAACCACCACTCCATTCACGTCCCTGTTAAATCAAGAGATCCAATATTCCCTAAATTATGGCAACGCAAAGCCAGAAATTTCATGGGAATGACCTTCTTGTGGCATCTCATTCCAATGGTTTGTTCTCAGGTGGACCCCAACCATATGTTCTCTACTGCAGTATCGCTTCTGACCAGTTCTGACATGACACTGGACAATTGTCATGTACTCCACTTGTAATTGAGAGTGAAGTTCAGTAGGTAAATAAACTCAAGTGTTTGATTGGTTTCTTGGAATAATGATACACTTGAGGCACTACAACAATCTTCAAGCGAGGCAGAACTTAGGACATGACCGACAAAAACACTACAGAGTTGATTTCACATCCGTATATCACTACAATGTTAATTCTCCTCGGTTAGCATTCTAAGGAAATTCATTGTCACATTGGGCTCAGTAGTTAACAATTGCAAGTCTTGCAGATTTGGCAAAAAAACAAATATCTCAGCGGTTGCAGCTTATACAAGTAATCACAGGACATGGCATTTGACGCTATATTGTAATTACCTGGCATAGTTGTCCCATTCAGGCAGGTAGCTGGAGATGAGATCCTACAAGGAAAATAGTTGAGCGCCAAGGCGGTGCTCCTTTCAGCTTCAATCTTAGCCATTGCTCGTACTTGCTTGTTGGCCATGTCAACAGCAAGAAGCCATGCCTTAGGGTGCCGGAATTTGACCCTGGTGATGAGGTAAACAACAGTGCCTTGATCATTCAGGCTGAGAACAGGCTGACATGTCCAGAGATTTTGCAAGTTTGTCTCTGCAGCCTCAGTCTTACGCAGCATTCCGCAGTGAACCAATCCAGACCGCATTGCTGTGTCAATTCGGATGGCAGATGCATTGACAGTGAAGTCAATTATCCAATCGTCGGGATCGCCGGTGATGTTGCAGTTGGTATATGTGGTGAGTGCCCAGTCATCAATTCTGATATTGGGGCCCCTGGTTTCAGGGTCTTTACCAGGAAGACGATCGCCGGAGGCTTCCAACTCGACAAACTTGAGGCAATCCCCCAGGACAGCAACGCTTCGGTAAGGCTTTGGACAGCAACCAAGCGCATTGCCGCCATGGCTTCCCAGCCTTACGGGCAGCGGCACAAGGCGTACTTTGTCGTTGTCGTCACGGAGCACGTCGTAGAGCAGTATTCCGTGCCAGAGATCAACCCAGCCAACGAGTCCCCTGCTCCCGATGGTGATGACCGAGTTGGTATGATGCTGAAAGTGGCCATGGACATCGTCAGGGGGGAGCGGCATGGGGAAGGGTGGCTGCGGCGAGTCCACCAGCACCTTCTTGGAGGTCCAATACCAGTCCTCGGATTTGAAGAGGTAGAGCAGGAAATTGTAATACGAGGTTTGAGACAGCACGGCGATGGTAAACTCGTTGCCGCGGGGGAGGAGGCCAACCTCATTGTCGGTGAACAAGTGAGGGTGAGGGTGCGGGAGGAGCTTGAGCGACGGACCTGTGGAGCTAGCTGACTGGTAGATGAAGTAGTCGCTCATCTTCTGTGTGATGTTCATGGGTGGGGGGCTGCGGCCGATGGCGATGCGGAGGACAAAGAAGCAGTCCGCCGCGCAAAGGATCTTGGGTTCCTGGAAGAAGACATGGCCGGGACGCATCCACTTGCAGTGCACGGAGAGACGGGAGGGGATCGGCGGGTGAGCGGGCCATAAGGAAACCACGATCTGACTGCCTGTATTAGTATACTCTTGGGCCGTGCTGTCGTTGGTGCTGTCGTTGGTGTCGTCGATGTACGCCCCGGAATCGACGAGGACGCAGCAGCCGGACGCCATGGATGGCAATTTCTTTGGATTTCTCTTCTCTCCCTCTCTCTCGCTCTCTCTCTCCCTCTCTCTCGCTCTCTCTCAGGTCAAGGGTTGGGGACGGGTGGGGGCTTGAAGCAAGAACAAGGACGGGAGGCGGCGCATCAGTTGGTGGGAGGGGTGGGAGGAAACCCTAGCTACTAGTATATATCCAGGCCTCATGGGCTAATGGCGCGACATGGGCTTGCAGCCTGCTAGAGCCGACGAAAGAATCAAGGATAAGCTAAGTTTTGCCTTGCTGTCTGTTTCTTTAGAAATCACGCTGTAGATAGTCAACATAAGTCATCTGGTCAGAGTGGCAAGTGACGCGTGCTTGTCTGCGTCACCCAAATGGGCCTGTCCAACAAGGGGTCGTGTTGATTTTTAACCGCGCGTCACCCAAGTGGGCCTGTCCAGGTCAGCTACCTCATGTGCGAATCCTCGATTGTTTGCCGCAGTAAGCGCAATATAGGAGGTACCCTTGAACCCTTTCTCCCTGTCTTCTCCTTCCCTCCCACATTCCCACGCGAAGAAGGCCCACGGTCAAGCACATAGTCAAGTACATTTATGTTGTCGGGATTCGTGACTTGGGATCTCGCTTCCCACAAAGGAAAGCAGGAGAAGCAGCGCTTCTCGGCTGCAGCGACAACGACATGTTCGACGACATCGACAACCGCAAGAGCACATCTGCGGCCATTTTCTTCCTCGGGGATAGCCCCCTTTGTTGGTTGTCATAAGCAGGGGGTGCCCCTCTCATCCTGCCAAGCTGAGTACATCACGGCCACAACGGCCGCTTGCCAGGGCGCGTGAGTGGCATGCCTGTTGGCTGTGATCACCAGCAAGGAACTCCAGACGCCACTGCTTCAGGTGGACAACAAGTCAACGATCACACTATGCAAGAATCCAGTGCTCCATGACAGAAGCAAGCACATCGACCTCCACTACCACTACATCAGAGAGTGCGTGGAAGAAGGGAGGATGACTGTTGATTTTTTCATCAGGACTGATATTCTGGCCAAGCCTTCGGGGGGACGCATCAGATTCATCCAGACGTAGGCAGACTAGGTTTAGGGGGTGAATGTTGAAATAAACCCAGGCCTTCCTAATTTTGCTGATGTGGCGACGCTTTTAGCTGTATTAAATTTCAGTTTCATCAGGTTAGTTGTGTTCCTTTGTTAGCAAGGATAGCGCACTGCTTCAAAAAAAAAAAAGGATAGCGCAAGCAATTAGCCAGGACCCAAGGCTGGCGTCGCTCTGATCACTGGTGGGATGGCATGACGCGTAGTTAGGGGGCCACAGCCCGTTCTTCAGTTGTACTCCAATAAGTACCTTGAATAGAAACCAGAAAAGCAGGCGCGCTGACATAAAACCTTTTGTTCTTTCTTCCTTGTCGCAGAATTGAGTCCATGAAGAGAAACACAGGAGCCAACATGTCAGTCCAAAGCTGGAAGTTGTAGCAGCATGAAGGGCACACCTCCATCGAGGCGAGCCCCTCCTTCTACGCGCAAAGATGGTAGTGCACCTCGACTGGCATGGCACATTCCCCCTGCTACAGCAAGCCCAGCTGCACTTGGCTCCCAGGGCAGGGCCACGGCTTTGCCCAGACGGGATACGGTCGTTTCGATCTGCAGCAGCACGAGCCCTCTGGGATATGATCGTTTCGATCGGCAGACACAACTGTTTATGGTGTGCTGCTTGATCTTGGGTATCAGGTCTGGGCGAGTGGTTTTATTCATGATCGGGACAGGAGATGCTCAATGTACCAACGAACCACTTTCTCTTTAATACTAGAGACACATGAAGAATAAATTACAGCACAACATTTCTAAAAAGAACTGACTTCCAACCATCTAATGACAAACGACCCACAATTTCATTTTAGAAACTGGAGTTCCTCCATCGTGTGCCGCAGAGATGTGCTCCGCAGTCCACACCGCAAGGATGGACAACACCATCCCACTCCTGCTGGACAGACAACGGATGTGGTATCATAGTTCTGCAGCCACCGGAGAGCCCAAATAAGAGAGGGCCAACAGATTCGCTAGACTACAAAAAAACAGCCCGACTCCCATCAAAAAACCTCAAATGGTGTTTCTATCTAGCACAACAGAGGGCTGAATTCATGCATAGCCACACAGGTTGGCCCGGTCCTATCCATAAGCATGATCGTCGCGCTGAACAAAAACAAGGTTCAGCAGGGCATGCATCCACAAATCATGGTGAATTTCCGCAGCCCTTGCCCGCAGAGCTGTAGTGTTGCCTGCAAGCACATGTTCAGCAGGGCATGCATCTCCAGATGCTTTGAAGCCTGCGAAAATTGAACAGGCAAGTATTGTAAGTCAGTTATAGTAGAGACATTATATGGAAAAATGAATGGCAGAAATTAGTTCATTAAAGTTGCGACATCAACTGAAAACCAAAGTTGCATGTTGGCTTGGAGATTCAGAACTGAAAAGACACATTTGGCAAAACAAATGAATGTACATCCGAGAGCCATAATCACCACATTCACAAGAAAGATAGAAATGCATGTTCCAGTTGACAAATCAACCACCAGCTGCTTGGCGGATCTTTGTGGATTGGTGGCAGCAAACAGTCCACACCACCCCCACCCCCGCGAGAGGAGGAACCCAGTCATTGATTACGCTCATAGCTCAATAACTCTAGACATAATCATCAAAAGAGCACGGCCCTATAGCATTAGCCTACTCGACACGATCAGGGCTAACGCGTTTAGGGTGCGTTTATATATTACCTTGTTTCTTTCCAGGAATAGCATTCCTTGTCACTCTTCAACCTCAGATTTGAACTGCAACATCTTCATCCTCAATTTTCTCGCTGTAAAATTATCACATTACATATCAGATTTTTTTTCGTGCTAACAGAAATTTAGATGTATATATATTAAATACAAAATAAAACTCAGAGCCTCTTTGATTCGTAGGATATTGAAAACGTAGGAATAGAAAAAGTGTAGGGTTGGAGTGGCATGCCAACTTGAATCCTATAGGGTTAACAATGAAGTGTTTGATGCCACAGAACAAACAAAGAAATTGTAAAAAGAGGTTGAAGTGGATGTTAGATTTCCTATGAAATGTAGTACAGAAGATTCCATAGGAAAAATTCCTATGGGATCCAATCCTATGAATCAAAGGACCAACATAGGGAAAAATCCTAAGGCCATGTTCGGTTGACAGGGTTGTGGAGGGGTTTTGACAGGGATTGAGGTGGATTAAATCCTCTACAAGTCAAATCCCCCCCAAATCCTCTCCAATCCTCTTAGGGCAGGGTGTAACCGAACAAAGCCTAAGGATTTCAATCCTCCAGAAATCCTATAAAATTCCTTTAAATCAAAGGAGCCCTCAGAAGTTTTGCACCAGATGCTTATTATCTATGTAGTACAACATAGCAAGACGAACAAAATATATTAAATCATCTAATCACAGTTCTTGTTTTCCAGATTGTTACCTTGAATCTTCAACAGCAATGTCACTTTCTTCATCCTCAGATTCAGATACTTCAAGATTTTCTAACATATCCTCCTCCTCAGTTTTATCACTTCACATTTATATATTTTGCGTACATGATACAAGAAATAAAATTAAATGATCCCATCATTACATGTAGAGCAAAAAACTTAATTACAATATGCAATATAATGTGAAGGAAACTCACTCTGAAGCTAAGAGCGCTTGCCATGCACGAAAAAATCTACAATGACATATAATACATTAACTGAGAAGAAAAATATGCTATAAGATAAAACAAGAAACACAAATACTTACAGTCCATCCATGTTTGTTTCATTAACAACATATCGAACTAGTAATGCCAAATATTCATCAAGACGGCAGGCAAGCATTAAATGTATTAAGATCAGATCCTGGACGTCTTGACCATGAATTTTCTTCACAAGAACAAAACAAAATTCAGAACATGCAAACAATATCACAAATCATTTCGATGCAACAACTGAGCAAAACTAGCTAAACAGAATGTATGTTGAGGCCTTGAGAACAGAATAAACTAATAGAATTATTACAAATACCTTTATCACTCTTAGAATATGCGAAGAGAAATGTCTACTAAACTGTAGCAGATGCCAGTACGAATCACTGTACACATTGACAATGGCACCATTCCTCGAATAGCAGAAGACATCCTCAAACAGAAATACTTTAATGACATTTTGTGTCCAACCGTGAACAACGTTCCGCGGCTCAAAGTTCAACGGTTGATATTCTCTATCGCTTTTTGGCTTTACTCCATCACAAATGCTATATAGCAGGCAAAGAAACTGATATATGCTAACTGGCGGCATGAATGCAAAGTGTGCAGACATGTACTTTTGAAATCTGCGAAATGCCTCTGGGTCCTTTAACGGATCTGGTATCACCATGGTGTCCTTTTGAAGAATTTCCCAATATGGTGGACTATTGGAGGAGGATTGTTCAACTACGACATAGTAAGGATTCAGGAGTTCAATGTACTTCTTAAAATCTTCAGCCATCCCATCGACATCCGCAACATACAATGCTTCTTTGTCAATACGAAACAATCCATCTTTGATTCGCATGTCAGACAATTTCCATTCACCTCTCCAACAGAGTTTTTGCTTGTGCATCTCAAGGATGTAGTTCATTAACCCACGAGCAGCTTTTCTACCAGCATATGTCATCAAGTACAATCTTCCTTTCCAGCGAAGTGAAAAAAGTCGACGAAACTTCTTTGGAAGTTTAAAAGGCCTTATCAACTTGTTTAGCCTAGCATATTTCTTAAAAGACATGTTACTGCATTTGAGAAAAGAAAGACAATTGTCAATTTTTGTTGGTTACTTGGTTGTACGAATCTTTTAATATCAGACAAATAGGGTTCTCTTATTTGGGGCATTATTAAAAACTGACCTTGTTGGTGAGGGCAGACCCACAATCATCACAGATATACCCTCACGTATCTCTTGCTCAGATTTTCCGATATCATGTTCGATGAGGTATTGAGCAGCAGCACGTGATATATCAGCTTTAACCCTGAAATAAGATATAAATAGCATTAGAACAGAGACAATCAGTAACTGATGAGGTGCTAGTCCAAAGATAGTAAAATGGGGTAATTTAAGGTAGGTGCGTACTATTAACTACAAACAATTGACATTTACTAAGCAGCTTAGGGAGGTTTAGTGGAGAAAATAACTTATAATTGATGCAGGGACCAGGCTAAACAAACTTGAAACTACTAGATAAGAATGACAGTAGGTTGTTTAGTAGGATATAAAAAGAATGAGATACAAATGTTAAATATGACAAGAATTGTATCAGCAAGTGCGCAAAACATATAGCATTAGGATGAATCTATGTAACTTTGAACATACTTACATACCTGTCACTGTCATGATAATGATCAATAATATATGCAGCAAGTTCTGCAGAATATTCTTCAATATGCGGAAAAATAATGTGCTATATTTAATCGCTTCAATTATGCCTCTGTAGAATTTTTTGGGTTCGTTGTTCCTAAACCTGCGTAAACATACGAAACATAGCACTTGTGTTCAACACAAAACGAAAAAGTCTGATCAACACCACCATGGCCAACATGGCCACTGCTGCATTACTCATGATATAAAAACATGTCTCAAACTTCAGGAAGGAGCAAACAAATAACATATAATACATACAATACAAGTACATCAGGAAAAATAACACTATTCACTACACTTCATAGCACCCAAAAAGTCACCCGTCCAGATTACCATACAAGATAAAAATGAAATACCACTTGCGCAAATGCATTACCATCTTTATTCTTAATTCCATAAACTGAAACTTAGAGATAGCTAGATGTTACAAACACTGATAAAGCGGGATGAATGAGGAAATATCAGCAACACATTGGACATAAAAAAAGTCAACATGACATGGATCCAAGTACTGACAAAAATATAGCATGGATCCCGGAAACTAGTAAAATGTTATAGACTTGGATCCTGGCGACAAACCCAATAGTGACAAAAACAAAACATGGATTACAATGGTTAAGTACTAAAAAAGGTAAAGATAGGACAAAACAACAACCATGTTGAAATCATTTGAAGTGGCAGTCCGGTACACAAGCAGATTTATTTCCAATCATATATATATGTGCATTAACATAGGAACTGAAACCAAAATAAAACAGCAGACCTTCTCTTCACCAAACAAGAATCAACAACCAACATAAAATAAACACTTGTTCTAACAGCAGACGAGTCAGAAGGAAAATGAATACCGAAAAAGGCTTTCGCCCCGCTTTATAGATAAAGCAAACCGCCACAAGACATACAACCCCAACAGGTTCAAACACACACACCCAAGTACCACAACAAAGTCATAAGGTTCTGCTGAGGGCACAGCTCAACAAGCCCAAAGAAAAAGAAAAAGGAACCGGGCGAGACCCACGCAGGGGACCTAGTCAGGCTCCGGCGGAGGCGGCGGCGGCGGCGGCGAAAGGCGGACGGCCATCGAGCGGAGGTCGGCGATGAAGGCGGAGATAGCGTCGCGCTCCAGGAGACGGCTAAGCGGCCGCCAAAGCTGCAGGAAACCCGAGAATTTGTAGAGAGCGTCAGTAGCACGACGAAGAGGAGTACGCTCGATCACAAGCTTATTACGAACAGTCCAAAGAGTCCAGGCTAGGGCCCCAACCTCCAGCCACCTAATGTGGCGGGAGGACGAGGGGGACGCTTGGAGTTCAGCAAAAAGGTCGGGGAAGTTGGTGTGAGTCCAACTTCCTCCGACAAGCTCGCGAAAACAGCTCCAGAGGAACTGGGCGGAGGCGCAAGCGAAGAAGATGTGGTTAGAGTCCTCGGGGACGGCACAGAGGGGGCAGAGACCAGAACCCGGGCCATTACGCTTGCGGACCTCCACACCGGAGGGGATCCGTCCCCGGATCCACTGCCACATGAAGATACGGATCTTCAGAGGGAGGCGGACGGACCAAACCATCGAGAGGGGGGGGGGCGGCGGAGGGGGCAATGGCCGCGTAGAGCGATTTGGTAGAGAACTGGCCAGACGGCTCCAAATGCCATCGAACACGGTCTTGGCCGCCGTCAACCAACGGCTCATGAAGAGCGACGCACTCAAGAAGCTCACGCCAGGCGGCGGATTCCGCAGGCCCAAATGGCCGACGGAAAGCGAGGCGCCCTAAGTCAAATAGGGCCCTATCAACAGAGATCATGGGGTCGACCGAGATAGCAAAGAGAATGGGGAAGCGAGCCGCAAAGGGGGCGTCACCGGCCCAACGGTCATACCAGAATAACGTCGAGCGGCCAGATCCTACCAAGATAGAGGTACCAATGCGGAGCACAGGGAGGAGCTGGACAAGGGACTGCCAGAACTGAGAACCACCCGACTTCTGGCAGAAGGCAATGGGTTGGCCGCGCAGGTATTTATTCCGGATAATGTCCAGCCAGAGGCCCCCATGACCCTGCGAGATGCGCCACAGCCATCGGGATAGGAGGGCAATATTCATCCGTTTGGAGCACATGATCCCCAAACCCCCCCTGCTCCCTAGGCTTGCAGATGTCAGGCCAGCTGACCATGTGATACTTCTGCTTGCCTTGCTCCCCAGCCCAATAGAAGCGGGACTGGATTTTGGCGATCTCCTTATGAAGAGATTCGTGAAGGCTATAGAAACTCATAAGAAATAAGAGGAGACTGGAGAGGGAGGAGTTGATAAGAATAGTCCTGGCCGCCTTGGACAGCCACCTCCCCTGCCAAGGCTCGCATCTAGTCTGGAGCTTGGTCACGGAGGGGCGAAGATCGGCGGCCAAGAGGCGCGAGTGACTGATGGGGGTCCCCAGATAGGTAGTAGGAAACGAGCCCAAGCGGCAATTGAGTCTATTGGCAATGGCCACTGACTCCTCGGGAGAGTATCCCATTACCATAACATCGCTCTTATCAAAGTTGATCTTGAGGCCCGACATTTGCTGAAAGCAAAGGAGGAGGAATTTGAGATTGGCGATGTCCATCTCCGAGCCTTCGACCATGATGATCGTGTCATCGGCATACTGGAGGATGGAAATCCCCGCGTCCCTGGAGAGATGGGGGGCGATGCCTCGGAGGTGGCCCGCAACTTTCGCCTTATCTAGAATGGAAGCCAAAGCATCCACGACCATATTGAAGAGGAACGGGGAGAAGGGGTCGCCTTGGCGCACCCCACAAAGGGTAGGGAAGAAGGGGCCAATTTCGCCATTAATATTGACCGCCGTGCGACCGCAAGAAACCATTTGCATGACTCTCGTGATCCACCGGTCGTCAAAGCCCTTGCGCAAAAGGACTTCCCGAAGGAAGGGCCAGCTAACCGTGTCATAAGCTTTGTGAAAATCGATCTTCAGAAAGACCGCCTTCAGGTGTTTGACCCGGACTTCATGAAGAACCTCGTGCAGGACCAAGACCCCATCAAGGATGAACCGGCCCTTAATGAACGCCGACTGATTAGGGTGAGTGATCCGGTCGGCAAGCAGGGTCACCCTATTGGCGTACCCTTTGGCCAAGATCCGGAAGATCACATTGATGACCGTAATCGGGCGGAACTGGCGGATGTCTGTCGCCCCAGGGACCTTGGGGATGAGGGAGATGGTCCCAAAGTTGAGGCGGCCAAGGTCGATCGAGCCCACGAAGAATTCCTCGAAGATGGCCAAGATCTCGGGTTTGACCACGCTCCAGAAGGTTTGGAAGAAGAGAATCGGGAGGCCGTCCGGGCCCGGCGCCGAGGAGGGATTCATACCCTTGATAGCCTCCCAGACCTCTTGTTCAGAGAAGGGGGCCGTCAAGGAAGCATTGTCGTCGTCAGAGACTAGACGGTCGCTGGTCCAGCAGTCAAAGGCAAGAGAGAGGCCGCTCCGAGGAGCGGGGGAGAAGAGGGAGCGATAGAAACCATCAACATGGGAGCGGATATCTCGGGGATCCTGAAGGAGAGTGGCTCCCTCCCAAAGGCAGGAGATGGTGTTGGGTCTACGGCGCCCATTGGCAATCGCCTGGAAGGATGCCGTATTCGCATCCCCCTTCAAGACCCAACGCTGGGCGCCCTGAATACGCCAATAGGCCTCCTCATCAGAATAGATCACGGAGAGGTGGTCCTCGAGGTCATAACGGGACAGCCACTCGTCTGGAGAGAGACCGACCGCGTCAGCCCTGAAGTCGAGGGCCTGGATCGCCGTCAGGAGAGCCTTCTTCCGCTCCCTGGAGTCTCTTCCCAGGTTGGCTCCCCACCCCTTCATAAATTGCCGGGCACGCTTCGCACAGAAGTGCCACGCGTCTATGGCGGAAGGGGGGCGGGGGTGGGGATGGCCACGAGCCTCGATCCAACGAGCACTGACGGCGTCGGAGAATCCGGCCTGGGAGAGCCAGAAAGCCTCAAAACGGAACCGAGGAGGAATCGGGGGACGCTCATCCGCGGAGGAGAGAAGCAGGGGGACGTGGTCCGACCCAATCCGGGTGATGGCACGAAGAGAGGCTAAGGGGCACCGGAGGTCCCACTCGGGGGAAACTAGGACCCTGTCCAAGACGGAGAGGGTCGGGGAGGCTTGGCGGTTGGTCCAAGTGAAACGAGCCCCAACCCGATCAAGCTCCCGGAGGGCCAGGTCGGCAATGAAGTCGTTAAACATGTCCATCCGGGCAAAACTAACATTGCCATTGTTCTTGTCTTCCGCACATCGCAACAGGTTGAAGTCCCCCCCGACAACTACGGGGAGGGAGGCGGCCGAGATTTTCCGGTGGAGTTCCTCCAGGAAGGAGGCCAACCTACTATGGTCGGCCGGCCCATAGACGATGATGATCTCCCATTTGAAATTGAGCGATCTCTCAAAGACCTCCATGCTGACGAAGAATTCGCCCCGGTCCATGCTGCCCACCTCAAAGGTGGCATCCTTCACTCCTAGGAGGATGCCGCCCGAGTGGCCTGCACTCCCACTAGAAGGGAGCCAGTGCCACGCAAATAGGTGAGAGCTCAGCCGGTCGAGCTCAGGGAGCGCAAAGTCCCGGCGCATGGTCTCCTGCACGGCCACTAGGTCGATGTGTTCATCTCGCAAGTACTCCACTAACTGGCGGCGTCGGCCATCATGGCCGAAGCCGCGGATGTTCCAGAATAGGGCACGCATCAAGGAGCCATTGGGGGCTGCTTGACCCCAAGACACGAGAAGCGCTGAGTGCGCGGAGGGCCGCCGTGCGGGAGCGGGTGCGACCCCGGATCTCCAGCTCGGCCCCCGGAGGACGGGGAGCCGTCTGCCGCGTCCGAGGGGGGGGGAGGGGTCTCTAGGAGGCGCCTGGGCAGGGGGAACCGCAAGGGCCGCTCGGGCCTCTGCCAGTTTCCCATCAAGAATCTCCCGAGCCCGAATGGCCTCAATCTGGGTGAGGGGGGGACCCACCTCCCCACGGAAGATGACCGCGGAATCGGCGGCCACTTGGGCGAGATGGCCCGAAGGAACAGATTCAAGAGCAGAGAAGGGACAAGACGAAGTAGAAGTAGAAGGAGGGGCGGAGGGCATACCTGGCTCCAGGTTGCGGGCGGCAGCGCGAAGCTCAGCCCGCTCGGAGATGGGAAGCGCCGGGCGGCCCTCGGGGTGGGCGGCGTCCAACCGAGCACTCCGGCGGCCGGCAACCACCGAGGAAGAGGCCGACCGGCCGCGGCGGGAGTAGGCGGCGGACTGAGGAGGGGGAGGCTGGGCCGCCAGGGGGGTGATGATCTGAGCCGCCTCCTCCCCAGGGGGCGACGAGGGAGAGGCCATCAACCCCGGCCCAGCACAGCCGACGGGACTCTGGGTCGAGGGTGGGGGATCGACCCGAGGGGGGGAGAGCGCACCCGAGGCCGTAGAGCAAGGCGGGGCCGAGAGCGCGTCAGGCGGCGAAGAGATGATGGAGGCTGGGGGGGCGAAGCCGGAGGAGGGGGCGTCCACAGGAGACGGCGACCCACCCTCAGGGGCCGCCGGCGCGGCGGGGAGGGGACCGCCGGGCAGGTCGACAAGAGCCACCTCCGGGGTCGGGGAAGAGACGGGGGAGCGCGGAGAGGAAGCCGGGCAGACCACCAGGCCGACACTGGAGATGTCGCTCCCCTCGGACGACGACCCGTCAGGGACCGGGGGGTCATCAGCAGAGGGGCCTGGGGCGGCCTGGCGGCCCTTGCCCCCCGGAGCCGGAGGGGGGGGCGAGGGGGGAGGGGAGCGGGAGTCCTCGGACCCCCCCTCCTCGTCAGAGCGGTGGGAGCGGGAGTGGTGACGGCCGTGGTAGTCTCCGCCGGCCCCCCGGAAGTCGTCTGGGGGACCGACGTCGAGGGAGCGGGGGCGCCCAACGTGGTTGGGAGGCTCGGGGGCGATCCTGAGGTCGAAGCCCTGGTCGTTGAAGAAGACCCGGACCGAGGTGTGCAGCCTGGTGGAGTCGAGACACTTGACCTTGACCCTGACCTCCTCCTCCTTGCGCAGTGAGAGCTCATCAACCACCACCACCTTGCCCAAGAGGCGAGACATCTGGCGGATGACAAGCTCTGACCGCGCGAGGTCAGGGAGACCGGAGATGAGGATCCAGGCGGTGTCGAGGACGGCCACGGCCTGGGCGTCGAGAACAGGCTCGGAGATCTCAACCACCAGCTGGTTGAGGGCGAGGGTGATCCGGCCACTACGCGTGGCGTAGCCGTAGCTGACGGAGTCGGGGAAGACGACGGAGAAGATGTGGCTGGCGGTGGGGGTAACCACCCAGTCCCACTGGCAGCGGTAGAGGTGGTTGAGCTCGGCCTCGATCATCTTCGGGGAGGCCACCCCGTCAACGACCGTGACGATCGCCTGAAGGGAGGGCGAAGGCGGAGGGGCGTCCGGGACCTCAAGGTGGAAGAAGCCCAGCCCCTCGATGCCGTGGCCATACATCATGAGCTCAGATACCACCGGTCTGTCCGGACACAGAATGGCGGGGTGGCCCGGATCCTTGCAGAGGTAGCAGCACTGGGGGTTGACACAGGCAACCTGGGAGTGTCCCCTCACCCCACAGTTGAAGCAAGGGGGGCGAGGAAGACCGGAGACGGGGCCCGGAGCGGAGGGGGCCCCCGGACCTGAAGAGGGAGGGATGGCCGGAGTGGGGCGGGCGCCCCGACGCTTCTTCTTCTTGGCGGGGCCGGGGCGGCCGCGGGAGGGAGCGCCCCCAGTGGTCGGACCCGGGGCCGTAGTCCCCGAGGCAGCGTGAGGCGGGACGTAGCGGTGGGTGTCCGGTGTGGGGAGGATGCCATCACGAACCGGCCGGGCGGGGGAGGGAGACTGGTCCCTACGACGGGATGGCGAGGGTGGGCGCCGGCGGCGCCAGTCGCCCGACGACGCCCAGGGCGAGCGTGACCGGGCCCGGTCATCCCGACGGGAGGGGGAGCGGCGGCTGTCCCGGAGCTCCCGAAGCTCGCGCCGGAGCTCCTCCTCCCGTCGGAGGGAGTCGGGGGAGGGGCGGGTCGAGTCGCGGGAGTCTCCCCCCGCCTTGCGCTTCGCCCGGGGGGCCGGGTCCGCGTGGTCGCGCGGCATGGCGAGCCGCGGCGGGACGGGAGGAAGAAGGGCGAGGCGGGCGACCGGCGCCGGGCAGGCCGCCGGACGGCCGGACGAGGGGGGAGGAGCGGCGAGAGGAGGTGGCGGGGCGAGAGCGGGAGCAGAGGGGGGCGGGGGATCGGGGCGAGAGGAGCCCGAAGCGGAGGTGGCGGCGCGCGAGGGTTGGGCGAGGAGGAGGCCTCGAGGGAGCCAGATGGCACTGGCCGGCGCCACTCTGGGCCTAGGGCATGGAGGAGGCCCAGCCTGGATGGGCCGGCCCGTGGGGGAGGGGGGAGGGCTAGCCGGGGGAGGCGCCACTTGGGCCCCCGAGTGGGATGGGCCGCGGCCCAGGATCCCAGCAGGCCCAGTCGGGGAGCCAGGGGCGAGGGAGGGAGCGGGCTGGGAAGGGGAAACCCTACCGGCCGGGGGAGAAGGCGCCGCCGCCGGCGACGCACCGGCGAGGCGAGCGGCCGGGTGCCGGGCGGCGCGGGAAGTCCGCACGAGGAGCCCCGAGGAGCCGAATCGAGCGATGAAGGGGCGGAATGGCGACGACCGCGGCACCGGGGCCGGGAGGGAGGCGGGGAGGGGGAGGGGAAGCAGAGGGGGAAGAGGGGCCGGCGGCCGGACCCCCACCGCCGGCCGGCGCCAGGAGGAGCGCGCGAGGCCACAGTCGGCACGTCCGGCAATGCCCCACGCCTGCACGCGGCGGCGGCAGAGGGATGGGCCGCCCAAGGCCGGGCCTTGGCGGCGCGGAGGCCGAGCGAGGCAGCGGCTCGCCGGGGAGCACGACGCCTGGATCCGCCTGCCGGCCTCAGAACCCCTCACGTGGGGGGCTGAGATGGCCGGCCGGCGGGGCGGGGCGGGCCGCCGGAAGGAGAGAGGAGTGGAGGGGGCTGACGGAGAGGAGGGAGGGGGGAAGGGGGCGTCGTCCGCGCAATCAGCCCACCGGAAGGAGGCGCCCGGGGCAGCCGGCGCGAGGAGCGGCGGCGGGGCCGCGGGCGGGGGGGCCTGCAAGGAGGGAGAAGGGGAGGGCGACGGAGGTGTCTCGGCGGCGGCGGCGCAGTCGCCTGCGGGAGCGCCCGCGAGGTCCTCCATCTTTTCCTATGTCTTGAGAATGAATAAGCAGTACCTCTTGAGGAATTCAAGAACCAAATCATACAGATTGCCAATGGTGTCGTCTTCAGGATGTTTTAACGATTGGCTACTTTGAACCCTGGAAGTTTCCGCTCCAAAGTTAGAAATTGACATTATAATAATTTCTTAGCAATAACAGACTCAATGTTATTAACCGATAATATAACCTGTTATCTCTTGGATCCTCTGCAGTGCCTTCTAAAGGTTGGTCATCACGTTGGCCAGTAGAAGTAGAACTATGATTTCTGGTAGGATGAGAAGAAATATCTAGCTCTCCCTGTTTGTCGTTATCTCTTGTATCCTCTCCAGTGCCTTCTAAAGATTGGTCATCACGTTGACCAGCAGAAGTAGAACTATGATTTCCGGTAGAACTATGATTTCCCTGTTTGTTTTGGTCGTTGGCCTTTTTCTTTCCCCTACTGGATATTTCACTTCTAAGTTACAAAATGATAATAAACTGTAATTTTTATCTCAGTAATGCATTAATGGTGCTAGTGATACCTTTTCTCCGCTTTCTCCATAGCAATAAGATCTTCCCCAACTTTATTTGCTAGTGCATCCTTGTGTTGTAACCATTTGTTCACCTGTTATTTATATAATGTAAGCTTGTGTATGTCCAATGTTGAAACCAAATTGTAACAATACATCATCTCTTGCATAATAAAGTACAAATCAAACAAGTAGCTGTAACACGCAAGCAATGAGTTCATGTCAGTCATGATGCCACTCGGACTGCCGTCCCATATTCTTCCCTCTTCACAATTACGAATATCAGAGCTTAACAAAGTTTTCTCGCTGGCTTCATCAAGAACAGCAAACAGAACTGCTGACGTTATCTTTTCTCCTTCCATTAAACGACTCCTAATGCCCTATAAGAACACAAAAAAAAGGAATAAAAACTATTTACTGATTTCATACTTACAGAACATGGTATAGAAGTCATGCAAAATAGCATACCAACAACGTCATAGCAACACTGCCCCTTTCAGAAGATCGCTGTTCTAATATTCGCACAATGAGTTTTCCCTCAAGATTCTGAAAATATATTTCAATTTCAGATAACTTTCTTACAAAATGGCGTGTAGTTACTGGTCATGTTGAGTAAAATACCTTAAATTTCATATCCTTTAAAGACAATATCTCCCCAGACTCTTCAGATGAGAGCTGAACAGCATAAGGAAGAAAAGAGTTATTATATCTAAACCTAATTTACAATGCGTGAGCAAACTATGAAAACAAGCATAAATAATTTGTTCAAAATAACTTACACTATCCCAACAATTACTAAATTCAGTTCTGTGTTGCAAAATGTCCTGCAGAACATTGGCAAATAGGGGTTAACTGTGCGGAGTTTGACACACAAGTAAATATATAAAAACAATAAATAGATGGGAAAGAAAAGGAAAAAAGACAGACCAATTCTTTGCTGCCAGAACTTGTATGATGAACATAATTATGCCGTCGAAGATTAAATGGTGAGTTAAATGCCAATAGACAATCTGGACTGATGCATTTATGTTCGCCTGACTTCTGCAGGATTAATAAAGAAAATAGTGAAAATCTTTACAAGCACAAACAAAGAGTTAATCCACTAAATATCTAGATACAGGCCTGCTGGTTGGTAGCATTTGTGTCCTAACACAATATAATATTGTGTAGCCGAGCCAACAAAAAATCCAGTGACAAGCACTATTAGTAATAGAGCATACTCAACTAGTCACTACTATTACTACACCTAATCAATAGTAGCAGTTTGTTCTTACACAATATAGTGAAAAACGTATGGTGTAGAAAATCAATACGAGCACTCGAACCAACAAAGATTTGTATTAGCTTCTTCCAGATAATTATTATCAGTTAGCATTATATCTCATTTATGATGCACTTACAGGGTAGGGAACACTGGCCAAAGTTGCTCCGGCACCATCCACCTAAAAAATGAACGAGTGTGAAGTATAATCATATACTCAAGGAAAAACAATCAAGCGACAAGTAATTCACTAGTCACTAAAATTAGTACACCTAATCAATATGAACGGTGGTAGTGATATAAGAGATGTGACGATGATATTACACTGTCTAAACTTCTCCATATTTTGCCAGCATCAAATGAACTCAAACTTGGATCCAAAACAAAGATGCGGTTATTGCACTGCACGAAAGAAGGACAGGACATAACATATCAGGAAGGTTATTAAGTAAAATCTGAGACAATAACCTAACAAAGTATGATACCTTGATAGCAGTATGGAACTGTTTGTTCCAGAATATAACATGGATCTTTGTTTCAGACAATTGCTCTTGTAAACTTTGCAAACTGACAGGTTGAAAAAAACAACAAATTAAGTTTACTGGAGTGAGAAAAACATGTGTAAAGTGTAAACATAGTGTAGATATCTCGTACCCATGAGGTGTTAGTTCGGTATCATGATCTTTTAGGAACTTATCAAGTAACTCTCCTGCAAATGAATTACCTTTGTCACAATCTAAGGGATCAACACATAGAAAGAATTTTGAATAATGAATAAACAAAGTTCTCAGTTCTCACTATGATCTTCTGCCTTCAAATGAGAAGGTGGGCTCTCAGTTGTACAATCATAATACCCTTGTCCAATTGCATTGCAAAGATTGAGATCCTAAACATTTAAACAAACATAAATAGTAAATCATAGGCTAAAAGTATTTGTTAGTAACAAAATAACAAGAAATGTAACATTATTCCTGTGTCAAGTCTAAAGTGGTAATGAGTATACAAATTATTTATCTGGCTTCAGAAGTAGAGCATGTTGGAAGTTCTTTCTTCCTCGCGTATACAGTTATGTGGCTAGAAGGTTTAGTGTGCGCAGCTACAACAGCTTGTAATGTTTACTCACAAAGTACTTAACTCCTAAGCAAGTGACATGTGTAAAAAAGGCGCAACGTGCTTAACTCCTAAGCAAGGTTTACTCACAGAGTACTTAAACAAATACCCACCTAAGGACATGTGCCAAAAAAGGTGAAATGAGAAATATCATACAGCAACACCGATATAAAATCATAGAAGGAAGGCTGAATCTAATTCCAAAGACTAGAAAAGGTCAAGAAACAGTAGCTAGAACAACGACTCATGCCATATTGGATTAAGTGCATACCTCCGGGTCAGCGATGAAACCATGGTATAAATCAACGCCAAAGTTCTCAAAAATCTTATAGTCTTTCATGATTTTTATGTTACAGATGCTGCAATATTACCACACAAGAGGTTATCAGAATATAAACCGCGTTAAGTAAGAAACTACAGATAAGCAAACTAACCTTTTGAAGTTCAGTTTAACATCGACAGGTTGATGAAGGCATCCTACTGCTACAACCCATTCTTCTGGCCTCATGGTATAGGATGTAGTCTGTAAATTAAAACAGCTCATTAACAAATTAACATCATATACCCAAGACAATGTACAGTAGTAGAAACGATTCGATTAAACCTTGGAGGCCCCAAAAACAACTTCATGAAGATGGCCAAGATTTAGACTCAAGTTACAATCGAGTATTTTACTCAGGTCCACATCGCCTCTTAGAAGTATGGCATTGCCTGCAAAAACACAAGATTGACTAAAAGTAGTCCTTCAACAGGAGCTAAATTTGCATCACAATTGAGACACACTTACATAGTGCTACCAGCGCGGATGAGCCAGTCATATTAGGACAAATAATGAACCTCCGGCAGCCTTTAAAATCCACAGATTTTGCGACATAGTCATTCCCTTGTGTCCATGAGCTGTCCAAAACCTTTGTGAAAAAGTGAATCCGTAGTCAATTTAATTCGCCCATGCAAGCATCACATGACATTAATGACTTAAAAAAATGAGGAAATATATGATTGTCAAATAGGTTTCTAGAAAGGGCATTCAAACAGTAAGAACTGTAACTAGGGAAAGAAAACAAAGTCAAAATAAATAGCACAACATACATCATTGAAATGCTTCCATACAATAGGCTTGTCAACCTGATCTGCATTATTTTGTAACAGAAGCAAAGTTCCATGTAGCTGCATAAGAAAGCATGGAAGTTATTAAACATACAGATTTATTGAAGTACATGTGCAGAAAGTAACATAATAAAAAAAACCACCTGCGACACCACGTGAAACTGATTATTCCAGAACAGAGCACATACGGTTGTATTATTATCTATCATCTGTTGTTTTATAGACTGGATGCTGCCATCTCAAAACAACAGCCACATATTAATCAGTAACATGAATAGAGACATATTAACATAAACAAAGCATCAATTCATACCCATATGCTGTTAACTGAGTGTGGTTCTTAGTAAGGAAGTCATCAATCAATTCCCCTGAAATGCAATTTTTTAGAAACACTGCAGTGAACATCATTTGCTAAAACGATTTACAAATCCATAATACGAATAACAAGACCAAAAATGCTCACAATTGACTGCCTCCAAATGCGATGTTGCACTCCCATCCACCTTTGAAGAACCGGGAGAACGACTCTGCACATCTTTCTTGGCTTTATGTGTAGCAAGACCAGCCAAAAGGGTGTCAAATGTATTTGTCCCTATGGCTCTAACAAGTTCTTCATCCTAGACATCAACGTGAATTAAACAAATCACAAGGTTCTAGTAAAAACGTGAGCAAGAGAAGGTAATCACATAATCAGTACAATCAATCATCATGCTCCAATATCAGCAATCAGCAAATTAAACAAAATAAAGCAACAACATTTTGTTGTGAAGCAAGCATAAAAGTAGGTGACATAGCAAAGAAAAACAGTTTGCACTTAATATTTACCTTGGGATCAACAACATTAGCATGATAAACTTTAATACCCAATTTCTCAAATAACTGGAGTTCTTCACTCGTCTCCATATGCTCAATACTACAGCATAAACATGACATTAGAACACAAAAGTACAAATCCACATAAAAGGAACAAATTAACAAGTAACCAACTGAATACCTTGTGAGCATCATTTTACACTGAATGGGTTGTGCCAAACGTTTCAGGGTTTTATTTGCAGTTCTCCTAGTTTTCGTCCCCTGTGAATTGCATTACATATTAGCAGCCCAACCACCAACCATAAAACTATTCGATTGCACGAGATTGAAAACAAATCTTGTGAGTGGCCTTAGTCATAAAATAATCACAGACACGGTCAATAAGTTTCTTCTCTGATATAGTACAGACACCATACCCTAAATTTAAGTTGAACTCGCCCAATAGAATTAATGAATTACCTGTGAAGACAATCTCATTCTTAATTCAAAGTAATAATAATCATTCAAATGTAGAAGAATGTGCAGGTGATAAACTAATACTGACATAAAGCTAACAGTGGCGATGAGTTATTGTCTTTCTGACAGACAATAGTGCGAAACAGTCCATTGAAGGCAATGGTCCTCGTTGTATAATCCATGGCGGGCGGGGAGGGAGCAGCTGTGTAGAAATAACAAACACAAACTAACCCCGGTTAATTTAAGCTAACCCACGGCACATACGAAACGTGAATCACGATAACAACTTGAGGAGGAGGGATTAGGACGAATCGTTTGGTCTTACCGGTCAGACAGTGCAGATGGGAATGGAAGGCGACGGTCGAGGCAGATCCTGGAGGTCTTGAAGTCGAGGCAGATCGCGGAGGTCGTCGAGCTCGAGGTCGAGGCAGATCGCGGAGGTCGTCGAGCTCGAGGTCGAGGCAGATCGCGGAGGTCGTCGAGCTCGAGGTCGAGGCAAATCGCGGAGGTCGTCGAGCTCGAGGTCGAGGAAGATCGCGGAGGTCGTCGAGCTCGAGGTCGAGGCAGATCACGGAGGTCGTCGAGCTCGAGGTCGAGGCAGATCGCGGAGGTCGTCGAGCTCGAGGTCGAGGAAGATCACGGAGGTCGTCGAGCTCGAGGTCGAGGCAAATCGCGGAGGTCGTCGAGCTCGAGGTCGAGGCAGATCGCGGAGGTCGTCGAGCTCGAGGTCGAGGCAAATCGCGGAGGTCGTCGAGCTCGAGGTCGAGGAAGATCACGGAGGTCGTCGAGCTCGAGGTCGAGGAAGATCACGGAGGTCGTCGAGCTCGAGGTCGAGGCAGATCGCGGAGGTCGTCGAGCTCGAGGTCGAGGCAAATCGCGGAGGTCGTCGAGCTCGAGGTCGAGGAAGGTCACGGAGGTCGTCGAGCTCGAGGTCGAGGCAGATCGCGGAGGTCGTCGAGCTCGAGGTCGAGGCAAATCGCGGAGGTCGTCGAGCTCGAGGTCGAGGAAGATCACCGAGGTCGTCGAGCTCGAGGTCGAGGCAGATCGCGGAGGTCGTCGAGCTCGAGGTCGAGGCAAATCGCGGAGGTCGTCGAGCTCGAGGTCGAGGAAGATCACGGAGGTCGTCGAGCTCGAGGTCGAGGCAGATCGCGGAGGTCGTCGAGCTCGAGGTCGAGGCACATCGCGGAGGTCGTCGAGCTCGAGGTCGAGGAAGATCACGGAGGTCGTCGAGCTCGAGGTTGAGGCAGATCGCGGAGGTCGTCGAGCTCGAGGTCGAGGCAAATCACGGAGGTCATCGAGCTCGAGGTCGAGGAAGATCACGGAGGTCGTCGAGCTCGAGGTCGAGGCAGATCGCGGAGGTCATCGAGCTCGAGGTCGAGGCAAATCGCGGAGGTCGTCGAGCTCGAGGTCGAGGAAGATCACCGAGGTCGTCGAGCTCGAGGTCGAGGCAGATCGCGGAGGTCGTCGAGCTCGAGGTCGAGGCAAATCGCGGAGGTCGTCGAGCTCGAGGTCGAGGAAGATCACGGAGGTCGTCGAGCTCGAGGTCGAGGCAGATCGCGGAGGTCGTCGAGCTCGAGGTCGAGGCAAATCGCGGAGGTCGAGGCAGATCGCGGAGAAAGCGGCCGGGTCGCCGGCGTGCGGACTGCGCCAGAAGCGAGCTAGATGGAAATGTGGGTCGTCGGCAGGATGAACGGGGGTCTGGCAAGGGAGGGGAGGGGAGGGAGGGAGGAAGGGGAAGCTAGAGGCGGCGGAGACGGAACCCTAGGTCCTGTAGGCGATTGCAAACTCAGGCCAACCAACCGAGGAGTCGAGAACTATCTTCTTTTTTTTTTTTAGGGGTGGTCGAGATTCCAGAACTATCTATCGATCGATCGATTGGGATGGACCTTTTTTTTTATGCTCGTGCTGGGCTGTGGTTACAGTCGTTTCTTTCTAGATTTTTCATACTAGCAAAAGGGTCCGTATGGCAAATTGAACTCAGCACCTACTGGTCTCCCCTCTAGCTGTTTAGGGCCTCTTTGATTCAGAGGATTGCAAAAACACAGGAATAGAAAAAACGTAGAATTGGAATGGCATGTCCACTGGATCCCTATGGATCTGAGATTGTTTGATTGTGTCATGGGAAAAACAAAGAATTTCTTCCAAGAGGTTGGAGTGGATGTTAGAATTCCTGTGAAATGTAGTACAAATGAATCCTTAGGAAAAAAATCCTATAGGATTCAATCCTACGAATCAAACGACCGATGTAGGAAAAATTCCTAAGGATTCTAATCCTTCAAAGATCCTATGAAAATCCTTTGAATCAAAGAGACCCTTAGTTTTTCGAGGCAGGAACCAGGGATGTGGTATGATAAACCTCCAGATTTCTTGGTCCCTCTTATTGTAAAGGATATGATTATTAATTTAATAAAGTCGCTAAAGTTAAAAAAAAAGGGTTCCTATACTCTTGACAGCGTCTGGCTTCGACGTGGAGAAAATCGATCCCCTACCCTATTCGTTCGCTGCTGCCGCCGGTGTCTTCGGGCTCACGGCTAACGCGACAGGGGGGAGGCGTGTCTAGGGTTCTTCCTGCCCGCGGGAATCATCTTCACGGGCTAGAGATCTCATGGAGGACGCGGCACCGACATCTGGATCGGAGGTCAGCAACATGGAAGCTATGATGAAAGAGTTATATCTCAAGGGGGGTGATCTGGTGGACTTGTAGTTGAGGACGAGCCGGGGGATGCGGCACGTTGGATGGCGATAGCTCGAGCTCATATGGAGAAGCCGTATAGTCAGTACTGGTTCTTCAGAAACATGTGTGTTGCTTGGGATCTCGCGCAAGAAGTCAAATTTCGGCCCCTCAACGACACCCTGTACACGTTGCAATTTTCATGCCTCGGCGATTGGGAGCGAGTAATGGAGGATGGACCATGGACCTTCAAAGGTAAATCTATCGTTATCGAGCCATACGATGGATTTACTAGACCATCAACAATCAAGCTGGACAAGATAGAGATGTGCATCCAAATTCAGGACCTGCCAAAGCTCTTCTTCCACCTAATAAAATCCCTTGCAGCCACAGTAGGCGAGTTTGTGTATGCAAAGCCTAAATCCCAAGATATTGAAGGAATTTTTTTCAGGGTTAGAGTTAAGGTGGATGTCACTAGACCCTTGAAGAATGTTGTGTCTTTGCTTATCAAGAAGAAGAGGGAAATATTCTGGATAAAGTACGAGAGGTTGCCTGATTGGTGCGTCGTGTGCGGCCACTTGGGTCATCAACATAAGGAATGTGGAAACGGCATCCATCCACCATCAGCACTTGTCTTCAAGAACCTTCGTGCAAACTGGTTCAGGGGGCTGGGCGTGGCAGAGGCTTGGAAGGAGGCTGTGGCAGAGGCCGCGATGCAAATCAGAAACAACAATCTGAATGGATGGAACAGGACGACCCAAGTTCAGAACATCGGGACACTACTTTGGTCGAGGCAGAGGGCAACAGAAAGAGGAGCACATCTCAGGTCGACGACAGCTCTTCGACACTTCTAGTAACTTCACCTCCGCTGCTCGTGGAGAAGGAGCTTTTAGCTTTACCACCGCCTGTGGTGCTAGCAAGTCCATCGTCCATGCAAGAACCAAAAAGGAACATGCCTGAGCCGAATGCACCTGATGAAGGAAGCGGAAAGAATGTCATGGGAAACAAAACCAATCACATTTGGCGGGCTCCCATGAGGAGTCGCGCCTAGTGCAATGAGTCTGTTATGCTTGAACTGCTCTGAGGCTGGCAAACCCGCCACAGTTCAAGAGCTTTGAGACCTTTCGAAGCAATTTGCCCCCTCTATTCTTTGTATTCACGAAACTCAAATTAAGGGTAGCCGTGTGGAAAACTTAGTATGCACTCTAGGTTACAACAAGAGTTATGTTGTAAGTAGTTTTGGTCTTAGTGAACTGTATGTCGGCCGCTGGCATGGTGTCGGCATGAACTTTGGACGATGGCATGATCTATGCTCACGGGCCTTTCAAATTTGTGCATGGACATGAAATGGATCGCTGGCGTTGGACGCAAGGCCGACCTAACAGAAAAACAGGGCGGACGTCGAGCGGACGGTCGACCCAAATGAATAAATAACGGACAAAATTGTCGTCCGTTTGAATCGGCGCGTTTTGCTCTTATACCGGTACAGATACAGATTGGACATTTGAAAAAATGTGACCGGAGGAACATACACCAGAGTTCGGCTTGACCGTGTGTGGCAAACCCAGCATGGACATTGGCCTTCCCGGCTGCATCACAAGACGGCAGCTAGTAGCGATCACGTCCCCATACTACCGAGATTACGTGATGTGCATGCATGCAATATGGGTCCCAGGCGATTTAAATACAAACTAATGTGGGAAAGGGACGAGATGCTGCATGCGGCGGTGGGTCCGTGACAAGCTTTGCAGGCTGGCGGGCGACTTGTCATCTTGGGATAGGAACCAGTTCGGGAACGTGCGGTCAGACGATTAAAAAATGAACTGGAGCTGCGCCGCGCGATCAACGGGTTCGACGCGCGAGGAAGGTCCAGGGCCGTCTTGTCGGACTATTTCACCGGGAAGAGATATTGTGGCGTCAACGAGCATGTCTGGAGTGGCTCAGTCATGGAGACAAATATATATATATATATAGGGACTAACACATTTTTCGAGATTGCCATATCAATTGATAAGATTAATAATATATCAGTAGAATGTCCATGTGTTGTCACAGGCTTTTGAAATATGTTGCTGAAGTTATACATAGATAATGCATGTTAAATTTCCCATGTAGAGAATAGATAGCACAGACACAATCGAGTAATATTTGAAATCCACTTAACTTGCAGTGTAAATTGATAACAAAAAGACAATTTGATGATGTACTAGAAAAATTTAAACACCCTCCGTGTGGCACTACGCAACACTTCTTATATGGAGTGTTGGCTAACGCCAGAAATAAGTTTACAAGCATAGCATTTTGGACCAGCTTCACACTTTCATGAAAGAGTAGTTCTGCGTGGAATAGTCTTTCAATCGATTTTATTTTTCTTGTTTAGAAAAACATGATTTTGTTTTTGAAAAGTGTTTTTTTTGCATTTTTTCATAACATTTTCTAAATTTGATTCAATTTTTTGGTGATGAACATTTTTTGGAAAATTATATTTCATTTGTATATGTTTCTTGCATTGTTTTTGGGCTTGGCCTATACACACACAGACAACAAGGGCGTGTTTGGTTAGTTTCTCTACCGGGCCTGGCTAGGAGAGCAAAAACGAGCCAGACTGAGCAGGCCCTGGGTAAGAAAAAACAGGGCTAAAAACGTAGATGACCAGTTGATTGGTTGCCTACATTAGGGGTCTTGTCATCGAGATGCAATTTTCACCCGGCGTTTGGTTGCATACATGCATATGATTAGGAGTTAACAACAAAGCTTAACACCCACCAGGTTTGGCATCTCATTTCGTCAAACACGTTGAGCGCGCCGGAGGTTCCTCTGCCCATCATGTCCACCGAGCTCCCGGTGACCATGGGCACGCTCGGCATTTGGACTCGTCCACGCACGGCACCGTGGCTGCGCCCAACTCGCGGCCGTGGACGCGCCTAGCTCCGGCGGCAGCTGCCCCGTGATGTTGTTGTTCTGCAGCAGCATGAAGCCCGGTGGAGAAACGTTCTCTCTCTGTATACGCATACGCTCCTCCTCCTCGTGGGTACTATAGCACCGAGGTCTTGTGCCAGCAGCTACCTCGCCGGTCGGCCGGTTAGTCGCAGCACATCTCGCTGATCCAGCAGCAGCACAGCGCCGCCAGGCTGAAAGAAACAAACCAAATTCAGACACTGTATATCAGGCCGAAAATCACAAACGACAGTCAAGCAAGTTACTCCCTCCGTTTCAAATTACTCGTCGCAGAAATGGATGTACCTAGAACTAAAATACATCTAGATACATCCATACATCCGACAAGTAATTCATAACGGAGGGAGTAGAAAGGAGATGGTGTCGATCGATGGAGCAACTAGTTAGTGGTGGAGCCGAGCGTACGTACCATCCCTCGATGAAGCCCTTCTCGCCCCTGGATTTTGTGCTTGCCCGGCGCCCCTTCTTCCCGCCGACCTGGTCCTGCTCCAGCCGCTCCAGGTCGCGGTGCTCGTCCACGAGTGCACGCGCCGGTCCGGCTTCAGCTTCAGCGTCAGCAAGAGGTGCGTGCGCACCATCTCCGACCGCGCTGTCCGCTGCTTTGCCCGGGACTCCCATCCGGGCCGCCTGCTGGAGCTCCGACAGGCCAGCCTGCTTGAGCGTTGCGGCCGTCGCGGCGAGGCGGGCCCGGCGGACGGATCCGGCGAGGGCGAGTTGGCGGAGGTCCAGCGATGGGACGTCCGCGCCTGTGGCGGGGGCGGCGAGCGAAGTAGGCGAGGGTGTGCTCAGAGATGAGGTGCTCAGAGAGGATAGGGATTGGGGAAGGTTAGGGAGGTGATTATCTGTAAACACGTACGAGCCAAGCCACCACGCGCGCTCGAGAGCATCGCTCGGGCTTGGCTCGCAAGAAACTGCCGATTCGGCCGTTCCCAGTGAGCCAGACCCAGAGGTGGTTTAAGAACCGTGCTATGCAGGCCTAACAGTATATGTGTGCAACCAAACATCCCACCTCCAAAAAGATGCTGCATCGCGCGGGCCTGGTTGGGCTCGATGCGGGCAACCAAACACGCCTCCAAGTACTTTTTCTGTTACTAAAAGAAAGAGAGACGCACAAACTCGATCTCGCTCCAGATTACGTTATTAAGGGTGTTGTATATGTATATTACGTTGCCCGCTGGTGGAAGGGTTGTGGGATAGGAAGGGGCGTACGATGAAGTTTGACCGAGTGCTTTATTCTGGAATTTGAAACATATTCTTTGAGTGTTTAATTATTGCTACCCATGAATGATACTCCCTCCATTCCAAATTATAGGGAGTTCTAACTTATTTCTTAATCGGATGTATATAGAAGTGTTTTAATGTGTTTCTTCACTCATTTCAGTTCGTATGTAGTCTTTATAAAATTATTCAAAACATCTTATATTAGTGAATGAAGGAAATACACTATTGTAACCTTTATATATGAATCTTAATGAACTTCCTGCATGCTCACAAAAAACATGATTATTTCTCTGTATCTATTTTCAAATGGGTCTATCTTTTGGACTCTCCATATTTTGAAATTGATTACTATAATACACTAGAAAATTTAGAAATTAATGAGCCCCAATGACAATTGAGAATTAAATTATTTTTATATAAGTGAATCCTCTCAAATTGGACATGCCCTGAACTGGGTACTTGGAAGCTATACCTGAATCAAATCATAGCACGAGGTAAATATAGGATTGTATTGTAGCAAAAAATACTTTCAGCAAGTATGGTAATGGTGTGAGTAATTATCATTTGTCATAAATATAAAGACTGATTATTTGCACAACAAAAATAGTAAAGCACTATTGTGTAGGTAGAGAATAGGCGAGCACCGTTGGGTTATTTTCTGAATGAAAGTCCGCTGATAAAAATAATCAAACCCTCACCATCCCATGCAGAATGAGTAAATGAGCAATCTCTGGTAACATAACAAGATTTGTTAATTTTGGCATGAACAAACCCTTCAACACCGAGTAGCATAGAATCTAATCACGAAAAAAAAAACATAGTTGAGCAACCCAGAACGTGCGATGCCTTTATTTTGCATGTGGACTCATATCAAATATAGCTATGGCGGGCTCCATGCAACGTTGGGCTCGGGAGGTGTTCGGCTCGATCCGGCGACAGATTAAAACACTCAAGACGCAGCTCCTTGATGCCAAAAACAGGGTGCTCTCGACCGGATCCTCACTGGAGGTCCGTGAGTTAGAGGAGCAGCTCCGAGAGATATATGCGCGGGAGGAGATAATGTACAGGCAAAGGTCACGGGTAGACTGGTTGTGCGCCGGTGATCAGAACACGTGATATTTTCAGAATATGGCTTCACATAGGAAGAGGAAGAATACGGTAAAAGCGTTAAAACGCGCTGACGGATCTTTGTGCAGGGTTGACAAGGAGATGCACGCCATGGCAGCTACTTTCTATGAGCACCTATTCACCTCTGATGGCTCTCAGGGAGCGCATGCACTTTTACAGAATATTGACAACCTTGTCACAAATGAGATGAACGAGCTTCTGCTGGCACCGATCTCGGACGACGAGATTGAGAAGGCACTATTCCAGATGGGGCCTACTAGAGCGCCGGGGCCGGACGGGCTACCTGCCCTCTTCTACCAGCGACACTAGTCGTTGGTACGGGATGCTGTTTGTGGGGCGGTAAGAGATTTCCTCATTGGTGTGGCGGCTCCAGATGCTTCCAATGCGACGGTTATTGTCATGATCCCCAAGTGTAGCTCACCCGAGCTACTATCTCAGTTCAGACCTATTAGTTTGTGTAATGTTCTGTACAAGATCGCGACGAAGGTTCCCAACCGACTGAAATCTATCCTTCCGGTTCTTATTTCTGAGGAGCAGAGTGCCTTTGTAATGGGGCGCTTGATCACTGACAACGTTCTCATCGCGTATGAGTGTGTTCATGCCATTAGGAAGAGGAAGAGAAAGAAGCCGTTTTGTGCAGTCAAATTGGACATGATGAAAGCATATGATATAGTGGAGTGGGATTTCTTGCAGAGAATGATGGAAAAGTTTGGCTTAGATGGCTGGATTTCAATGATCATGAGGTTTATAAGGTCTGCTACCTTCACGGTGAAGCTTAATGGTGGTTTGTCTAGGGGTTTTCCCCCATCCAGAGGTCTTCGACAGGGCGACCCTTTATCGCCCTATTTATTTCTCTTTTGTGTTGAAGGTTTTTCAGCCTTGCTCAAAAAAGCACAAGAAGAGGGAAGCATCAAGGGGGTATCGTTTGGGAGCACTGGCCCCAAGGTTACACATCTCCTTTTTGCCGATGACAGCATAGTCTTCCTTGAGGGGACACATGATAGTATGGTGGCGCTACGAGACATTTTGTTGAGGTACGAGGAGGCTTCTGGGCAGCGAGTTAACTTACAAAAGTCATCCATATTTTTTGGGAGGGGCCACCAGGATGTTGATAAGGTGGAGGATCAAAATGCGTTGGGGATTCAAACTGAGGCTCTCAGTGAGAGATACTTAGGACTACCAACACTGGTTGGGAAGTCCAAGGAGGGTACCTTTAAATATGTGGTAGACAGCTCGAAAGGCAAAGTTGGCGGATGGAAGGGCCAAGAGTTGTCGAAAGCGGCAAGGGAAGTGTTGATAAAATCTGGACTACAGGCTGTACCGAATCACACCATGAGTTGTTTTCAGCTACCAAAGAAGATGTGCCGGAACCTGACTACGATTTCTTCAAAATTCTGGTGGGCAGCAACGAACGGTGAGCGTAAGGTACACTAGATATCTTGGCAAAAAATGTGTGCAACAAAACGGGATGGAGGCATGGGTTTCAGAGACCCCGAGGCCTTCAACCAAGCTTTACTTGCGAAGCAAGCTTGGAGAATTCTACAGGTGCCATCCTCACTGTGTGCAAGAGTGCTCAAGACACGTTATTTCAGTGAGGATTCGATCCTAACAGCAACAGCCCCCGCTTCTGCGTCGTATACCTTTCGTAGTATTCTTCATGGACAGGACCTATTACGTGAGGGAGTTATATGGAGGATTGGCGATGGGAGCAGTATCAATATCCATCACACCAACTGGATACCGTGAACAGGGAGTATGCACCCGCTTGGACAGGTTTTTATGGCAGGAGTGACCAAAGTGGCTCACTTGCTCACGCCGGATGGAAGGAGATGGGATCTGGACAAGCTGCACACTATGTTCTCTAATGATGATACAGATGACATAAAGCAAATTGCCATTGGCGGCCCGAGATGTGAAGATTACCCTGCATGGAACTTTACAAAGAACAGTGATTTCATGGTAAGGTCTGCGTATCATCTGAGGATGTCGTTGAATAGAGCGAGGACTGGACGACCGAAGGCCTCGAGCTCGGTGGCGAAGCATAGAGGTTATATGGCGCTGTGGGACACTAGTGCGCCGGGCAAGGCAAAGATCCATATGTGGAGACTGATACGCAATGGTTTAGCAGTGGGAGCCGAACTTCATCGCCGGCGAATCAAACCTGGAGTTTTCTGCGTGGCGTGTGGGCGGGAGGAGACGGTGCTGCACCGTTTTTGGACCTGTCCACACTCGGTTCTGTTCTGGCAGCTTCTTCACTCGGAAAAGGGAGTTTTGGTGGCAACCCCGCCAAGTCCGGTCGACTCCCAAAGTGCGCTAGCTAGCTGGCTTCTAGGGTGGTTCGCTGGAGCTGTGGATGATGAGAGGGCGGCGATGATCCAAGTGTCCTATGGGCTCTGGTTGGCATGCAATGAAGCAAGGGACAGTAAGAGGATAGCCTCTCCACATGAGATCATGGGCACTGTTATCACTCACATGAATGAATGGAAGGAGGCCCATGCAGGAAGTGTTTGTCCGGCGGTGCAAACGATCAAGCAAAAATGGCGCCCCCCGACAATGGCTGGATCAAATTAAACTCTGATGGGGCCGTGTCAAAAGGAGGCGACAAAGGAGGTGCCGGGGCCATTCTCAGGGATCATGATGGTGCTTTTAGAGTTGGGCTATGTCACTTTGTCCGTGGCACGGCTGACCCTCAGTACATGGAGATTTTCGCATGCAGGCGAGCTCTCCAAGTGGCGCAGGAGATGAATGCCGAGAAGGTGCACGTAGAGCTGGACTCTCAGGGTGTGGTGCGGATGCTCAACAATCCACACAAGGAGTTGTCGAGCGCTGGTCTGTGGATACAAGAACTTAAAGCAATGCTTGCTTCTTTTTCTGAGTTTAGAGTGTCGTGGATTCGTCGTTCTGCAAATGTTGTCGCACATAGATTTGCTAGAGTCGGTGTTGGAGATGAACTATGTAAGGTTTGGCTAGGGGTTACCCCAGACTTTGTGCTAGACGTTATTTCGGACGAGATTCCGAATGCTTATGATTGAATAAAGCGGCAACATTGATCCTCAAAAAAAAATATAGCCGGTGCAGCACAGAGCATCTAAAGATATTAAACGCATCCCGCTTACCGTGGCATACAGAAACTTGTTGGCAATCGACGGCAGTCATCTCTTGTTTGATAGCTTAATCCTGACCACTTCTCCTGTTGTCAAGTCATCACAGCTTCGCAGGCATGAAGTTTCTCAAGAAAGCATAGGAAGGTAAGTAAAATAGGACAAACATGAAGACACGGTTATAACTCATGGCAATATGATATAATAAATGGATGTAGCATTCCAACTATATCCAGAAGGCCAATGCATAATTTGTTGGAAATATGCCCTAGAGGCAATAATAAAATGGTTACTATTATATTTCCTTGTTCATGATAATTGTCTATTGTTCATGCTATAATTGTGTTATCCAGAAATCGTAATACATGTGTGAATACATAGACCACAATATGTCCTTAGTGAGCCTCTAGTTAACTAGCTCGTTGATCAATGGATGGTTACGGTTTCCTGACCATGACATTGGATGTCATTGATAACGGGATCACATCATTGGGAGAATGATGTGATGGACAAGACCCAATCCTAAGCATAGCACAAGATCGTGTAGTTCGTCTGCTAGAGCTTTTCTAATGTCAACACTACAAAAAAAAAGACATACCCGCGGCATTTTGGGCCGAACGAAATTTTTTCTGTCATACATATGACACTTCTATGACGATAATTGTGACAAAACCCGGTATCATCATAGATGTGGTGGGCTCCGACTTCTGTGACAAAAAATCATGACAGAAAATGGGCTTTTCGTCCTGGGTGGGCCGGAGACGCAGCTGCATGACATTCTTTGGGCCGTCCATGACAGAAAAAACCGTGGTAGAAGCGAGGGGGAGGAAAATTTCGGGGAGTTGCCGGTTATGGTGGGAGGTCGGGGGCGGAGCGATGCACGTTTCTCTCATACGTACGCGCGCGTGTGCGAGGTGTTGGCTCTAACTAAACCCGAGCGAGGCGTTGGGCTCTAACTGAACCCGAGCGATTGCACTGCAGGCTACGCTTTACTGATCCCGAGGGATCGATCGATGGCTGTTAACTGAACCCGATGGAGCGATTCCTTTGCTACTGCTGCTAATTGAAGCCGATCGATTGGATGAACAGTGAGCGTTGCGGGGGGGTTTGGATGAACAATGAGCGGTGGCGTTGCCTCTGGATGAACAGGAACCCGTGGTGTGGAGGGCTGGATGAACAGTAGACGGTGGAGGGGTGGCCATGGAGGGGTGGTTGAACAGTAGCCGGTGGAGTAGCGCGCGGTGGAGGCTGGATGAACAGGAGCCCATGGAGGCTGGAGGAGGTCGATGGTGGAGATGAACAGTATCCCGTGGAGTCCCGTTTTGCGGTACGCCACACCCCTCCCGATGAACAGGACCACCGTTTCGACCGTAGCGCTCCAACACAAGTCTGTTTCGTCCGTTTTGCGGTACGCCACACCCCTCCCGATCAACAGGACCCCCGTTTCGACCATAGGAGGTCCGTTTCGTCCGTTTTGCGGTACGCCACACCCCTCCCGATCAACAGGACCCCCGTTTCGACTGTAGGAGGTCCGTTTCCTTCGTTTTGCGGTACGCCACACCCCATTCCGAACATAGGAGGTATGTTTCCTCAGTTGTGCGGTACGCCAGGCCTCGTTTTCATCGCCTGTTCCATCCAAGCCGGTTGGCTCCTACGCGTTCCCTTGCCTCCCGATGAACACGACGCATTCCGTTGCCTCCCGATGAACACGACGCATTCCGTTGCCTCCACATGAACGCGACGCATTCCATTGCCTCCCCATGAACACGACGCATTCTGTTGCCTCACCATGAACACGACGACGATGCTGTTTCTCCGTTCCGACCCAGCCATCTACGTATGCGCGAGTAGGCGTTCGAGACCCTGCCCGTATGTACGTACGTGGCCGTATTTTCTTTCTTGCACCCTCGCCGCTGTACGTACGTGTACATTCTACGTGCGCACCTCTACTACGACACGTGCACGCCTCTACTACGACACGTGCGCGCCTCTACATCGACCAGTATATACGTACACGTTCGCGACCAGAATGACAATGGTACGTACGCTTCGACCAGGTGGGTCCCGACTGTCAGGCACTTCCTTGCCTGCGAAGATGTAGCTGGTGGGTCCCAACAGTCAGGGGGGCGAATCGTTTTGTTTTTTTGCCCGGACGCACTTCCTTGCGTGCGAAGATGTAGCTGGTGGGTCCCAGCAGTCAGGGGGGCGAATCGTGTTTTTTTGCCCGGACGCACTTCCTTGCGTGCGAAGATGTAGCTGGTGGGTCCCAGCAGTCGGGGGGCGAATCATTTTTTTTGGCCCGGACGCACTTCCTTGCGTGCGAAGGTGCAGCTGGTGGGTCCCAGCAGTCAGGGGGGAAACATTTTTTTCGTGAAATACGGTGGCCCGTCCGGTGGGTCCCCACTGTCAGGTGGAGGAATAATTATTTTCCGCGTAATAAGGAGGCGCTTCCTTGCTCCGGCCGTGGACCCAGCTGTCAGCCTCTCCACATACAGACCACGTTCGCTGGAAGTCGTTCCTTGACCACGTTGACCACGCCGCGCCGAGAGCACCAGGGCGGTGGATGACGGCGAGGCCTAGGAAGGGGACGACGGGGAGCCGGGGAAGACGCGGCAGTGGAAGCCCGCGCAGAGAGGAGTACGAGGGTTCACTGGTTCAGCTGCGGTGTGAGGCTGCCATCGCCGCAGGGCCTGGCCAGCGGTGGGAATAGTAGGGGGCGGTGAGGCCTCCGCGGCAGCACATCCGGCCACGGGAAGCAGGAGCATGCGGCACGACCGGCGCTGCTTTGGGCGGCTGGAGCAAGAAGACCAGTGGTTGAAGAAGCACTATGGTCGTTGGATGGACATCTTACGGTCACTGGAGCTAGAATCGTTTATATTAAGTTGACAAAGCCCTCCGTCCCCGTCAACTTAGTAGGCCCACAAGTCAGCCTCCCACCAAGGTGGGTCCCAGCTAGCAGGGGGTATTCATTTTTTTGTGTGTAATAAGGAGGCACTTCCGGTGGATCCGAGCTGACAGCAGGGGGAACGTTTTTTTCGTGAAATACGGTGGCCCGTTGGGTGGGTCCCAGCAGTCAGGGGCAAACGTTTTTTTCGCGAAATACTGGTGGCCCGTCCGGTGGGTCCCTGCTGTCAAGTGAAGGAATAATTATTTTCCGCGTAATAAGGAGGCACTTCCTTGCGGTTGTCGTGGACCTAGTTGTCAGCCTCTTCACGTATAGTATTCTTCCGATGGAATTCGGTCGTTGACCACATTGACCATGCCGCGCCGAGAGCACCATGGCGGTGGATGACGGCGAGGCCTAGGAAGGGGACGACGCGGAGCCGGGGAAGACGCGGCAGTGGATGCCCACGTGGAGAGGAGTACGAGGGTTCACTGGTTCGGCTGCGCTGCCGTCGCCGCAGAATAACAGGGGGTGTGGGTGAGTTGAGTGGAGGGATGGCCTGGCCAGCGGTGGGAGTAGTATGGAGGCGGTGAGGCCTCCGCGGCAGCACAGCCGACCACGAGAGGCAGGAGCAGGCGGCACGACCGGCGTTGCTTTGGGCGGCTGGAGCAAGAAGACCAGAGGTTGAAGAAGCACTACGGCCGTTGGATGGACATCGTACGGTCACTGGAGCTAGAATCATTCATATTGACTAAGTTGACAAAGCCCTCCATCCCCGTCAACTTAGTAGGCCCACAAGTCAGCTTCCCACCAAGTTGAGTCCCAGCTAGTAGGGGGAGTATTCATTTTTTTTTGTGTAATAAAGAGGCACTTCCGGTGGGTCCGAGCTGACAGTGGGGGGAACATTTTTTTCGCAAAATATGGTGGCCCGTCCGGTGGGTACCAGCAGTCAAGAGGGAAACGTTTTTTTCGCGAAATAAGGTGGCCCGTCCGGTGGGTCCCTGCTGTCAGGTGGAGGAATAATTATTTTGCGCGTAATAAGGAGGCACTTTCTTGCGGCCGCCGTGGACCCAGCTGTCAGCCTCTCCACGTACAATACTCTTCCGATGGAAGTCGGTCGTTGATCACGTTGACCACGCCGCGTCGAGAGCACCAGGGCGGTGGACGACGGCGACGCCTAGGAAGGGGACGACGTGGAGCCGGAGAAGACGCAACAGTGGAAGCCCGCGCGAAGAGGAGTACGAGGGTTCACTGGTTTGGCTGCGGTGTGAGGCTGCCATTGCCGCAGAATAACATGGGGTGTGGGTGAGTGGAGGGATGGCCTGGCCAGCGGTGGGAGTAGTATGGGGGCGGTGAGGCCTTCGCGGCAGCACAACCGACCACGGGAGGCAGGAGCAGGCGGCACGACCGGCGCTGCTTTGGGCGGCTGGACCAAGAAGACCAGAGGTTGAAGAAGCACTACGACCGTTGGATGGACATCGTACAGTCATTGAAGCTAGAATCGTTTATATTGACTAAGTTGACAAAGCCCTTGGTACACTCCAACTTAGTAGGCCCACAGGTCAGCCTTCAAAACGGTGCGCCCCAGATGTCAGGGGGAGGAATCATTTTTTGGGCGGCCGAAGCTAAGAATATCCGAAATTGAAGAAGAAGCACGACATCCGTTGGATAGACATCCAATGGCCACTACTGCTAGAACCGTGTGTTGACTATAATAAGTTGACAAAGCCTTGCATACGCGTCAACTTATTTTTTTAGGAGACGCGTCACTTAGTAGGCCCACAAGTGTGTGGCAGAGAACTTATAGCCCATTTGCGTTTTGTAAGAATGTACAACCCTTTTTTGAATTCTAATGGAATCTACAACAGCCCATTTACAGTTTGTTAAAAGTACAGCCCATTTTCTAGCTAGGACAACGATTAATAATTTCAACCAACCGTTGAAGACAGAATTCAATAAAATTTCCCACATTTTGATGGGATCCGAAATATTTTTATCTCGAAATTTCTAGTCAGATTGAATATAAATTTGTATTACGTAAAAATCCAACGAAACATTGCGCGCGCGACAATGAAAATTTTAAATTTTCAAAATTCATAAATAATATTTTATAAACTAATTTCGTGCTTGGTGCATTTTTTTTTACAGTTACTGCCCAGTTTTTATAATTACATCCCATTTATTATTTTTAAAGCCCATTTTCCTGTTAAGCCTAATGCATCCCTCCTAGGAAAGATTTGCAACCCAGCGGGGCGGAGAATAACAAGTTGACCTTGCGTGGGTATTCCTCAAAAAAACGTATAGCTGGGCTAGTCATTTTCATCTTGAAAAAAGTAGTTTCTGGGCTGGATATCTGGCCTGGGCTAGACGGGCCACAGCCCGCCCAGTTAATACCCTGCTCTCCTCTGAACAACAACGAAATCATCGCCAAGAAAAACTCTGCGGTGCTCACGCCTCAAAAACACAAATACTGCTTGAGCTGCTTGGTCCCAGCTGCCGGCCGCATCTTGTGCAATTCTCTCGTTTATATTGACTACGTAGGTTGATAATGGTGTGGGACCGTGATGTCAGGAAACCAGGAGAAAGCAAAAAAAATATAGTTGTACATAATAAGGAGGCACTTGCGTACGTACGGCTATGGCCCTAGTGGGTCCCTAGTGTCATCCAGTCAAAATAAAGTCATCTCCTGAATCCTCATGTTCGTTGACCATGTTAACAATGCTCGGCGCCACGACGAGCGCAACAACTCGAAGGATAACGGAGAGGGCCTCGCAGGCCCTACGGAGGTCTGATACAGCGCCCGCTGCTCATTCAGGAAGCCAGGATCATTGGACACCTATGAGCACCTTCGAGAAACTGAGACGGCATGAAACGGTAAGGCCGCGCTTGGGAGCTCTGGTTTATTTCAAACATGTATTAACATACAAGTGTAATTTACTTGTCATTGGAAGGCCCGAGGTCTGTAAGTAAAACCAGCGGGTTACGCGTGTAATTTGAGAGACCAGTGTATATTTTACGAGCATTGCTATATGGACGACATTACCAGACGATACATGCACGACGTGCATATCATGCCATCCATGGGCAAGGCTGAAACAGCAGCTAACGGCCGGATTAGCAATCGTCCGAGTGTCGTTCAGCGTTTTTTATCGTGTGTGAAGTACTTCCGATATTTTACTAGTCGAAATCGACCAACCAAGCGCCTTCGCCCGAGACCATCTGCTTTAATTTACAAGCGTCAGTTTTAGAAGCGGTTTTGGTTGGAAAATGACGATCCAATCACGGCCTAATATCATGAGTTGGTCGGAAGATCATATGGTTTCACGTCTAACCTACCCGACATGTCGTATAGGCTATGAATGAAACATCAGACGATGAACTTCTTATGCACGGAAACAACAGAAGAGGATGATCTTCTTAACAAGCAAATCACTGGCATTAGATCGACATGCAAAACAATACGAAGCATTATTCTCATGAGGCACTGTGAACAGCTCGTGATGCCGCATGCCACAACATTTCAAGCTCAACTTTGCAATCAAACACAAGGCCTGACATTACATAGACAATATTCAGAACAAACTCTTAACACAGGAATATCTCAGCAGAGTAACTATTTACTTCTAAACTGAACACAAGAATAGGAAAAACACTCGACGCTGCTCACAGCAAGGGCGTCCCACTCAAAAATATCAAATGCATGTCTTCTGGCTAACATTAATGAGCAAATTTTGACAAGGTTTTCCAGTTCCAATATATTAAACTAACGTTTTCTTGCTAACATCAATGAGCAAATTTTGACAAGATTTTCCAATTCCAATATATTAAACTAACGTCTTCTTGCTAACATCAATGATTAAACTTTGACAAGCTTTTCCCATTCAAACTATGTAATGCCTATGATCGTGTCCTGTCTTAGCTTCTTGTACTTGTTTGGGCACTTTTTGCCCAGGGCACTCCACGTGTTGTTAAATTGCCAATGGTCTCTGCAGACTACTCATGTCACCAGTGTCTAATAATACTTTGTAAAACTTCTCGGTCATTCCTTCTGTAATGTACCGCATCCAGTGACTGCTTCTTTCTGCAAAGTGGAACGACCAACTAGAGCCAGTAACGCAACAGTTTTCCTTGGACACATTGGCTCCTTTTGTGCAGTTCAACTAAAATCGAAGTCGGAATAACACCGAGCTTTAATTTTGATATCCCTGTAAGCACAATAGGTATAAGGGAAACAATTACTGAGAAATAACGGTTGATGACTTGTCTTAATGGGAAACAAAGCAGGAGAGGAGCAATTCTCCACCAGTGTGATTCATTCATATTGACTGAGACATTATCTTAACAATGCCTTGGTTCAATATGTATAAAGAACGACAAAGCAGAAACGTACCATTCCTAAAACAATGCAACTGATTCATTTTTAAAGAGACATTATCTTAACAATACCTTGGTTAAACATGTAGAAAGAACTACAAAGCAGGATAGTACCATTCCTAACAAGTGTTGCAGTTTTGAACTAAGATTCAGTAGTTAATTAATTCTGAGAGTGGCATTGCTTAATTTTACCACCGGCATTAGATTAACGAAAAGCATAAACAGTTCCAGGGGAGAGTGGGCGCAACAACAATATGTGCTTCCATCTACTTATAAAGGGGGTGATGTAGAGTTTGTTGTAACAAAGCAACAAGCATCATGTCTGGGTTGGTCCCATTTTTGTTCACTACTTAATGGGAAAAGACAACAATACAATAGCTTCAATTCAATATTTATTTAAAACAGTACCAATACAAGTAGCACAACATCTCAAAGCACACTGCATGATCATGTGGATGAAGGCGTGTACTGACCTTTCATGAGAACACCAGGATAAAATATGAATCTGCTAACACGAATAGGAAATCCAATCTCATTTTGTGCAGTTGCACTGAAATCAAGCAAAGTGTTTCGCGTAGCGAAGCAAAATGTCGCAATAGCAACAAGTTGAATAGATATCATGTGGTTGAGACCAAGATTTGAAACAACTCGACAGGAACACTGGAAACAAATCTCGATCTCCTTTTGTGCAGTTCCACCAAAATTAAGCAAAGTCACCGGTGTGTCATTCAAGTTGAACTGCACAAAACACTCTTAAAACATAAGTGTTTCGAGTAGCGAAGCAAAATGTCGCAATAGCAACAAGTTGAATCGATACCCCTATTTTAATAGAGGCAAAAAAGGAAACATTTACTTGCCGATAAAGGAGGTTGAAATAAATGGTGACAGAAAGAAGCATCTAACTTATCTTGGATGGAAAACAAAGTAGGATACTAGCATTTCTAAAACGGTTGCATTGATTCATATTAACAGAGACACTCTCTTGAAACAACATTCGTTAAAAATGTAATTTACTTTTAACAGTGGCATTGCTTCAATTTTCCGGCGGCATTCTTAGATTAACAACATCAAAATAGTTGTATCGGACATGCTAGCATCATGTGCGTCCACACATATAAATGGGTGATGCAGAGTATGTAGCCAAGCAGCATATCTGTGTTGGTCCCATATTTGTTCTCTTTGAACCTTTTTCCTATGTGAGAGCAGCAAATCTAGTCCTGCACAAACTACCCGACCCCCCAGTTTCTTTCCCTTTTCAACAAAGAGATCGGTTCCTTACAGATGTGTGTACTGAGTTACCCCCTTTTTCCCTTTTCGACCAACAAAGCGACTGGATAGCCAGTCTATACTACTTTTCCTCCCTCCTTTTCTCATTGAACCACGTCCTAGATTCAGGTGATATGAACAAGACACTATGGCCCAAAAAAATCCATACAAAAATGGCAATGCCAGAGAGAGAGAGAGAGAGAGAAACTACCCGAGGTGTGCTCAAATAGTAATATGGGACATTAAGGCACTGTTCTGTTTTTTTAGTTTTTCTAGAAAACAAGAGACATTCAGGTGATTTTTCTTAAAGGCATTCAGGTGAGGATTCTTTTGTTCTACTTTTTGCAGTTTGGATTCCATTTTGTGTAGACACAAAAGAATTGGTGTTTCAACATTTGATGTATGTCCACGTCTAACTTTTTTTGTTCGATTTCTTGGCACATCCATCGGTTGTCTTTTCTTACTTTACAGCTGATGAGAAAAACCGACGCCGTGCGTACTCTATATATTCTTATTCAGCTATTCTTGGCCTTGCTTGCATGGCTGAAATTCGTCTTGCTTCCTGCAAGAGGAGAACAATGAGGCCGGATGCCAATTTTGCCATCTATTCTGACCAAGAAATAATAATGCCCTGGCAAAACTTAGCGTCACAAGTTTCTTCTCCTTTTTTCCCCTCCTTTTTTGAGCTGGTGTTTGCAGAATTAATTATGTGGCTGACTCATAAGAGCCGATGACAAGACTAAACCAAAATCAAGTGGGGGTTTAGTGGTAGTGGGTCACTTAGTGTTCATGGATGGAGACATATGCAACATGATTGAAGGATCGCAAGCACGAGATTTGATGAAATTATATACATATAGATCCTGTGGATATTATATGAGCTGGCATGGATCACGTGATGCTGCCGTACGGATCCATCTACCAGCTGCATCTTATATGATGCTTCCGTGAGAAAGTTTGCATTAGCATTACCAGGTCAAAAGGGAAAACTTGCATTATCATGTTATTAAAAACTAGGTTGGCCAGTTTTGCACGTATTACAACTAATTAAGATACCCTAAGATTTTTTTTAGGAAAATCGACCCAAGGTACTATAGATAGCTCCACGCCAAGTGGACATGTCAAAACCCAGACCTTAATGTTGACCATGAAATGCTATATCTGGAATAATTAACAGGGCCTATACGTTCTTTTTTAAGTCAGACATGTTTAAATTTAATGAAGTTTATAGAGAAACTAATAATGGCCTCTATAAACAGCCTATAAATATACTATGAAAACATATTTCATGATATATGTACTCATATTTTATTGTAGAGGCCAATATTAATTAGTTTCTATAAATGTGGTGAAACTTAAAAGGTTTGACTTATGACAAAAGCAATAGATCTGACCATGCGGTGGTCATGGTCAGCATTTTTCAAATCATTCGACAAAACCAGCAGGTCTTATAAATCCGAATTTTGGGAGTAGGTTGAAGAAGATGAATATTGAAAGAACGTGAAAGACTACAGAAACAGAAGGACAATTGTATGACCCTAAGTCCATACTATGGAGAATGTATTTCTTTTCGGGAGTTTCACATATTATACACCGTGCGATGAAAGTATTGTTTCTTTTTTGTCTTTTTTGGGCAAAAAGCAATTTTCGGTACCTGGCTTTTGAGAAAGCCCACCAGTCAGATACAAAATATTGTTTCCATCCGTCTTTTTGCAAAATAACTAGAGGAATTAACAGCAGCAGCAGAAGAAGAAGAATCTATTCCAGTGGCCAACCAATAATGGACGTGATTAACCTGAAGCAGTTAGACTATTGGATAAGAATGAAGTATTGTTTGAACACGTACGTCAGACAACGATGTCTCTCTTTTCAGTTTTATTATTTCCATTGCGTGGATGCCGACGCGTCTTTGGATCTTTCTGAAACATGTTTCTTTCGGCCAATATATGGTTTCCCTACACGCTGAGCAGAGTCAATCAACGTGCATGCAGCCATTGTTGTCAAGGAAATTTAAGTTCCCCAGTCAATTAGCTAGAAAAGCTGCTGTCACAAGTCACAACACTTCGCAAGGTACTATATATATGCAGCAAGATGCTGCTGCCTTATGTTAATGTAGCCAGCCGATCCCTGGAGGGTAACGACTATAAGAAAGTGACATTTTTTTCGAAAAGAGGGGACTTTCCGGCCTCTGCATCAGAACGATGCATACGGCCACATTTATAGATAAATAAAGAGGTTCAACAAGGTCTTATAGTCTGAAAACAAAATAATGGCAAGCTCACAAAGAGCCACAACGCCAAAAAGAAAAGGCCCAAAAGCCACAACCGGCCGGCATAACAAAGATGGGTAAACTAATCACCTATCCTATTACATGACCGCCATCCAAACCGGTTGAAGATATCCCGCGCTACCTCTCCCACCGGACAGATCCAGTAACCAAACGCTTCCTGGCCTCCGTCGGAGTGAGTAACGACCACATACGGATCAATGCAGTAGCTCGGAATAAAACCTGCAAAAAATGAATAGTTGTTGTTCTGTTAAAAGACAAATCATTTCTGCAGTTCCAAATTTCCCATAACAACGCACATACTCCTTCTCGAATGTGTCTAGCTGTTTCGGACTCTATCTCAACAAGCCACGTTCCAAATAACGTACTGACCAAATTCGGTGGAGTAATGTTAAAGGCAATTTGCACCATGTGCCACAAAACTCTCGCCAACGGGCAATCAAAGAAGAGGTGCTTGATAGTTTCGTCCCGATCACAAAAACTACACCTAGTAGATCCTGTCCAATTGCGCTTAACCAAATTATTCTTTGTTAAAATGACTTGTTTATGTACAAACCACATAAACACTTTAATTTTCAAAGGAACTTTGACTTTCCAAACATGTTTGGAACTAGGAATAGCACTAGAGTTAATGACATCGATATACATCGACTTGACTGTGAACTCTCCAGACCTAGTAAGCTTCCAACAGAACTGATCGGGCTGATGAGCTAGCTAAACCTCCATCAGTCTACTCACCAAATGAAGCCATGCTTCCCACCGGTCGCCAACAAGCACCCTCCTAAACTGAATATTAAGGGGAATGGACTGCATAATCGTTGCAACAAGAGCATCACGTCGTTGAACAATACGATACAGGGACGGATACTGAAGCGCCAACGGCATTTCACCAAGCCAAGTATCCTCCCAGAAACGAGTGGTGTTGCCATTACCGACAATAAACTTTGTTCTATTAAAGAAGGCGGCTTTGACTCTCATAAGCCCCTTCCAAAACGGCGAGTCACTCGGTCTCACTGTCGCCTGGGACAAAGTCTTGGACTGCAAATACTTACTATGGAGAATCTGCGCACACGTTGCCTCAGTCTCAACTAATAACTTATACAACCACTTACTGAGAAGGCATCTGTTCTTGACTTCAAGATTCTCAATACCAAGGCCCCCCTGGTCCTTTGGTCGACAGATGATATCCCATTTGGCAAGTCGGTATTTTCTCTTTAGTTCATCACTCTGCCAGAAGAATCGGGATCGATAGAAATCCAGCCTTTTCCTAACCCCAACTGGGACTTCGAAGAAAGATAAGAGAAACATAGGCATACTCGTGAGCACCGAATTAATAAGAATCAATCGGCCTCCATATGACATGAGTTTGCCCTTCCAGCAACTCAGTTTCTTCTCAAACCGATCTTCGATGCACTTTCATTCTCTGTTTGTCAGCTTACGATGGTGAATGGGTATACCTAAGTATGTGAAAGGTAATGCCCCCAATTCGCATCCAAACAATTGCCTATAAACCTCTTGTTCCTCATTGGCTCTACCAAAACAGAACAACTCGCTTTTATGAAAGTTAATCTTCAATCCGGTCAATTGTTCAAATAAGCATAACACCAGCTTCATATTTCTCGCTTTTGCCAAGTCATGCTCCATAAAGATGATTGTATCATCAACGTACTGCAGGATGGACACACCACCATCATGAGGCACCAAGCCAGCCACCTGATCGGCCTCCTTTGCCCTACCTATCAGAATTGCCAACATGTCAACCACAATGTTGAACAGAATAGGAGACATTGGATCACCTTGTCTCAGGCCCTTGTGTGTCTGAAAATAATGACCTATGTCATCATTCACTTTAATTCTAACACTCCCTTTTTACGTGAAAGATTCTATCTGGCGTCGCCAAGCTTCATCAAAACCCTTCATGCGTAAGGCCTGTTGAAGGAAAGGCCATTTGACTTTATCATACGCTTTCTCGAAATCCACCTTGAAAACAACTCCATCTAGTTTTTTCGTGTGAATCTCATGGATCGTTTCATGAAGGACCACAACCCCTTCGAGGATGTTCATGTCCGGCATAAAAGCAGTTTGAGTAGGCAGCACCACAGCATGCATAATCTCTGTGAGCCTATTAGTCCCGACCTTGGTAATTTTTTTGAAACTAACATTAAGAAGACAGATGGGCCTGATTGCTCGATTCTCACAGCCTCTGTTTTCTTAGGAAGCAGGGTTATCGTTCCAAAATTCAGTTGAAAAAGCTGAAGTTGTCCAGAGAATAAATCATTGAACAACGACAACAGATCCCCTTTAATAATATGTCAGCACTTCTTATAAAACTCAGCCGGGAATCCATCCGGGCCGGGAACCTTATTATTTTTCATCTGCGATATGGCCTCAAACACTTCTTTCTCAGAAAAAGGAGCAGCTAAAATATCATTCTCAACAGCAGTAAGTTGAGGCACATCCACAATCCTAGACTCATCCAGAGACACACAGTTATCCTCTGGAGGTCCAAACAACTGCTTGTAATACTCGGTAATGTATAATTTTAGGTTCTCCTGACCAAGAATCGTTCCTTCATCTTGTTCAAGCTGAAAGATCCTCTTTTTCCTGTGTTTTCCATTGGCGATCATGTGGAAGAAATGAGTGTTCGCGTCCCCCTGGACTACTCTTCGGACCTTGGCTCGTAGTGCCCACTTTAATTCTTCTTCACAAAGAAGCTCTTTCAGCCTCATCTCTGCGTCAAGCTTGGCATGAAGCTCTGAGGCTGGTAGAACCATGGTTTCTGCTTTTACATCTAGGGACTGAATAAGGGTAAGGAGCCGTTCCTTTTTGACCTTATAAATCCCGCTAAGATGCTTAGCCCACCCACGTAGGAACCTTCTCAAGTGCCTAATCTTATTCTGCCAACACTCAAGCGTAGTCCTACCTCCTGCTCCTTAGCCCACTCTCTGGCTACGAGATCAAAGAAGCCTTCTCTTTCCAACCAAGCAAGCTCGAACGAAAATGAATTTTTGTTTCCCAAGTGGGTGGCCTCACCAGAGTCAAGAAATAAAGGCGTGTGGTCAGAAATACCACGAGAAAGTGCCTGAACTGTTACAAAGGGAAATTTTTGTTCCCATTCGACACTAGCCAGTACTCGATCCAACTTTTCAAACGTCGGATTTGGCATCGCGTTAGCCCAGGTGAACTTTCTTCCCGAAAGCTCTATCTCTCTCAGATCCAAGCTTTCAATGATAGTATTAAACATGAACGACCATCTGCCGTCAAAGTTATCATTGTTCTTCTCATCACGCCTTCTAATGATGTTAAAATCACCCCCCACTAGGATTGGAAGCTGCTCGGAACCGCAATCCTAACTAGATCAGCCAAGAAATCAGGTTTGAGTTCGGGCTGTGCGGCACCATATACCGCCACCAAAGCCCAATTTAACCCATCAGCCTTCGACCGCACCCTAAACTTAACAGCAAAATCTCCCATGACCACACTTCGGACTTCGAGTGAATTGCTTCTAACTCCGAGTAAGATCCCACCTGATCTTCCTCGCGGTGGCAGACAATGCTAGTCAAAATCAATACCGCCCAATAAAGTATTGAGAAATTGTGGCAAAAAATTATCTCTACCAGTTTCCGACAACGCGATAAAGTCCAACCTATGCTCGATAGACGCCTCTGCAAGAAACCTTCTTTTAGCCAAGTCTTTGAGACCTCTGCTATTCCAAAAGATTCCTTTCATATCTTGTCATGGAATTTTTTAGCCGTGCGGATCCTAGCACTCCTACGTACTGCGGACGTCGGGTAGATCTTCCGCTTCCATTTGCGTTTAGGAATGATCTTACTCTCCAGCCGGTCCTCACAACCAGGCTCAGGAGGTCTTACGACAACATTCTCAAAACTCTCATCCTCCTCCTCAGGCTCAGGGAGGGAGGAGCAAGATCCGCACAAAAATTATCAAGCACCCTGACCCCCAAAGCATCAATATCGGAACCATTAATGGGTTTAACCACTGCTAAGTTACGAATCATCTCTAAAGCCCGCTCAGCCTCTAAATCCAGGATATCATTAACGGAATTTGAAATTTCACTATCATTACTACCTAGTGAAATTCCTAATTGGTTTGCATTATTAATAATCTCATCTTTAGAAAAATGCAAGATGGAATTTGAGGTATTAACTGACATACCAGTAGTGACCTCAACGTCATGAAGCTTGGCCGCCCTCATGGCGCACCGCTGTTGCATGTCGTCAACATTCGGAAGGTCCTGGAGACGGCAGCTCAACCGTCGCCCCTCAGAAACCGGGTCTGGAATCCCGTCGAACGCAATCACCTCCTCCCGAGTGATCTTGCCTGGGGTGGGGCCTCCTGCCTCACTCCGAACACGCAGCCGGTCAGCCTCCATCGACGAACCAACTGGACCGCCGGAAAGCGGTGGGGCGCTCAACGGCACCGCCGACGTCGGTCGCGCCCCATGACAGAGAGACAACACCAAGCCGGTGGAGGGGGGGAGCATGGGCCACCTGCCCGAGCTCCCCACCCACCCCGGCCCGCCGGCAAGAAGCACTCATCGGCGCCACAGGAGGGCCGGCCACCCTAGGCGCCGCAGAGAAGAGGGCCCCGACGCCACCTGCCCCGAGCCCCCTCCAGAATGTGGAACTGCCTCCTGCAGCTCCGGCCTCGCGAGAGGAGAAGAGGGTGCCTAGGCCACCTGCCCCAAACCCCCTCCCGAAGATAAAGCCTCCATCACCGAATCCTCGTCCACCGCAATAGGAGAAGAGGGCGCCGAGGCCACCTGCCCCGAGCCCCCTTCATAAATCAGAACCACGACCTGCAGCTCCGTCATCACGACAGAAGAAGAGGGAACCGAGACCACCAGCCCCGGACCCCCTCCCGAGGGAAAGACCTCCACCGCCGGACCCTCGATCTGAGGAGAATCAACTACATGGGAAGGAGCCTCCTCCTCCTCTCCCCTGAACGAGATCGGCGAAGCCCCAAGGACAAGACTCACAGCATCCTCAAAATCCAAAGCAGGTAACGTGTGCTCAAAAACCTCGTCAGACTCCACCCGCTCACTCCAAAGTCTTGGAGGTGCAGAAGCAGGCTCGAAAGACCCAAATCTCAGAGAATTTGTAGGCACCGAGGAGGGTGGAACCGGCCCATCCCCGGTCGTTTGAGAAACGGACCCCGGTCCCTTGGGCAACTCTCGTCTAGGATCATCGACCGGTGTCTCCTTAGCTCCCGCGCTGTCATCTCCCTCGTGCATATCAACATCAGTCCCGTTAGCCGCCTCGGCGAACAGGCTCTCATCGTCAAACTCAATCACTAGATTATAAATCTGGCCTCGATATGTCCACTTGACCACATCAGGCACAAACTCAATGTCCAAAATACTAACCAGTAGACGAGCTACCCCGTGAGCTCTGGTAAAAGCCATATCCACTCGCTCAGTTTTCCCGACCATAATGCCCAAGCTAGCCACGACCCTAGCATCCTGCATAGGCTTCGAGGGAGCCCCGAAAAAATGCAGCCAAGCCTGAGAAAGAGGCTTACCCTGAGGCTCAACCAGCTTCCACTCATGGAACTCGAGGATACCATCTGTACCCGGCACTTTGCACATCCCAAAACTCAGAAGTCTCTGCAAATCCTCCACCGAAGGGAACTCAACCCTAAACAACTTTGCCTCGAGACTGACAAGCTCCCAATGGAAGTCCCCTGGAGCTAACTCCCGGAGCCGCTGCACTATCTGGGTCTCAGAGACCTCTCCTCTGGTCACTTTGACAATCCCAGTGGTCATGCTCCTGCTATTGTTGCGGTCGTAGGATTAAGAGATATTCAGCTGAGAATTATGTGGGTTACCAAGCTGAATATCGCTTGCTCCTGCTAGGTGGACCAATGGAACAATCACGCATGGGTACATGTATAAAGTGCGGGCGTAGAAATCGAGGAAGGATACCAGCAAACAGTAGCATACCAAGACAATGTTGTTTAATATGTAAGACGGTAGTACATGCATATGTTTCATTGGTACAACATGCTATTTATCGTGAAAATTGAGTGGCATCTCATGTTCGCTGTGCACAGTAGCAAAGCCAGGCCCCCAGGCAGCCCAGGCCGCTGCCTAGGGTGTGAGATGCATTTCCTTTGGTTACCATAGCGGTACTGTAGCTGCAGTGCTACAGTGCCCCAAAGGCTGCCTGTTCCTGTCGTCGGTAAAGCTTGATGAAGATTCTTGAGGGGGCTAATCAAAGTTGAGGGGACGAAAAAGACAAATTATGCATGAACTCTGGGAAATAATTGATATTCAGACGTAATAATTAGGGGTAGTTTTCTATAGTGGGGGAATGGAGGCCCCTTTTGCCCTCATGAAATTCGGCCACTGTTTATGGAGATTCCAGTACTTTTTAGTTGCAACCCAATTAGGTTTAATGGCTTTTCATAAAAATTGACGACAGTAATTCAATGTTAACAATAGTTCGACTGTTTGGGTAGCTCAGAAGAATGACTTGCTTGAATCTCGTAGAGGCCGGTGTTGCCTCACCCAAGAAAAAGAAAAGGTAATCGTGTTTTAAATTTAAAAGGTCAGTGCAAATAAAGAACTGTTCATGAATTTCCCCAAAATGTTCATAGTTTAAAAAATATGTTTGTGAATCAGAAAAATGTTCGTGTATTTGAAGAAATCTATCACATATTTGAAAACTGTTCATAGATTCAAAAAATATTTGTGAATTAAAAAAATGTTCATGATTTAAAAAATGTCCGTGAATACAAAATGTGTTCACGGCAAATTCAAGAAATGTCCGCGAATTCAAAATATGTTCAACTATTCGAGAAAAATATAAAGTATTAAAAAAATGTTCGTGAATTTGTGTATAGTTCACGAATTCAGAAATATTTAAGTGTTCAGATATTCAAGAAAATTTCCCTGTATTAAAAAAATGTTCACGTGTTCAAACATTGTTCACAGATTCAAAAAATAAATGTGAATTAGAAATATGTTCGTATTGAATTCAAATAATGTCCGCGAATACAAAATAAGTTGGTGGCGATTCAAAAACTGTTTGCAAATTCAAAGTATGTTCAAGTATTCTAGAAAAATGTTCTTGTATTCAAAACAATGTTCCTGAATTCGAATATTGTTCATGAATTCAAAAAGTTTGAGAATTGGAAACATGTTCACAGAAATTTCAGAAAATGTTCGCAACTTCAATGATCATTGACAGTGAATTCAAAAAATGTTCATTAATTAAAAAAATGTTCACAGCGTATTAAAAAAATATTCACAAATTCATAAAATGTTTATATATTAAAAAATGTTTTCAAAATAAAAATGTTAACATCTTCAAAAAATGTAACAGATTTAAGAAAATGTGCACGACTACAAAAATTGCTCACCGATTCGGAATATCTTGTTGGAAGCAAAATTTAAAAAGTCTGCAAATGCAAAATATGTTCACGTATCCGACAAAAATGTTGAAGTATTCAAAAAAAATGTTTCACGAATTGTAATATTGTTCACGAATTCAAAAAAGTTCTCGAATGAAAAATATGTTTAAGCATTCGAGAAAAATGCTCACGTATTGCTTGAACATATTGCAATGGGAGCATGCTCATGTCATTCGAGAAGATGGAGCAATTGTATACTACATAATGTATAATAAGTATTAAAAAATTGTTGAAAAACAATTTAAAAATGTTAAAAAAGTATTTGTAAAATGTTGAACACGTATTTAAAATTTTGAAAACGAATTTTAAAAATACTGAACAAGTATTTTAAAAATTGTTTATGTATAAAAATGCTAAAAAAGTATTTTTAAAATGTTAAATAAGTACTAAAAATGTTGAATATGTATTTGAAATGTTGAGAAAGAATTTAAAAAGTGCTGAGAAAGTATTTGAAAAATATTCAATAAGTTTTAAAATGTTAAAAATGTATTTGAAATATGTCAAATAAGTATTACAAAATGTTGAACATGTATATAAAAAATGCAGAACAAAATATTTGAGAATTTGGAATAAGTATTGAAAATGTTGAACAAGTATTTGAGAAATGTTGAACAAGTATTTGAAAAAATGTTGAACGAGTATGAAAATGTTTAACAATTATTTTAAAAATGTTGAATAAGCGTTCGGACAATGTTGAACCTGTATACAAAAAATGTTGATTATTTATTAAAAGTGTTTTTTTGACATATACAATAATATAGAGTGAAAATGGAAACAAACATAAGGAAAAACAAAATGGAGAAGAAAAAACCAAACAAAAAATTGGAGAAATAACCCGGTGAAAAGCGAATAAAAATGAAGCAAAAAGAAAAGAGAAAAAAAAGAAAAACTGAGAAACCGGGAAAAACTAGTGAAAATCTTGCTTGTTTTACCTCAAGTAGTTTGCGTCATAGTATTGTTTGATAAGTTGGATGCTAGCTTGTTGGCTAGCACAATAGCCTACAGTTGGGGAGACCTGGCATCGAATCCCATGTTATCTCCCTTTTTCTTCGCTTATTATAATTATAGCGTTCACGAGTGGGCCAGTCTAGTTGCATGCGCGTCACAATTTTCCTATAGTTTTTTTTTTCACTTATTATAATTTTAGCATTCACGAGTGGGCCGGCCTAGTTACGAGCGCGAGCGATCGTCTTGCTTAAAGCGAGAAATAGCTCTCGCGGTTACGGAGGCCGTGCTGGGTAACTCAATGCAACATTAAATCGATCCACTAACGTAATTGTGCTGGGTCTACCTGAAAAGAACGGTACACAATACCGCGAGCAGGCGAGGATGAGCGCTCTTGTGAATTTTCAACAAACTTATGTACTATTGCTGCTCTTGATTCACCGATAAATTGAAGTCAAACTGTGACTCCACCATCACCACAACCAGCTTCACATACACATGACGCACAATCTAGAACATCACATGTAGTAGTTGATATTGCCTCTCATGAAATTGGTGATAATGCTGCTTCTTGACTTGATGATACTGTTCCACTTGGATAATTTTCAGATGTTCATATTGCAAAAGATAAAGAATTTGAAAATTCTTATAATCTTGATGAATCACCTACTACACCTTTTACGAGAACTATACCTAGTCTAGTAATTTCTGATAGGACACCCATTGAACTTGATGGAATTTTTGGTAGAGTCTTTATTACAGTAAATCCCGTGGATGGTGTTGATGCTGTTTTTGAACTATTTAATAGTGGGTCTTTAGGAGACATGTTTTTACTTTAAGATGATTTTTTGTGCTTCTCCTATATACATTAAAAATGAGGCTTATAATTTTTTGTTCATCCAGAAATAATTACTTTGCTTGAATCCGATGCTTTCCACAGTTATAAAAATGGGAAAGCTCTTGATCATTTCAGTAAGATGCTTTCTATTGCTAATATTTTTTCTAAGAAAGATATGAACCCAAGTTACCTTTTCCCTTTTCCCTTAAAAATGGCGCTAAAGCTTGGTATAATAACACGATGACTAGAGCATTACTAGTTTGTAAGAATTTGTTAGTTCTTTTATGGATACATATTTTTCTTTGCATAAGAGATAATCAGTTTTGTAGGATATTTATAACTTTACCCAAATTGAGGAAGAGAGTCCCCCGCAAGGTTAGCGGATGTTTTGTGAGTTGGAAAGGAATGCTCCTAATCATCCTACCAAGAAAAATGAGATGGTTGATATATTCTGTAGCGCTATAATAACATTCTTCTAACCATTCGACCACGAGTGGATATTCTGTAGTGGATATCAGTGTCCTTCTAACCATTCGACCACGAGTTGATTAGCTATAGGTGGGTCGTTAGATATACGACTGATGTGGACCTTCAGCTGCACGATTCATGATGGTACCGCGTGGTGGATGTTTGACGGTTACGTACCAGCACCGTTTGAGGGAGGGACACCGGAATCCTCCATGCTGCTCCTAGTTTGGTCCCGACGTACGCAGGTGGTTTCCTTTGCACCGATCCGTCCGAAACAGCGTCCACCGAAAGGCGTCGAACCGTCCCTGGGTTCGATCGCTGGCGGCTGGCGGTCTCTCGCGCGCCGTGGATCCATCGTCGTCGAGCCCATGGTTTTGCTTCTTTCCCGCCCGCACAGTCCCATGCACAAATATCCCAGCCGCTCCTCTCCTCCTTCCCCCACCACCACCACCACCACCACCTTTCCTCTCGATCGTCCTCCTCTGATCTCATCTCTTTCTTCCTTCCTTCCTTCCGAAGGGTGCGCTGCTGGTGATAGTGATGTTAGTAGTAATCTTGATTGGTTAGTTGCATGCATGTAATTAGCTGGTCAGTGGCCCGCCGTTGAGGAAAGCTAGCGCGTCGTAGATAGGGATGCATGCAGGTCATTGGCTTGTTAGCTGGCATAGTGGCCACGGTAGTCAGGCTAGATCGTTGGTGATCAGTTGGAGCGGCCGCAGTGTGCGCCTTGGTTGCGTTGTGAGCACGCATGCAGATCGTGGACGCGGCTGTGTAGGGAGGGTGGGCAAGGCCCTGTGCGTGAGTGCGACCTGGGTATAATACCCCCCTTGTATGCGTTGTAACGTGTGGTGCCTGGGAACGAGTTCGTGCTCGTGGGTGTTGGCGTTTGAGCGCCGGAAACCTCCTGTGTCCACCTGTGTCTTCTTCTTCCCTTCTTCTTCTACCTCGGTATGCAGCAGAACAAGAGAGCTGTGAGAGGTAGGCGAGAGCTAGGGCTAGACGGCAACAACAAGTGATACCGACCAATGGGCGCGGGGACAGCGGGGCTGGACGTGGCGAGGGCCAAGCGGAGGCGGGTGCTGGCGGCCAAGACCAGAGGGGGCAGACCGCGGCAAGCGAGGAGACGTGCGCAGCCGCAGCCGCCGACGGCGCTGCAGCGCCTCATCCGGGCCTGCCGCGCCGTCTTCAGGGGCCCCGGCACCATGCCCGCGCCACACGAGGTCGCCCTGCTCCGGGCCATGCTCGGTACGACGCACCCCTCGCTCCTCCATGTTCCGCGTGTTCAAAATTTCAAATGCTGTGGATCCGCAAACTGACTCACTGAAGATGATGAGAGATGATGTGTTCTGGATTGATGATTGAATTCTGGTTATCTCTATCTGCAGACAGAATGAGGCCACAGGACGTCGGCCTGAGCCCAGACATGAGCTTCTTCAATACCAGAGATAATGCGGCCCAAGGGAACACAACCATCACACACACCACCATATAGAAATCTGACAATTTCTGGGTAAGCAAAAAAGAAAATCAGCATGTCCGATCTGAATTTTGCAGTGCATGCTAGCTAGCTGACTATAGTATGTAAAAATGAATCACTAGTACGTAATTGCTGACGTTTCTTTTTCTTGCTTCTTCACAGATGGTCATCTTGTACCTGCCGCAAAATGCGGTCATCCCTCTACACAACCACCCCGGGATGACCGTGTTCAGCAAGCCGCTCATCGGATCGATGCATGTAAAGTCATATGACTGGGCTGATCCCGATGATCCAGCCGCCTCATCGCCCGACGATCAACGTGAGCTTCCGAGCATTCCTACCTAGTACAATTTCCATGCTGATTTGCTGTCCACAATAACACGTTGGGGCTTGATTGCTTTTGCTTGCAGTGAGGTTGGCGAAGCTGGTTGTGGATGATCTCTTCACGGTGCCGTGCGACACGTCGGTCCTCTACCCGACGGCGGGAGGCAACATGCACCGGTTCACGGCCATCGCGCCGTGCGCCATCCTCGACATCCTTGGCCCCCCTTACTCCATCAAAGAGGACCGAGATTGCACCTACTACGCGGATGTTCCCTACTCCTCCCAGCATCCCAGTAAGTTTTTGGCAATCTTGATCTCAGAAATCTAATCCAGATAGTTAACATCATGATCATGCATTGACTTGCTACTAGCCAGTACTCCCTTCTACAACTAAAATACATCTAGATACATTCATTTCTTTGACGAGTAATTCCGAACGGAGGGAGTAGATCTGAAACGTCCTTTATGAAAAAAAGCTAGTAGTTCTGAATTAGCATGCATACAACTGGAAATGCATGAGCTCATATTATATTTTGCACCATCAAAAACAGTGCTAGTTTGCCTTGTGAGCAGCCCACTGAATATGGAGGTAACAAACCTGCAGCCTATAGGTAGTATCTATCTTTGTTTATGGTACACGCTCCATTTGCATCCTGTGGACATGATTAACTATCTTAATTAATAGTGTAAGCACACGGTTTTAAGCCCCCCGTGGGTTTTAGAAGCGCGGGATGCATGTCGAAACCACTTGGACATAAACCATGCATGTTCTGAACGACACCCCCAAAGATATTTAGGGCTCCTTCAAGGCTTGAACATTGGTCGGTAATCATCGTGATGACCGATGATGCTTTTGCTAATTAACTATGTTTACAGCTAGCTGATTACACTGGTGTAATCCAAGGCTAACTGATTTGTCTCCTCTTCTAGTGTCACTGACCAGCAATGAGCAAGAAGGCCGGCGCCTCGCGTGGCTGAAAGAGGTCGAGAGGCCGAGGGATCTGGAGATGCGCACCGTCCCGTATGGCGACCCGCCGATCTCCGACGGGTGATTGGGCCCCCGGCGGCGCCCTTCTTTCCAGCCCTTCAAGATGATGAACAACTCAACCAACTCAAACCCCAACTCAAACAAGATGATGTCAGAATCGTTTGGCGTATGAATATAGCAGCAAAGCTAGCTTAGGTTTCAGTTTATCATGTAAGAGTGCTTACCTGCATGCTTTTGCAGCAGCTGTGTGTGTGGACCTTATCCAGATCCCTTGTTGATCTTTGTCAATGCATAGATCATCCATATATTTCACTTTTACTTGGCCTCTCTATATTCCCCTCTCTTTTTTTGTTAAAACTGTTTTATGCTCTGCCCAATTCTTTATAAAATTTGAGATTCTTATGTTCCTGTTTCCCATATTTCTTGCACTACTTGGCTTTTCGACCTTTTTATCTTTCCTTTTTTATTTTTTGAATAATATGATTCTTTAAAGTTTCCTACTATTACCCCATATCTCTCAGAGTACCTGGCCTTTCAATTTTTAGAAAGTTTAAATAATATGATTAATTAAATTTACCTACATGTTTCCACATATCTCATGGACTTCTTGGCCTTTTGACCTTTTACACTTTCAATTTTTTTTGAACTTAAATAATGTGATTCTCTAAATTTCTCTACCTTTCTTTTACGTTATTTACTAACTTGTCATCATGTCATATGCTTATTTGGCCAAAGTCATCTTTTTATATGTGCAACCACATCCGAAAAAACCTCCTCAAATGGTTAGATATTCGAAAATATTGGTTGAAGGGAAATGAGTCTCACTGCCATACTCGTTGAGTTCACAATATGGAGCTAAAATAATTTCAAGTATTCAAAATTTATGTCAATTTTAGAAATTTCATAAATTTTTAAAAACTTCAAGAAATGAAAAATAAACATTTTTTTAAAACATTCATATATTTATAAAAAAATGCACCCGTAGTTTTTGAAAGATGTCCACACAATTAGTTAAATTGACCTAAAAAACAATTACTACCGCTGTAAAGTAATATAAACCTTTTATTTTTATTTTTGCGGGTGAAGACCTTTTAGATCACTAAAATATTACTTTATGGAGGGATGTTAAAAATGTTCATGTTTCTATATAAAAAAAAGACACCGAAAACTGCAAGAAAATCAGAAAAAAAAGGGGGAAAACAAAGAGGAGTCCCGGCCAACACTGAAGAAGTTAATATATTTCTTCCCTTTGGAAATGAACCTTTGTCTAAAAAAATGGAAATGAACTCTAGGCAAAAAAAAGTGTCGCACAAATATCCAGGCTATGGGTAAACCGTAGTTGACGCCCACGAGTCACGGTGGAGCAGCCCAGTTTGGAGGTTCACTCACGCACTTCTGAAAAACAGAAGTTTTTTTTCTTTGTCTCAAAAATAAAACTTCTGTTTCTCTTTCACTCTTTTTTTCTCTCGTTTCGGGTTTGTGATTTGTTTTCTATGTTTTGTTTTTTATTTTCTTTCTTATTGTTATTTAATTTTTATTTTCCTTTTTCGAATTTTTATTATAGTTTGGATTTTCAAAATATATTTTTATAAATTAGAAATTTCAAATAATGAATAGTGTAGGTATTTTAGTAAAGGAAATTCAAAAAATGTTCCAGTTTAGAAAATGGTTTAAAAATTACAAAAAAATATATTCAAAAAAAATATCTGTTTATTTTCAATACATGTTGAAAATTCTTTAATATATGATGAGTATTTTTTGAATACAGACTATTTTTTAATACATTGATTTTTTTAGTGCACACTGAATTTTTTTAATATCCTGTAACCTTTTTTAATATATGATGAATATAATTTTGCTATACACTCAGTTTTTAAAATTTCTTAGTTTAAATTTTTAATAGGTTTTTCAATTTCAGGAGGATGCCAATTTTGACATCTCTTCTCATCAAGAAAATAATAACATTCTTTGTCCAAACGTAGCGTCACAAGTAGCCTTGGTGCAATATTAAACCTAAGAACCATGTATATGCATAACATATATGCGTAGGTGTATTAGAGGTCATAGGTGGCATTGATGATCTAAAAGAATGAAGTGAGTAAGCCCACATTTTAGTTTATATGGATGCTTGACTTGTTGGTCCATTAATATGGTCGTGCATTCTTGCCCCAGTAAAGTTAGAGCAACTCTAGCAGACCCTGCATCCTGCCGGCCCGCAAAACGCGTTTGCAGTTCGTGCAAAACAGCTTTTGCGGGTCGGCTTGGGCTGGCATTGATGCAGACCCCTCAAACGGATCCGTAAAAAAGTATATTCGCGGAATATACTTTTTTTACGGATCGGCTTCGCGGGGTCTACTCTTTGCGTTGCTGCATCCCGCATATCATCAGCCCGGAAATATCAAATACAACATAATTCAACAATCAAAAACAACTGAATTATTCCAATCAAACATAATACAATAATCATCCGCATTACAAATAATTATTCAAATAACCGTAGCAAACTTAAATAGTGCAATACAAAATTTGTCATGAATACAAATACAAATGAACACAAAAATAAGTCACTGTCCAGCCCTTTGCCAATGGTGCTCAATGAGATCTCCCTGAAGTTGAAAGTGGGTGTCTGCATTTTCAATCTCCTTGTATGTCTGAAGAAAAGCTCTAATGCGGTTTGGGTCTCTTGCCGGTTTGACACGGCTACCCACATTGTCGTAAAAGAATTCTAAGTTCAATCCTCTCTCATCTTCAAGAATCATATTGTGCAGGATAACACAGCATGTCATTATGTTCTTCAAGGTTTTTTATCCCAAAAACGAGCAGGACCACGGACAATGGCAAACCTAGATTGCAAAACAACGAATGCTCTTTCAATGTCTTTTCGGGCTGCCTCTTGCACCCTTGCAAATTCACATTTTTGTTTTGTTTTGGGTTCTTTGATGCTCTTGACAAATGTGCACCAAGGAGGGTATATACCATCTGTAAGATAGTACCCCTTTGTGTATCCATGCCCATTGATAGTGTAGTTGCAAGCAGGAACATCACCACTAGCAAGCCTAGCAAACAAATGAGACCGTTGCAATACATTGATATAATTGAGAGTGCCCGACATACAAAAAAGCAATGCCAAATCCGTAAATCCTTGGATGCTACAGCCTCTAGCACAATTGTTGCATCACGAGACTTGCCACAATACATTCCTTGCCAAGCCTTGGGGCAATTTTTCCAATTCCAATGCATACAATCAATGCTACCTAGCATGCCAGGCCAACCTCTCCTCTCATTTGATGCCATCAATTTCTTTGTGTCATCTTCATTGGGTGCGCGAAGATACTCAGGACCGAAGACACGAATGATCACTTTCGCAAATCTACGCACAGACTCAATTGTGCTATCTTCACCAATCCGAAGATACTCATCGGCATAGTCAGCCGGAACGCCATATGCAATCACCCGCATAGCTGCAGAGATTTTTTGATATGCACTAAATTCCTTTAAGCCCACGGCATTTCTCCTTTGAGTAAAATACCAGCAATTTGCGTCGCAAGCTTCAACAATTTCACAAAGAGGGATCGGCGCATTCGGTACCTTCTCCGGAAGAGGTGCGGAGGATATGTAGGATTCTCTGCGAAATAGTCTTGCATCAACATCTCATTCCCAAGATGGCGATTCCGAGGAATGCACAAACGACCGACAGTCGATCCTCGCCTCCTCTTCCGGTGCTCGTCTTCATGCTCCTTCACGTCAAGCGCCATGACTAATGTTTGCTGCCGGAAGTTCGCAAGCATGCTCTCAACATCAGAGTCATCCGAATCAGACGAATCGGATAGCAAGAACTTCTCGCACGGGGTCAACTCCATCTACACGCACACCAGCGCGTCAATCTACTACGCAGCTCGCAAAAATCACAAAAAAGGGACTAACCAGTGGCGGCTGATCCCGGGCGGCGACGAGGGGGTGCGCTCGACGGTGGTAGATCCCCAGCGGCGGCGGTGACGGGGGGCGACTCTTCTCGCCGGATCCGGAGGGGCGGTGCAGCGGCTCGCGCGGGAGGGTGTGGGGCGGCCCCGGGGCACGATTCCGCCCGCAGATATGACCGGAATCACCGGCGGCGGGTGGGCGGAAGCAAAGGGCGAGCGGCGGCGGAAGGAGGGGGAAAGCGCGCGGGCTGAAATGTCCCTCCCGCCAACTGCTTCTCTCCGATGCAGGGCACCGCAGCCGCGAGGGGAAAACCCGCGTTTTCCTGGGTTGGGGCGGAGAATTTGCCGCGCCCCCCAAAATTTTTTGCGGGCCGGGGCGGGATGCGGGGTCTGGTCGGGCAGGCTTTCCGGTCCGTACCCGCATTTTGGGCAGTTATTTTGTGGGTCGGGGGCGGATGCGGGGTCTGCTAGAGTTGCTCTTATTCCCTGGGTCCGTCCTGGGATAATGAAACCAGAGTAGGCGAAAGCCCCCCTCCCAATCTCAAGTTTTTCCCTGGGTCTGTACCTGCATCAGGCAATACGGATCACGGATCTACATGTTTAGTGTCTCCTCGAAGATGTCGCAAGTAGACATAAGGTGCACGATGTACCTAAGCCAGAGCCTTCTGACGGAGCACCACTCCAAACACGCCCATCATATCGATGTCCTCCACCTGCATTCTGCCAGAAAACTAAAAGTTGAAGTTGTAGATGAGGTTGGCAAGCATGATCTCAACAGTGACCACCGCAAATGCCATCCTAGGGCATGTCCTGCCCCGAGCTCCAAATGGCAGAAATCGGAAGCCCCCCCCCCACCCCCCAAAGCCGGCAGTTGTTTCAACATCCGCGAACCTCTTCGGCTAGAATTCTTCGACCATCTCCTCCCACGAGTCTCGATCTCTGCCAAGAGCCCACCCGGTGACGATGACGCGTGTCCCGGTTTCTGCCAGAATTGATTGACGATGTCCACACTCGATTCTGCCATCCACTTTTAATTGGCCCTACATAGACATCATATGCCCCCACTAACCTAATAATCGTGCCCCCACTCAGCCCAACTCCTTGTGTATTTCTGGAAGCGCCATGGTAGTCTAAACTTGCAGCCAACAAAAAATAAGAATTGATGCATCCTACATGGTCAGATGTCGAGGAGTGTCAACGCAGTCGCTTGAGGAAAGATGAAGAAGGGCAGAGGCGAGGATGTTGGGGAACGTAGCAGAAATTCAAAAAATTTCCTACGTATCACCAAGATCTATCTATGGAGAGACCAGCAACGAGTAGAAAGGAGAGTGCATCTACATACCCTTGTAGATCGCTAAGCGGAAGCGTTCAAGTGAACGGGGTTGATGGAGTCGTACTCGTCGTGATTCAAATCACCGATGATCAAGTGTCGAACGCACGGCACCTCCGCGTTCAACACACGTACAGCCCGGTGACGTCTCCCAAGCCTTGATCCAGCAAGGAGAGAGGGAGAGGTTGAGGAAGACTCCATCCAGCAGCAGCACAACGGCGCGGTGGTGGTGGAGGAGCGTGGTAATCCTGCAGGGCTTCGCCAAGCACCGCGGGAGAGGAGGAGGACTTGGGAGAGGGGGAGGACTGCGCCAGAACTTCGTGTGTAGCTCCCATGCGCCTCCCCACTATATATAGGGGTGGAGGGGCTGGTTTCTTGCCCTCCAAGTCCATTGGGGCGTTGGCCAAGGTGGGAGGAAAGAAATCCCATCATTTCCTTCCCCACCAATTGCTATCCCCCCTTTTTAGGGATCTTGATCTTATCCCTTCGGGATATGATCTTATTCCTTCTAAGGGGGGATCTTGGTGCGCCTTGACCAGGGGTGTGGGGCCTTGCCCCCACTACCCACGTTCATGTGGGTCCCCCCATGCAGGTGGGCCCCACTCCGGAACCTTCTAGAACCTTCCCGGTACAATACCGAAAAATCCCGAACATTTTCCGGTGGCCAAAATAGGACTTCCCATATATAAATCTTTACCTCCGGACCATTCCGGAACTCCTCGTGACGTCCGGGATCTCATCCGGGACTCCGAACAACATTCGGTAACCACATACAAACTTCCTTTATAACCCTAGCGTCATCGAACCTTAAGTGTGTAGACCCTACGGGTTCGGGAGACATGTAGACATGACCGAGACGTTCTCTGGTCAATAACCAACAGCGGGATCTGGATACCCATGTTGGCTCCCACATGTTCCACGATGATCTCATCGGATGAACCACGATGTCAAGGACTCAGTCGATCCCGTATACAATTCCCTTTGTCTAGCGGTATTATACTTGCCCGAGATTCGATCGTCGGTATCCTTATACCTTGTTCAATCTCGTTACCGGCAAGTCTCTTTACTCGTTCCGTAACACATCATCCCGTGATCAACTCCTTGGTCACATTGCGCATATGATGATGTCCTACCGAGTGGGCCCAGAGATACCTCTCCGTTTACACGGAGTGACAAATCCCAGTCTCGATTCGTGCCAACCCAACAGATACTTTCGAAGATACCTGTAATGCACCTTTATAGCCACCCAGTTACGTTGTGACGTTTGGTACACCCAAAGCATTCCTACGGTATCCGGGAGCTGCACAATCTCATGGTCTAAGGAAGAGATACTTGACATTGGAAAAGCTCTAGCAAACGAACTACACGATCTTAGTGCTAGGCTTAGGATTGGGTCTTGTCCATCACATCATTCTCCTAATGATGTGATCCCGTTATCAACGACATCCAATGTCCATAGCCAGGAAACCATGACTATCTGTTGATCACAACGAGCTAGTCAACTAGAGGCTCACTAGGGACATATTGTGGTCTATGTATTCACACGTGTATTACGATTTCTGGATAATACAGTTATAGCATGAATAAAAGACAATTATCATGAACAAGGAAATATAATAATACTTTTATTATTGCCTCTAGGGCATATTTCCAACAGAGGAGGCGCGGGATGGTGAGGGTGTGCCATGGCCGATGATGTGAGCCATCGTGTGAAGTGACAACAAGAACACTTCTCCACTCTCATGTCCACCATGCAGATTCATCGCAACTTACAAGTTGCTCCTATTCGTCCGTTCCTTTCTTCATATCGCCCGACTTTCCCTTGCACGTGCCACGATGGGCTCGATTTTTGATGTAAACGACGCGGTCGAGGAACTCACACTAGTAGAAAAGGGGGCAATGGTCCAGGCCGGTCCAGCCCATTAGTCCCGGTTCAATCCAGAACCGGGACCAATGGGAGCATTTGACCCAGTTCGTGAGCCCCGGGGGCCGGCCGGGCCACGTGGGCCATTGGTCCCGGTTCGTCTGGACCTTTTGGTCCCGGTTGGTGGGACGAACCGGGACCAATGGGCCGCACTCCTGGCCCACCACAATTGGTCCCGGTTGGTGGCTTGAATCGGGACCGAAGGAAAACCTTTAGTCCCGGTTCATGCGACTAACCGGGACCAATGGTGGTGCCTATATATACCCCCCTCGCGCAAGAGCAGAGCACACTGCTCTGTTTTTTCTGGCCGAGGGGGAGAGGGCTTGGTGGTGCTCTAGCTCACCTCCTATGCACACAAGGTGTTCGATGGAATGCCCGAGCCACACTACTTAGGGTTTCTCCTCTCCAAGCTCGACCGTCAAGCTCCATTTTCCTCCATATTTGTCTAGGTTTAGCGGTCCGTCACGCCCCGTCCCCGTCTTCAACATCGTCGATCACCCGCACCGATCTCATTGCCGGCACCACCGTGGTGAGCCTCTTGTTCTTATCTTCTTTCTGAAAGGAAAAATATTCTTATTTGTATGTTTAGATAGATATATACTTGTATAATTTTCTTACTTTTATTATTGCATCTTATATAGTGCGATGGTTTTGGTATCCGCCCCCGTCGGCCCTCGTCCTGTCTATGATTCGGATGTGGTATATATTATCTTTTCATAACTATTGGTTCATTTATTGTTTATGACAATTATGCCGACCAACGTGACATAGATTTTATTCATCTAGGAGGTTGTTGAACCGGAAATTCCAACCGACCCTATTGTTGAGAGGTTAAATTTAGTTGAAGAAGAAAACAATTTGTTAAAGGAAAAAATTAGAAAAATTGAGGGGGAGGAGATGATATTGGAGTTGCATGTTGCGGATGTCGTCGATGATCACAAGATTAAGATGGATGCAATGCGCTTGAAGATTAGAAAGATTAGAAAATATGCCATTCATACCGAGGCTTGGTATCATTATGCCGTTGGATCAGTTGTTACATTGGTTGCGATTATGATCGCATTTGTTTTCACATTGAAATGTTTTACATAGTTTCAGTGTATGGTTTAATTAATTTAGATGCTCTGCAGAGCTTTATGTTGTTAGATGAGAACTATGTATGTACTTTGGTTTTAATGTGATGATGAACTTCTATTAATTTGGTCACTTAATTATCTATTCATGATGTTCTGTAATGATTTTTGACACACTTAATTATATATAATGCACACAGATGAACCGGCAATGGATGTACGGTTCAAGACACACCTCCGAGTACATTAAGGGCGTGCATAATTTTCTCGAAGTGGCTGAGGCAAACAAGCAGAATGGTTTTATGTGTTGTCCATGCCCTATATGTGGGAATACGAAGTCTTACTCTGACCAGAAAATCCTCCACACCCACCTGCTTTACAAGGGTTTCATGCCACACTATAATGTTTGGACGAGGCACGAAGAAATAGGGGTTATGATGGAAGACGGCGAAGAAGAAGAGTACGATGACAACTATGTGCCCCCTGAATACGGTGATGCTCCAGAAGATCAAGAGGAACCAGACGATGTGCATGATGATGCTGCAACGGGCGAAGCTGCTGAAGATCAAGAGGAACCAGACGATGTGCCCGATGATGATGATCTCCGTCGGGTCATTGTCGATGCAAGGACGCAATGCGAAAGTCAAAAGGAGAAGCTGAAGTTCGATCGCATGCTAGAGGACCACAAAAAAGGGTTGTACCCCAATTGCGAAGATGGCAACACAAAGCTTGGTACCGTACTGGAATTGCTGCAGTGGAAGGCAGAGAATGTTGTGCCTGACAAAGGATTTGAGAAGCTACTTAAAATATTGAAGAAGAAGCTTCCAAAGGATAACGAATTGCCCGACAGTACATACACAGCAAAGAAGGTCGTATGCCCTCTAGGATTGGAGGTGCAGAAGATACATGCATGCCCTAATGACTGCATCCTCTACCGCGGTGCGTACAAGGATCTGAACGCATGCCCGGTATGCGGTGCATTACGGTATAAGATCAGACGAGATGACCCTGGTGATGTTGACGGCGAGCTCCCCAGGAAGAGGGTTCCTGCAAAGGTGATGTGGTATGCTCCTATAATACCACGGTTGAAACGTCTGTTCAGAAACGGAGAGCATGCCAAGTTGATGCGATGGCACAGTGAGGACCGTAAGAAAGACGGGAAGTTGAGAGCACCCGCTGACGGGTCGCAGTGGAGAAAAATCGAGAGAAAGTACTGGGATGAGTTTGCAAGTGAGCCAAGGAACGTATGGCTGCTTTAAGCGTGGATGGCATTAATCCTTTCGGGGAGCAGAGCAGCAATCACAGCACCTGGCCCGTGACTCTATGTATGTATAACCTTCCTCCTTGGATGTGCATGAAGCGGAAGTTCATTATGATGCCAGTTCTCATCCAAGGCCCTAAGCAACCCGGCAATGACATTGATGTGTACCTAAGGCCATTAGTTGATGAACTTTTACAGTTGTGGAATGGAAACGGTGTAAGTACGTGGGATGAGCACAAACAGGAGGAATTTAATCTAAAGGCGTTGCTGTTCGTGACCATCAACGATTGGCCCGCTCTCAGTAACCTTTCAGGACAGACAAACAAGGGATACTACGCATGCACGCACTGTTTACTTGACACCGATAGTATATACCTGGCAAGCTGCAGGAAGAATGTGTACCTGGGCCATCCTCGATTTCTTTCGACCAACCATCAATGTCGAAAGAAAGGCAAGCATTTCAAAGGCGAGGCAGATCACCGGAAGAAGCCCGCCATGCGTACCGGTGATCACGTACTTGCTATGGTCAATGATTTACACGTAATCTTTGGAAAGGGTCCCGACGGACTAGCTGTTCCGAGTGACGCTGAGGGACACGCACCCATGTGGAAGAAGAAATCTATATTTTGGGACCTACCCTACTGGAAAGACCTAGAGGTCCGCTCTTCGATCGACGTGATGCACGTGACGAAGAACCTTTGCGTGAACCTGCTAAGCTTCTTGGACGTGTATGGGAAGACAAAAGATACAGCTGAGGCACGGGAGGACCTGCAACGTTTGCATGAAAAAGACGGCATGCCTCCAAAGCAGTATGAAGGTCCTGCCAGCTGTGCTCTTACCAAAGAAGAGAAGGAAATCTTCTTTGAATGCCTGCTTAGTATGAAGGTCCCGACTGGCTTCTCGTCGAATATAAAAGGAATAATAAATATGGCAGAGAAAAAGTTTCAGAACCTAAAGTCTCATGACTGCCACGTGATTATGACGCAACTGCTTCCGGTTGCATTGAGGGGGCTTCTACCGAAAAACGTCCGATTAGCCATTGTGAAGCTATGTGCATTCCTCAATGCAATATCTCAGAAGGTGATCGATCCAGAAATCATACCGAGGCTAAGGAGTGATGTGGTGCAATGTCTTGTCAGTTTCGAGCTGGTGTTCCCACCATCCTTCTTCAATATCATGACGCACGTTCTAGTTCATCTAGTTGACGAGATTGTCATTCTGGGCCCCGTATTTCTACACAATATGTACCCCTTTGAGAGGTTCATGGGAGTCCTAAAGAAATATGTCCGTAACCGCGCTAGGCCAGAAGGAAGCATCTCCATGGGCCATCAAACAGAGGATGTCATCGGGTTTTGTGTTGACTTCATTCCTGGCCTTAAGAAGATAGGTCTCCCTAAATCGCGGTATGAGGGGAGACTGACTGGAAAAGGCACGCTTGGAAAGGACTCAAAAATATGCAGGGACGGATATTCTTGGTCTCAAGCCCACTACACAGTTCTACAGAACTCTACCTTGATGACCCCGTATGTCGATGAACACAAGAACAGTCTGCGCTTCAAACACCCGGAGCAGTGCGACGACTGGATTACATGTGAACACATCAGGACTTTCAGCAGTTGGTTGGAAGCACGTATCAGAGGTGACAACACTGTTTGTGATGAGCTGTACTTGTTATCCAGGGGACCATCTTTGACTGTATTGATTTGGAAAGGATACGAGATAAATGGGAATACATTTTACACGATTGACCAAGATCAAAAGAGCACCAACCAAAACAGCGGTGTCCGCTTTGATGCAACAACCGAGAGGGGAAAGGACACATATTATGGTTACATAGTGGACATATGGGAACTTGACTACGGACATGATTTTAAGGTCCCTTTGTTTAAGTGCAAATGGGTCAATCTGTCAGGAGGCGGGGTACAGGTAGACCCACAGTACGGAATGACAATAGTGGATCTGAAAAATTTTGGGTACACTGACGAACCGTTCGTCCTAGCCAATGATGTGGCACAGGTTATCTATGTGAAGGACATGTCCAGTAGACCGAGAAAGAGAAAAGATAAGGAAGCAAATACATCATACGATGAGCCAAAGCGCCACATAGTTCTTTCAGGAAAAAGGGACATCGTGGGAGTGGAGGACAAGACAGACATGTCTGAAGATTATGAAAAGTTTCATGAAATTCCTCCCTTTAAAGTCAAGGCTGACCCCAGCATCCTGATAAACGATGAAGATTATCCATGGTTACGGCGCAATAAGCAAATGACACAAGCGAAGAAAAAGTGAAGACTTTCTCCCGCAACTATTATGATGATACCATGCCAACTTTGTAACTGACGAGTATGATACCATTGTTCGTTTTGTACATGCACATGCTATGTGTGGGTCAATTTATGATACCATGCCAACTTTCAACTTTTTCAGAGTTCATTTGAAATGCTTTAATGTCTTATGGTTCGGCCCTCGTAATAATTAAAAATAGCAACAATAAGTATTTTGTTGTAAGAAGAAACAAAATAAAATAAATAAAGCAAGAAAGAAAACAAAAAAAAGTGTTTTCAAATTTGAAAAGTAATGGCACTAACAGAAAGTTTATAATTTTCCTAAAACTAAAAGCAAAAAAGAATTAAAAATAAAGCAAAAAACAAAAGAAAATAAATAATGCAGAAAACAAAACAAAAAACAACAATAAGTATTTTGTTGTAAGTAGAAACAAAATAAAATAAATAAAGCAAGAAAGAAAACAAAAAAAAAGTGTTTTCAAATTTGAAAAGTAATGGCACTAACAGAAAGTTTATAATTTTCCTAAAACTAGAAGTAAAAAGAATTAAAAAATAAAGCAAAAAACAAAAAAAATAATGCAGAAAACAAAACAAAAAAACAACAATAAGTATTTTGTTGTAAGTAGAAACAAAATAAAATAAATAAAGCAAGAAAGAAAACAAAAAAAAGTGTTTTCAAATTTGAAAAGTAATGGCACTAACAGAATGTTTATAATTTTCCTAAAACTAAAAGCAAAAAGAATTAAAAAATAAAGCAAAAAACAAAAGAAAATAAATAATGCAGAAAACAAAACAAAAAAAATGGAAAAAAAATAAAAATAGCAACAATAAGTAAAGAAAACAAAAAACAAAAAAAAAGTGCCACCTACTGGGCCCCCACGGCCTGAATACGACTTGAATCCCTAATTTGGGCCAGGATTCAGGCCCGCAGAAGGCCCAGAAGGCCCATCGGGCAAAGCAGTAGCAAGTAGGCCCATAAGCCTGCAGTAGAGAGGAGTTCAAGAGGGGAGCGGCAGTGGGGCTTATAAACCACTGCGCTCCCCTCTCAACTAGCAAGGTGGGACTAAATTTTGGCCCCGATGCGGGCAGCACAGGGGCCTTTGGTCCCGGTTGGTGGCACCAACCGGGACTAAAGGGGGGACTTTAGTCCCGGTTGGTGGTACCAACCGGGACCAAAGGCCGCAGCTTCCCGCCCTTTGGGCTGCCGAAAAAGAGGCCTTTGGTCCCGGTTGGTGGCACCAACCGGGACTAAAGGGGGCATTAGTCCCGGTTGGTGCCACCAACCGGGACCAATACTCCTTGTATATAAGTAGCACTTCGCAGTTTTGCAGAGTTCATCGCCACCAGTTGCCCCCCCGACGACGCCGAACACATCGACGCCGCCAGGCTGCCCGACGCCGCCCGCCGCCCCCGCCGTCGCCGTCGCCGTCGCCCACGCCCGTCGTCGTCGCCGTCCTCCCCGAGCCCGCGCCGTCCTCCCCGAGCCCGCGCCCGCCGTCGTCGCCGCCGCCCGCCCCCGCGCCCTGCGCCCCGAGCCCCTGCCCCGTCGCCGTCACCCACCCCCGCGCGCCGCCACCGCTGTGAGCCGCCGCGCCGCACCGGCTCTATTTTTTCTTTCATTTTTATTAGTTTTATTTTTTTGTTCAATGTATATATATATATGTGTGTGTGTGTGTATGTATGTGGCTATATATATATGCGGCTCTGTTTTTTTTCATTTTTATTAGTTTAGTTTTTTTGTTTATATATATATATATATATATATATATATATATATATATATATAATGTATATGTGTATGTATGTGGCTATTGTTGGGGAACGTAGCAGAAATTCAAAATTTTCCTACGTGTCACCAAGATCTATCTATGGAGAGACTAGCAACGAGGGGAAGGAGAGTGCATCTACATACCCTTGTAGATCGCTAAGCGGAAGCGTTCAAGTGAACGGGGTTGATGGAGTCGTACTCGTCGTGATTCAGATCACCGATGATCATAGTACCGAACGGACGGCACCTCCGCGTTCAACACACGTACAGCCCGACGATGTCTCCCATGCCTTGATCCAGCAAGGAGAGAGGGAGAGGTTGAGGAAGACTCCATCCAGCAGCAGCACAACGGCGTGGTGGTGATGGAGGAGCGTGGCAATCCTGCAGGGCTTCGCCAAGCACCTACGGGAGAGGAGGAGGTGTCACGGGAGGGAGGGAGGCGCCAGGGGCTCAGGTCTGGATGCCCTCCCTCCCCTCCACTATATATAGGGGCAAGGGAGAGGGGGGAGGCGCAGCCTTGCCCCTTCCTCCAAGGAAGGTGTGCGGCCAAGAGGGGGGGTGGAGTCCATCCTCCCCAAGGCACCTCGGAGGTGCCTTCCCCCTTGAGGACTCTTCCCTCTAGGGTTAGCTAGGCTCATGGGCCTCTTGGGGCTGGTGCCCTTGGCCCATGTAGGCCAAGGCACACCCCCTACAGCCCATGTGGCCCCCTGGGGCAGGTGGCCCCACCCGGTGGGCCCCCGGGACCCTTCCGGTGGTCCCGGTACAATACCGATGACCTCGAAACTTGTCCCGATGGCCGAAACAGGACTTCCTATATATAAATCTTTACCTCCGGACCATTCCGAAACTCCTCGTGACGTCCGGGATCTCATCCGGGACTCCGAACAACATTCGGTAACCACATACAAGCTTCCTTTATAACCCTAGCGTCATCGAACCTTAAGTGTGTAGACCCTACGGGTTCGGGAGACATGCAGACATGACCGAGATGTTCTTCGGTCAATAACCAACAGCGGGATCTGGATACCCATGTTGGCTCCCACATGTTCCACGATGATCTCATCGGATGAACCACGATGTCAAGGACTTAATCAATCCCGTATACAATTCCCTTTGTCTATCGGTACGATACTTGCCCGAGATTCGATCGTCGGTATCCCAATACCTTGTTCAATCTCGTTACCGGCAAGTCTCTTTACTCGTTCCGTAACACATCATCCCGTGATCAACCCCTTGGTCACATTGTGCACATTATGATGATGTCCTACCGAGTGGGCCCAGAGATACCTCTCCGTTTACACGGAGTGACAAATCCCAGTCTCGATTCGTGCCAACCCAACAGACACTTTCGGAGATACCTGTAATGCACCTTTATAGCCACCCAGTTACGTTGTGACGTTTGGTACACCCAAAGCATTCCTACGGTATCCGGGAGTTGCACAATCTCATGGTCTAAGGAAAAGATACTTGACATTAGAAAAGCTTTAGCATACGAACTACATGATCTTGTGCTAGGCTTAGGATTGGGTCTTGTCCATCACATCATTCTCCTAATGATGTGAGCCCGTTATCAACGACATCCAATGTCCATGGTCAGGAAACCGTAACCATCTATTGATCAACGAGCTAGTCAACTAGAGGCTCACTAGGGACATGGTGTTGTCTATGTATCCACACATGTATCTGAGTTTCCTATTAATAAAATTATAGCATGGATAATAAACGATTATCATGAACAAGGAAATATAATAATAACTAATTTATTATTGCCTCTAGGGCATATTTCCAACAGCTATGTGTATGTAATGTTTAAAAATTGTTCAGATTATGTTTTTGTTGATATATGTATTTATTGTTCATATGTGTATTAATGTTTTCATATATGCAAAAGATAGATTTTTAGAAAAGTTATGTTTTTTTCTGTTCATAGATTTTTTTGTTGATATTAATTATTGTAGAATATGCAAATGTTTGTATATTCATATGAACAATGCATTAGGCAAAACCTTTGTTTTTTTTCGAAATTTTCTATTTGAACATTTTTTTTAAAAACAAGCAATACTAAAAGAATGAGAGGAAAAAGGAAAATAAGAAGAGGAAGAAAGGAGAAAAAGAGGAGTGGAAGAAGAGGAGAAATAAATAAGAAGAGGAAAAAAGAAGAAAAAGAAGAGGAGAAGAAGAAAGGAATAGAGGAGAAAGAAGAAATTCCATTTTTTCTTCTTCTCCTCTAATCCTTTCTTCTTCTCCTCTTTTTTTCTTCTTTTACTTCTTCTTCTTCTTCCTTCTTCCTTCTTCCTCTTTTCTTCCTTTTCCTTAATTATTTTCCTTTCTCGAGGGAGAAGAAGAAAAAGAATAGGAGAAGAAGAAAGAAAGGAAAGGAGAAAGAAGAAACTTCAACACGAGGGGGTGGTACCGATACCCCCTCCCCGATAACATTATTTTCCCATGTATATGTATGTCGCGTCGTTGTCGATATAACCCCCTCTAGATACAACTGTAGCACCCCCCTCGGCCCTCTCGCTCGACCAAAACTCTCGAGGACACCCAATAGTTCTTCAATCAAAAGGCCCTCGATAAATTAATGGTCTTTTGCTACTGCCTGTAAGTACTATTTCTGTCATTAGTCTGTATATATAGCTCGGCTCTTTCATTGCATGTATTTATAATTAATTATCCTCAATATATTATGCAGATTGAAGATCGTTAGTGCAAACAAATGAAATCTATGATATTGGGTTCATTAACACAAATATCATAGATGTATTTCTGGTTAAAAAGCGTGTCGAAGAGGCCGAGGACAACTTGCTACAATCATTGATCAAAAATCAAAACAAAGATACCATACTCTTTCCTTACAACGGCCCGTGAGTGTTACTGTCGTGTGCATATTCGGTTTTCCTTATTACTCGAGCGAGGTTAATGTAATTGATGAGTTATGCATGCGTGCAGGTACCACTATATTCTTCTGGAGATTAAGCTTGAGCGTGGACTAGTAACCGTCTTAGACTCCAGACGGAAAGATCCCAGCACCTATGCGGACATGACTGAAATGCTCAGCAAGTAAGTTCAATCGATCATTATCGCACCATATCGGCAACTTTTTGTTCATTTCCTGATATCTCAAGTAATAATAATTATTTTCTTTGTCTTGCAGGGTTTGGAAACAGTTCACCGCACAAGCTCCGGGACTGCCGAAGGAGCTGCGATATGTATACCCGAAAGTAAGTACTACTGGCGCGCATCTCCCGTTGATTCTATAGCTATACTTTCATCAATGCCATTTATATAATGCTTCATTATCAGTTTGATTGACCTCTATTTCTCGTAAAGTGCTTGTGGCAGGAGGAAGGGAATGATTTCTGTGGATACTATGTGTGCGAGTTCATCCACAACGCGACTTTGAGAAACAAGCGGGGCTACTCTAGAAGACAATATGAAGTGCGTAAGCAATATTCACAATTTCATTTTATTACACCATCATTTCTGTTGAGTTTCATTCATATATATGTATTAATTAACCCCCTTCTTCAAATTAATTAGACGTGGCAGATGCGGGATGAACTCCTAGAACCAGATCGCATGAAAGCAATTCAAGAGGAATTGGCGGGATTCTTTCTTGAACACGTCATCAGTAAAGCCGGAGAATACCATGTGGAACTTCAATTCAAATGCTAGTGGTTTGTAATTAAGAGATCTTATATAGATTGTACATGTATGTAGCTAGTAAAACTTGTTGTTCGACCAATCTCTCGGAGAAGGAGAGGTCGATCGATCACTTCTCTCGGTATGCATGACGAACTTCTGTACTGAATGGTTCTCTCGATCACTTATGTATATATACTACGTAGCGTCGACCAAGCACGGACATAAGAGAGGACACTTCTCTCTATTAATTAGCTAGCTAACACAATATACGAAACACCTAAATTAACCCCCCAAAACCCCCAACCCCCCTCCTTTCAAAAAAAAAACCAAAAACCCCAGCCACTGGAATGCAGACACGTGGATGCCTTTTGGTCCCGGTTGGAGCCACCAACCGGGACCAAAGGCCCCTGACTGGGCTCGGCGCACAGGGCCACGTGGAGGCACATTGGTCCCGGTTCGTGTTTGAACCGGGACTAATGGGTTGAGGTATTAGTAACGACCCATTAGTCCCGGTTCCCGAACCGGGACTAAAGGCCCTTACGAACCGGGACTAATGGGTGGTTTTCTACTAGTGTCAGTTGAGGTGGGGTGGAAATCACATATGAGGGTGAGCAGTCGGCACTTCGTATTTTCAGGAGCTGCTCGCTAAAAGCACCTCTTTTTTTAAACTAGATGATACCCCGTGCCATGTAGGGGAACGTTGCATAAAATAAAAAATTTCCTACGTTCACCAAGATCAATCTATGAGTTCATCCAGCAACGAGAGAGGGGAGTGCATCTACATACCCTTGTAGACCGCGAGCGGAAGTGTTCAAGAGAACGGAGTTGAGGGAGTCATTCACGTCGTGATCCAAATCACCGGAGATCCTAGCGCCGAACGGACGGCACCTCCATGTTCAACACATGTACGGTCAGCATGATGTCTCCTCATTCTTGATGCAGCAAGGGGGGAGGATAGGTTGATGAAGATCCAGCAGCACGACGGCGTGGTGGTGGATGCAGTAGGGATCCGGCAGGGCTTCGCCAAGCGTCTGCGGGAGGGAGAGGTGTAGCAAGGGGGAAGGGAGGCGCCAAGATGCAGGGTCTGGCTGCCCTCCCTCCCCCTCCTTTATATAGGGTCCCCAGGGGGCGCCGGCCCTAGGAGATGGGATCTCCTAGGGGGGGCGGCGGCCAAGGGGGAAACTTGCCCCCCAAGGCAAGTGGAGGCGCCCCCTCCCCTAGGGTTCCCAACCCTAGGCAGGGGGGCCCAAGGGGGGGGGCGCACCAGCCCATCAAGGGCTGGTTCCCCTCCCACTTCAGCCCACGGGGCCCTCCGGGATAGGTGGCCCCACCCGGTGGACCCCCGGGACCCTTCCGGTGGTCCCGGTACAATACAGGTGACCCCCGAAACTCTCCCGATGGCCGAAACAGCACTTCCTATATATATTTCTTCACCTCCGGACCATTCCGGAACTCCTCGTGACGTCCGGGATCTCATCCGGGACTCTGAACAACTTTAGGTTTGCTGCATACTAATATCTCTACAACCCTAGCGTCACCGAACCTTAAGTGTGTAGACCCTACGGGTTCGGGAGATATGCAGACATGACCGAGATGCCTCTCTGGTCAATAACCAACAGCGGGATCTGGATACCCATGTTGGCTCCTACATACTCCTCGATGATCTCATCAGATGAACCACGATGTCGAGGATTCAATTAACCCCGTATTCAATTCCCTTTGTCAATCGGTACTTTACTTGCCCGAGACTCGATCGTCGGTATCCCAATACCGTTTAGTCTCGTTACCGGCAAGTCACTTTACTCGTATCGTAATGCATGATCCCGTGACCAGACACTTGGTCACATTGAGCTCATTATGATGATGCATTACCGAGTGGGCCCAGAGATACTTCTCTGTCATACGGAGTGACAAATCCCAGTCTTGATTCGTGCCAACCCAACAGACACTTTCGGAGATACCCGTAGTGCACCTTTATAGCCACCCAATTACGTTGTGACGTTTGGTACACCCAAAGCACTCCTACGGTATCCGGGAGTTGCACAATCTCATGGTCTAAGGAAATGATACTCGACAATTGGAAAAGCTCTAGCTAAACGAACTACACGATCTTTGAGCTATGCTTAGTATCGGGTCTTGTCCATCACATCATTCTCCCAATGATGTGATCCCGTTATCAATGACATCCAATGCCCATAGTTAGGAAACCATGACTATCTGTTGATCAACGAGCTAGTCAACTAGAGGCTCACTAGGGACTTGTTGTGGTCTATGTATTCACACGTGTATTACGATTTCTGGATTACACAGTTATAGCATGAATAATAGACAATTATCATGAACACAGAAATATAATAATAACCATCTATTATTGCCTCTAGGGCATATTTCCAACATGCCATGCCGCGGAAATTCTTGGCAAATTTTAGAGATGTGATTTTTTTTAGAAAAGGAGGATGACCCCCGGCCTCTGCATCTGGGAGATGCATGCGGCCACTTTATTGATTATTCTCGAGGACCTTACAAAGTATTACAACAATGTGTCTGAATCCACCATCTTGGCAACACATGCTGCTACTCCTATCCAAAATGATGAAGGGGTGCTAGCTGGGCCACTACCCAAACCACTCACCTAAGCCTAACATCAAAAGCCGGAAGCCGAAACATATTCGGAAGCCCCAGCCGAGCCACATACCGGGTCTGGGCACAATCCGGTCAGACGCACTTGTGTGTCGTCGCCGCCATCTTCCACAGGTCCGTCTTCAGATCATATTGGTTATTTTGAACCTATAGGTTCTTCATCCCTAAACCACCGAATTTTTTTGGCGTACACACATTTTTTCACGCAATCAGGCATTTAGCTCCCGAGCAGGCGTCCTCACCAGCCCCAAAAAAAGATCTTCTCAGGGGATCAATAAGCTTTAGGGTTTTCTTGGGGATTCAAAAAACAGACATAAAGTACGTAAGAATGGAGTCGAGGACTGCGGAGATGAGTATGAGACGATCGCCCCTGTCTAGTAGCTTTGCGCGCTAGCCGGTGAGGTTTGCGAGTACATTCAATCAGTGGGGCGAATGCATTGGATGATGGCTTGGTCGGGGCGAGGGGGAGGCCGAGGTAGGTTTGAGGAAGGGAGTCACGTGTGCAATCCATGGTTAGGGCAATGCTGGCAGCTAGGGTTTCATTTGTATGCAGGGTTGCTAGGGTGGTTTTGGAGAAGTTTATGGTGAGGCCAGTAGCCTGGGCAAAGTGCTGGAGTCTATTCTTGAGTGTGGCAGCAGCGGTGGGGGAGGCAGCTGTTGGGGAACGTAGTAATTTCAAAAAAATTCCTACGCACACGCAAAATCATGGTGATGCATAGCAACAAGAGGGGAGAGTGTTGTCCACGTACCCTCGTAGACCGTAAGCGGAAGCGTTATGACAATGCGGTTGATGTAGTCGTACGTCTTCACGATCCGACCGATCCAAGCACCGAACGTACGGCACCTCCGAGTTCAGCACACGTTCAGCTCGATGACGATCCCCGGACTCCGATCCAGCAGGGTGTTGGGGATGAGTTCCTTCAGCACGACGGCGTGGTGACGATGATGATGTTCTACCGACGCAGGGCTTTGCCTAAGCACCGCAACGATATGACCGAGGTGGAATATGGTGGAGGGGGGCACCGCACACGGCTAAGGAACGATCACGAAGATCAACTTGTGTGTCTAGAGGTGCCCCCCCTGCCCCGTATATAAAGGTGGGAGGGAGGAGGTGCGGCCGGCCCCTAGGGGTGCGCCTGGAGGAGTCCTACTCCCACCCGGAGTAGGACTCCCCCCTCTTGCCTTGGTGGAGGAGGAAAGGGGGAGGGGAAAGAGGAAAGGGGGGCGCCCCACCTTCCTTATCCTATTTGGACCAGGGGGAGGGGCGCGCGGCCTGCCCTGGCCAGCCCTCCTCTTCTCCCTCATGGCCCATGTAGGCCCATTAACCCCCGGGAGGATTCCGGTAACCCCCCGGTACTCCGGTAAAATCCCGATTTCACCCGGAACGATTCCGATATCCAAATATAGGCTTCCAATATATCAATCTTTATGTCTCAACCATTTCGAGACTCCTCGTCATGTCCGTGATCACATCCGGGACTCCGAACAATCTTCGGTACATCAAAACTTATAAACTCATAATAAAACTGTCATCGTAACGTTAAGCGTGCGGACCCTACGGGTTCGAGAACTATGTAGACATGCCCTAGAACTATTCTCGGTCAATAACCAATAGAGGAACCTAGATGCTCATATTGGCTCCTACATATTCTACGAAGATCTTTATCGGTCAAACCGCATAACAACATACGTTGTTCCCTTTGTCATCGGTATGTTACTTGCCCGAGATTCGATCGTCGGTATCCAATACCTAGTTCAATATCGTTACCGGCAAGTCTCTTTACTCGTTACTTAATGCATCATTCCGTAACTAACTCATTAGCTACATTGCTTGCAAGGCTTATAGTGATTTGCATTACCGAGAGGGCCCAGAGATACCTCTCCGACAATCGGAGTGACAAAACCTAATCTCGAAATACGCCAACTCAACATGTACCTTCGGAGACACCTGTAGAGCTCCTTTATAATCACCCAGTTACGTTGTGACGTTTGGTAGCACACAAAGTGTTCCTCCGGTAAACGGGAGTTGCATAATCTCATAGTTATAGGAACTTTGTATAAGTCATGAAGAAAGCAATAGCAACATACTAAATGATCAAGTGCTAAGCTAACGGAATGGGTCAAGTCAATCACATCATTCTCCTAATGATGTGATACCGTTAATCAAATGACAACACATGTCTATGGCTAGGAAACATAACCATCTTTGATTAATGAGCTAGTCAAGTAGAGGCATACTAGTGACATTATGTTTGTCTATGTATTCACACATGTATCATGTTTCCGGTTAATACAATTCTAGCATGAATAATAAACTTTTATCATGATATGAGGAAATAAATAATAACTTTATTATTGCCTCTAGGGCATATTTCCTTCAGTCTCCCACTTGCACTAGAGTCAATAATCTAGATTACACAGTAATGATTATAACACCCATGGAGTCTTGGTGCTGATCATGTTTTGCTCGTGGAAGAGGCTTAGTCAATGGGTCTGCAACATTCAGATCGGTATGTATCTTGCAAATCTCTATGTCTCCCACCTAGACTTGGTCCTGGATGGAATTGAAGCGTCTCTTGATGTGCTTGGTCCTCTTGTGAAATCTGGATTCCTTTGCCAAGGCAATTGCACCAGTATTGTCACAGAAGATCTTCATTGGTCCCCATGCACTAGGTATGACACCTAGATCAGAAATGAACTCCTTCATCCAGACCCCTTCATTTGCTGCTTCCGAAGTAGCTATGTACTCCGCTTCGCATGTAGATCCTGCCACGACGCTTTGTTTAGAACTGCACCAACTTACAGCTCCACCATTTAATAAAAACACGTATCCGGTTTGCGATTTAGAATCATCTGGATCAGTGTCAAAGCTTGCATCGACGTAACCATTTACGACTAGCTCTTTGTCACCTCCATAAACGAGAAACATATCCTTAGTCCTTTTCAGGTATTTCAGGATGTTCTTGACCGCTGTCCAGTGATCCACTCCTGGATTACTTTGGTACCTCCCTGCTAAGCTTATTGCTAAGCATACGTCAGGTCTGGTACACAGCATTGCATACATGATAGAGCCTATGGCTGAAGCATAGGGAACATCTTTCATTTTCTCTCTATCTTCTGCTGTGGTCGGGCATTGAGTCTGACTCAACTTCACACCTTGTAATACAGGCAAGAACCCTTTCTTTGCCTGATCCATTTTGAACTTCTTCAAAACTTTATCAAGGTATGTGCTTTGTGAAAGTCCAATTAAGCGTCTTGATCTATCTCTATAGATCTTGATGCCCAATATGTAAGCAGCTTCACCGAGGTCTTTCATAGAAAAACTTTTATTCAAGTATCCCTTTATGCTATCCAGAAATCTATATCATTTCCAATTAATAATATGTCATCTACATATAATATCAGAAATGCTATAGAGCTCCCACTCACTTTCTTGTAAATACAGGCTTCTCCAAAAGTCTGTATAAAACCATATGCTTTGATCACACTATCAAAGCGTTTATCCAACTCCGAGATGCTTGCACCAGTCCGTAAATGGATCGCTGGAGCTTGCACACTTTGTTAGCACCTTTTGGATCAACAAAACCTTCTGGTTGCATCATATACAACTCCTCTTCCGAAAATCCATTCAAGAATGCAGTTTTGACATCCATTTGCCAAATTTCATAATCATAAAATGCAGCAATTGCTAACATGATTCGGACAGACTTAAGCGTCGCTACGGGTGAGAAAGTCTCATCGTAGTCAACCCCTTGAACTTGTCAAAAACCTTTCGCAACAAGTCGAGCTTTGTAGACAATTAGATTACCATCAGCGTCAGTCTTCTTCTTAAAAATCCATTTATTCTCAATGGCTTGCCGATCATCGGGCAAGTCAACCAAAGTCCATACTTTGTTCTCATACATGGATCCCATATCAGATTTCATGGCTTTTAGCCATTTTGCGGAATCTGGGCTCATCATCGCTTCCTCATAGTTCGTAGGTTCGCCATGGTCAAGTAACATGACTTCCAGAATAGAATTACCGTACCACTCTGGTGCGGATCTTACTCTGGTAGACCTACGAGGTTTAGTAGAAACTTGATCTGAAGTTTCATGATCAATATCATTAGCTTCCTCACTAATTGGTGTAGTTGTCACAGGAACCGGTTCTTGTGATGGACTACTTTCCAATAAGGGAGCAGGTACAGTTACCTCATCAAGTTCTACTTTCCTCCCACTCACTTCTTTCGAGAGAAACTCCTTCTCTAGAAAGGATCCGAATTTAGCAACGAAAATCTTGCCCTCAGATCTGTGATAGAAGGTGTACCCAATAGTCTCTTTTGGGTATCCTATGAAGACACAATTCTCCGATTTGGGTTCGAGCTTATCTGGTTGAAGTTTCTTTACATAAGCATCGCAGCCCCAAACTTTAAGAAATGACAACTTTGGTTTCTTGCCAAACCACAGTTCATAAGGCGTCGTCTCAACGGATTTTGATGGTGCCCTATTTAACGTGAATGCGGCTGTCTCTAAAGCATAACCCCAAAACGATAGCGGTAAAGCAGTAAGAGACATCATAGATCGCACCATATCTAGTAAAGTACGATTACAACGTTCGGACACACCATTTCATTGTGGTGTTCCGGGTGGCGTGAGTTGTGAAACTATTCCACATTGTTTCAAATGTAAACCAAACTCGTAACTCAAATATTCTCCTCCACGATCAGATCGCAGGAATTTTATTTTCTTGTTACGATGATTTTCCACTTCACTCTGAAATTCTTTGAACTTTTCAAATGTTTCAGACTTGTGTTTCATTAAGTAGATATACCCATATCTGCTTAAATCATCTGTGAAGGTGAGAAAATAACGATACCCGCCGCGAGCCTCAATATTCATTGGACCACATACATCAGTATGTATGATTTCCAACAAATCAGTTGCTCGCTCCATAGTTCCGGAGAACGGCGTTTTAGTCATCTTGCCCATGAGGCACGGTTCGCAAGTACCAAGTGATTCATAATCAAGTGATTCCAAAAGTCCATCAGTATGGAGTTTCTTCATGCGCTTTACACCGATATGACCTAAACGGCAGTGCCACATATAAGTTGCACTATCATTATCAACTCTACATCTTTTGGCTTCAACATTATGAATATGTGTATCACTACTATCGAAATTCAATAAAAATAGACCACTCTTCAAGGGTGCATGACCATAAAAGATATTACTCATATAAATAGAACAACCATTATTCTCTGATTTAGATGAATAACCGTCTCGCATCAAACAAGATCTAGATATAATGTTCATGCTCAAGGCTGGCACCAAATAACAATTATTTAGGTCTAAAACTAATCCCGATGGTAGATGTAGAGGTAGCGTGTCGACTGCGATCACATCGACTTTGTAACCATTTCCCACGCGCATCATCACCTTGTCCTTAGCTAATCTTTGCTTAATCCGTAGTCCCTATTTCGTGTTGCAAATATTAGCAACAAAACCAGTATCAAATACCCAGGTACTACTGCGAGCATTAGTAAGGTACACATCAATAACATGTATATCACATATACCTTTGTTCACTTTGCCATCCTTCTTATCTGCCAAATACTTGGGACAGTTCCGCTTCCAGTGACCAGTCTGCTTGCAGTAGAAGCACTCAGTCTCAGGCTTAGGTCCAGACTTGGGTTTCTTCACTTGAGCAGCAACTTGTTTGCTGTTCTTCTTGAAGTTCCCCTTCTTCTTCTCTTTGCCGTTTTTCTTGAAACTGGTGGTCTTATTAACCATCAACACTTGATGCTCCTTCTTGATTTCTACCTCCGTAGCTTTTAGCATTGCGAAGAGCTTGGGAATAGTCTTGTCCATCCCTTGCATATTATAGTTCATCACGAAGCTCTTGTAGCTTGATGGCAATGATTGAAGAATTCTGTCAATGACACTATCATCAGGAAGATTAACTCCCAGTTGAATCAAGTGATTATTATACCCAGACATTTTGAGTATGTGTTCACTGACAGAACTGTTCTCCTCCATCTTACAGCTATAGAACTTATTGGAGACTTCATATCTCTCAATCCGGGCATTTGCTTGAAATATTAACTTCAACTCCTGGAACATCTCATATGCTCCATGACGTTCAAAACGTCGTTGAAGACCCGGTTCCAAGCCGTAAAGCATGGCGCACTGAACTATCGAGTAGTCATCAGCTTTGCTCTGCCAGACGTTCTTAACGTCGTCAGTTGCATCAGCAGCAGGCCTGGCACCCAGCGGTGCTTCCAGGACGTAATTCTTCTGTGCAGCAATGAGGATAATCCTCAGGTTACGGACCCAGTCCGTGTAATTGCTACCATCATCTTTCAACTTTGCTTTCTCAAGGAACGCATTAAAATTCAACGGAACAACAACACGAGCCATCTATCTAGAACAAACATAGACAAGCAAAATACTATCAGGTACTAAGTTCATGATAAATTTAAGTTCAATTAATCATATTACTTAAGAACTCCCACTTAGACAGACATCTCTCTAGTCATCTAAGTGATCACGTGATCCAAATCAACTAAACCATGTCCGATCATCACGTGAGATGGAGTAGTTTCAATGGTGAACATCACTATGTTGATCATATCTACTATATGATTCACGTTTGACCTTTCGGTCTCCGTGTTTCGAGGCCATATCTGTATATGCTAGGCTCGTCAAGTTTAACCTGAGTATTCCGCGTGTGCAACTGTTTTGCACCCGTTGTATTTGAACATAGAGCCTATCACACTCGATTATCATGTGGTGTCTCAGCACGAAGAACTTTCGCAACGGTGCATACTCAGGGAGAACACTTCTTGATAATTTTAGTGAGAGATCATCTTAAAATGCTACCGTCAATCAAAGCAATATAAGATGCATAAAGGATAAACATCACATGTAATCAATATAAGTGATATGATATGGCCATCATCATCTTGTGCTTGTGATCTCCATCTCCGAAGCACCGTCGTGATCACCATCGTCACTGGCGCGACACCTTGATCTCCATCGTAGCATCGTTGTCGTTACGCCATCTATTGCTTCTACGACTATCGCTATCGCTTAGTGATAAAGTAAATCAATTACAGGGCGTTTGCATTTCATACAATAAAGCGACAACCATATGGCTCCAGCCAGTTGCCGATAACTTCGGTTACAAAACATGATCATCTCATACAATAAAATATAGCATCACGTCTTGACCATATCACATCACAACATGCCCTGCAAAAACAAGTTAGATGTCCTCTACTTTGTTGTTGCAAATTTTACGTGGCTGCTACGGGCTGAGCAAGAACCGTTCTTACCTACGCAACCAAACCACAACGATAGTTCGTCAAGTTAGTGCTGTTTTAACCTTCGCAAGGACCGGGCATAGCCACACTCGGTTCAACTAAAGTGAGAGAGACAGACACCCGCCAGTCACCTTTAAGCACGAGTGCTCGCAACGGTGAAACCCGTCTCGCGTAAGCGTACGCGTAATGTTGGTCCGGGCCGCTTCATCTCACAATACCGCTGAACCAAAGTATAACATGCTGGTAAGCAGTATGACTTGTATCACCCACAACTCACTTGTGTTCTACTCGTGCATATAACATCAACGCATAAAACCTAGGCCCGGATGCCACTGTTGGGGAACGTAGTAATTTCAAAAAAATTCCTACGCACACGCAAGATCATGGTGATGCATAGCAACGAGAGGGGAGAGTGTTGTCCACGTACCCTCGTAGACCGTAAGTGGAAGCGTTATGACAACGCGGTTGATGTAGTCGTACGTCTTCACGATCCGACCGATCCAAGCAGCGAACGTACGGCACCTCCGAGTTCAGCACACGTTCAGCTCGATGACGATCCCCGGACTCCGATCCAGCAGGGTGTCGGGGATGAGTTCCGTCAGCACGACGGCGTGGTGACGATGATGATGTTCTATCGACGCAGGGCTTCACCTAAGCACCGCAACGATGTGACCGAGGTGGAATATGGTGGAGGGGGGCACCGCGCACGGCTAAGGAACGATCACGAAGATCAACTTGTGTGTCTAGAGGTGCCCCCTGCCCCCGTATATAAAGGAGGGAGGGAGGAGGTGCGGTCGGCCCCTAGGGGTGCTCCTGGAGGAGTCCTACTCCCACCGGGAATAGGACTCCCCCCTCTTGCATTGGTGGAGAAGGAAAGAGGGGAGGGGAAAGAGGAAAGGGGGCGCCGCCCCCCCTTCCTTGTCCTATTCGGACTAGGGGGTGAGGGGGCGCGCGGCCTGCCCTGGCCGGCCCTCCTCTTCTCCCTCATGGCCCATGTAGGCCCATTAACCCCCGGGAGGGTTCCGGTAAGCCCCCAGTACTCCGGTAAAATCCCGATTTCACCCGGAATGATTCCAATATCCAAATATAGGCTTCCAATATATCAATCTTTATGTATCGACCATTTCGAAACTCCTCGTCATGTCCGTGATCACATCCGGGACACTGAACAATCTTCGGTACATCAAAACTTATAAACTCATAATAAAACTGTCATCGTAACGTTAAGCGTGCGGACCCTACGGGTTCGAGAACTATGTAGACATGACCTAGAACTATTCTCGGTCAATAACCAATAGTGGAACCTAGATGCTCATATTGGCTCCTACATATTCTACGAAGATCTTTATCGGTCAAACCGCATAACAACATACGTTGTTCCCTTTGTCATCGGTATGTTACTTGCCCGAGATTCGATCATCGGTATCCAATACCTAGTTCAATCTCGTTACCGGCAAGTCTCTTTACTCGTTACGTAATGCATCATTCCGTAACTAACTCATTAACTACATTGCTTGCAAGGCTTATAGTGATGTGCATTACCGAGAGGGCCCAGAGATACCTCTCCGACAATCGGAGTGACAAAACCTAATCTCGAAATACGCCAACTCAACATGTACCTTCGGAGACACCTATAGAGCTCCTTTATAATCACTCAGTTACGTTGTGACGTTTGGTAGCATACAAAGTGTTCCTCCGGTAAACGGGAGTTGCATAATCTCATAGTTATAGGAACTTTGTATAAGTCATGAAGAACGCAATAGCAACATACTAAATGATCAAGTGCTAAGCTAACGGAATGGGTCAAGTCAATCACATCATTCTCTTAATGATTTGATCCCGTTAATCAAATGACAACACATGTCTATGGCTAGGAAACATAACCATCTTTGATTAATGAGCTAGTCAAGTAGAGGCATACTAGTGACATTATGTTTGTCTATGTATTCACACATGTATCATGTTTCCGGTTAATACAATTCTAGCATGAATAATAAACTTTTATCATGATATGAGAAAATAAATAATAACTTATTATTGCCTCTAGGGCATATTTCCTTCAGCAACAGCAATGATCAATGTGTCGTCAGCGTATTGAAGAATAGTAGGGGGGCAGGTGGGTGAAGATGGGATGGTGAAGATTAGGATCAGGGTTTTGAAGGATAAGTTGTTGTAGCAGATCGGCAACAATTAAGAAAAGGTAGGGGGAGGCCGGGTCTCCCTAGCGCAGCCCATTTTTACATGGAATCCATCGACATGGGATGGCGTTTAGGAGGATGGCAGTCTTGCCAGTGCTGAGCATATTTTGGCCTTGCTTGCATGGTTGTATTTCGTCTTGCTTCCTGCGAGAGGAAAATGATGAGGCCGGATGCCAATTTTGACATCTCTTCTCACCAAGAAATAATAATGCGCTTGCAAAACTTATCGTCACAATCAGTAGCCCCCGGAAATATTAAACCTAAGAATCATATATGCGTATACATAGGTGTATCAAATATTAGAGCTGGTTTGCAGAGTTTTTTTAGCTGTATTTGCAGAGTTTTCTTCTTCTTTTTTGAGCTGTGTTTGGAGAGTTGATTATGTGGCACTGGTGAGTCAGAAGAGCCAATGACAAGACTAAACCAAAATCAAGTGGGGTGTTTAGTGGTAGTGGGTCACTTAATGTATGGCGACAACCAGTCATGCATGGGGACGGATGCAATATAATTGAAGGATTGCAAGCACAAGATTTGATAAAATTATATACATATAGATCCTGTGGATATTACATGAGCTAGCATGGATCACGTGATGCGGCCATGAGAAAGCTTGCACTACCAGGTCAAAAGGGAAATCTTGCATTATCATGTTATTAAAAACTAGGTTGGCCAGGTTTGCACGTATTACAACTAATTAAGATATCGTAAGATTTGTTTCAGAAAATTGACCCCAAGGTGCTATAGATAGCTCCACGCCAAGTGGACATGTCAAAACCCAGACCTTAATCTTGACCATGAAATGCTATATCTGGAATAATAACAAGGCCTATACGTTCTTTTTTAAGTCAGACATGTTTAAGTTTAATGAGACACTAATAATGGCCTCTATAAATATACTATGAAGACATATTTCATGATATATGTACTGATATTTTATTGTAGCGGCCAATGTTAGTTTCTGTAAATGCGGTGAAACTTAAAAGGTTTGACTTGTGACAAAACCAATAGGTCTGACCATGCGGTGGTTATGGTTTGCATTTTTCAAATCATTCAAGAAAAACAATAGGCCTTATAAATCCGAATTTGAGGAGTAGGTTGAACAGGATGAATATCGAAAGAACGTGAAAGACTACAGAAAATAGGAGGACAATTGTATGACCTAAGTCGTACTATGGAGAATGTATTTCTTTTCGGGAGGACAATTGCGATGAAAGTATTGTTTCTTTTCGTTTTTTTGGAGGAAAAGCAATTTCCGATACCTGGCTTTTGAGAAAGCCCACCAGTAGATACAAAATATCGTTTGCATCCGTCTTTTTGCAAAATAGCTAGAGGAATTAACAACAGCAGCAGCAGCAGAAGAAGAAGAATATATTCCAGTGGCGCCCAACCAATGGACGTGATTAACCTGAAGCAGTTAGACTATTGGATAAGAATGAACTATTGTTTGAACACGTACGTCAGACAACGATGTCTCTCTTTTTCACTTTTATTATTTCCATTGCGAGGATGCCGACGCGTCTTTGGATCTTTTTGATACATGTTTCTTTCAGCCAATATATGGTTTCCCTACACGCTGAGCAGAGTCAATCAACGTGCATGCAGCCATTGTTGTCAAGGAAAGGTACCCCGCAAAAGAAAAAGGAAAGGAGAGGTAGAGGAAATTAAGTTCCCCGGTGAATTAGCTAGCAAAGCTGCTGTCACAAGTCACAGCAGTTCGCAAGCTACTACATATATGCAGCAAGATGCTGCCGCCTTATGTTAATGTAGCCGGCCGATCCCTGGAAGGTCACGACTATAAGAAAGTGACCTTGTTTGCCAAGAAGGTTGAATAGGGCTCGAGCATGCGCGCTATTCCTATCCGTAAGCAATAGTTCGACAACTTGTTTTGTAATGGGTGTATCATGATTACAACAGATTCAATCATTAAGTTATCGTCTATTGAGGTGGACATTCACATTATGAGTTTCTCAAAACTTATACATTTGTCCAGCTTATGCATGTTCGGTGTCCTACGATTTTATTCACGGTTCATAGAAGTCATGGGAGAATGTTGAGATAGAAAAGAGGAAAGCGGGAGCCGACGAATTCCAAGAACCTTGATGTAACTTTTAGTTTTACGGGGAATTTTATCATCTGTTTTCTGTTTTGGCTGGTTTGGTCCGACGCATGGTACTTTGTCTAAATATTAATCAATAAAGCTAGACTTTTGCTACATATTTGAGTCTCAAGTTAAGCAACATCTTTACACCATATGCCAGTATGTTATACTCCCTCCATTTTTATTTACTATGCATATTAGAGTTGACTGAAGTCAAACTTTGTAAAGTTTGACCAAGTTTATAGAAAACAATATAGACATTTATCATAATAAATCTATACGATGTGAAAATACATTTAATAATAAATCTAATGTTGTTGATTTGTTATTGTATATCTTAATATTTTTGTTTATAAACTTGGTCAAAGTTTGTAAAGCTTGACTTTGACCAAAGCTAATATGCAAACTAAATAAAAACGGAGGGAGTACGACCTTATCTAAAATACTATGATTTAAGGTCTCTTCATCCACAAGATTTTTGAAGGTATTTTGAAGGATTTCGGTCCCTATGAATGTTTTCTAGAACTTGGCCACTTTGTATTTGATTCGTCTCTTTTGGTATGGAACTTGGTACTCGATTCCAAGGAAAAGAAATTCTACGGCATGGAACCTATTTTTTTTCGAAAAGGGTGGTTCGCCCCGGCCTCTGCATCAGACAAGGGTTGAGGAATTGTCCGCAAATATTGTAGGCGTCGAGGACAGGTTGAACGAACGTTTGACTGCCAGCGACCGACAGCGCACTGATAGTCTACAAGTGGTGACTGAGAGTCTTAATCGTCTCACCGCAGCAGTTCAGCGCCTTCAGGCGAGAGATGTGGCACCCCGACAGTCCCGCTCACCTCGACAACGTCATGACCGCGACAACGATGATGATGGTGATTTTTCTGAGGATTCTGATGCCCGTGGAGGCTTACCTCACCGACCACGGCATGATGCTGGGGCTCACCGCCATGCTGGGCGGCGCCGTGACTATGGCGGCAATGGTGCCCACGAGGATGATGGTTTGGGTCGAATCAAGATAAACATACCTGAATTCTCTGGACGTTGTGCTGACCCGGAGAAATATTTGGAGTGGGAGATGCGCGTAAATCAGATTTTTGACGGTCACAACTACTCCGAAGAGAAGAAGGTTCGTGTTGCATCTATGGAACTTACAGAGTATGCTCTTGTATGGTGGGATAATAAGAACCGTACTCACGAGCGACCAGCGACATGGGCTGACATGAAGCGAATCATGCGGGAACGTTTTGTGCCTGCTTACTACACTCGCCAGCTTCATAGTAGACTGCGTCGTCTAGTGCAAGGTACAAAATCAGTTGATGAGTACTATAAGGAGATGCAAGTTTTGATGATCCGTACAGCTGTGCGTGAGTCTGCGGAGGCGACCATGGTACATTTCTTTGAGGGGTTAGAAGAAAAGATTCGCGACCGTGTTGATTTAATGCAATATAATGATATTCATGAGTTGCTTCATCAAGCGGAGCGTGCTGAACGTTGGGTATTGGAGAAGCAAGCTTCAGAAACTCGTCCAACTTACAACAGTGGGCGACGTGGTTCTTCTCCTACTGATGGTGGGTTTAGTTCTAAACCGACTCCTTCTTATAAGTTGGGAAGCACTGAACAGAGCAAAGTGGCGGCTGCACCCAAGGAGGTTTCTCAGGTTTCATCTAGTGCAACGTCATCGCATCACCGTAATATTATTTGCCACAAGTGTGAAGGACGTGGACACATGAAGCATGAATGTTCCAATCAACGAAGGGTTCTACTTGTTGATGCGGAATATATTTCAGAATCTGAAGATGAGACGCCTAAGTTAGAGGATGGAATCGAAAGAGGTCACGGTGATCCTATATTATATTATCCTCAAGATGATCCGGATATGAAAAGTTTGCTAGCACATAAGGTCCAGCGAGATGACAAGACCATTGTTGAACAAGGACAGCGGCGGAGTATTTTTCAAACTGCATGTACCATCAAGGGAGAAGTGTGCAAACTGATAATTGATGGCGGCAGTGCTAGCAACATGATTAGTAAGGATGTGGTGGAGTCTCTTTCTTTGCCAACATGGGAGCACCCAAAACCATACTATATGAAGTGGATCAATGATGTCGGCAAAGTGAAGGTAACTCACAGGGTGAAGGTTCCTTTTTCTGTTGATGGCTATGTTGATAAGGTGGAGTGCGATGTTATGCCACTACATGTTTGTCACCTTATTTTGGGGCGTCTGTGGCAGCATGATGTTAACGCTCTTCATCACGGACGAACAAACAGGTACACTTTTACGCATAAGGGTGAGTTCCATGCTATTCTTCCGAAAGATGCACAGAATATAAAGTGTATTGTAGAGGTGTTCAAGAAGAAATCAGTGAGGCCTAGGTCGAAACCGAGGACGGTTTCTTTTCAAGGAAGGGAGGATGATGCGACACCGTATACAGAGACTGATATTTTGTTGCTGGAGAAGTATGTCGTACCAGCTAAGCGCCGTGACAAAGGAAATCAAATTGTTACTGCTAGTTCTATGCATAAACAAAGTACGACCATGACGTGTTTAGCTTCGGAGGCGCAGGTACTACAGATTGGCACGTTCAAGTTTCAAATTGTTTCGAAGAAGGAAGTGGAGCCTACTTTCCGAACCCCATGCAACCTTGCTACGTTGGAAAAGATTTGAGCCAAAGTCAATCCTAAAGTTTAGCAGGTGCAGGCGTTTTCTTAGTTTCTCAATAGTACTAGTATGTTTTGTCCTTTTGTGATCAGTGTGCCGGATTTTTAAATTAGCTAATTAGTGATCAGTTAAAATAGGAGATAGAGTCTAGGTATTTTTTTTCTAGTCCATATCCTTTTAGTATCCAGCCAAGGAAACGAGTCGGACTTGGCCCGTGTGCCTGCGAGCACTATTTAAAGGCCAGGCCGGCCACGTACGAAGGCAGCTTTTGATTTTAGGTTATTTTCACCGATGAATAGATCGGCAAGTCGGGGTCTCTTGGAGCCGCCGCTGGATATCTGTTGAATTGCTATATTAAGGCTTTGTGAATCTGGTTTGAGATTGATTTTCTTTCAATTTCTGCTGATCTATTGAAGATCGTCCACGTACTTCCTTTGTTGGGTGTGCGTGTTGTTTTCGTGGTGATTGCATCTACAAGATCGCGAGCACCACGTCCTTTCAAGTCAAACAAATTGAGATCATCGCTGGACATCGTACCGTGAAAGATTGGGAAAATTAATCGCGCCATCGTTTTTCTGTCGAAGGTCGCATCAAGTGGTATCAGAGCAAGGTTGATCACGGTACAAATTTTTTTCCTACTAGTTGATTCAACTGTTTGAAAGATGGTGAACTCGCAGCATGACAAATCTGATCATGAGGATGTCGATGAGCTTCCAGAGGGTTTGGAGATAAGTGATGATTTGCGTATCCATCTGATGGCGATCAAGGGAGCCAACAAGAAGCTTGGGACATCTGCATGGAGCCTATTCAAGAATTTATTTTGCTTCTATGAGAATACACCCGATACCTAGAGAAAACCCTAAATAATTTCACGTGGTGCAACCAAACAACTTCTGTAATTGCAAGTTTGCAACCAAGGAGTGATCTCCGACGGGTGATTGAGTCCCCGGTGGCGCGTTCTTAATTTCCAGCCCTTTGCAAAGGATGACGAGCAAAACAACATGATGTCAGAACCATTTTCCTTGTGAATTTAGGAGCAAGCTAGCTAGTTGAGCCGTGAGTTTAGGTTTTAGTGTGTGCACGATGTCTCAGTGATGGTAGTTTATCATGTAAGAGTGCTTGCTTGCTTTTCGCAGCAGCTGTCTAGGACCGTTTCCAGATCCTTTGTTCCTCTATATTCCCCTCTCTATTTTGTTAAAAAAAATTGCATGCTCTACCCAATTCTTTATCAGCTTTGAGATTCTTAAATTCCTATTGCTCCTTCTCATGGACTGCTTTTATAAAAAAAAACATTCAGATTTTTAAATTTTAACAATATGAAGTATGTTTGGTTTCATTTTTTTCTATTATTCTTTGTTGACTTGTCATCGTCCAATCTGCCTATGTGGCTATCCCTTTTAGAAAAAATGTGTGCTTACCTTAGCAAAACTGCCTTAGGTATATATGATCTAGTTTGATGGATCAAAAGGGTTAGATGTTCAAAAATATAACTTGTGTCCCTCAAAATAAGTATAGGTTGAGGTGCAACGAGGAGCGACTAGGTCTCGCCCGCAGCGAGACAGGGCTAGCCTAACCTGAAGCAAGGCAATAGTGGGCCAGCCCAATAGGGAAACACGGGTTTATTACGTAGTCGTGTTTCATTCAGTTTTTCTTCTTAATTTATTTTTTCCTTACATTTCAAAAAAATACTTAAGTTTTTAAAACTTTCATCGCACGTTTAAAAAAAGTTCACGCAGCGCAAAAACTGTTCACGCATTTTACATAACATGTTGGTATCATAAAAAAAAACTGTTGCTGATATTTAAAAATGCTCAGGCTTTTCGAAAACAATGTTCATGAAAGTTTAGAAAAATGCTTATACAATACAAAAAAGTATTTACGTAATTCAAAAAAATGTTTCATACAATTCAAAAAGATTACATGACTCTTTTGAAAAAATGCCCACGTATTACAAAATGTGTTCGTGACATTTAAAAAAACTATACAATATAGAAATATATTTCATACCATTTAAAAATGTTTCATGTGTATTTGCCAAATGTTTAACATGTATTCAAAAAACAATATATGTCATGTATTTGGAAAATATTCAACATGTATGAAAAAAATGTTCCAGGTGTGTACGAAAAATATGTAATGTGTATTGAAAAAGTTTGGCATGTGTTGGGAAAAGAAAAAAGTTTTAAAAAAAGGAAACCCCCAAAAAACGGTGAAGAAACACACAAATCCTAAAAAAAACACGCGAAAGCTTCTAAAACATGTACACAGCGGTAATAGAAGCTTCATAGAACTGGGTAGCTGTCCCATTCTATCGGTCACCTACTGTGAGATGGAACTTGGTCTTGCAGTAGACGAGATATAGCACCCGCGGGCACAATGTGCCTCTGGCAGTACTTCCCTTTGAAAATTAGCAAGATAATGGAGCCCAATTCCCATAAAAAGGATAATGGAGCCCAAATTTAAGTGGACCTAGTCTCGCGCACATTTTTGGGATATGGGCCCTTATATTTTCGCCTATATTTCTCCCATTTGCCCTACATGATAAACAAGACAGTACGGCCCAAAAAAATCCCTACAGAAATGGCATGCCCTAGAGAGAAAAACAAAACTACCCAAGGTGCTGCTCAAATAGTAATAAGGAACATTGATGCACTTTCCATTAAGAAAAACATTCATGTGATACTCAGGTGATATATTTCTCAAAACTACCCAAGGTGCTGTTCTGTATTTTTACCTTTTTTTAGAAAATAAGAGACACTCAGGTGATATATTTTTTTAAACAAATGACATTCATGTTGTTCTACTTTTCACAGTTTGGATTTCATTTCGTGTACACAAAAGAATTGGCGTTGGGACATTTGTTGTATGTCCACGTCTAACTTTTTTTATGGGTTTGTTGGCTATATCCATCGGTTGTCTTTTCTTACTTTTCAATGGAAGAAATTCTGCATATACTCTATATTCTTATTCTTGGCCTTGCTTGCATGGTTGAATTTCGTCTTGCTTCCTGCGAGAGGAAAACGATGAGGCCGGATGCCAATTTTGACATCTCTTCTCACCAAGAAATAATAATGCGCTGGCAAAACTTAGCGTCACAATCAATAGCCCCTGGTGTAATATTAAACCTGAGAATCATATCTGTGTATATATAGGTATATCAGATATTACAGCTGGTTTGCAGAGTTTTTTTAGCTGTATTTGCAGAGTTCTTTTTTCTCCTTTTTTGAGTTGGTGTTTACGAGTTCTTTTTCTTTTCAAATACGCACGAGTGTGCGTATCATATATTGAAGATAGAAAAAGGGGGAAGAGCCCCTCCGCTTTTTACAATGTGTGGGTACACGTGACACACACCAGACTCCACCCTCTAGCTTGGAAGACTACTACTCGCCCTCTACCCACCAGTGCCGCCCCGAGGAGACCATGAGGCTCATCCTCGCTACTCAACAATCCCGCTTGTTGCCACAATTCACATTCTCTCGCTATCTTACATAACACATCCTGCATGCATGGGGTTTTACCATCGAACACAATTGCGTTGCGGTACTTTCATATCTCCCACATGGCGAGGAGGCAAACTGCTCTCACCGTCTTTGCTTTACGCCTCTGCAGGTGTTCTTGGCCGTTTCTTGCGCACCATTCCGGTAGGGACTCTCCGGCGTGCGGCTCGCCGTGTGGCACGCCCAGCTCAAGTAGGATTTTCGACCAGATGTCGCGCGCAAAGTCACAGTGTAGGAGTAGGTGGTCGATCGTCTCCTCGTGCTGTCCTCAAAGCGGGCATGACTCTTGATGTGGTAAACCCCTCCGGGCGAGTCTATCGGAGGTCCAACACCTGTTCTTGGCCGCTAACCAGGCGAAGTATCGACATCTCAGTGGGGCCCGGGAGTTCCAGGTGAAAGTCGCAAAAAACTTTGCATGATACGCCGACTTGGCCGAGAACTGCCCGTTTTTGTCTGAGAAAATTCCTTATTTGACACTGTCTTAAAATCTGATTCCTTATTTGATACTGGAAAAGTTTTTCTTCTCTATTTGACACCAGTCCTAAATTTTATTCCTTATACGACACTTTCGTCCATTTTGAACCTAAATGACACCTGAAAAGACCATTTTTCCCCTCATGCGGTATGTGTGTGTGCACGCGCGTGTGTGCTGTTGCGTGTGTGGGTGCGCGCGCACATGTGTGCTGCTGCTGCGTCTGTGTGTGTGCGCGTGTGAATTTGCTACTGCGTGTGTACGTGCACGTGTGTGTGTGCGCGCGCACGCTGTTGCATGATTATGTGCTGCTGTTGTGTGTGTGTGTGTGTGTGTGCGCGCGCGTGTGTGTGTTGCTGCGTGTGTGTGCGCGTGCATGTGTGTTGCTGTGTGTGTGCGCGCGCGCACGTGTGTGTGTTGCTGCATGTGTGTGCGCGCGTGTATGTGTTGCTGCATGTGTATGTGCTGCTGCGTGTGTGCTCCAATCTCGCACTGATGCTGCGTGTATGCACTACTGCCCAGCACACACACATACCACATGAGGGGCAAAAGAGTCTTTTCAGGTATCATTTAGGTTCAAAATGGACGGAAATGTCATATAGGGAATAAAATTTAGAATTTGTGTCAAATAGGGAAGAAAAACTTTTCCAGTGTCAAATAAGGAATCAGATTTTAAGATAGTGTCAAATAAGGAATTTTCTTTTTGTCCCATGCCCAGACAGTGGTATCATGACGGCGCGCGTCCAGCTGTGTTGCTGCCACCATTGGCCAGATGGCGAAGAGCTGATCTAAGGCTGGTCATAGTGGGAGTAACATAGGTAGTAACATAGATGCCACATAAGCAAAATTGGTGATGTGGCAAATAGTTAATGAGGAGAGAGGCAAATAGAGTAACATAATATGTTACCATCACACAGCGGTTTCCAATGCATAATGAGTCTACAAAGTAATAAATGAAGGCAACTATGTTACCACATCTATGACACTACCCACTATGAAGGTAGTAACATAGACTAGTAACATATGTATGTTACTAGTCTAAGTTACTCCCCACTATGACCAGCCTAAGGCAGACGAGTCGATCGAAGGCCCGATGTCGCGCGCCCAGCTGCCCATAGTGATTGCATCGTGAACCGACTAAAACCAAAACTATGTGGCATTGGTGACAAGACTAAACCAAAATCAAGTGGGGGGTTTAGTGGTAGTGGGTCACTATATGTATGGCGACAGCCAATCATGCATGGGGACGTATGCAACATGTTGAAGGGCTGCAAGCACGAGATTTGATGAAACAATATACAACATATATATACCATATCTTGTGGATATTATAGTATGTCAGCTGGCATGCGCTCGTGGATCACGTGCATGCATGATAAAGCTTGTACGGGTCCATCTACCTGCAGCTTCTCATATGACGCTACCGTGAGAAAGCTTGCATTACCTGGTCAAAAGAGAAAGCTCGTCCCAAACATGCATTAATAACTATAGGTTAGGCAGTTTTGCACGTATTGCCACTAATTAAACTATCATGAGAATTTGTTTGGAAAATTGACCCAAGAGCTGGTACTCCCTCCATCCGAAAAAACTTGTCCCAAACTTGTTCCTAAGCTTTGTCGGACGGAAGAAGTAGATGGCTACACGCCAAATGGGCATGTCAAAATCCAGACCTTGATCTTCAATGGCGGAGGTACGCGAAGACTGGAAAAATCAGGGAAGAAACTTCATTTAGGTGCAAAGAATAAGAATTTGTTCCAATGCCCAACCAATGGACATGAATACATGCATGATTAACCCGGAGCAGTTAGGCTATTGGATAAGAATGAACTACTGTTTCAACACGTACGCCAGACGTCGATGTGTCTCTTTTTTCACTTTTCTATTGCCAGGATGTTGATGTGTCTTTGGATCTTTCTGATACATGTTTCTTTCAGCCAATATATGGCTTCCGGGCAGAGGTGGAACAGCAGCAGTTCGACAACACATGATACTTTTCTATTCGTATCCGTGAGCAGCAGTTCGACAACTTGTCTTGTAACGGGTGTGTCCCGACTAGAACGCGCTCAATGATATTGAGTTATCGTCTATTGAGGTTATGACTTAGTTTCACAAAACTTATACTCTCCCCATTCCATAATGTAGTGCATTTAGATTTTCTGAAAAGTCAAACATTACAAACTTCGATCATGTTTATAGGCAAAAATATGTACATTTTAAATACCAAATGCATATCATTGTATACATCATCTGTTATATTATCATGTTGTATATGTTTGAAATTGTATATATAAATAGTTTTCTTTGTAAACTCAGTCAAAGTCTACTTAGTTTGACTTCTCAGAAAAATCTAAACGCACTACATTATGGAACAAAAGGAGTATATATGTCCAGTTTTACATATTTGGTATGATTGCATATATCAATATCAAGGTTAAGGATTTTTCATATGGTATCTTCACGGAAGTCGTGGGAGAATGTTGCGATCAATGCAGAAGAGGGAAAGCTAGAGCCGACGAGTTTGAAGAACCCTATTGTAACACTACTACTGTAGATTGGTTACCAATGATGGCCTCAAAAAGCCTACCAGTGGTGGAAGCCCGCCACTGGTAACATGTCACTAGTAGTGATTGGTTATCTATAATACCAGGATTTTACGACCTCTTTATCCACATAAATATCAGTGCACCTCCATCTAGTTTTATTAGTCCCAAGAGCGATGGAAGCCCGCCGCTGGTAACCTGTCACTAGTAGTAATTGGTTATCTATAATACTAGGATTTTACGACCTCTTTATCCATAAAAATACCAGTGCATCCCATTTAGTTTTATTAGTCCCAAGAGAGATGGAAGCCCGCCACTGGTAACATGTCACTAGTAGTAATTGGTTATCTATAATACCAGAATTTTACGGCCTCTTTATCCATGAAAAAATTAGTGCACCTTCATCTGGTTTTATTAGGCCCAAGAGCGATGGAACTAAGAGGGTGCTTGGATACGTTTTAGTCCCATGACTAAAAGTAGTGGGACTAAAACTTGCTAGCCTCACTCATGCTTGGATTCAAATACTAAAGAGACTAAAATTAAGTTAATGAGCATTTATTATACTTCAAACCCTCCAATCCAGAACTCGTCTGTGTTAAAGGAGAGGAGTTAAATGAGGAGAGAGGGCTAATCCACATTTTAGTAGGGGTACCCCTGACTAAAAAAAATTAGTCTCAAGACTAGTTTTAGCCCCTCTTTAGTCAGGGGTGCTTGGAACTTTAGCCTCTTAAAGAGACTATTTTTAGTCAGACTAAAATAAGTCCCTTGGATCCAAGCACCCTCTAAGTGGCGCAAATTCGCAGATTTCACAACTGTACCATCCGCCGATTGAGGGAGAATATTCCCAACAAGCGGCGCTTGCATGTGGTGGGAGGCGCGACGTGGTGCCTTGGTCCCAATATTGCGCCCTAAGGGCTTATACAACGCTACACGGTGGACGGGTGCTCCAACTGCCACCTAGGTTCGGATGGTCCCAAATTGACGCAACGTGCTGCTTGCAGACTAAAGCTACATCCTGCAGAAGAGCCAACCTCTTCAGATGTGAAAAGCGAAGAAAGGAAGAAAAAGGCATTGCTGCGCTGATGCATGCAAGAGAGGGATAGAGAGAGCAAAAAACCAATGCTATGCATGTGAAGGACAGTGGGTCCACTACATAGTGTGGCCTCTGTTGGAGAGAATTTTTATAAAATGATGGCTTCATTACTTTTTAATTAGTTTAAGAGCTGAGGCAGTACCAGGATGATGCCTCCATTGTACATGCCCTAATAAACCTGAAAAGAGGGAGTGGCCTTTATAGTTGTACTTGCCGGCCCTCTGGTAGAAAGCAAACATATATTCATTCAATCCTTGGATCATTTATATCCCACCATTTCAGAATCCGAACGAATCAAAGATGATATCTTTTTTTCTTTTCTTTTGTGAACGAATCAAAGAGGGAAAATATACACCGTCATTCAATTCAGCGCGTGTAGACATTGTATACACATGCTTTACAAAGACGAAGTCAAAAACTTCCGCCCAGTCAACTTGGTTGGGGGAGGGGAGGGGATGTACAATCATACGAACATGGAATCACTAAACTTAAATAGTACTATTTAAGTTTGTACTCAAGTTGATGTGCAATTTTTTGTTTGTACTCATTTGGGGCACGTACGTGGACGAGCGTCATTGGCAGGAATGGAATTTTCTTTTTTTTTTGCATATTCAATATTTGAGATTGCTAGCCAGGCCTGCCGCCTGGTATAGGCAGGAATGGATGTTCCTCGCCTGACGGACGCGCAGCTCGATACATACAGAATACAAAATACCCGGTCTTTGCCATACCGGGGGTTGGTTGGATGAATCTTCCATCTGCTGAGAGAAAGAAGATCCCAACACGGCATGCCAACCACCCTACTACGTGCCCATGTGCTCCTTCCGTTCTAAAATAAACGACTCAATTTTGTATTAATTTTAGTACAAAGTTGAGTCATCTATTTTGGAACGGAGAAAGTACATATAAACATATTCCACGCCGGCCTATCATTGATTCGTTGACCAGGCCGAATAAAAATGTCAGTACGTACTAGCTGGAGTATCTGATTAACGAACCAGATTCTGTGGCTTGTTGGCCACTCTACCACCACAGACGCCCCCCTCGAATGCAAATAAAATAAATGCGGTGGATCATATGGCCTGTAATACTGATCAACAACGATCGAGCAAGCATGTTTGCATATATGGCTAAAATGGTGCTCCATGTATGAAAAACGCTATATATATAAGTACTATACACGTTATATTGTCGTCATAAACTTGTTTTTTTTTTTGCTGTGAAGCCAATATGAATAATTTCTTGTCCAAACTTTTTATACGAGTACAATACTTAATCATGTTTGATTCCAAAAACGATTTGGAGTTTTTTGAACTTTTTCTGAATTACTAAATTTTTTTTCAGCATATAGGGTGCGCGGGTACCCGATAGCACCAAGTCCATGTCCCTCCATGTATCATCTACACCCCGCCAACCCACAAGACGAAGCATCCAAACATCTAGAGTACATGAATTTTGTTAACCTTTCGTCGTAAAAGCATTTAGTGTTGTTCCTTGTTTGCGACTGGAGTTTATGTGCAAGGGCCCCGTTCCGTGTCCCTCCCCTCCTGGAGCGGACGAAGCGGCAGCTAAAAATCTTGGAGCGACCAAACACGTGCTCCTCAATCCTAGAATTTTAAGGAGCTGGTGGACTGTCGAACGGGTCTTAAATATCAAAATTCAAAAAGCATGATATAGCTCGTGTCGTGTCTTAAACTCTTTTGTTCAGTTATTAAGTTGTACCCACTAGAATAATTTTTTCGCATTTCGATGGTGTCGCCTCTGATCAATACTGCCTAGAGCCATGTGAGATGTGACTGAAATTAAGTTACTACTACATCAGCAAGCAAGACACACGTACGGCTGGTAATTAACTAACCTCCACATCAGCTTTCCATTCTATCTACATACAAAGGCACAACTGATGTAGGAGTACTTAATTAGATGCAACCCTATTTAATCAAGACAGGCCGCTGTCCACACGATCGGATCGCACCAGGGACGCACAGTAGTGGCACCCACACGCCACATGCTTATACAGTTCCACTGTCAGGAGTAATAGTTAGCACTTAGCAGGGGCTCCAACTAAACGTAGATAAGCTTTCGTACGACACAAGTATATATATATGCAACCACGCGGTATTTCATTTCTCGTACGTGACACATGTGGTAAGCAATCCAAACTATTAAAAAAAGTCTGTATTTTTATGACTCTTCAACTCCATTGGCGTATTAAACACATCAAACTCGATATTCATCATGACAAAATTATTCCATGTAATAAAGTTCCCATGAAGACTCTCGAGTCTCATATATGACTTGTCGTCGTACAAAAAGGGGTTTTTCTTACTACCAGCGTATAATTTGCAGAGTTTTCTTTTCAATGTTTTGGATGATTCACACAACAACGGACTTCCTATTAAGAATGCCGAAGAAAATAGGTTCAACAACTCCATCTTGTAAGAATCATTCCGCAGTGCCGGAGAGAGACGGGCCTATGTGCCGGGGAGGGGGGGAGTCTCCCTAGGTAGTATTTTTTTTCCTTCAGAACTTGATCCGCCTTTTTCCTTTCCATTTCGCAAAAAAGGAGATCCAACGTGCCCCCTCACCTATCTCTACATTGCTCTGCCTCTGCAAATGATGAAGGCTCAACACTGTTTTGCTTGGCACTTGCGATATCTTTTAAGTAGTGATAATATTTTTAAATAACAATTTAATTAGCTAAGTATTGAGTGCCAAGGCTTTTAGACCATTATGTTCAGTTCCCACGTCCCTATTTCTTTTCATTTCGCAAAAGTATAGTTTCAAGGTGGGGGAGTGCACCCCCCCCCCCCCCCCCCCCCGACCTGAAGGCTCAATAATACTTCGCTTGGCACCTCCTATATCTTTTTAGTACTGATTTTTTTTGAAATAACAATTGAATTAGCTTAATATTTGTTTAGAGGGAAAGGGCACATGCCCCAACTCCAATTTGTTGAAAATGAAGGACTGAGTCTCTTGCAAGGGTAGCACACGGAGGCCAGCGACACACTGCCTTAGCCACAGAAACACACGGACATAACAAAAGCTAAACTTTTCTAGCAACAACAAAAGAAAGCCGCATGGCTAAGTTCAAGCAAGTTCAAGGAGCTACGTTTTGCATTTCATCACTGGAACTAGCATCTAAGCATGCCGAAAGACGATGATTCTCCAGCATTTTGATGAACTTCAGAACACGCTTTCCCACTTCAGCCGGGATCTGGCCACATCAGAAGTGGGAGGGGGGCTTCGTGCCAGCTACTCCAGTTCCTGTGAACATCTTTCTAAACGGTCCTTGACATGGCCTGAGGATAGACATCCCCACAGAGATAGATTCGATGCAGTTTTTCGCCACATAGCCTGCATCCCAGACCAAACAACAGAACTGAAAATCATGTCATTGCGAGTTTTCCAGATAGACCAAAAGCTAGGTGCATGAATAATATGATGCTAAGGCTTTTAGACCATGATGTTTTGTTTCCACGTCCCTTATCGCTCGTGCTAGTCGACTTCTCCCGCATCTGCTTGGTTGATACGGATGCTCTCTGATACGTCGAGTTCGCAGCTCGGGTATCCACTGGTACTCTATATTTTGTACAATATTTATTTATGAAATTTATCATATAGGTGATGAAGTATGGAGGAAGGCCGTCAAGCGTGTGGTCATGATTCTTCAACCCTTGCTACTCATGTTTCTTCGAGGGAAAATTCAACTCATTTTGGCATATTAAACACATCAAATTTTGTATTCCATGCCATTTAGCAGTGCAACAGTGAGCATCATACATGTTCAGTTTGCAAAAAAAAGATTAATTATTTTACCATTGTGAACTAACCTTAATAAGCAGCGGTTCTAAGATTGTTTACCGTAACGTTCGGTTTCCACGCCCCTTACAATGTATTGTTAACCTTTAGTTGGAGGAATTAGAGTTTAGTGAGAACAGAGTTGTACAGAGATTATTCATGGGAAGTGCCGTTTCATTCCCGAATCCCCCATTTGGTATTTAATGGGAATTATGTGTGGGGAGTTTGATAATAAAGCCTCTTCCCATGCTTGATAGAGGGGTGGATTCAGGTGGGATTAGTGCAGAGATGGAACATAAGTTACGATGAACCTTGAAGATGAGTGTAAATCAATTCTCTCCCGATTTCCGCCCCCCTCCACGGTGTTAATATAATACTGCATGTTAGACCCTTAAGTCTCCTACCTAGTCCCTTCTAAACTTACATTCTCTCAAAACTCTAAATAATTTTTCGAGAGCATCTATGAAGGGCGTGGTGTAGTTTATGACTCTTTATATTATTCTACTCAATGCAATAAAACACGCCAAAATTTATCGCTCAAACACATCTATGAATCTTCGACCCGCTCAACTCTACGAAAGGGGATGTGCGGTATATAAATCGTCGTCAGCCCACTCTACCCCATGCAATAAAATCCGCCTTGCAATAAAACCCGCCGGAATTTATCATTGTGGCGACCTGCCTGCGGTTCATGACTATGACCTCTTCAACCCTTCATAGTCTCGATTTAAATTGTTAAAGTACACACTCCTGTTGGCGTATCAAACACAGCAAACTTTATTCCGTATGCTCCATGCCACGTAGAGTACGTATACATAGAGTATACTAATGCTCCTACAGTTTCTAGATTTTTTTTAAAATCTTTTAGACGATTCAGACAGCGGCACGCCTCACGATAAAAGCCAAAGAGAAGCCTCCTCTGCTCCCTGCTAATCCTGCCCGTAAACACACTCTTCTCCCTCCCCTCCTCCTCCCACCCAAGAATCCCCGCGGCTCAAGCAAAGGGGACAGAGGCGGCCGGCGCACCGACCACGCGGGGCCGGCAGCGGGGCTCCTCATCCGTGCCGGCGATGGGGGCCGACGAGGCTGCGCCGGGCGGCGGCGGCGGCGGAGGCGGGATCCGGGTGCTCCTGCGGCGGAAGCAGGTGGACTCCGACCGGGCCCGCGCCGCCGGCGGCCAGCAGCTCGCCAAGGAGCTCTCCATCACGCAGCTCATCGCCATCGGTGCGCGCTCATCATTCCCTTTTTCTCTCCTTGGACTTCCCGTGGATGATCTTTTTTTGTGGGGAATGGGTTACATGCGGAAAGCGCCAGCTTTGACCTGCCTTCCGGGTTAATCGTTCGCCTCCACGGCTCGAGACGCCAAGCTTTTAAGCCTCGGATTGTTATCTTTGGATCTTTCAGCTCGTAACAGTGAAAAAAATTACTCTGCTCGGATTGGCGTACTGTTGGTTCTCTGCTGTGATTTTCTGCAGAGTTTTTACCTTTTGGATTCCCCTCGCGTCATTCGCCCACACGGCCGCCAAATCCAAAATCCGTTAGGTGTATATATGATGCCGAACACAAACTACAGTTTTGAGTAATAAAATTCCGTTGCTACAGACTGCACAGGCTTCCATTGAAGAACATCAAACATTTCACATGAATTTATTTACGCACAGTCTGAGATCTCAATAGGAATGTTTTGATCAGGAAATGGACGATGAGATGCAGATTCCGTCCATTTGTGATACTCTACTACTTTCCATGGAAGGTTGAGAGGTATCTGAAGTCCAGGCTTGTGCCGTGTCTACTACTCTTGTGCTTGTTTTGGTTGTTGCCGTGTCAGTGTAGGTAGGGTGGGTGGCTGGGTGGGTGGGTCCTCCCTCAGGATTCCAATTCCCAAATCTTGCTACATACCTTGATGATGTATACTCTGTTTCATGTAGAAATGGTTACATGCTTCTGGAATGCAGAGTGTTCCTAACACTTGTGCAGAGTCTATTTTCTGTCTTGCACCCATCCCGGTGTTTTATGTTATGATGAAAGTAGTGCTCATGGAGCATCTATTTTGTGTCATCTTTCAGGCGTCGGTTCGACGGTTGGAGCTGGAGTGTACGTTCTCGTGGGGACGGTTGCCCGGGAGCACTCTGGCCCGGCACTGACGCTCTCGTTTCTGATCGCCGGAATAGCGGCTGCGCTTTCGGCTTTCTGTTACGCGGAGCTCGCCAGCCGCTGCCCTTCTGCGGGAAGCGCCTACCACTACTCGTACATCTGCGTTGGCGAAGGGTAATTTGCTGACATGCTGGACTGCACATTGTTCATGAAGTGCCATATTCAGTTGATCAGATGTTCTCATGCTTTCTTTGACATTTTGTTCTCCTAGAGTTGCATGGTTGATCGGCTGGGCTTTGATACTGGAGTATACGATTGGCGGATCAGCCGTTGCCCGTGGCATATCACCCAATCTAGTAAGTGGGGGTTTTCCCCTGTTTCTGTGGCATGTTGGTTAGTAGTTTCTTCACCTTCCATCTCTCTCTAACAACCTTTGTCTATGCTTTCAGGCGTTATTTTTCGGAGGGCCAAATAGTCTGCCATGGATTCTAGCACGCCATGAGCTCCCATGGTTAGATGTTGTTGTTGATCCTTGTGCTGCTGCCTTGGTTTTCCTTGTCACCGCCCTGTTATGCGTCGGGATAAAAGAGGTTACAGGCTTCAACACTTCAGAAACACCTTTCGTGCTACTTCCTCGAGAAGTATAGCCTATGATATTTACTCCTTGTTTTTTTTTGTAAAACAGAGTACATTCGTACAAGGAATTGTGACAGTCCTGAACTGCTGCGTGATGCTATTTGTTATTATAGCCGGCAGTTACATTGGCTTCCAAACAGGATGGGTCGGCTACAAGGTGTCTGGCGGGTAATGTAAAAGCTACTTCTTATTTAGTTTTCTCTATTTTGTAAGTAGCGTGCTTACCCACTTTCTCTCCAGATTTCTGCCATATGGGGTGAATGGAATGCTTGCTGGCTCAGCGACCGTCTTCTTTGCCTACATAGGCTTTGATTCAGTTGCGAGCACCGCCGAGGAGGTAAGGACAGGCTCTATTTTCCAAATTGACATGGCACCTCTTACACCCACTGGATCGGCGGCATTATTAACAATTCTTCTGTCTAAACTTCCATTCCAACAGGTGAGGAATCCACAACGAGATCTGCCGCTGGGAATAGCCACGTCATTGACGATTTGCTGTTCCTTGTACATGCTGGTTTCAGTTGTTATTGTCGGTCTGGTACCATACTTTGCAATGGACCCAGATACCCCTATTTCGTCCGCCTTCGCGAGGCACGGGATGCAGTGGGCGATGTAAGGACTCCTTTTGACAGTGCTTCCATTTCGCCGTGCATCACTTGGTGTGCTTCCTGCTGAGGCTTTTTTTTTACGGTGCTGTCTTATTTTAGGTACCTTGTAACATCTGGTGCTGTTCTCGCTCTCTGCTCAACCTTGATGGGATCACTTCTGCCACAGCCAAGGATATTGATGGCTATGGCCAGAGATGGGCTATTGCCATCCTTCTTCTCCGATGTTAGCGAGAAGACACAAGTTCCTGTCAAGAGCACAATCATAACTGGCATCTGTGCCGCTTCTCTGGCTTTCTTCATGGATGTTTCACAACTGGCAGGAATGGTAAAGGATCTAGGAAGCATTAAATAGTTTTTATTTGAGAAATTTGATGAACCCTTTATAGAACATGTTATGCAGATTAAGAATTTTACGAGGACTAATGGTTGGAGTGTAGAGCTAAAGGAGTTAAGTTTGGTTGCAGGTCAGTGTAGGCACACTCCTCGCGTTCACCATAGTCGCTGTCTCCATTTTGATCCTCAGATATGTTCCTCCAGATGAGGTACCCCTGCCATCCTCTCTGCAAACGTCGTTCCGCTTAAGCCAAGAATGTGATGAGGAAAAAGTGGGGAGTCCTACTGGAGATGGGAACCATGAACAGGGGACGTCTGAGATTAAGGATGTGATCGTAGTAGAATCAATCAATGACCCTCTAATTGAGAAGCAGCTATACGCAAGTAAGTCTAGGAAATTGCATTTCGACTTGGTCTGGTCTGCATTTCTGAGTATGTGCATTTTACTTATTATAAGATGGCTAAGCGGTTTCTCTATCAATCCATCAGACAAATTGGATGAGTTAAAGCGGCGGAAAACCGCTGCTCGCAGCATTGCAGCTGTATGCATAGGGGTTCTAATCCTGACGGCTTCAGCTTCTGTAACGTTCCTGCCATTGTAAGTATAGAATGGGCGTATCTTGTTATCCATGAAAGAGTACTCACTTCCCACAATGACCATGTGTAAGAAAAATACTGACTGATCTAACATGTGTTTCACGTCAGCCTGGTGAGGTGCTTCGCCTGCGTCTTTGGCGGCCTGGTACTTCTAGCCGGTCTCGGTGTGCTCTCCTGGATCGACCAAGACGACGGAAGACACTCATTTGGTCACTCTGGAGGTACTTGCATGCACCATCATTTTTATGCATGTCTCTACACTAGACTACTGGTAATTTTGACATCACAACCTCTTTCTGCTCCACCCCCCCTGCAGGATTCATCTGCCCATTCGTTCCACTGCTGCCGGTGATGTGCATTCTCATAAACACATACTTGCTCATAAATCTAGGGTAAGCACCTCAAACAATGATCTCGCCGATAATTTTACTTGCCAACAAAATGTTCAGCATGGAAGATGTGTATGTATGTGTCTGAACACTGCCAACCTATGTTCTTCAGGGGTGGCACGTGGATGCGAGTCGGGGTATGGCTGGTGATGGGAGTATTCGTGTACATTTTCTACGGCCGGACCCACAGCTCGCTGACGGATGTCGTGTACGTCTCCCTGGCTCAGGCAAACGAGATATACGGTTCTTCCTCTTCGTCGGCATTTGTGGCCTAGATAGATACTGTCGCAGATCATCCCTGAGAGATTATATATATGATCCGGGATCCATCTCACGGAAACCTCGAGCACCACCCTGATTGGAGGGGATCTTCCCCCGCTGCTGCTACAGCCTGCATATGGCATGGCAGGACATGGGGTCTGAAGAATTCAACAAATTCTGAAGCTGTGTAAATTGCAATCTGTAGATATAGCATCATCATATATATGTGCCTTGTTGGAGGCATGTAAATAGTAAATATGTATAAATAGAAGAGTAAGATTTGCAACATTGTAAGGGATGATTCATTTAAATGTACCGGAGTCGATGAAACTCGAGAGATCTTGGTTTGACATCACAGCATGAAGCAGTTCTGAATCATGGTCATTCTTCAGTTTGTCATGCAGCATAATGTGTTTATACCAACTTAGCAGAAAGATGACCAATGATTTCTCATCATACAGTTTCCACTTTGCTTTCAGTTAAAAAACACTTGTGCAGCCCTATGTTTGAGAGTACAGCAACCATCAAGCCCAAGCTCTTTACCAGATTAACTACATTACAGCATGCTATTCTAAAAAACAATACAGCAATGAAATCCATGCCAAAGCCTTCAGAAAGAACAAGTTATGCACCAGACTAACTACCGGAGTTGATAAAACTTCAGAGATCTTGGGGTGACACTGCAGCAGGAAGCAATTCCGAATAATGGTCAATTTGGTCTTCAGTTTAAATACTCCTAAAAACATCATACAGTTAACAAAAAGATAGGCCACCACTTTTCATCATACAGTTTCCACTCTGCTTCAGTTAAAATACTCTTTGCAGCTTCAAGTCTGGGTATACAGCAACCATCAAACCCAAGCTCTTTACCGATTAACTACTCCCTCGTACCAAAATATAAGACGTTTTTTCAGTTCAAATTGAACTGCAACAATGTCTTGTATTTTGATACAGAGGTAGTACATTACAACACACTAATCTAAAAAGAACAGCAATCAAATCCAAGCCACTGCCTTTGAAAAGAACAAGTTATGCACCAGACTAACTACATCGCAACACATTATTATATAAAGAACATTACAATACAGTATGGTGGTAGTATCGGCTATATCCCCTTCTGTTTCCCAAGGTTTTCTGGAAAATTCGCCTAGGAGTCGTTCTTGCGTAGGTTGTAGAAGATCGAGCCATCAATCGTCTCCATAACCAGTTGATTCAACCGCAGAAGGATCAACAAGTAAGATCTTCCTTTGCGCCCTACAAGACAAGGAAGTGAAAGGAAACGTCAATGGAATTTGTCTAGTCTAGTGTAAAAGCATTTGACATTTCAGCGGGCAGGGAATGGCAAGTATAAGATTAGAACATACCCAAGCCGACTGATGCAACATCATCCTGATTCAAACTCCCCTGAACCTTATCACCACCAAAGTATGCATTTAGTTTTGAAACGGCGTCATGCAATTCCTGATAAAAAGAGAGGCCGCAAAAAAGGTAAGCATTGCAGTAGATTGCTTTGAGGTGGCATAACTAAGATAACACTACTATTCGTCATGAAACCACTGCAATGCAGAGACCAAAACAGAAAAGACTTTAAAGAGTTTATGGCAAGAGGCAAGAAAAGATATTGCATGATTTCTCCCTTCTAGTAATTAATTCCAGTAACATCTCTGAATTACACGGACTGTGCTGTAACTTGTTGGCACTACAAAATAGACAACGTGCATAGAGTACTATGAGAAGCATTCCCGAGCAGTTTTTTTAAGAAAGAAGTCAGACCTCCCATGATGCAAGAGTCTTCATGTAAGGAGGAAGTTTATCGTACTCCGCCTTCGACGCCCTTATCATTCCTTGGAAAGCGTTGTCTTCACGGATTCAACAGAGATGTCAGTCATAAAAGCAAGCATTCAATATATCTTTTAAACATAAAAGACACACTCTGCTGACCATCTTCCTCATCTGGTTCATTTTGGGGAGGTGTGGGTTCTTCAGCTTCCTCCAAGATACCTTGGTCATCAACACTGAACAGTATGTAAACACATAGGTAATTTTCAGGGAAGATAATATATGTAAAGAACTATGGCGAACAAAGAAAAGAACAGCATGAAAAGGACATTGCAAGATATCTCATATATGTCTGTATTTCAATGAGTTACCTTTCAGGCTTTCTGTCAGGCATCTTTGGGCTTGCAGAAAAATCATGATCTGCAACATCCGAACAAATTATTATCTCTACTCGATTTAAGACTTGCAGTAAGAAATTACCTTGAGAGGACAAATAGTTGATTTTGGAAGATGCTTTGCAAGTGTTCAGTACCTTGAGAGGACAGAGTAGCTAGACAAGCATCAGAAATCCCAAAATTCTTTAGTGACATGGAATCCGCAAATCTTACATGCAGTCAAGAAAGAACTCAATACTCTGTATCTCAATCACATAGACCACTAGCAGAAACACAAAAGAATGATTTAATGCTGAATGGTTCAATGAAGTACAGTGGAGCTCCTCTCCTGGCATCAGAGTCATCTGTACCCGACTTACAACAAGCAAACACCCTCTAAATAAAGAAGGATTGCCTACTATATTTCCAAAAAATCAGAAGCCCATTATTATTAATTAAAGATCAAAGTCCAGACTTGGTGCATTCACAATTTTAAGTTTATCCAGTATAACAAGTCCCCAACATCCCAACCAATCATAATCTCCAATGTTTGCTGGTCCCAAATGATGGTATGACAATGATATTATGGAGATTTACACATTTAGCAGGAGAAGTTGGTAGTAAAGGTTAACAGCTAATAATAGGGGCAGAATAAGTATGGTTCAACTCCTAATGCTTATAAATCTTCAGACTCTGACTTCACTGACAACGCTGCAATTGCAAACCCTTACAGCTAGCCAACTAGGTGCAAGCTGATATCTCCTATTTGGAGCCTATGCATCTCGAATTGCTATGTACCCATTCCATCAGCCCGGTCATAGATCACACCCAACACAATCAAAAGTGCATTTCTCTGAAAATGCCTTAGTAATGGAAGGATACAGTTCATCGTCGTCGTCGAAGTGCTTCCGGGCAGACCTGAGGACCGAACTTGCCCCTCCCAAGAGCCCATTCCCGGGGACATCAAGGTCCCCCAAGTCTCCACCTTCCTCCTCCTCTTCCACCTCGTCCTCCACCTCTGCGCCAACAAGAGAAACCCAATGACCCTCAACAAAACAAGACGAACACTGCAGGGCAGAGCTCCAAAGTGACGTCGCCAGTGTGTTCCTGCCTGATTGCCTGAAGTGGGTGGGTAAAGGCGGGATCAGTCAGACTCACCGGGGGCGACGTAGCCGAAGGAGACGAGGCGGAACTCGACGGCGTCGGCGTGGCGGGAGACGATGTTGTGCACCTCGCGGCAGTGGCCGAGGAGCTCCTCGACGGAGACGGTGCCGAAGGCCATGGACTCGAGGCGCGCCAGGTCGGCGCCCGCCGCCTCCACCCGCCGGTCCAGCCCCTGCAGGAACGCGTTCGTCGCCGACTCTGCGAGGGAACACGCACGCACACGTCCTCCGTGAGCAGGCAGGAATGAAAAGCGGTGGCTGGCGAAACCCTAGCGGGGGAACGGCGGCGAGATCAGATGCGGTACCGAGGGGGATGGCGCGGCGGGAGAGGGCGTCGGAGAGAGCGCGGGAGTCGTCGTCGGCGTGGGTGAGCACCTGGGAGAGGGAGCCGCACAGCGCCGAGATCGACGCGTCCATGCCGCGCTGCATCGCGGCGGCGGCGGGTCGCCGGAGTTGGGGGCGGGAGGGGGGGATTGGGGATGATTTCCTCTCTTTGTCTCTGGCGAGTTCGAATTTTCAGTGCGGACGGCGGGGAAATGGAATGGGTTTGGTGGGTCCTTTTCTGCCTCGCGGGTCCCCTCTCTTTCTGTCTCCGGTGAGTTCGAATTGTTTGTGTAAAACTAAAGTAAAGTATTTGTCGAATCCAAACAAATCAAAGTATTTAAAACTGGTGTTCCTACAAAAACCATGGTATATTCTCCTAAATTCCAAAAATACTAAGCAGCCAAACGCAGCCCAGAGGATGTACCGCCGACTCAGACAAACATTGCCATCTCCATCTATATGAAAGTTGTTAATTTTAGCATACAAAAAAAGGGAACCTATTCAACTCAAACTAAAAAGAAACCGTTTTAACAAGATAACTGAAATACGTGCGCAAGTGCAAATCTAATCACGAATACTTCACCAACAACCAATTAAACTGGTCTGGACACGCCGTCATTTCTTAAAACAATCTAGGCTATCAAGAACATCACCACTTTAAGATTTACTAGCACATTGTGCGTGCGTTGCTACGAAGCCAACAAAAGAAGATGGAGAGTTAGGCCGCCGGCTTAGAAAAAATGTTGAAAGACGTTGGTGTCTTGTGGCCAATGGAGATTCACAACGAAAAAGAGAGAAAATAAGATGTGGAGATTCACAACGAAAAAGAGAGAAAATAAGATGTGGAGATTCACAACGAAAAAGAGAAAAAACGTTGAAAGACGTTGTTGTCATGTGTCCTGTGGTGTTCTGCTCATGCAGTGGTGCATGCAGCAGCTAGTAATTTTTTTTCTCGAATACGCATGAGTGTGCGTACTATATTATAAAGAAGGAATCGGGGTAAAGAGCCCGTCCACGTTAGTATTACAGATTACATATATACACACTGAACACTAACCCCACCCTCCACCTTTCTCTCGTATGTCTATCTACTCCCTGCTGCCCACTTCTTCACTTCCGCAAAGAACACGTTCATGTCTCCTCGTAGTATGCCCGCTTGTTTCCATACACGGCCCTCCCGGACGACGGCGTGTATAACTCGGTTTTTTGAAGGTGCGGCCCCGTCGAAGACGATAGAGTTGCGGTGTTTCCATAGTTGCCATAGACCTAGGATGATGATTGCATTTGCATCCCTCCCAGATTGTCCTCTTCCTCCCTTGTCTTGACACCATGCGATGAGGTTGTCATTCGTGGTAGGTACCCACTTTGGCTTGCCTAAGGGGTGGCAGATCACGGTCCATACTTCCCGTGCAACGACACACTGAAGTAGGATGTGGTTTATCCTCTCTTCTGCTTGGTTGCACATTGGGCAACAGTCTTGATGGTCGAGTCCTCGTCTCGCCAACCGATCGGATGTCCAACATCTGTTCTGAATTGCGAGCCATGTGAAGAAGCGACAGGGTGCCAGTAGCTAGTAATAACCTATCTGGTTTTTGTTTTAATCTTGACTATGAGAAAGCTTATGATATGATTAGTAGAGAATTCATGCTGAAAATGCTTAGGAATAGGGGTTTCGGCCCCAAATGGATGATGAAACTTGAATCTCTTCTTTGCAATGGATCGGTATGAGTGAAGATTAATGACACAAACAATGATTATTTTATAGCTGGCAAAGGGGTTAGACAAGGAGACCCGGTCTCCCCTATTATTCAACCTGGTAACTGATGTATTCACTAGAATGATGATAAAAGTTGCGAGCAATAATTTGATCGTTGGTGTCATCCCTCCCTCAAATCCAACTGGTGTTATTAGCATGCAATATGCTGATGACACTCTTTTATTTTTAGATAAAAATCTAGATCATGCCAGAAATTTGAACTTGATTTTATCTTGTTTTGAACATATTTCTGGCATGAGGATCAATTTTCATAAGTGTGACCTGGTTCCTATTAATATTGATAGGGATGAAGCTATTATTTTTGTCCAGTCTTTAGGGTGCAAGATTAGTGCTTTCCCTATTAAATATTTGGGTGCTCCCCTTCACTATAGTAAGATTAGAAAAGAGGTTCTTCAACCTTCGGTTGATAAGATTATTAAGAAGGGGCAGGGTGGAGAGGGAGACTTCTCTCCTTTGGCAAAAGGCTGATTCTAGTTGAAGCCTGTCTAGATAGTATTCCAACCTACCTTATGGGGTATATCAAATCCCCTAAATGGGCTATTTGTTGGAAATATGCCCTAGAGGCAATAATAAAAGCATTATTATTATATTTCCTTGTTCATGATAATTGTCTTTATTCATGCTATAATTGTGTTATCCGGAAATCGTAATACATGTGTGAATAACAGACACCAACATGTCCCTAGTAAGCCTCTAGTTGACTAGCTCGTTAATCAATAGATAGTCGTGGTTTCCTGACTATGGACATTGGATGTCATTGATAACGGGATCACATCATTGGGAGAATGATGTGATGGACAAGACCCAATCCTAAACATAGCACAAGATCGTATAGTTCGTTTGCTAGAGTTTTCCAACGTCAAAGTATCTTTTCCTTAGACCATGAGATCGTGTAACTCCCGGATACCGTAGGAGTGCTTTGGGTATACCAAACGTCACAACGTAACTGGGTGACTATAAAGGTAGACTACGGGTATCTCCGAAAGTGTCTGTTGGGTTGTCATGGATCAAGACTGGGATTTGTCACTCCGTATGACGGAGAGGTATCACTGGGCCCACTCAGTAATGCATCATCATAATGAGCTCAGAGTGACCAAGTGTCTGGTCACGGGATCATGCATTACGGTACGAGTAAAGTGACTTGCCGGTAACGAGATTGAACGAGGTATTGGGATACCGACGATCGAATTCGGGCAAGTAACATATCGATTGACAAAGGGAATTGAGTACGGGGTTGATTGAATCCTCGACATCGTGGTTCATCCGATGAGATCATCGTGGAGCATGTGGGAGCCAACATGGGTATCCGGATCCCGCTGTTGGTTATTGACCGGAGAGTCGTCTCGGTCATGTCTGCTTGTCTCCCGAACCCGTAGGGTCTACACACTTAAGGTTCGGTGACGCTAGGGTTGTGAAGATATGTATATGCAGTAACCCGAATGTTGTTCGGAGTCCCGGATGAGATCCCGGACGTCACGAGGAGTTCCGGAATGGTCCGGAGGTAAAGAATTATATATAGGAAGTGCAGTTTCGGGCATCGGGACAAGTTTCGGTGTTATCGGTATTGTACCGGGACCACCGGAGGGGTCCTGGGGGCCCACCGGGTGGGGCCACCTGTCCTGGGGGGCCACATGGGCTGTAGGGGGTGCGCCTTGGCCTTCATGGGCCAAGGGCACCAGCCCCTATAAGCCCATGCGCCTAGGGTTTCCACCTAGGAGGAGTCCTAGTGGTGGAAGGCACCCCTAGGTGCCTTGGGGGGGAGGGAAACCTCCCCTTGGCCGCCGCCCCCCCTAGTAGATCTCATCTACTAGGGCCGGCGCCCCCCCCATGGCACCCCTATATATAGTGGGGGGAGAGGAGGGATTTCACACCAGCCCCTGGCGCCTCCCTCTCTCCCCGTTACATCTCTCCCTCGGAGTCTTGGCGAAGCCCTGCTTCTGTGACGCCCTGCATCCACCACCACGCCGTCGTGCTGCTGGATCTTCATCAACCTCTCCTCCCCCCTTGCTGGATCAAGAAGGAGGAGACGTCTCCCGTCCCATACGTGTGTTGAACGCGGAGGTGCCGTCCGTTCGGCGCTTGGTCATCGGTGATTTGGATCACGTCGAGTACGACTACATCATCACCGTTCTTTTGAACGCTTCCGTGCGCGATCTACAAAGGTATGTAGATGCATCCAATGACTCGTTGCTAGATGAACTCCTAGATGGATCTTGGTGAAACGAGTAGGAAAATTTTTGTTTTCTGCAACGTTCCCCAACAGTGGCATCATGAGCTAGGTCTATGCGTAGTTCTTCTTGCGCGAGTAGAACACAATTTGTTGTGGGCGTAGATTTGTCAACTTTCTTGCCGTTACTAGTCCTTTCTTGCTTCAGCGGTATTGTGGGATGTAGTGGCCCGGACCAACCTTACATGTACGCTTACGTGAGACCGGTTCCACCGACTAACATGCACTAGTTGCATAAGGTGGCTGGCGGTTGTCTGTCTCTCCTACTTTAGTTGGAGCGGATTCGATGAACAGGGTCCTTATGAAGGGTAAATAGAAGTTGACAAATCACGTTGTGGCTTTAACGTAGGTAAGAAGACGTTCTTGCTAGAACCCTAATTCAGCCACGTAAAACTTGCAACAACAATTAGAGGACGTCTAACTTGTTTTTGCAGCAAGTGGTTTGTGATATGATATGGCCAAAGTTGTGATGAATGATGAATGATCTATATGTGATGTATGAGATGTTCATGCTATTGTAATAGGAATCACGACTTGCATGTCGATGAGTATGACAACCGGCAGGAGCCATAGGAGTTGTCTTTATTCTTTTATATGACCTGCGTGTCATTGAGAAACGCCATGTAAATTACTTTACTTTATTGCTAAACGCGTTAGCCATAGTAGTAGAAGTAATAGTTGGCGAGCAACTTCATGGAGACACGATGATGGAGATCATGATGATGGAGATCATGGTGTCAAGCCGGTGACAAGATGATCATGGAGCCCCAAGATGGAGATCAAAGGAGCTATGTGATATTGGCCATATCATGTCACGTTTATTATTTGATTGCATGTGATGTTTATCATGTTTTGCATCTTGTTTACTTAGAACGACGGTAGTAAATAAGATGACCCCTCATACTAATTTCAAGAAGTGTTCCCCCTAACTGTGCACCGTTGCGACAGTTCACTGTTTCAAAACACCACGTGATGATCGGGTGTTTTATTCAGACGTTCACATACAACGGGTGTAAGACAGATTTACACATGCAAACACTTAGGTTGACTTGACGAGCCTAGCATGTACAGACATGGCCTCGGAACACAGAAGACCGAAAGGTCGAGCATGAGTCGTATAGAAGATACGATCAACATGAAGATGTTCACCGATGTTGACTAGTCCGTCTCACGTGATGATCGGACACGGTCTAGTTAGCTCGGATCATGTAATACTTAGATGACTAGAGGGATGTCTAATCTAAGTGGGAGTTCTTTAATAATTTGATTAGTTGAACTTAAGTATCATGAACTTAGTCTAAATATTTTACAATATGTCTTGTAGATCAAATGGCCAACGTAGTCCTCAACTTCAACGCGTTCCTAGAGAAAACTAAGATGAAAGACGATGGCAGCAACTATACGGACTGGGTCCGGAACCTGAGGATCATCCTTATAGCTGCCAAGAAAGATTATGTCCTACAAGCACCGCTAGGTGACGCACCTGTTCTCCCTGCAGAACAAGATGTTATGAACGCTTGGCAGGCACGTTCCGATGACTACTCCCTCGTTCAGTGTGGCATGCTTTACAGCCTAGAGCTGGGGCTCCAAAAGCGTTTTGAGAGACACGGAGCATATGAGATGTTCGAAGAGCTGAAAATGGTTTTCCAAGCTCATGCCCGGGTCGAGAGATATCAAGTCTCCGACAAGTTCTTCAGCTGTAAGATGGAGGAAAACAGTTCTGTCAGTGAGCACATACTCACTATGTCTGGGTTGCATAACCGCTTGACTCAGCTCGGAGTTAATCTCCCGGATGATGCGGTCATTGACAGAATCCTCCAGTCGCTTCCACCAAGCTACAAGAGCTTTGTGATGAACTTCAATATGCAGGGGATGGAAAAGACCATTCCTGAAGTATTTGCTATGCTGAAATCAGCAGAGGTAGAAGTCAGGAAGGAACATCAAGTGTTGATGGTCAATAAAACCACTAAGTTCAAGAAAGGCAAGGGTAAAAAGAACTTCAAGAAGGACGGCAAGGAGGTTGCCGCGCCCGGCAAGAAAGCTGCCGGGAAGAAGCCAAAGAATGGACCCAAGCCCGAGACTGAGTGCTTTTATTGCAAGGGAAGCGGTCACTGGAAGCGGAACTGCCCTAAATACTTAGCAGACAAGAAGGCCGGCAAAACAAAAGGTATATGTGATATACATGTAATTGATGTGTACCTTACTAGTGCCCGTAGTAGCTCCTGGGTATTTGATACCGGTGCAGTTGCTCACATTTGTAACTCAAAGCAGGGGCTGCGGAATAAGCGGAAACTGGCAAAGGACGAGGTGACGATGCGCGTCGGGAATGGTTCCAAGGTCAATGTGATCGCCGTCGGCACGCTGCCTCTGCATCTCCCTTCGGGATTATTTTTAAACCTTAATAATTGTTATTTAGTGCTAGCTTTGAGCATGAACATTGTATCGGGATCTCGTTTAATTCGAGATGGCTACTCATTTAAATCCGAGAATAATGGTTGTTCTATTTATATGAGAGATATGTTTTATGGTCATGCTCCTATGGTGAATGGTTTATTCTTTATGAATCTCGAACGTGATGCTACACATGTTCACAATGTGAGTACCAAAAGAAGTAAGGTTGATAATGATAGTCCCACATACTTGTGGCACTGCCGCCTTGGTCACATAGGTGTCAAACGCATGAAGAAGCTCCATGCAGATGGACTTTTAGAGTCTCTTGATTATGAATCATTTGACACGTGCGAACCATGCCTTATGGGAAAAATGACCAAGACTCCGTTCTCAGGAACAATGGAGCGAGCAACCAACTTATTGGAAATCATACATACTGATGTGTGCGGTCCAATGAGTGTTGAGGCTCGCGGTGGCTATCGTTATGTTCTCACCCTCACTGATGATTTAAGTAGGTATGGGTATATCTACTTAATGAAACACAAGTCTGAAACCTTTGAAAAGTTCAAGGAATTTCAGAGTGAGGTTGAAAATCAACGTGACAGGAAAATCAAGTTTCTACGATCAGATCGTGGAGGAGAATACTTGAGTCATGAGTTTGGCACACACTTAAGAAAATGTGGAATAGTTTCACAACTCACGCCGCCTAGAACACCTCAGCGTAATGGTGTGTCCGAGCGTCGTAATCGCACTCTATTAGATATGGTGCGATCTATGATGTCTCTTACCGATTTACCGCTATCTTTTTGGGGCTATGCTTTAGAGACTGCCGCATTCACTTTAAATAGGGCTCCGTCGAAATCCGTTGAGACGACACCGTATGAATTATGGTTTGGGAAGAAACCTAAGCTGTCGTTTCTAAAAGTTTGGGGATGCGATGCTTATGTCAAGAAACTTCAACCTGAAAAGCTCGAACCCAAGTCGGAAAAATGCGTCTTCATAGGATACCCAAAAGAAACTATTGGGTACACCTTCTACCTCAGATCCGAAGGCAAGATCTTTGTTGCCAAGAATGGGTCCTTTCTAGAGAAAGAGTTTCTCTCGAAAGAAGTAAGTGGGAGGAAAGTAGAGCTTGATGAAGTATTACCTCTTGAACCGGAAAATGGCGCAACTCAAGAAAATGTTCCTGAGGTGCCAGCACCGACTAGAGAGGAAGTTAATGATGATGATCAAGATACTTCTGATCAAGCTCCTACTGAAATTCGAAGGTCCACAAGGACACGTTCCGCACCAGAGTGGTACGGCAACCCTGTCTTGGAAATCATGTTGTTAGACAATAGTGAACCTTCGAACTATGAAGAAGCGATGGCGGGCCCGGATTCCGACAAATGGCTAGAAGCCATGAAATCCGAGATAGGATCCATGTATGAGAACGAAGTATGGACTTTGACTGACTTGCCCGTAGAACAGCGAGCCATAGAAAATAAATGGATCTTTAAGAGGAAGACAGACGCGGATGGTAATGTGACCATCTATAAAGCTCGACTTGTCGCTAAGGGTTATCGACAAGTTCAAGGGGTTGACTACGATGAGACTTTCTCACCGGTAGCGAAGCTAAAGTCCGTCCGAATCATGTTAGAAATTGCCGCATTCTACGATTATGAAATATGGCAAATGGACGTCAAAACGGCATTCCTTAATGGTTTCCTTAAGGAAGAATTGTATATGATGCAGCCGGAAGGTTTTGTCGATCCTAAGAATGCTGACAAAGTGTGCAAGCTCCAACGCTCGATTTATGGGCTGGTGCAAGCATCTCGGAGTTGGAACATTCGCTTTGATGAGATGATCAAAGCGTTTGGGTTTACGCAGACTTATGGAGAAGCCTGCGTTTACAAGAAAGTGAGTGGGAGCTCTGTAGCATTTCTCATACTATATGTAGATGACATACTTTTGATGGGAAATGATACAAAACTCTTGGACAGCATCAAGGCCTATTTGAATAAGAGTTTTTCAATGAAGGACCTTGGAGAAGCTGCTTATATATTAGGCATCAAAATCTATAGAAATAGATCGAGACGCCTCATAGGTCTTTCACAAAGCACATACCTTGATAAGATATTGAAGAAGTTCAATATGGATCAATCCAAGAAGGGGTTCTTGCCTGTGTTACAAGGTATGAAATTGAGCTCAGCTCAATGTCTGACCACGACAGAAGATATAGAAGAGATGAGCGTCATCCCCTATGCATCAGCCATAGGTTCTATTATGTATGCCATGCTGTGTACCAGACCTGATGTAAACCTTGCCGTAAGTTTGGTAGGAAGGTACCAAAGTAATCCCGGCAAGGAGCACTGGACAGCGGTCAAGAATATCCTGAAGTACCTGAAAAGGACCAAGGAAATGTTTCTCGTTTATGGAGGTGACGAAGAGCTCGTCGTAAATGGTTACGTCGACGCTAGCTTCGACACAGATCTGGATGACTCTAAGTCACAGACCGGATACGTGTATATTTTGAATGGTGGGGCAGTAAGCTGGTGCAGTTGCAAGCAGAGCGTCGTGGCGGGATCTACATGTGAAGCGGAGTACATGGCGGCCTCGGAGGCAGCACATGGAGCAATATGGGTGAAGGAGTTCATCACCGACCTAGGAGTCATACCCAATGCGTCGGGGCCGATCAAGCTCTTCTGTGACAACACTGGAGCTATTGCACTTGCCAAGGAGCCCAGGTTTCACAAGAAGACAAGGCACATCAAGCGTCGCTTCAACTCCATTCGTGAAAATGTTCAAGATGGAGACATAGAGATTTGTAAAATACATACGGACCTGAAGTAGCAGATCCGTTGACTAAACCTCTCCCTAGAGCGAAACATGATCAACACCAGAATTCCATGGGTGTTCGATACATCACAATGTAACTAGATTATTGACTCTAATGCAAGTGGGAGACTGTTGGAAATATGCCCTAGAGGCAATAATAAAAGCATTATTATTATATTTCCTTGTTCATGATAATTGTCTTTATTCATGCTATAATTGTGTTATCCGGAAATCGTAATACATGTGTGAATAACAGACACCAACATGTCCCTAGTAAGCCTCTAGTTGACTAGCTCGTTAATCAATAGATAGTCGTGGTTTCCTGACTATGGACATTGGATGTCATTGATAACGGGATCACATCATTGGGAGAATGATGTGATGGACAAGACCCAATCCTAAACATAGCACAAGATCGTATAGTTCGTTTGCTAGAGTTTTCCAATGTCAAAGTATCTTTTCCTTAGACCATGAGATCGTGTAACTCCCGGATACCATAGGAGTGCTTTGGGTATACCAAACGTCACAACGTAACTGGGTGACTATAAAGGTAGACTACGGGTATCTCCAAAAGTGTCTGTTGGGTTGTCATGGATCAAGACTGGGATTTGTCACTCCGTATGACGGAGAGGTATCACTGGGCCCACTCAGTAATGCATCATCATAATGAGCTCAGAGTGACCAAGTGTCTGGTCACGGGATCATGCATTACGGTACGAGTAAAGTGACTTGCCGGTAACGATATTGAACGAGGTATTGGGATACCGACGATCGAATCTCGAGCAAGTAACATATCGATTGACAAAGGGAATTGAGTACGGGGTTGATTGAATCCTCGACATCGTGGTTCATCCGATGAGATCATCGTGGAGCATGTGGGAGCCAACATGGGTATCCAGATCCCGCTGTTGGTTATTGACCGGAGAGTCGTCTCGGTCATGTCTGCTTGTCTCCCGAACCCGTAGGGTCTACACACTTAAGGTTCGGTGATGCTAGGGTTATGAAGATATGTATATGCAGTAACCCGAATGTTGTTCGGAGTCCCGGATGAGATCCCGGACGTCACGAGGAGTTCCGGAATGGTCCGGAGGTAAAGAATTATATATAGGAAGTGCAGTTTCGGGCATCGGGACAAGTTTCGGTGTTATCGGTATTGTACCGGGACCACCGGAGGGGTCCCGGGGGCCCACCGGGTGGGGCCACCTGTCCCGGGGGGCCACATGGGCTGTAGGGGGTGCGCCTTGGCCTTCATGGGCCAAGGGCACCAGCCCCTATAGGCCCATGCGCCTAGGGTTTCCACCTATGAGGAGTCCTAGTGGTGGAAGGCACCCCTAGGTGCCTTGGGGGGGAGGGAAACCTCCCCTTGGCCGCCGCCCCCCCTAGTAGATCTCATCTACTAGGGCCGGCGCCCCCCCATGGCACCCCTATATATAGTGGGGGGAGAGGAGGGATTTCACACCAGCCCCTGGCGCCTCCCTCTCTCCCCGTTACATCTCTCCCTCGGAGTCTTGGCGAAGCCCTGCTTCTGTGACGCCCTGCATCCACCACCACGCCGTCGTGCTGCTGGATCTTCATCAACCTCTCCTCCCCCCTTGCTGGATCAAGAAGGAGGAGATGTCTCCCGTCCCGTACGTGTGTTGAACGTGGAGGTGCCGTCCGTTCGGCGCTTGGTCATCGGTGATTTGGATCACGTCGAGTACGACTACATCATCACCGTTCTTTTGAACGCTTCCGTGCGCGATCTACAAAGGTATGTAGATGCATCCAATGACTCGTTGCTAGATGAACTCCTAGATGATCTTGGTGAAACGAGTAGGAAAATTTTTGTTTTCTGCAACGTTCCCCAACACTATTAAGCTCATTAATTCCCAATTAGCTCATTGCTTTTGGGATGACTATGAGGGCCACCACAAATACCACCTGACTTCTTGGGGGTCTATGAATATGAGAAAGGAGTTTGGGGGTTTGATATTACTGATATTGGGGATACGAACTTATGCCTGTTAGCCTCTTGGATAAGTAGGCATTATAACTCTAAGCACAAAATTTGGAAGAACATCATAGATTCTAAGTATGACCTCCAAGTAATAACATTTTGCTTGCTCTGCTTCTAGGGCTTCCCCTTTCTGGAAAGGAGTGCTCTGGGTAGCTCAAGCTTCTAAAGTTGGCTTCTCTTTACATATAGGGAATGGCAAGAGAGCTAGATTCTGGGAGGATCATTGGTTTGGCAATGCTACCCTATGAAGGAAATATGCCCTAGAGGCAATAATAAAGTTGTTATTTACATTTCCTTATATCATGATAAATGTTTATTATTCATGCTAGAATTGTATTAACCGGAAACTTAGTACATGTGTGAATACATAGACAAAACAAACTGTCCCTAGTATGATTCTACTAGACTAGCTCGTTAATCAAAGATGGTTATGTTTCCTAACCATAGACATGTGTTGTCATTTGATGAACGGGATCACATCATTAGGAGAATGATGTGATGGACAAGACCCATCCGTTAGCTTAGCATTATGATCATTATAGTTTCATTGCTACTGCTTTCTTCATGACTTATACATGTTCCTCAGACTATGAGATTATGCAACTCCCGAATACCGGAGGAACACCTTGTGTGCTATCAAACGTCACAACATAACCGGGTGATTATAAAGATGCTCTACAGGTGTCTCCAAAGGTGTTTGTTGGGTTGGCATAGATCGAGATTAGGATTTGTCACTCCGTGTATCGGAGAGGTATCTCTGGGCCCTCTCGATAATGCTCATCACTATAAGCCTTGCAAGCAATGTGACTAATGAGTTATTTGCGGGATGAAGCATTACAGAACGAGTAAAGAGACTTGCCAGTAATGAGATTGAACTAGGTATGATGATACCGACGATCGAATCTCGGGCAAGTAACATACCGATGACAAATGGAACAACGTATGTTGTTGTGCGGTTTGACTGATAAAGATCTTCATAGAATATGTAGGAGCCAATATGAGCATCCAGGTTCCGCTATTGGTTATTGACCGGAGATATGTCTCGGTCATGTCTACATAGTTCTCGAACCCGTAGGGTCCGCACGCTTAACGTTCGATGACGATTTGTATTATGAGTTATGTGATTTGATGACCGAAGTTTTTTCGGAGTCCCGGATGATACCACGGACATGATGAGGAGTCTCTAAATGGTCAAGACACAAAGAATGATATATTGGACGATGTTATTCGGACACCAGAAGAGTTTCGAGAAGTACCGGGTAAAAACGGAGTGCCGGAGGGGTTACTGGACCCCCCCGGGGAAGCAATGGGCCATCATGGGCCATAGGGGAGAGAGAGGACAGACCACAAGGGGGTGGCGCGTGCAGGACTAGGGGAGGGGGCATGTGCCCCCTTTCCCTCTCCCTCTCCCTTCCTTCCTTCCTCCTTCCACCAAGTGGAATCCTACTAGGACTTGGAGTCCTAGTAGGACTCCTCCCTCTTGGCGCGCCCTATAGGGCCGGACAGCCTCCCCCTCTCCTCCTTTATATACGGGGGCAAGGGGTACCCCAAAGCACAACAAACAATCTCTTAGCCGTGTGTCGTGCCCCCTCCACAGTTTAACACCTCGGTCATATCATCGTAGTGCTTAGGCGAAGCCCTGCACCGGTACATCATCAACACCGTCGCCATGCCGTCGTGCTGGCGGAACTCTCCCTCGTCCTCAAATGGATCAAGAGCTCGAGGGACGTCATCGTGCTGAACGTGTGTTGAACACGGAGGTGCCGTACGTTCGGTACTTGGATCAGTTGGATCGTGAAGACGTTCGACTACATCAACCGCGTTACTAAGCGCTTCCGCTTTCGGTCCATGAGAGTACGTGGACACACTCTCCCGTCTCGTTGCTATGCATCTTATACATAGATCTTGAGTGATCGTAGGATTTTTTTTGAATTACTACGTTCCCCAACAGTGGTATCAGAATCAGGTCTATGCGTAGATGTTTTATGCATGAGTAGAACACAAAGAGTTGTGGGCGATAATAGTCATACTGCTTATCACCAATGTCTTACTTTGATTCGGAGGTATTGTTGGATGAAGCGGCCCGGACCGACATTATATGACCGCGTTTATGAGTCTGGTTCTACCGACGTGCTTTTGCACATAGGTGGCTGGCGGGTGTCCGTTTCTCCAACTTTAGTTGAATTGAGTTTGACTACGACCGATCCTTGTTGAAGGTTAAAACAACACACTTGATGAAACATCGGTGTGGTTTTGATGCGTAGGTAAAAACGGTTCTTGCTAGAAGCCCGTAACAGCCACGTAAAACTTGCAACAGCAAACTAGAGGACGGCTAACTTGTTTTTGCAGGGCTTGTTGTGATGTGATATGGTCAAGACATGACGTGATGTAAATTGTTGTAGGAGATGATCATGTTTTGTAACAGAGTTACCGGCAACTGGCAAGAACCATATGGTTGTCGCTTTATTGTATGAAATGCAATCGCCATGTAATTGCTTTACTTTATCACTAAGCGGTAGCGATAGTCGTAGTAGTAGTAGTTGGCGAGACGACAACGATGCTACGATGGAGATCAAGGTGTCAAGACGGTGACAATGGAGATCATAATGATGCTTCGGTGATGGAGATCATGAGCACAAGATGATGATGGCCATATCATGTCACATATTTTGATTGCATGTGATGTTTATCTTTTATGCATCTTATTTTGCTTAGTACGACGGTAGCATTATAAGACGATCCCTTACTAAATTTCAAGGTATAAGTGTTCTTCTTGAGTATGCACCGTTGCTACAGTTCGTCGTGCCGAGACACCACATGATGATCGGGTGTGATAAGCTCTACTTTGACATGCAACGGGTGCAAGCCAGTTTTGCACGTGCAAAATACTCGGGTTAAACTTGACGAGCCTAGCATATGCAGATATGGCCTCGGAACACTGAGACCGAAAGGTCGAACGTGAATCATATAGTAGATATGATCAACATAGTGATGTTCACCATTGATTAACTGAACTTTAATTTATCATGAACTTAGTCCTGATAGTTTTTGCATGTCTATGTTGTTGTAGATCAATGGCCCATGCTACCGTTCCTTTGAATTTTAGTGTGTTCCTAGAGAAAGCTAAGTTGAAAGATGATGGTAGCAATTACACGGACTGGATCCGTAACTTGAGGATTATCCTCATTGCTGCACAGAAGAATTACGTCCTGGAAGCACCGCTAGGTGTACCACCTGCGTCAGCAACTGCAGACATTGTGAATGCCTGGAAGACGCGTGTTGATGACTACTCGATAGTTTAGTGTGCCATGCTTTACAACTTAGAATCGGGACTTCAAAGATGTTTTGAACGTCATGGATCATATGAGATGTTCCAAGAGTTGAAGTTAATATTTCAAGCAAATGCCCGAGTTGAGAGATATGAAGTCTCCAACAAGTTCTATAGTTGTAAAATGGAGGAGAATAGTTCTATCAGTGAACACATGCTCAGAATGTCTGGGTACCATAACCACTTGACTCGGATGGGAGTTAATCTTCCTGATGATAGTGTCATTGACAGAGTTCTTCAATCACTGCCACAAAGTTGTAAAGGCTTCGTGATGAACTATAATATGCAATGGATGACGAAAACGATTTCTGAGCTCTTCACAATGCTAAAGGCTACGGAAGTAGAAATCAAGAAGGAGCATCAAGTGTTGATGGTTAACAAGACCACTAGTTTCAAGAAAAAGGGCAAAGGGAAGAAGGGGAACTTCATAAGAATAGCAAGAAAGTTGCTACTCTGGGGAAGAAGCCCAAGTCTGGACCTAAGCCTGAAACTGAGTGCTTCTACTGCAAAGGGACTGGTCATTGGAAGCGGAACTGCCCCAAGTATTTGGCGGATAAGAAGGATGGCAAAGTGAAAGGTATATTTTATATACATGTTATTGATGTGTACATTACTAATGCTCGTAGTAGCGCCTGGGTATTTGATACTGGTTATGTTGCTCATATTTGCAACTCGAAATAAGGGCTATGGATTAAACGAAGATTGGCTAAGGACGAGGTGACGATGCGCGTCGGAAATGGTTCCAAGGTCGATGTGATCGCCGTCGGCCCACTACCTCTACATCTACCTTCGGGATTAGTTTTATACCTGAATAATTGTTATTTGGTGCCAGCGTTGAGCATGAACATTATATCTGGATTTTTTTTGACGCGAGACAATTATTCATTTAAATCAGAGAATAATGGTTGTTCTATTTATATGAGTAATACCTTTTATGGTCATGCACCCTTGTTGAGTGGTCTATTTTTATTGAATCTCGATCGTGGAGATACACATGTTCATAATATTGAAGCCAAAAGATGCAAAGTTGATAACGATAGTGCAACTTATTTGTGGCACTGCCGTTTAGGTCATATTGGTGTAAAGCGCACGAAGAAACTCCATACTAATGGGCTTTTGGAATCACTTGATTATGAATCACTTGGTGCTTGCGAACCATGCCTCATGGGCAAGATGACTAAAACTCCGTTCTCCAGAACAATGGAATGAGCTACTGACTTATTGGAAATAATACATACTGATGTATGTGGTCCAATGAGTGTTGAGGCTCGTGGCAGGTATCGTTATTTTCTTACCTTCACAGATGATTTGAGCAGATATGGGTATATCTACTTAATGAAGCATAGGTCTGAAATATTTGAAAAGTTCAAAGAATTTCAGAGTGAAGTGGAAAATCATCGTAACAAGAAAATAAAATTTCTACAATCTGATCGTGGAGGCGAATATTTGAGTTACGAGTTTGGTCTTCATTTGAAACAATGTGGAATAGTTTCGCAACTCACGCCACCTGGAACACCACAGTATAATGGTGTGTCAGAACATCGTAACCGTACTTTATTGGATATGGTGCGATCTATGATGTCTCTTACTAATTTACCACTATCGTTTTGGGGTTGTGCTTTAGGGATGGTTGCATTCACTTTAAATAGGGCACCATCAAAATCCGTTGAGACGACGCCTTATGAACTGTGGTTTGGCAAGAAACCAAAGTTGTCTTTTCTTAAAGTTTGGGGCTGCGATGCTTATGTCAAAAAGCTTCAACCTGATAAGCTCGAACCCAAATCAGAAAAGTGTGTCTTCATAGGATACCCAAAGGAAACCGTTGGGTACACCTTCTATCACAAATCCGAAGGCAAGATATTCATTGCTAAGAATGGATCCTTTCTAGAGAAGGAGTTTCTCTCGAAAGAAGTGAGTGGGAGGAAAGTAGAACTTGATGAGGTAATTGTACCTTCTCCTGAATTGGAAAGTAGTTCATCACAGAAATCAGTTCCAGTGATTCCTACACCAATTAGTAAGGAAGCTAATGATGATGATCATGAAACTTCAGATCAAGTTACTACTAAATCTCGTAGGTCTTCTAGAGTACGGTCCGCACCAGAGTGGTACAGTAATCCTATTCTGGATGTCATGTTACTAGACCATGATGAACCTATGAACTATGAGGAAGCGATGATGAGCCCAGATTCCGTGAAATGGCTTGAGGCCATGAAATCTGAGATGGGATCCATGTATGAAAACAAAGTGTGGACTTTGGTGGATTTGCCCGATGATCGGCAAGCCATACAAAATAAATGGATCTTCAAGAAGAAGATTGACGCTGATGGTAATGTTACTGTCTACAAAGCTCGACTTGTTGCAAAAGGTTTTCGACAAGTTCAAGGAGTTGACTACGATGAGACTTTCTCACCCGTAGCGATGCTTAAGTCTGTCCGAATCATGTTAGCAATTGCCGCATTTTATGATTATGAAATTTGGTAGATGGATGTCAAAACTGCGTTCCTTAATGGATTTCTGGAAGAAGAGTTGTATATGATGCAACCAGAAGGTTTTGTCGATCCAAAGGGTGCTAACAAAGTGTGCAAGCTCCAGCGATCCATTTATGGACTGGTGCAAGCCTCTCGGAGTTGGAATAAACTCTTTTATAGTGTGATCAAAGCATATGGTTTTATACAGACTTTTGGAGAAGCCTGTATTTATAAGAAAGTGAGTGGGAGCTCTGTAGCATTTCTAATATTATATGTAGATGACATATTGTTGATTGGAAATGATATAGAATTTCTAGATAGCATAAAAGGATACTTGAATAAGAGTTTTTCAATGAAAGACCTCGGTGAAGCTGCTTACATATTGGGCATCAAGATCTATAGAGATATATCAAGACACTTAATTGGACCACAAAGCACATACCTTGATAAAGTTTTGAAGAAGTTGAAAATTGATCAGTCAAAGAAAGGGTTCTTCCCTGTGTTACAAGGTGTGAAGTTGAGTCAGACTCAATGCCTGACTACTGCAGAAGATAGAGAGAAAATGAAAGTCATTCCTTATGCTTCAGCCATAGGTTCTATCATGTATGCAATGCTGTGTACCAGACCTGATGTGTGCCTTGCTATAAGTATAGAAGGGAGGTACAAAAGTAATCCAGGAGTGGAGCACTGGACAGCGGTCAAGAACATCCTGAAATACCTGAAAAGGACTAAGGATATGTTTCTCGTTTATGGGGGTGACAAATAGCTCGTCGTAAATGGTTATGTCGATGCAAGCTTTGACACTGATCCGGATGACTCTAAGTCGCAATTCGGATACGTATTTTTATTGAATGGTGGAGATGTCAGTTAGTGAAGTTCCAAGCAGAGCATCATGGCAGGATCTACGTGTGAAGCAGAGTACATAGCTTCTTCGAAAGCAGCAAATGAAGGTGTCTGGATGAAGGAGTTCATATCCGATCTAGGTGTTATACCTAGTGCATCGGGTCCAATGAAAATCTTTTGTGACAATACTGGTGCAATTGCCTTGGCAAAGGAATCTAGATTTCACAAGAGAACCAAACACATCAAGAGACGCTTCAATTCCATCTGGCATCAAGTCGCAGAAGGAGACATAGAGATTTGCAAAATACATACGATCTGAATGTTGCAGACCCGTTAACTAAGCCTCTTCCACGAGCAAAACATGATCAACACCAAGACTCCATGGATGTTAGAATCATTACTGTGTAATCTAGATTATTGACTCTAGTGCAAGTGGGAGACTAAAGGAAATATGCCCTAGAGGCAATAATAAAGTTGTTATTTATATTTCCTTATATCATGATAAATGTTTATTATTCATGCTAGAATTGTATTAATCGGAAACTTAGTACATGTGTGAATACATGGACAAAACAAAGTGTCCCTAGTATGCCTCTACTAGACTAGCTCGTTAATCAAAGGTGGTTATGCTTCCTAACCATAGACATGTGTTGTCATTTGATGAATGAGATCACATCACTAGGAGAATGATGTGATGGACAAGACCCATCCGTTAGCTTAGCATTATGATCGTTACAGTTTCATTGCTCCTGCTTTCTTCATGACTTATACATGTTCCTCAGACTATGAGATTATGCAACTCCCGAATAACAGAGGAACACCTTGTGTGCTATCAAATGTCACAACGTAACTAGGCGATTATAAAGATGCTCTACAGGTGTCTGATACGTCCATTTTGCATCATGCTTTTATATTGATATTTATTGCATTATGGGCTGTTACTACACATTATGTCACAATACTTATGCCTTTTCTCTCTTATTCTACAAGGTTTACATGAAGAGGGAAAATGCCGGCAGCTGGATTCTGGGCTGGAAAAGGAGCAAAATATTAGAGACCTATTCTGCACAACTCCAAAAGTCCTGAAACTCCACGAAAGTCAGTTTTGGAATTTATAAAAAATATTGGGCGAAGAAAGCACCAGAGGGGGGCCACCCTCTGTCCACGAGGGTGGGGGGCATGCCCTACCCCCCTGGGCGCGCCCCCTGCCTCGTGGGCCACCTGGAAGCCCCCCGATGCCCATCTTCTGGTATAAGGTGTCTTTTGCCCTGGAAAAAAATCATAAGAAAGATTTAGGGACGAAGTGCCGCCGTCTCGAGGCGGAACCTTGGCGGAACCAGTCTAGGGCTCCGGCGGAGCTGTTCTACTGGGGAAACATCCCTCCGGGAGGGTGAAATCGTCACCATCGATCCTCTCACCGGGAGGGGGTCAATCTCCATCAACATCTTCACTAGCACCATCTCCTCTCAAACCCTAGTTGGTCTCTTGTATCCGATCTTTGTCTCAAAACCTCAGATTGGTACCTGTGGGTTGCTAGTAGTGTTGATTACTCCTTGTAGTTGACGCTAGTTGGTTTATTCGGTGGAAGATCATATGTTCAGATCCTTTATGAATATTAATACCCCTCTGATTATGAACATGAATATGATTTGTGAGTAGTTACGTTTGTTCCTGAGTGAAAGAACATGCGGTGCCCCCATGTTTGGTTTTGGTAATTGATGACAATCTCTATGGACTAATGGTTGTCTTGAGTTATATTTGAAGGATTTGTCCATAGGCTTTTCTTGAAGTCCATGTGTTCGTTTCAAGGAGTTTATGAGTTGACCAAGGTGCTATTAAGGAATTATCCAAAGATTGGTCATGCGAGTGTTGAGCTTATTGCAAGCATGTCTTGAAGAAGAAGGTTGTGTGATCATTCATGTTTACCTTCAATACATCATCCAAATGAAGAGAGTTTCAAAGATTCAAGGTTAATCAAGACTAAGTCAATAGTGAATCAAGTTGATTAACTCACAAAGAGTAGAAGATGTACCGAGAGGGATCAAGTGATCCCATGGTATGGTAAGCATTGTCCATTGCACTTTGTGTACTAACCCATGGTCTATGTGAGAGTTCTATGTGGGGTTAGGTACGTATCCATGGTCTTGCATCAAGAGGAAGATATCATACAACCCATGGAAAGGATGACATCAAGTGGTGATCGTCATCAAGATTGCCGTGTGCAAGTTCAAGTGGAGCATCACGAAGAGATCAAGTGCTTGAATCTTTCCATCCATTGTGGTGTCAATGGACTTGTGAAGATGAGCCGAAGAGTGGCTCACCCATAGTGGACTATGGGGGAGCAATCATCTAGTCTTCATCGAGCCAACACAATCAAGAAAGGTGGTCCAACTTGAGGGAGTGAAGATCGTCATCATCTAGCTCAAGTGGACCATGTGCAAGGCAAGGTTTGCCCTTGATAGGTTTTCTATTTTACCGGTCTCATGGTAGTTGTGGGAGACCGGGTTATAGGATCGATTGCCGTACTATCAAGGGGGGCTCTCGATGAGTTGCTTGATCGTATCATTCGTAGAGAGCTCAAACCATTGCATCCTTGCATCATGTTTCTTGGTTCTTGTTTGATTCTCTTTGTGAGTCTTAGAGCTTATGGTCATCTTGATGACAAGCTTGAGTTCATCGAAAACGGAGTTCGCATGCGTCTTCTATGATGTTTTCGGTGTTGGAGGTTTTACCGGTCTTATCCGAGGAAGGGTTCTCACCATTTTCTTATGGGCCTTTTCTAAGTTTCTTCTTATTTATATTTCTTTCAAGATTGTGTTAGCCCTTGTCGCTAGCTTTCCAACAATCTTGGTTTCATCAAATTCGGAGTCCGTTTGCAAAAGTTGTGGCTGTTTTGGTGAAGGCTGCAGCGGTACTACCGCGACTAGAGCGGATGTAATTTTTTACTACCGCTCTAGAGCGGTACTACCGCAGCTCCTGAGCGGTAGTACCGCTCCAGAGCAGTACTACCATGGCTCCTAAGCGGTAGTACCGCCCCGGACCAAAAACTCGTGTTTTCTCTCTCGTTTGGGCTGTTTTGAGCGTGCTAAGCGGTAGTACCGCTCCTCCAAGCGGTAGTACCGCTTGTGCACGACCTGAGCACATAACGGTTGGATTTGGGAGGTCCTATAAAAGGGGGTCTTCTTCCCCATTGAACCTTATCCTTTGAGCTCGTGTTCTTCCCCCATTGTTGACCTTCTTCGAGCTTGCTAACTCTCAATCCCTCCATGGATTCTTGCTAGTTTTTGAGGGAAAAGAGAGAGGAGATCTAGATCCACATTCCCACCAATCACTTTCTCCTTTTTGTGAGGGGAACCCTTTGGATCTAGATCTTGGAGTTCTTTGTGTTCTTCTTTTGTTCTTCCTCTCATTTTCCTCCCTAGCATTAGTTGCTTTGGTGGGATTCGGGAGAGAAGGACTTGGGAACTCCGTGTGCCCTTGCCATTGCATTTGGTGCATCGGTTTGAGTTCTCCACGGTGATACGTGGAAGTGAAGTTTGAGAAGCTTATTACTCTTGGGTGCTTGGTGCCCTTGAGCTTGTTCCTCTTGGGTGCTTGGGTGCCCTAGACGGTTGGTGGTGTTCGGAGCTCAATCATTGTGGTGTAAAGCTCCGGGCAAGCGTCGGGGTCTCCAATTAGGTTGTGGAGATCGCCCCGAGCAATTTGACGGGTACCGGTGACCGCCCCCAAGGGTTGCTAAAGTGTACGGGTTCGGTGACCGCCCCCAAGGGTCGCCATTTGTACGGGTTCGGTGACCGCCCTCAAGGGTCCCTTAGTGGAATCACGGCATCTTGCATTGTGCGAGGGCGTGAGGAGATTACGGTGGCCCTAGTGGCTTCTTGGGGAGCATTGTGCCTCCACACCGCTCCAAACGGAGATTAGCATCCGCAAGGGTGTGAACTTCGGGATACATCATCGTCTCCGCGTGCCTCGGTTATCTCTTACCCGAGCCCTTTACTTATGCACTTTACTTTGTGATAGCCATATTGTTCTTTGTCATATATCTTGCTATCACATAGTTGCTTATCTTGCTTAGCATAAGTTGTTGGTGCACATAGGTGAGCCTAGTTGTTGTAGGTTTTGTGCTTGACAAATTAACCACTAGGTTTATTTCACATTTGTTCAAGCCTCTACCGTAATTATTTTAGAACGCCTATTCACCGCCCCTCTAGGCGACATCCACGATCTTTCAATTTGTATCAGAGCCTCGTCTCTCTTTGTTGGGCTTAACCGCCTAGAGAGTAAATATGTCGACTAGGGGATTAGGATTCTCTGACACTCTAGGTTTCGATGGCACAAATTTTGATGTTTGGGTAATTCGCATGCTTAATCTCTTTAGGGTCATGGACCCAAATTTAGAGCGAATTGTAGATATGGGTTTTTCTCCTCCAAAGGATCCCCAAAGATTATCTTTAGAGGATGAGAAGAACTCTTATCTCAATGCTCAAGCTTCTAATGTGCTTTTCGATGCTTTGAGCAATGTAGTTATATTTGAACTCATGCCGTTCCAGGATGCTCATGAGTTGTGGACAAAGCTTCAAGATAAATATGGCGTGTCCAAGTTTTGTAAGGATGATTGTTCTCCCCCCACCTCCGGCCGTGTTGTGTTCTCAACTTCTTCTACTTCACCTACATGTGGTTTGCCACAAGGTAATGACATGGTGAGTAGTGGTGTTCATTGCAATGATGATAGTGTGCTTATTGTTGATAATCCTTCATCACTTTCTTATTGCAATGCTTCATCTTTGGACTTTAACACTTCTAGCACTCCAAATGTTTCACATGCTTGTGTTGATAGTCCTTGCATATCATGTAGAAATTGCTTTACTAAATCTCATGATGATATGCTTGCTATGTCTTGTTGCCATGATAAAAATGCATCTATTTCCTCGAATTGTTGTGCTAACAATGTAGAGGAAAGCCACACTCCATGGAACAAGATGTGGTGTTTTATGGTGCTTCAAGGGATCCTACATCATCATCTATTGCATTTTTCCTTATGGCCAAGGCCTCAAAGGTATCTCCCAATTTGAATCCCAATATATCTTGTGATGATATTGATAATGGCAAGAATGATGATGATGTTGATTATGATGAAGAGAATGATAATGTTGCCTCCTTAAAAATTAAGGGGGAAATGGTTTTTAAAGCTCTTCATAAAAATAAAATTGCTCGTTCCAACTTCATGGAAATTATGTCCATTGCCATTGAGGGCAATAAATATATTAAGGAGTTGGAATCTCATCTCGAGGATCATGAGGTCACCATTGAGAAAATGGAAGCTCATGGGAGTGATTACGCAAATGAGATCGCGGAGCTATCTCAAGCTCTTGAACATGAACAAACCACCTCCGAATCTCTTGAGGAGACTTTTGCTCTAGAATTATCTAGAGTGAGGGAATCTCATGATAGAGCTCTTGAGGTGGCCAATGATTTCAAAACTAAAAATGCTAAGCTTGAAGTTTCTCATGCTAGACTCCTTGAGGATTTTGAGCACCTCGAAAATGGCTCAAGGGTCATCAAGGGTGAGCTCATCAAACTCACCGAGTCTCATGCCCAACTTGAAGCTTCTTATTTAAAAGAGCTTGCCAAGTTGTCCTCTCCTATTATTGTAAATGATGATGCTTGTGCTACTAACTCTATTACTTGTGAAGCATCCATTTTGAAGGAGAATGTTGAGCTACGGGCTCAACTTGAGGTGCTATCTAGCAATTATGGGAAATTGGAAGAAAGTCATGAAAAGCTCTCAAGCTCTCATGATGATCTTCTAGTATCCCATAGTGTGCTAAAGATAGCTCATGAGGCCATGATTGCCAAGGTAACATCTAGTTAGCCTCATGTGGATACTAGCACTACTTCTAATCAAAATAGTATATTGCCATGTGCTAGTCCTTGTAATTCATCTACTCACAATGTTGGTACATCTTGTGATGAATTGCTTTCCTTGCCTTGTTGCTCTAATGATGAAGCTTATACTTCCTCTAGTACTTGTGTTGAGACTAACCATGTAGAGGAAATCAAAGAGCTCAAGGCCCAAGTCACTTCTTTGAAGAAAGACTTGGAAACGAGTCATCAAGGGAAATCCACACTCAACAATATCTTGAGTGTGCAAAAATCCCCCAATGACAAAGGTGGACTTGGATTCAACTCCAATAAGAAGAAGAAGTCCAAGATGAACAAAAAGAAGGGCCAAGAACAAGTCAAGAATTCAGCCAAGATTGTTTGCTTCAAGTGCAAAGTAGAAGGGCATCATGTTAGATCTTGCCCATTGAAGAAGACGGCCATTAGTGTCAAGCAACAAGGGAAGAGGGCACAAGTTCAATCACATGCTCAACCTCAAGTTGAAGAAAGGCCTCTTCCCAAGAAGACTCAAGTTAATGCTTCTCAAGTTGAGAAATCAAGTGAGAAGAAAGTGAAGAGTAGACGTTGCTACCTATGCCGTGAGAAAGGTCACCTCACTTCTTCATGCACTAGTGGTAACTTATCCAACCCAATTATTATTGATGATGTCTATTCTCTTGGGAAGGATAAGGTTGGCAATGTGTTTGCCAAGTTTGTTGGTACTCAAAGTGGTGTCAAGAAAAGAACCATTTGGGTAGCCAAGCCTACTGTGACTAACCTCTTAGGACCCAACTCGGTTGGGGACCACCAAGCTCAAACTTGATCAATAGGTGTTGGTTGGAGGGCATTGGAGACTTGGCTACATTATGAAGAATTAAGGGGACTTCATCATTCTTATTGTCTCAAGCCAAGTCAATTGGATTATCAAGTTTCTATCTTATATCCAATGTGCCTCCTTGCGGTAACTTGTACTTAAATTGTTTACTTTGAAAGTTACTTGCCCCCCTTGCATGTGTTTGGTTTTGTTCCTTGCATGTGTTTTTATATGTTGTGCTTCCAACTTGCTTATCTTGAGCAATCAAGTATGTGTGTGTTGGTTTGCACATCATGTACATGTGTGTTGTGCGTTGAGCCTTTTTGCTTCTTGTTTGTATCCTAGTTGGCTCATGTGAGAGATTAATAGAACATCCCATTTTGGGGGAGTGATGTGCTTTGTGCACCTCACAATCCTATAAATGTGTGTACATGAGGAATACCATCTAGTATTGACATTACAAGATTATCTAGTCGCTTGGTGGTATATCTCTCATGAGAAATTCAAATTCTAAATAGTCCATTAATTATCTCTTGTTTGTTCCTCTTATTGCCTCTTGTTAAGTTCTTATTGGTATCACATTATGGGGGAGTAATATGCTAAGTGCATATTACAAGCCTAGAAAATGTGTACATTTGAGATATTGTCACCTAGAATTGATATTGTAGATTATCTTGTTCCTAGGTGGCATGTTAGCTCTACAAGTTGCAATTTGCTTGTGTTTGGTGTGAAGATGATGTCGGATATCCTTGTTATCTACCACCGGGAATTATTTCCAAATACTTCTTGTCTTTGACAATTGGTAGTCTTATGTGTGGTAGAATTTGTTGATCATCTTTACATTGGCTTTTGTTTTACTTGCCTTTTCTCTTGCCAAGGTTTGTGTCAACTCCCGTGTCTTCCATACCACTTGTGGATCTTGTTTATTTCTTGTTCTTGTCTAGTGTTTTCTAGATATAGTGAAAGCGGTGATCCCACCTTGTGCATTTTGTATTCAAATACAAATCCTATATAATGCACAACTCGTAGGGAGCTATTCTATTTTCTTTAGAACACTCTTCTTGTGATCTTTATCAAGTGTGTTTTGGTGGAAGGCAAGCCATTTCTTTTTGGTACTTTGTGCCATCATGAAACTTTGTCGACAGCTTGGTTTGTTTGGAACCATCCTCTCTTTGGGAGTTTGACATCTTTAGTTTAGTGTGTATCAATGGATATCTCATTCCTTGATGTATCTTTAATGATATCTTCCAAGTGATGATTTCTCCATTTGGTATCCTTTTCACTTGGCATTTCTTTGTCTTTTGGTTTCGGGTTTTGAAAGTCTTGAGCATGCATGTTTACTTCATGTATTTCATTTGGCATGCTTTCTTTCTTTGACTCAATATATAGCGGAAACTCCACCTAGTCTCAATTTGGATGAGATGTGCATGAAATTCATTATCATATCTATATGCACATATTTATGTGGAGTTTGTCCTATGTATTGGTGTTTCTAACTATTTGGTCCCGATGAGTTTGGGTACCGTTTAGTTTGTGTTGTTCTTCCAGGAACTTTTGGAGATGCATTGGATGCTCGGCTCACTCTCAAGGAAGGTGTTGTCACCATGTGCATATTGGAGTCAAGCTAGGATGATCAATGAACTACTATCTACCTTCAATTGGTATCTACTACTTCCTTCCAATGATATCTCGGTAACAAGTATCTATTCATGCTTTCCCTTCTTGCATTCAACCTTGTGTAGGTTGCATCTTGGCATGATATTCATTTCATATCTTGTGATACTTGTTTCCTTTCTCAAAGCATCCCAACGATGATCTCTTGTTGCTAGTTGTGATGTCTTTGATGGTTGTGTGATTGGCCTTCATTTATATACAATAAGACCATATCTAGCCAAGTGCTATGCTTCCAAGCAAATATCTTATTGGTATATTTATGACTTCCTTGTGGATATCTTGTTCCTTCGTGTTGTAACTATTTCGGGTGTACATCCATCTTTGTAGATATATATATCAGCAAGATTTCGTCTACATAGAACCTTATACACTTGAGAGAAATTACATCTCTAGTTGATATCCTTTCTTTCACGTCCACCCTATCTTTCTTATGTTATTTCTTTGGTGGCTCCGTGAAAGCTTTTGCCTTGAGTGTGTGTCCTCTATCGTTGCATCTTGTTGCACTCTTGTGTGGTGAAGATTATTTTCCTCTTGCTTATCTTTACGAGGATTTTGCCATCTTATTTGGTATCCCTCGTCTTGATGAGCCTCTCTTCGTCTATCTTCACCACGGGTTGTCACAAGCATAGGTTCTCTTATGCTTATTGTGAGCTTGTGAACCCGGTTGCTAGTTGTGTGTGGGAATGACATGCCTTGCACCGTGTATCTCATTCTTTCAAGACTATATTGATGCGTAATGCTCATCCGTACATTAGGCTTCTCTAATGCATTGCCTTGACTCACACACATCTTTTTGGTTGAGCCCATTCTTAAGTCGCCTCTGTTACATGTTGCTCAACCATGTGCTTATTGCAAGTCCTAGGCTTTGTTTCCCATATGCTCACTTGCACTGGATGTGAGTTTCTATTGATTTTGGGGGAGCTATGATCCTATTTTGTGCACTTTGTATTCAAATACAAAAATTCTTATGTGTGCACAAATCATGGGGAGCTTCTCTAGTTTCTTTAGAACACTCCTTTGCGCTTATCATAATTTATTTATTCTTGTGGCATGTAGGATCATTGGTCTAGTTGGTTCAATTGATATCCGTTGATTGCTTGCTTCAATTGGTATCTTCTGATTGCTTGTGTCTCTCTTTGTTATGTCTTTGTGTCATATCTTTTTGTTGCAATCTTTGGGCCTCAATATAGTTTGTCTTCCTCCAAGTATTGGCAGTTGGATATGTGTATTGCATTCCACTCTCTTGTTGAGAAATACACAGTTTATGGAGGAACACCTTTTATTTTGGCCTTCTTATCTTTTCACCCATTTTGGCAATCGATGCCAATGGGGGAGGAGTTTCAGAGAGTTTTGTGGAGAAGTCTTCTAAGTTTTCTCCTTGCTTTGGTTTTGGTTCCTAAGCATTTGCATCTCATTCTCATGCATCATTGGTTGTTGCATTGCATGGTGATGCATAATTCCTTGTATAAACTCTCTTGAAAGTGATTATCATCAATTACCAAAATGGGGGAGATTGAAAGAACATGCGGTGCCCCCATGTTTGGTTTTGGTAATTGATGACAATCTCTATGGATTAATGGTTGTCTTGAGTTATATTTGAAGGATTTGTCCATAGGCTTTTCTTGAAGTCCATGTGTTGGTTTTAAGGAGTTTATGAGTAGACCAAGGTGCTATTAAGGAATTATCCAAAGATTGGCATGCGAGTGTTGAGCTTATTGCAAGCATGTCTTGAAGAAGAAGGTTGTGTGATCATTCATGTTTACCTTCAATACATGATCCAAATGAAGAGAGTTTCAAAGATTCAAGGTTAATCAAGACTAAGTCAATAGTGAATCAAGTTGATTAACTCACAAAGAGTAGAAGATGTACCAAGAGGGATCAAGTGATCCCATGGTATGGTAAGCATTGTCCATTGCACTTTGTGTACTAACCCATGGTCTATGTGAGAGTTCTATGTGGGGTTAGGTATGTATCCATGGGCTTGCATCAAGAGGAAGATATCATACAACCCATGGAAAGGATGACATCAAGTGGTGATCGTCATCAAGATTGCCGTGTGCAAGTTCAAGTGGAGCATCACGAAGAGATCAAGTGCTTGAATCTTTCCATCCATTGTGGTGTCAATGGACTTGTGAAGATGAGCCGAAGAGTGGCTCACCCATAGTGGACTATGGGGGAGCAATCATCTAGTCTTCATCGAGCCAACACAATCAAGAAAGGTGGTCCAACTTGAGGGAGTGAAGATCGTCATCATCTAGCTCAAGTGGACCATGTGCAAGGCAAATGTTTGCCCTTGATAGGTTTTCTATTTTACCAGTCTCATGGTAGTTGTGGGAGACCGGGTTATAGGATCGATTGCCGTACTATCAAGGGGGGCTCTCGATGAGTTGCTTGATTGTATCATTCGTGGAGAGCTCAAACCATTGCATCCTTGCATTATGTTTCTTGGTTCTTGTTTGATTCTCTTTTTGAGTCTTAGAGCTTATAGTCATCTTGATGACAAGCTTGAGTTCATCGAAAACGGAGTTCGCATGCGTCTTCTATGATGTTTTCGGTGTTGGAGGTTTTACCGGTCTTATCCGAGGAAGGGTTCTCACCATTTTCTTATGGGACTTTTCTAAGTTGCTTCTTATTGATATTTCTTTCAAGATTGTGTTAGCCCTTGTCGCTAGCTTTCCAACAAACTTGGTTTCATCGAATTCGGAGTCCGTTTGCAAAAGTTGTGGCTGTTTTGGTGAAGGCTGCAGTGGTACTACCGCGACTAGAGCGGATGTAATTTTTTACTACCGCTCCAGAGCAGTACTACCGTGGCTCCTAAGCGGTAGTACCGCCCCGGACCAAAAACTCGTGTTTTCTCTCTCGTTTGGGCTGTTTTGAGCGTGCTAAGCGGTAGTACCGCTCCTCCAAGCGGTAGTACCGCTTGTGCACGACCTGAGCACATAACGGTTGGATTCGGGAGGTCCTATAAAAGGGGGTCTTCTTCCCCATTGAACCTTATCCTTTGAGCTCGTGTTCTTCCCCCATTGTTGACCTTCTTCGAGCTTGCTAACTCTCAATCCCTCCATGGATTCTTGCTAGTTTTTGAGGGAAAATAGAGAGGAGATCTAGATCCACATTCCCACCAATCACTTTCTCCTTTTTGTGAGGGGAACCCTTTGGATCTAGATCTTGGAGTTCTTCGTGTTCTTCTTTTGTTCTTCCTCTCATTTTCCTCCCTAGCATTAGTTGCTTTGGTGGGATTTGGGAGAGAAGGACTTGGGAACTCTGTGTGCCCTTGCCATTGCATTTGGTGCATCGGTTTGAGTTCTCCACGGTGATACGTGGAAGTGAAGTTTGAGAAGCTTATTACTCTTGGGTGCTTGGTGCCCTTGAGCTTGTTCCTCTTGGGTGCTTGGGCACCCTAGACGGTTGGTGGTGTTCGGAGCTCAATCATTGTGGTGTAAAGCTCCGGGCAAGCGTCGGGGTCTCCAATTAGGTTGTGGAGATCGCCCCGAGCAATTTGACGGGTACCGGTGACCGCCCCCAAGGGTTGCCAAAGTGTACGGGTTCGGTGACCGCCCCCAAGGGTCGCCATTTGTACGGGTTCGGTGACCGCCCTCAAGGGTCCCTTAGTGGAATCACGACATCTTGCATTGTGCGAGGGCGTGAGGAGATTACGGTGGCCCTAGTGGCTTCTTGGGGAGCATTGTGCCTCCACACCGCTCCAAACGGAGATTAGCATCCGCAAGGGTGTGAACTTCGGGATACATCATCGTCTCCGCGTGCCTCGGTTATCTCTTACCCGAGCCCTTTACTTATGCACTTTACTTTGTGATAGCCATATTGTTCTTTGTCATATATCTTGCTATCACATAGTTGCTTATCTTGCTTAGCATAAGTTGTTGGTGCACATAGGTGAACCTAGTTGTTGTAGGTTTTGTGCTTGACAAATTAACCACTAGGTTTATTTCGCATTTGTTCAAGCCTCTACCGTAATTATTTTAGAACGCCTATTCACCCCCCTCTAGGCGACATCCACGATCTTTCACTGAGGACATGGGAGAAGTCTTGTTATAAGCAGTCATGTGCATTTGGTATTCGTTCGATATTTTGATGAGATGTATGTTGTCTTTCCTCTAGTGGTGTTATGTGAACTTCGACTACATGACACTTCACCATTCTTTGGGCCTAGAGGAAGGCATTGGGAAGTAATAAGTAGATGATGGGTTGCTAGAGTGACAGAAGCTTAAACCCTAGTTTATGAGTTGCTTCGTAAGGGGCTGATTTGGATCCATATGTTTCATGCTATGGTTAGGTTTACCTTAATTCTTCTTTCGTAGTTGCAGATGCTTGCGAGAGGGGTTAATCATAAGTGGGTTGCTTGTCCAAGGAAGGGAAGTACCCAAGCAACGGTCCACCCACATATCAAATTATCAAAGTAACGAACGCGAATCATATGAGCATGATGAAAACTAGCTTGACGATAATTCCCATGTGTCCTCGGGAGCGCTTTCCTTTATATAAGAGTTTGTCCAGGCTTGCCCTTTGTTACAAAAAGGATTTGGCCACCTTGCTGCATCTTGTTTACTTTCGTTACTTGTTACCCGTTAAAAATTACCTTATCACAAAACTATCTGTTATCGATAATTTCAGTGCTTGCAGAGAATACCTTACTGAAAACCGCTTTTCATTTCCTTCTACTCCTCATCAGGTTCGACACTCTTACTTATCGAAAGGACTACGATAGATCCCCTATACTTGTGGGTCATCAAGACTCTTTCCTGGCGCCGTTGCCGAGGAGTGAAGCGCCTTTGGTAGGTGGAATTTGGTAAGGAAAGATTTATATAGTGTGCTGAAATTTACTGTCACTTGTTACTATGGCAAATAATCCTTTGAGGGGCTTGTTCGGGGTATCTTCACCCTAACCAGTAGAGCAAAGAGTTTCTCCTCAACCCACTGAACCTACTGAAAATGTTTACTTTGAAATTCCTTCAAGTATGATAGAGAAACTGCTAGCTAATCCTTTTACAGGAGATGGAACATTACATCCCGATATGCACCTAATCTATGTGGATGAAGTTTGTGGATTATTTAAGCTTGCAAGTATGCCCGAGGATGTTATCAAGAAGAAGGTCTTCCCTTTATATTTGAAGGGAAAGGCATTGACATGGTTTAGGCTATGTGATGATATTGGATCATGGAACTACAACCAATTGAAATTGGAATTTCGTCAGAAGTTTTATCCTATGCATCCGGTTCATTGTGATCGCAATTATATATATAATTTTTGGCCTCTCAAAGGAGAAAGTATCGCTCAAGCTTGGGGGAGGCTTAAGTCAATGTTATATTCATGCCCCAATCATGAGCTCTCAAGAGAAATTATTATTCAAAAATTTTATGATCGGCGTTCTCTCAATAATTGCTCCATGCTCGATACTTCTTGTACTGATTCTTTTATGATGAAGACTATTGAATTCAGATGGCATTTATAGGAAAGAATTAAATGCAACTCCAAAGATTGGGATCTCGACGAAGGTAAGGAGTCATGTATAACACCTAAGTTTGATTGTGTTAAATCTTTTATGGATACCGATGTTTTTCGTGAATTTAACACTAAATATGGACTTGACTCTGAGATAGTAGCTTCTTTCTGTGAATCATTTGCTACTCATGTTGATCTCCCTAAAGAGAAGTGGTTTAAATATCATCCTCCCATTGAAGTAAAAGTAGTTGAACCTATTAAAGTTGAAGAAAAGACTATCACTTATAATGTTGATCCTATTGTTCCTACTGCTTATATTGAGAAACCACCTTTTCCTGATAGAATAAATGATCATGCTAAAGCTTCAACTGTGGTTCGTAAGAGTAATGCTAGAATACCTACACCCCCCAAGAAAATTAAAGTTGAACCTAGTATTGCTATGGTTAAAGATCTCTTGGTCGATAATATTGATGGGCATGTTATTTACTTCTGTGATGAAGCTGCTAAAATTGCTAGACCCGATACTAAACATAAACGTAGACCTGTTGTTGGCATGACTGTTGTTTTTGTTAAAATAGGAGATCATTTTATCATGGCTTATGTGATATGGGTGCTAGTGCCAGTGCAATACCTCATTCCTTATACAAAGAAATTATGCATGATATTGCACCTGCTGAGATAGAAGATATTGATGTTACAATTAAGCTTGCCAATAGAGATACTATTTCACCAATTGGGATTGTTAGAGATGTTGAAGTCTTGTGTGGGAAAGTTAAATATCCTACTAATTTTCTTGTTCTTGGTTCCCCACAAGATGACTTTTGTCCCATTATATTTGGTAGACCCATCTTGAATACTTTTAATGCTAAGATAGACCGCAAAAAGGATATTGTTACTGTTGGTTTAGGGGATATGTCTCATGATTTTAATTTTCTAAATTCCGTAGACAACCCCATAATAAAGAATTGCCTAGTAAAGATGAAATTATTGGTCTTGTTTCTATTGCCGTGCCTCCTAATGATCCTTTAGAACAATATTTGCTAGACCATGAAAATGATATGTTTTTGAATGAAAGAAGGGAAATAGATGAGGTATTATTTAAATAGGGACCTAGTTTGAAACACAACTTCCCTGTTGAAATCCTAGGGGGTCCTCCTCCACCCAAGGGTGATCCCGTGTTTGAGCTTAAACCATTACCTGATACTCTTCAATATGCTTATCTTGACGAAAAGAAGATATACCCTATTATTATTAGTGCTAACCTTTCAGAGCAGGAAGAAGAGAAATTATTGAAAACTCTGAAGAAGCACCATGCTACTATTGGGTATACTCTTGACGATCTTAAGGGCGTTAGCCCCACTTTATGCCAGCACAAAATAAAATTGGAGAAAGACGCTAAACCAGTTGCTGATCACCAACGATGGTTAAACCCTAAGATGAAAGAAGTGGTAAGAAATGAAATACTAAAGCTTCTGGAGGCAGGTATAATTTATCCTGTTGCTGATAGTCAATGGGTAAGTCCCGTCCGTGGTGTCACTAAGAAGGGAGGTATTACTGTTGTTCCTAATGATAAAGATGAATTGATCCCACAAACAATTACTATAGGTTATAGAATGGTAATTGATTTCCGCAAATTGAATAAAGCTACTAGAAAAGATCACTACCCTCTGCCTTTTATTGATCAAATGCTAGAAAGATTATCCAAACATACACATTTTTGCTTTGTAGATGGTTATTTTGGTTTCTCTCAAATACCTGTGTCAAAAGAGGATCAGGATAAGACCACTTTTACTTGCCCTTTCGGTACCTTTGCTTATAGACGTATGCCTTTTGGTTTATGTAATGCACCTGCTACCTTTCAAAGATGTATGACTACTATATTCTCTGACTTTTGTGAAAAGATTGTTGAGGTTTTCATGGATGATTTCACCATGTATGGAACTTCTTTTGATGATTGCTTAAGCAACCTTGATCGAGTTTTGCAGAGATGTGAAGAAACTAGTCTTGTCTTGAATTGGGAGAAGTGCCACTTTATGGTTAATGAATGTTCTAACGACTTGTTATGAATGTTCTAACGACTTTGACCATTATTTGGAAACTTCATAACAAGTTGATACGAACTCAGGAAAATGCAAATAAGGTACCAGAATGTTCAGAAAACATCACCTACATTCACATATAATTTTTATTCATGAAAAAATATTGTTTATACCTATTTATTTTTAATAATGTTAATAACATTAATTACCTCGGGTAGTTTAAACGATTCTTTTGTCCTGAATGCAAATGATATGCCCATAAAGGTAATGTTTATATGAACATTTTGATATCTTATTTGCATTTTTCCGAGTTCATATGAATTAGTTATGAATTTTCAAAGTTTTGGTCAAACGGTCAAAGGGCATTCGAGGGACCTCGATGGAAAAAGTAAGGGCAAAACCGAGCAAGATCGAAAAGTAAGGGCAAAACCCGTGGGTAGGAACCAACTAGGGGTAAAAATGCAATTGTCCCTTTTTTATCGAGGAGGTCTATCGTTCCTGTCGTGGAATTAGCACGTTAGATGTCCTAGCAGAAGGACTTAGTCATGGAGCCATAGCAACGAGATTAGCTTAAAGGGGTTAAACCGGAACAAGGGACACAAGAGTTTTATACTAGTTCGGCCCCTTACAATGAAGGTAAAGGCCTACGTCTAGTTGTGATGGAATTATTGGGGTCTCGATGATCAGGGAGCGAATACGCTTTGCCTGTATCTTGAGTTGTTGCTTTCTGTCTCTGAACCGCCGCCGGGTCGTCCCTTTATATACACAGGTTGACGCCCGGCCGGTTTACAGAGTCCCGAGGCCGGCTCATACAAGTGTCCGGCTCGGTCTCTTCCTTTCCTTGTCTTACAATACAAGTTAGATAAGTATGGCGGTTTATAACTATGGGCCCTAATCCGCCTTTGGGCTCTGGGCCTCTAAGCTTTAATAGTAGAACACCATCTTCTTTATCTTCAAGGGCTTCAATATGGATGAGTGTGAACCGGCCCCTCCTGGGCGGTTTACACTTAGTAGTTATATCCTCAACATTAGGCCCCAGATTGATTTGAACCTGTTCATGTCAATCTTCCATACTTCGAAAAATCCGTGAACATCTTCTTATGATCCTCGTAAACCGCCATGATATCTTCTCCCTGCAAACTTTGGTGAACCGCCGTGAGGTCATCTTCTGAAACTGCAGTAAATTGTCATGATGTCATCTTTGTATAAAAAGGTTATAAAGATTCCCTTCATTAAATTAACTTCCGAAGGTCGAGGCGACAGCTGCGCCCCCTCTTGCCGCTTCGAGCTCCTCGATTCTCATGCCTGCCACTTATCCCCTTGCCTTTATAAATAAGACCGGAGGGTCCTTCCATTTTCTCCCTTGCCTGTTCGCATCTTCTTCCTCCTCGCGACCCCGAAGAGCTCAAGCATCGCCGCCACCATCGACGCTTAAATCTGCATCGACCAGGCCGCTGCATCAACCTGTTTGTTCTAGAGATCTTGCAACACTCTTCCACCGCTATGTGGCCCTGGTAAGCACTCCCTTCTTCAAACATTGAATCTACCTTAGGGTTCCAAAGTTCTTCGGTGCTCATCAGCATTCATTAGTGTTCATCTGCCTTCCCCTAGCATCTTATTGAATCTAGCTTCCTCTCGTGGCCGAAACTGTAGTTCTAATCTGTCCCGCCATAGCCTCTTGCTATTCCTGAACAGATCTCATCTGGACTGTTGTTATTGCATTGTCGCCATTTTTAGGGCTCATTACTAGGCCGCGGTAGATCCAAAATTATAACACCGTCTTGTGAAACCTGTTTTTCTTCAGTACTTAGCAAATTTCAGATGTGCTTCTTTCGTTTGTAGGCGGTTTAACCTTTAGAAAATCACAACCTGCCAGGTACCATTAGCCCTCACACAAACCGCCACTGTAACTTAAACATTGATATCCGGTTTATAGTATACATATGTCTGAATTAAACCCGCTGGTTTAGCACCGGTTTGTACACATCAATCTTAAACCATGAACCAGCCTTTGTACTTCCTTTACAGCTTGTTCTTAAAAAATGGCCAAACAATTCGCCTCCTGCAACTGGGTTCCTTCCCGGATCATAGAGACACAACTTAATGGGTATGTTCTGACTGGCTCTTTGGCCAAGAAGGAAGTTATTCATTGGCGAGTTCCTGGCTCTGAGTGCCCTCCTGAACCTCAAGATGGATAAGTGGTGGTATTTATGCAGCATCTAGACCGGGGATTTAGTCCTCCCGGATCAAAGTTTTTCCGGGATGTACTTGCTAGCTTCCAACTCCATCCACAAAATATTGGACCGAATTATGTGTCCAACATATGCAATTTCCAAGTGTTCTGTGAAGTCTACCTTCAAGAAGAACAGTCTGTCGAGCTCTTTAGGGACTTCTTCCACTTAAACCGCCGAATTGAATTCTCTGACGGCCCCAACACTGAACTCGACAGTGTGTCAATTTAGAAAAGGAAAGAAGTTGATTTTCCTCACGCCAAACATCACAGCCACCCCAAAGACTGGAACCAAACATGGTTTTATTGTCAGAACAGTGCTCCCACTAAGGAAAACCCTCTGCCGGGTTACCGTGCTCACTGGCTGAGCAATGGTCATCCCTTGCCTCAGCGGCTCACAGCTAAAGAACGTCAAACATATGCACCTCAACTCGCGAAGCTCCGGGCTTTCCTAGCAAACGGCTTAACCGGCATTGACCTCGTTCGTTACTGGGTATCATGGGGTATCCTGCCTTTAAGCCGCCGCACCAGGTTGATGCATGAGTATACCGGGGATATCAAGGACCCTCAACGGCACCATGAAATAGAGATAACTGACAATGAAGTCACTGAGGCTGTCAAGAAGATGCTGGATGAACCGATCGCTGAATGCAGCAAAACTGGGTTGTGTCCCTTTAACACTTCCAACAAACCGCCAGTGTTAAAAACTTTATCTTTCTGCCTTTTTGACCCGTCTCTGCTTTAACACTGTTCTGATAATCCTTTGTTTATTCTGACAGGCCAAAGATCCTTTCTGGAAAAGGAAAACTCAGGACAAACCGCCAAAAACTCAAGACAAACCGGCGAGAACTGGTCGTGCCAAGAGCAAGGCCATCAAGAAGTCTGCCAAGAAGAAAACAGCCGAGTCCTCTGATCCGCCCAAAGACGTTGATGATTCGTAAAAAGAGGTAGAACTTGACTCCCTTGGCTCATTTTCATGCATCTTATTGACAACGACCATTACCAGGATGATGCGAAAGCGAGCCATGCTGACAATGTAGAGGTAATCTCCCTTTCCTTCGATTCCGATCTTGTGCCAGTAAGAAAAATCCGTCGCACAATCCGGAAAGTGAAGCGTTCACATCCTTTCACTCATTTGGATTCACAACATCCTGAAGCTCGTCGCACAACCCGGCATAGTGGCCAGCAAGTCACTTCTTCTGGTTTACCAGATACTCCACTCCGGAAGCGCCAGAGGTCTCTTGTAATTCTATCAAGTCTTATCCCTTGGCGGGTTACTTTCGATATCCTCTTAATCCGTCTGACTCAAATTATCAGGCAACTTCTAACTCGTCCTATGGCGATTCATCGACCACGCAAATGCCTCCCCTCAAGACCGTCCCTGGGTAAGTATAATAATGTTAACCTTGTCTTCTTACGTCGGTTTACCATATTAATCCCGTGTGTGCCTTTTTTGCAGTGCCAAAGCCCGATTGAGCAAGAAGGTGAAAACAAATACTCCCACTGATGAGATTGAACCGGACAGGACCTCAGAGGATGCCGGTGGAAATGTTGATGTTGTCATGGACAACCCTGTGCCACAAGGCCAAGCCACTGATGTTGATCTGCCCGAAGTTAACACGACGAGCCCTCATATCAATCCACCAAGCCCGCAAGCTAACCCGCCAAGTCCAATTGCTGATCCGCCAAGCCCTGCTAAAGCCTCAGACAAACCGGTGAGCCCAAATGCAGCAACTGATGATGTTGTGATTACTGGGATTGGCCATACTTCTCCTGGTAATCCTGTCGCTTTGGCAAAGCACAATGCCAAAATGGAACCTGCTGCTAAAGAGAAAGGCAAGTGGAAGGCTGATGTATCGAGTTATGCTCATCTCCCCGCTCATGAACTTCATTCTGGATACTTAAACCGCCTATACACCAGCCGTGACTATGAGGCCGGTTTGGTCAATTTAATGGAGGAACATTATGAGGTAACTTCCAAACACTTCATAAATTTTCTTTGCCCTATATATCAACTCCATTGTAGCCCCCAAGGGCCGGTTTATCTCTTCAAGATGAACCGGGACTTTAATTAACAGAAAAGCTTTCAACTGTGTAGCCCCCAAGGGCCGGTTTTACCTCTTCAAGATGAACCGGGACTTTCTGTTTCAAATTTGTCCTTTGTTGAATTCCTTCGCTATTGATATTTCTGATCAATTGCGCATTAGCCCCCAAGTGCAAAGATTAAAACTTGTATTGAGTCTTGGGACTTAAAATGATAGACAAAATGAAAAGCAATCCGCATTAGCCCCCAAGTGCCAAGTATATAACTTGTTATGAGCTTGGGACTTTGAGAATTTTTTTTAACATCTTTATCATCTGTCTTGTGCAGGCTGACTTGAACATCAGAGATTCCCAGATTGCTGATCTTCAAGAAAATATTAAGTCCCAGCAGGCAGAAACCTCCAAAGCCAAAGATGAACTGAAGGGCGCTTTGACTGCCATGGAACAATTGAAGGATGGCTTCAAAAGTGAGCGGGTGAATTGGGAAACCGAAAAAGCAGCTCTCTTAAAGCGGGCTGAAGATGCCGAAGCAGCACTTAAGCCGGTGGCTGAGGAGTTAATAGGGCTGAAGCAGCAAGTCAATGCTATGACTTCAGCAATATTTGGTAAACATCCTTTGTCCATTCCTTCCTTAAACATTGTTGAAGTTGCCGGTTTAACAGTAACTTCTTAAACCGTTTTGCAGGTAGCCGTGTTGCTCATCTAGGCTCTGACATACGGGTGAAGTTGAAGGCAGCCTACACTTTGATAGAACAATTGTATACTGGCGCTCAACGAGTCATCTGTGCATCTTCCTTCAACAAGCTGGCACCCATCTTGATCAAGGACACATTGACCAAACTGTTTATGACCCCAACCCAGATAGAAGAGGTAAAGCGATCTGCTGCAAGAGCTAGCGCTTTAACATCACTGACGCGGGCCAAAGCGTGGATTGCTGACCTTGATCCGGCAGATATCGCCAAAGGCTATCCCGGTCAACAAGAAGATGGATCAGACTTTGATAATGAAGCTATGAAGGTCTTGACAAAAGAGATGCGCCCACTGGCAAGCCAACTGGCTGAGGTGGTTGATTTGTCTGTCTACCGGCCCAGCTATGATGCAGATGGCAAACGGGTTGATGCAGCTATTAAGGAAGCTCAGAATTTAATCCCTCCAATCCGTAAGCACACCTATGCCCCTAACATTGAACCGTCCAACCTTATAGGCAACGAAGCTGTCTTTCAAGCCTTAACCAGGATTGATTGGTCCACCCTTGACTTCCAGCCACTGGGTGAGGAGGAGGAGGAGGTTAAACTGGCATGAGATGATCCTTCAACGTCATGTCAGCCTGGTGCTGAATCGTAATCCGCCGGCCGGTTTGATTTTTATGTGTTGCGGGCAACAAACAATTATTCTTTTGGGCATCAAAGCGCCTTGTAATAGGCTAGGTGAAATACTTTAATCTTCTACCATCGTGCACTGCTACCTGATACTGTAATCCGACATGATTGCTGTGTGCTTGCTTTATTTGCCTTGATATTTCGTATAAAATCCTGCTTTCTGCATGTAAACACTTAAACATGTCCTGGCGGTGTACCGCCGGACGGGTGATGATACCCAATACAGAACCAGAATCCTTATAACCAGGGTTATAAAGTAATGAAATATGAAATATGTCATACCTGTGATATTAAATCACTTTTGTTGGTTCACCAACTTGTTTAGTAAGTGTGATAACTCAAACTTTGAGTATTGGAAAATAGCCACCGCATTGTGCTGGTGTGTAATAAGCCATGCCGTGTATTGATAAACATCGGATGGTCATCCTGGAGACGTATAGTCAATGCCAGACCGGATGGAGATATGCCGGTTCATAATTGATTATGTGCTAACAGCTGATAGCTGTAAGTCGCACCGGGTTAAGAAACACCGGGTTGAGATGAAGACATATAGTCTGGCTGGGTCAAGAGACACCCGTTTATCTTAAAACTTTATCAATGGAGATAGAACTTGCAAAAACAAAATCAAATAAAACCTGTAGTCGAGGCTTTTCGAGGGCTGCCAGGCCCAAATTCGAGGCTTTTCGTGGGCTGCCAGGCCACTGAGTTAAACCATTTGACAAAGCCTTTTAAGATGGGCCTCCAACTAACCAATCGTCATTTTAACTTTGACAAGTTCAGGGTCTCGATGAGTGTAACTTGTCAAACGTTCAGCGGGTCATGCCAGGATTACCTGGATAGGAGTGGCTTACTTGATGAAGGCAGGTTAACCCGGGGTTTTAGGTGAATACACCAGGCTTCCAAACTCTTTGTTACTTTACACAATTACCCAATTACCCAATTACAAGGGTCCTTTCAAACTCTTTGTTACTTTACACAAAGAGCCCCCAAGTAACTTTGTGAGCTGTGCTCAATGAGTGCCTATGTTTGAGTTGTGCTGTTAGCAACAATACTCTCTTTGGCCCCATGGGTGTGAAGCTCCCAAGCTATATTGTGGCATGATGCCAGTTTAATGGACAAAACAGGACATCACTTTGTAAGCTGAAGCCCCCTTGTAGCCAAGAAATATTGGAAGAACGGCAGAGACCCTGCTTGTAGCAAGGATGCCAGTTTATTATATTGATCATAATATATACATTGTCAAAATATGTACATAATGAGAGCGTATGACTCAGGTGTAGTAAGGCCGTAGAAGAGCGATATTCCACGGCCGACAGGTCTCCTCCTCCGATTTGCTTGAGTCTTTGTGGTCGCGAACGTCGATGAGGTAGTATGATCTGTTGTGCAGATTCTTGCTGACCACAAAGGGCCCTTCCCAAGGTGGGGATAACTTGTGCATATCGGTCTGATCCTGGATGAGCCGGAGCACTAAGTCGCCTTCTTGAAAGGTTCTTATTCTAACCCGGTGGCTGTGATAACGCCGCAGGTCTTGCTGATAAACCACCGAACGAGCCAATGCCATGTCCCGTTTTTCATCTAACAGGTCCAGTGCTTCTTGACGGGCTTGCTCGTTGTCCGCTTCAACATAATTGGCAACCCGGGGCGAATCATGACGAATATCACTTGGGAGTACTGCCTCTGCCCCGTAAACCATGAAGAAAGGTGTAAAACCTGTAGATCGGTTTGGGGTGGTGTTTATGCTCCATAACACAGATGGTAACTCTTCCACCCAACAACCCGGCGTCCTCTTCAAAGGAACCATAAGCCGAGGCTTGATACCCTTCAAGATTTCCTGATTAGCTCTCTCAGCTTGACCATTAGATTGGGGGTGAGCCACCGATGCCACATCAAGCCGGATGTGCTCTCGTTGACAAAAATCCTCCATATCGCCCTTGGAGAGGTTCGTGCCATTATCTGTGATAATGCTGTGTGGAAAACCAAAACGGAAGATCACCTTTTTGATAAATTGAACCGCCGTGGTTGCATCACACTTGCTCACTGGCTCCGCTTCAATCCATTTAGTAAACTTATCAACTGCCACCAACAGGTGGATCTTCTTATCTTTGGATTGCTTGAAAGGCCCTACCATGTCAAGCCCCCAGGTAGCGAACGGCCAACTGATGGGAATCATCTGTAGCTCCTAAGCCGGAACATGAGCTCGTCGTGAAAATTTCTGACAACCATCGCACCGCCGTACCAAGTCCTCAGCATCAGCATGAGCCGTTAGCCAGTAGAAGCCATGACGAAACGCTTTAGCAACTAGGGATGTTGAACTGGCGTGATGACCACAGTCTCCTTCGTGGATCTCTCGAAGAATCTCACGACCTTCTTCAGGAGAAACACAGCGTTGGAACACCAGAAACATTGCAACGGTGCAACTCACCGTTGTGAACAATCATGGACTTGGATCGCCGAACTATCTGTCTGGCCAAAACTGCATCTTCTGGTAACTCGCCCCAGTTCATGTATGCCAAGTATGGAACCGTCCAATCCGGAATGATGTGTAAAGCGGCCACCAACTGTGCCTCCGGATCAGGAATAGCGAGGTCCTCCTCTGTAGGCAACTAAACTGACGGGTTGTGCAAGATATCCAGGAAGGTTGTGCAAGATATCCAGGAAGGTATTGGGTGGCACCGGTTTACGCTGAGATCCCAGCCGGCTTAAAGCATCAGCTGCCTCATTTTTGCGCCGATCAATGTGCTCCACTTGGTAACCCTTGAAGTGACCAGCAACAATGTCCACCTCTCGTCGGTAAGACGCCATGAGTGGATCCTTGGAACCCCAAGTACCTGAAACTTGCTGGGCTACCAGATCCGAGTCTCCAAAGCATCATACTCGGCTTAAGTTCATTTCCTTAGCCACTCGAAGACCATGGAGTAACGCTTCATACTCAGCTGCATTGTTAGTACAAGGGAACATTAAGCAAAGAACATAATGAATTTTGTCACCTCGAGGGGAAGTAAGGACAACTCCAGCCCCCGAGCCCTCCAATTGCCTGGACCCATCAAAGTGAACAGTCCAGTATGTATTGTCCGGTTTATCTTCCGGTATCTGCAACTCTGTCCAATCATTGATGAAATCCACAAGGGCTTGGGATTTGATTGCTGTTCGAGGCATATACTTCAAGCCGTGTGGTCCAAGCTCAATAGCCCACTTAGCAACCCGGCCAGTTGCCTCCCTGTTTTGGATTATATCCCCCAAAGGAGCAGAACTGACCACTGTGATGGGATGACCTTGAAAGTACTGCTTAAGCTTCCGACTTGCCATAAAAACCCATACACCAGCTTCTGCCAATGCGTATATCTTTGCTTTGACTCAATGAGCACTTTGCTGATATAATAAACCGGCCTTTGAATCGGGTACTCCTTTCCAGCCTCCTTGCGCTCCACCATAATAGCTACACTAACAGCCCGGGCATTAGCAGCCACATATAACAATAGTGGCTCCTTATCAACTGGAGCAGCAAGAACTGGCGGTTCAGCCAACTGCTTCTTCAAGTCCTCAAACGCCGCATCAGGAGCATCACTCCAGACAAAGCTGTCTGTCTTCTTCAACATCTGATACAAAGGGGTCGCCTTTTCTCCTAACCTGCTGATAAACCGGCTCAAAACCGCAATACGACCCGCCAAACGTTGAACATCATTGATACATGCCGGTTTAGCCAGGGATGTGATAGCATTGATCTTATCCGGATTAGCCTCAATGCCCCTGTTGGACACCAAAAAACCCATGAGTTTGCCAGCCGGTACACCAAAGACACATTTAGCCAGATTGAGCATCATTTTATAAACTCTCAGATTATCAAAGGTTTCTTGCAAATCAGTTATGAGCGTCTCTGCCTTCCTGGACTTAACCACAATATCATCCACATAGGCATGAACATTGCACCCAATCTGAGTATGAAGACAATTCTGCACACAACTTTGATAAGTTTCCTGGGCACTCTTGAGCCCAAAGGGCATAGACACATAACAGAAGGCTCCAAAGGGAGTGATAAAAGCTGTCTTCTCCTGGTCCTTAACTTCCATCTTGATCTGATGATAACCAGAATACGCATCCAAGAAACTCAAATGCTCACAACCGCCGTAGCATCAATGATTTGTCAAATACGAGGGAGGGCAAAGGGATCAGCTGGGCAAGCTTTGTTCAAATCTGTGTAATCCAGACACATATGCCAAGTACCGTTTTTCTGAAGTACTAGCACCGGATTAGCCAACCACTCTGGGTGAAACACTTCCACGATAAACCCCGCTGCCAATAACCGGGCTACCTCTTCACCAATGGCCTTGTGCCGCTCCTCATTAAAGCGGTGAAGAAACTATTTGACTGGTTTAAACTTCAGATCAATATTAAGAGTGTGCTCAGCAAGTTCTCTCGATACACCTGGCATGTCAGAAGGCTTCCATGCAAAGATGTCCCGGTTCTCACGGATGAACTCGATGAGCACGCTTTCCTATTTCGGATCCAAGTTGACGCTGATAATGAACTGCTTGGATGAATCGCCAGGAACAAAATCAACCAATTTAGTCTCATCAGCCGATTTAAACTTCAAAGCCGGATCATGCTCTGTAGTGGGCTTCTTTAGAGAAGTCATGTCTGCCGGATCAACATTGTCCTTATAAAACTTCAACTCCTCCGTTGCACAAACCGATTCAGCATATGCCGCATCACCTTCCTCGCACTCCAGTGCAATCTTACGGCTTCCATGAACCATGATGGTCCCTTTATGACTCGACATCTTAAGCTGCAGATAAACATAACACGGCCTTGCCATGAATTTAGTATAAACTGGCCGTCCAAACAAGGCATGGTATGGGCTTCTGATCTTGACCACTTCAAAGGTCACCATCTCGGATCTTGAATCATGATCATCTCCAAAGACCACCTCCAGAGCTATCTTGCCAACTGGATAAGCCGATTTACCAGGCACTACTCCATGAAAAACGGTGTTTGACGGTCTAAGGTTCTTGTCTGTCAACCCCATACGCCGGAAGGTTTCGTAATCCATGAGCACCTTGGTGAACTTATAACCTCCAACCTGTGGTGCAACCACCAAAGCTAGGTGGCCCGGATTGTCAACCCGGGGCGGATGATCCTCCCTGCTCCAGACAATAGGCTGTTCAGACCAGCATAGATAACGGGGCACTGCCGGTTCAATAGAGTCTACTGCCCTTTTATGGAGCTTCTGATCGCGCTTGCACAAGCTGGTAGTGAAGACATGATACTGTCCACCGTTTAACTGCTTCGGGTTGCTCTGATAACCCGACTGCTGCTGATTCCCCTAATTATTCTGCTGATTGTGACCACCTTGGTTGTTCTGATTGCCCTGATTATTTTGAAATCCTGAGTTTGAACCGCCACCATCGTAACCTAGCCCGTGAAATCCTGGACCGGAACCACCGGATGGACCCTGATCATACCGTAATAGATCAGAGTTTTTGAACTCCCTCATGATGTGACAATCCTTCCAGAGATGTGTGGCTGGAACCTCCTTTGTCCCGTGCTTTGGGCAGGGTTGGTTTAACAAGCGTTCCAGATTCATGCCTCCATCGTGCTGGGGCGGTTTACCCTTACGGCGCTGCATATTGCCCTGCATACTGGTGTTAGCCACAAAATCTGAATTGTCCGCTTTGCGCTTACCATTGTTCCCATGGCTCGCCTGGCTATGCTGTCCCTTTGAACCGGCGCTCTTCTTTCCCTTCTCCTGTTTTTCTTCATCAGAATCAGGGTCCTTGGTATTGTCAGAATCAACATACTTAACCAGAGCCGCCATAAGTCTTCCCATATCATTGCAGTGATGCTTGAGCCGTCCCAAGTTCATCTTTACTGACTTGAAACGGCAGTTACCTTCCAAAGTCACAATTGCCGTGTCCGCATTGATGCGGCCTGACGAATGCAAAATTTCTGAAACCCGGCGCACTCAATGGGTTGTCGATTCATTCTCTCCTTGGACACAAGCTGCCAGATCCACAATGGACATGGGTTGCTTGCATGTATCCTTGAATTTCGCTATAAATTTGGCCTTCAATTCATCCCATGAACTGATCGAGTTAACAGGCAGGCTCCTCAACCAGGTACGAGCTGTTCCTTCCAACATCATGGTGAAGTATTTTGCACATGCCGCTTCATCCACATCTAGCTTCTCCATTGTCATCTCATAACTTTCAACCCACGCCTCAGGGGACTGATCAACGGTATAGTTAAGTACTTTACGTGGACCCTTGAAATCCTTGGGCAGCCGCACATTACGCAGAGCTGGAGTGAGTCACAGTACCCCCCAAGCGCTAAAAGCTAAACCATGCTCAACTGATGCCGCTGGCTGAACCGGAGCGGGTTGATTTTGGTACTGCGCAGCTAACTGGGCTGCTAACTCTGCCTCGCGCCGTGCTCTACCATTATTCACCACATCCTGAGCATTTAAACCGCCGTTCACCAGATTAGGCCCTCGAGGGGCATCACGACGCCGCGCACTGCTTGACATGGCCGGTTCGTCCATGTGCCTGCTATAACTCTTGCTCGGACGGGGTGTTGAAAGTATTCTGTCTCAGCTATAGGAGTAAGCCTGCTACTGCACAACAACGGTTTGAAGAAGATCCTTGGCCCGCCGTGTTTCAATCGCCGCTAGCGAGTCACCCTCCATTGGAATAGCTGCCAAACGCGACGCTGCAGTGATCATGTTATCCAAAGGGCTAGAGAAGTGACCCGGTGGTGTTGTTACATATTGCGGCGGGTTGTCCGTCCGTCGAGACGGGTCCATCATCCGTGGCTGATCCGGAGCTGCCCCTGGTGCCTCAGTCCGGTTTACTCCTGCCGGATTACTGGGCCCGGCTCCTGGTGTGTTGAAGAGATTCATACCCTCGTAAATCTACGGCAGACGAGACCGGTACTTCCTTCTCATTACGTCGTTCGACGCGTTCTGATCCAACATAAGCCGGTAATTCTGCGCCTGTATCTGTTGCGATTGGGCGTCCAACGCGGCCCGCTCTTCATCCACCCTGGCCTCCTCAGCCGCCAAGTCCGCCTTGGCCTGAGTTATTTGATCCTTTAACTTTGCCACATCCGCATTATGCTGAAGTTGGGTCTCCGGGGTGACTGCCGTGGTCAACAATGTGGTCAAAGTATCCAACAAACCGGCAAGAATTTGAGCCGGCCGGCGCATCGGGCCTCCTGCCGTGGCTACTGACCCGGAGATCATTGCTGCTGTAGATGAAGATTGCACGGTGGGCTGCGTACCGGCCATGAAGACTGCAACCCAATTTGACGGTTCAAAGGGGCCCGGAATACTGTTGCCTTCGGAACATCCCCCAAACCGGCCATCTTGCAACTGGTACAGCGACTCGGTTTCGCCAGTGGACGATTCACCATCTGAGTAGATGGCCGTCTCGCCGTCAGACACCGGTTCAGATTCCGCACCATGGATGAACCCTACGAATGCACGCTTCACGGCAGGCTGAACCCGAGCGGGACTTGCACGCTGAGCCGTTTCGATGAGGTCGGTGGAGATGTCCGGCTCAGGGCCTGGTTCGCTGATCTTGCCGATGAAGACATGAATTCCGCCAAAGGGGACCCAATACCCGTACTCGATTGAGCCGGCCTCGGGGCCCTAGCTTGCGTCGTCGATGTAGAGCTTGCCATGACGACTCTTGGTCATCCGGCCAACCGCGTACCCTTTGAGTCCTTCAAAATTGCCCTTTAAGAACTCGAAACCATCGTGCGATAGCCCCACGGTGGGCGCCAACTGTCATGGAATTAACATGTCAGATATCCTAGCAGAAGGACTTAGTCATGGAGCCATCACAACGAGATTAGCTTAAAGGGGTTAAACCGGAACAAGGGACATGAGAGTTTTATACTAGTTCGGCCCCTTACAATGAAGGTAAAGGCCTACATCTAGTTATGATGGAATTATTGGGGTCTCGATGATCAGGGAGCGAATACGCTTTGCCTGAGTCTCGAGTTGTTGCTTTTTGTCTCTGAATCGCCGCCGGGTCATCCCTTTATATACACAGGTTGACGCCCGGACGGTTTACAGAGTCCCGAGGCCGGCTCATACAAGCGTCCGGCTCGGTCTCTTCCTTTCCTTGTCTTACAATACAAGTTAGATAACTATGGCGGTTTATAACTATGGGCCCTAATCCGCCTTTGGGCTCTGGGCCTCTAAGCTTTAATAGTAGAACACCATCTTCTTTATCTCCAAGGGCTTCAATACGAATGAGTGTGAACCGGCCCCTCCTGGGCGGTTTACGCTCAGTAGTTATATCCTCAACAGTTCCGGTGCCATAAAAATCAATAACTTCGAAGGCACGGATCTGAAGGTGGTGAACGGTCAAAGAATCAAACATTATATCTCAGATAACCCCATAAATGTTAAAACCAATGTTATTGACACTGTAACCCCGTAGGAGTACATAAGGGAAATTTTCCAGAACGTTTCAGACTCCGAAAAGGAATAGGTATGTGGTACGGTAAGTAAACCGACTCCAAAACAGTTCTAATAGCAATTTTTCGCTATTGTGGAATATTTGAGAAAATAGGAAAATAAGAAGTAGTCTAGAAAGGACACGAGGCATCCACGAGGGTGGAGGGGCGCCCTACCCCCTGGGCACGTGATACGCCAATTTTGCATCATGCTTTTATATCGATATTTATTGCATTATGGGCTGTTATTACACGTGATGTCACAAAATTTATGGCTATTCTCTCTTATTTTACAAGGTTTACATGAAGAGGGAGAATGCCGGCAGTAGGGATTTTGGGCTGGAAAAGGAGCAAATATTGGAGACCTATTCTGCACAGCTCTAAAAGTCATGAAACTCCACGAAAGTCATTTTGGGAATTAATAAAAAAATGTTCAGCGGAAGACATACCTGAGGGGGGCCACCCACCATCCACGATGGTGGGGGGCGCGCCCCCTGCCTCTGGGCCACCAGGCAGCCCTCCAATGGCCATCTTCTGCTATATGTAGTCTTTTACCTTGGAAAAAATAATAAGCAAGCTACGAAACTCTGCCGCCACGAGGCGGAACCTTGGCGGAACGAATCTAGGGCTCCGGCAGAGCTGTTCTGCCGGGGAAACTTCCCTCCGGGAGGGGGAAATCATCATTATCGTCATCACCAACGATCCTCTCATCGGGAGGGGGTCAATCTCCATCAACGTCTTCACCAGCACCATCTCCTCTCAAACCCTAGTTCTTCTCTTGTATCCAATCTTTGTACCAAAACCTCAGATTGGTACATGTGGGTTGCTAGTAGTGTTGATTACTCCTTGTAGTTGATGCTAGTTGGTTTATTTGGTGGAAGATCATATGTTCAGATCCTTAATGCATATTAATACTCCTCTGATCATGAACATTAATATGCTTTGTGAGTAGTTACGTTTGTTCCTGAGGACATGGGTGAAGTCTCGCTATTAGTAGTCATGTGAATTTGGTATTCGTTCGATATTTTGATGAGATGTATGTTGTCTCCCCTCTAGTGGTGTTATGTGAACGTCGACTACATGACACTTCACCATTATTTGGGCCTAGAGGAAGGCATTGGGAAGTAATAAGTAGATGATGGGTTGCTAGAGTGACAGAAGCTTAAACCCTAGTTTATAAGTTGCTTCGTAAGAGGCTGATTTGGATCCATATGTTTCATGCTATGGTTAGGTTTACCTTAATAATTCTTTTGTAGTTGCGAATGCTTGAAATAGGGGTTAATCATAAGTGGGATGCTTATCCAATAAAGGACAGTACCCAAGCACCGGTCCACCCACATATCAAATTATCAAAGTAACGAACGCGAATCATATGAGCGTGATGAAAACTAGCTTGACGATAATTCCCATGTGTCCTCGGGAGCGCTTTTCTCATTATAAGAACTTGTCCAAGCTTGTCCTTTGCTACAAAAAAGGATTGGGCCACCTTGCTGCACCTTATTTACTTTCATTGCTTGTTAACCGTTACAAATTATCTTATCACAAAACTATCTGTTACCTACAATTTCAGTGCTTGCAGAGAATACCTTACTGAAAACCGCTTGTCATTTCCTTCTGCTCCTCGTTGGGTTTGACACTCTTACTTATCGAAAGGACTATGATAGATCCCCTACACTTGTGGGTCATCAAGACTCTTTTCTGGCGCTGTTGCTGGGGAGTGAAGCGCCTTTGGTAAGTGGAACTTGGTAAGGAAAAATTTATTAGTGTGCTCAAATTTACTGTCACTTGTTACTATGGAACATAATCCTTTGAGGGGCTTGTTCGGGGTATCTTCACCCCGACCAGTAGAGCAAAGAGTTTCTCCTCAACCTACTAAACCTACTGAAAATGTTTATTTTTAAATTCCTTCGGGTATGGTATAGAAACTGCTAGCTAATCCCTTTGTAGGAGATGGAACATTGCATCCTGATTTACACCTTATCTATGTGGATGAAGTTTGTGGATTATTTAAGCTTGCAAGTATGCCCGATGATGTTATTAATAAGAAGGTTTTCCCTTTATCTTTGAAGGGAGACACATTAACATGGTATAGGCTATGTGATGATATGGGATCCTGGGACAATAACCGCTTGAAATTGGAATTTCACCAGAAGTTTTATCCTATGCATCTTGTTCATTGTGATCGTAATTATATATATAACTTTTGGCCTCGTGAAGGAGAAAGCATCGCTCAAGCTTGGGGGAGGCTTAAGTTAATGTTATATTCATGCCCCAATCATGAGCTCTCATGAGAAATGATTATTCAAAGCTTTTATGCTCGACTTTCTCTCGACAATCGCACCATGCTTGATACCTCTTGTGCTGGGTCTTTTATGATGAAGACTATTGAATTCAAATGGGATTTATTGGAAAGAATTAAACGCAACTCTGAAGATTGGGATTCCGACGATGGTAAGGAGTCAGGTATGACACCTAAGTTTGATTGTGTTAAATCTTTTATGGATACCGATGCTTTTCATGGATTTAGCACGAAATATGGACTTGACTCTGAGATAGTAGCTTCTTTCTGTGAATCATTTGCTACTCATGTTGATCTCCCTAAGGAGAAGTGGTTTAAATATAATCCTCCTACTGAAGTAAAAGTAGTTGCACCTATTATAGTTGAAGAAAAGACTATCACTTATAATGATCCTATTGTTCCTACTACTTATATTGAGAAACCACCTTTCCCTGTTAGGATAAAGGATCATGCTAAAGCTTCAACTGTGGTTCGTAAGAGTAATACTAGAACATATACACCCCCTGAGCAAATTAAAGTTGAACCTAGTATTGCTATGACTAAAGATCTCTTGGCTGATAATATTGATGGGCATGGTATTTATTTCTGTGATCAAGCTGCTAGAATTGCTAGACCCGATGCTAAGAAACATAGACCCGTTGTAGGCATGCCTGTTATTTCTGTTAAAATAGGAGATCATTGTTATCATGGATTATGTGATATGGGTGCTAGTGCTAGTGCAATACCTCATTCTTTATATGAAGAAATTATGCACGACATTGCACCTGCTGAGATAGAAGATATTTGATGTTACAATTAAGCTTGCCAATAGAGATACTATTTCACCAATTGGGATTGTTAGAGATGTTGAAGTCTTGTGTGGGAAAGTTAAATATCCTGCTGATTTTCTTGTTCTTGGTTCCCCACAAGATGACTTTTGTCCCATCATATTTGGTAGACCCTTCTTGAATACTATTAATGCTAAGATAGATTGCAAAAAGGATGTTGTTACTATTGGTTTAAGGGATATGTCTCATGAATTTAATTTTGCTAAATTTTGTAGACAACCCCATGATAAAGAATTGCCTTGTAAGGATGAAATTATTGGTCTTGCTTCTATTTCCATACCTCCTAATGATCCTCTAGAACAATATTTGCTAGACCATGAAAATGATATGTTTATGAATGAAAGAAGGGAAATAGATGAAGTATTCTTTAAACAGGGTCCTAATTTGAAACACAACTTGCCTGTTGAAATCCTAGGGGATCCTCCACCACCCAAGGGTGATCCCGTGTTTGAGCTTAAACCATTACCCGATACTCTTAAATATGCTTATCTTGATGAAAAGAAGATATATCATGTTATTATTAGTGTTAACCTTTCAGAGCAGGAAGAAGAAAGATTATTGAAAACTCTGAAGAAGCACCGTGCTGCTATTGGATATACTCTTGATGATCTTAAGGGCATTAGTGCCACTCTATGCCAACACAAAATAAAATTGGAGTAAGACGCCAAACCAGTTATTGATCACCAACGACGGTTAAATCCTAAGATGAAAGAAGTTGTAAGAAAGAAAATACTAAAGCTCCTTGAGGCAGGTATAATTTATCCCGTTGCTGATAGTCAGTGGGTAAGTCCTGTCCATTGTGTCCCAAAGAAGGGAGGTATTACTGTCGTTCCTAATGATAAAGATGAATTGATCCCGCAAAGAATTACTACAGGTTATAGGATGGTAATTGATTTCCGCAAATTAAATAAAGCTACTAAAAAGATCATTACACTTTACCTTTTATTGATCAAATGCTTGAAAGACTATCCAAACATACACATTTTTGCTTTCTAGATGGTTTCTCTCAAATACCTGTGTCAGCGGAGGATCAAGAAAAGACTACTTTTACTTGCCCTTTCGGTACTCTTGCTTATAGACGTATCCTTTTGGTTTACGTAATGCACCTGCTACCTTTCAAAGATGCATGATGGCTATATTCTCTGACTTTTGTGAAAAGATTTGTGAGGTATTCATGGATGATTTCTCTGTTTATGGATCCTCTTTTGATGATTGCTTGAGCAACCTTGATCGAGTTTTGCAGAGAAGTGAAGATACTAGTCTCGTCTTGAATTGGGAAAAGTGCCACTTTATGGTTAATGAAGGCATTGTCTTGGGGCATAAAATTTCTGGGAGAGGTATTGAAGTTGATAAAGCTAAGGTTGATGCTATTGAAAAGATGCCATGTCCCAAGGACATTAAAGGTATAAGAAGTTTCCTTGGTCATGCCGGTCTTTATAGGAGGTTCATTAAGGACTTCTCTAAAATTTCTAGGCCTCTGACTAATCTACTGCAAAAAGATATTCCTTTTGTCTTTGATGATGATTGTGTAGAAGCGTTTGAAATACTTAAGGAAGCTTTGATTTCTGCACCTATTGTTCAGCCATCTGATTGGAATTCACCCTTCGAAATTATGTGTGATGCTATCTATTATGCTGTAGGTGCTGTTCTAGGACAAAGAGTTGATAAGAAACTAAATGTTATTCAATATGCTAGTAAAACTCTAGACACTGCTCAGAGAAATTATGCTACCACTGAAAAAGAATTCTTAGCAGTTGTATTTGCTTGTGATAAGTTCAGACCTTATATTGTTGATTCTAAAGTAATTGTTCACACTGATCATGCTGCTATTAAATATCTTATGGAAAAGAAAGATGCTAAACCTAGACTTATTAGATGGGTTCTCTTGCTACAAGAATTTGATTTGCATATTATTGATAGAAAGGGAGCTGAGAACCCCATTGCAGACAACTTGTCTAGGTTAGAGAATGTTCTTGATGACCCACTACCTATCAATGATAGCTTTACTGATGAACAATTAGCTGTCATAAATGCTTCTCGTACTGCTCCGTGGTATGCTGATTATGCTAATTACATTGTTGCTAAATTTATACCGCCTAGTTTCACATACCAGCAAAAGAAAAAGTTCTTCTATGATTTAAGATATTACTTCCGGGATGACCCACACCTTTATAAAGAAGGAGTAGATGGTGTTATTAGACGTTGTGTACCTGAGCATGAACAAGAACAGATCCTACACAAGTGTCACTCTGAGGCATATGGAGGACACCACGGTGGAGATAGAACTGCACATAAGGTATTGCAATCTGGTTTTTATTGGCTTACTCTCTTCAAAGATGCTTGTAAGTTTGTCTTGTCTTGTGATGAATGTCAAAGAATTGGTAATATTAGTAGACATCAAGAAATGACTATGAATTATTCTCTTGTTATTTAACCATTTGATGTTTGGGGCTTTGATTATATGGGACTGTTTCCTGCCTCTAATGGGTATACACATATTTTAGTTGTTGTTGATTACGTTACTAAGTGGGTAGAAGCTATTCCAACTAGTAGTGCTGATCATAACACCTCTATTAAGATGCTTAAAGAAGTTATTTTTCCGAGGTTTGGTGTCCCTAGATACTTAATGACTGATGGTGGTTCACATTTTATTCATGGTGCTTTCCGTAAAATGCTTGCTAAGTATGACGTTATTCATAGAATTGCATCTCCATATCACCCACAATCTAGTGGTCAAGTAGAATTGAGTAACAGAGAGCATAAATTAATCTTTCAAAAGACTGTTAATAGATCTAGAAAGAATTGGTCCAAGAAACTTTATGATGCATTATGACCTTATAGAACTGCATATAAAAATCCTATGGGTATGTCTCCATATAAAATGGTTTATGGAAAAGCATGTCACTTACCTCTTGAACTAGAACATAAGGCATATTGGGCCATTAAAGAGCTCAATTATGATTTCAATCTTGCCGGTGAGAACAGGTTATTTGACATAAGCTCACTTGATGAATGGAGAACCCAAGCCTATGAGAATGCCAAGTTGTTTAAAGAAAAAGTCAAAAGATGGCATGACAAAAGGATACAAAAGCATGAGTTTAATGTAGGTGATTATGTTTTGCTTTTCAACTCTTGTTTAAGATTTTTTGCAGGAAAACTTCTCTCTAAATGGGAAGGCCCTTACGTTATCGAGGAGGTCTATCGTTCCGGTGTCATAAAAATCAACAACTTCGAAGGCACAAATCCGAAAGTGGTGAACGATCAAAGAATGAAATATTATATCTCAGGTAATCCTATAAATGCTGAAACTAATATTATTGAAACCATAACCCCGGAGGAATACATAAGACACACTTTCCAGAACGTTTCAGACTCTGAAAAGGAATAGGTATGTGGTGCGGTAAGTAAACTGTTGTCACGACCGGTTTTCCGGGTATAAATTTCCAGAAAAAGACCATCGTGCTCATCAGCCCCAGGATTACTGTTAGCTGATGAGGCTCCCACTTGATACAGAAATTCCAAGCAAAATACAATATATGTAGTACAAGACCATTCTGGCCTGTGAATACAACAAATGGTTTCTAGTGGTTGAGGGCAGAAGCGGTTTGAGGATCATCAGGGTCTATGGGACTCCAATTCCCACAGGAACAGCTGACCAGGTTAACTCCTATCTCCGTGAGGCTGCTATATCCGTTGCTTAGGTTCCAGGGCTATCATCGCGTCGCTCCTCTCCGTGCAAGAAAATCTGGCCAAGACAATAGCCAGGGACAAGCGAGTGAGTACTTTAAATGTACTCGCAAACATTATGAACACAGGTATAATATAACAATGATGTGCTGAAAATATTTTATGCTCATGACGTCAGTCACAAAAGATAAATAAAACTCTGATGCGTGCAAGCAAGTTATTTATAAAATTGCAATAACATAGTAGTATTAAAATTTCTGAAATAAATAACAAGCAATGCCATAGTCGGGTGTCTTAGCGACACCACATAAAGGGCTTTAAAAGAAATGCCACAGTCGGGCGTCCGAGCGACACCACATAAAGGGCTTTAAAAGGAATGCCACAGTCGGGCGTCTGAGCGACACCACATAAAGGGCTTTAAAAGAAATGCCACAGTCGGGCGTCTGAGCGACACCACATAAAGGGCTTTAAAATAAATGCCACAGTCGGGTGTCTGAGCGACACCACATAAAGGGCTTTGAAAGAAATGCCACAGTCGGGCGTCTGAGCGACACCACATAAAGGGCTTTAAAAGAAATGCCACAGTCGGGCGTCTGAGCGACACCACATAAAGGGCTTTAAAATAAACAATCATAGTGAATATCCCAGAGGTAGAACCATCCCAGAGATACTCGATAATAACAATAATATCACGGGTTAGTCAACAATAATAATAATCATAATTATCACAAGTCACAGGTAGTAGTTCCAGTTCTGGTTAACAGTTTCACCTCCGAAGACCGACACTAAGACCGACACTTGACCCATCCCAGACTGTAGTCCTTAACCAGGGACACGGCTATTCGAATAGGTTTAATCTCTGCAGAGGGTGTACTCTTTACCCACGAGTAACGGATTTCTTTAGTCCATCGGGACTAATTCCGTCTACGGTCTTTTTGTTGAAAACACACCTAGCTTGCACACACCAGCTTATCTCACACGTGTCTGGAATCACCCACGACACCTGTCAAACAAACTCTAAGTGGGGAGGCTACAACCTCGCGTAGCATGGGATCAAATTTATATTGCGTGCTCTAAGGGGTGGCCTCCCCTCTCGGTCCCAACCGGAAACACCCATGCCTCCCGACCAGGTGGCCTGCCTACCAGCTACAACCGGTATCTTCCACCCTGGCCTCTCTGTACGGTGCGTGCTAGAAAGAGGTTGACAACTTACTGAACCGTACTCTACTTGCTGTAGAGACGAGTGGTAGTACGAAACAAGTATGGGGGTTACTGGCACAAGAGTCGATCTATGGTCGACTCAGGAGGTTTAAGTATTCCCTGCATGATTAGCTTAACGAATATATTTCAACCAACAGAGTCACCGCTCATATCACCTTTCCATGCCATACCAGACATAACCGTCCCGACAGAGACCGGCGAGAAACTCATGCCTACCCAAGGCAGAGGTTTTCTCGGGTTCCTGCCGGTATGCATGCAAGGCACATGAGGATGATTATCATCACAAGTGTGTTCATTTCCAACAGCATGGAAATCAATAACATGCACCCATGCATATGATCATATCACATGAAATAACAAGTTTCTCCAAAGTGAGGTGATGTTATGAACGTGTCATCAAACACACAAAAATATTATGCCGGGGTTTAGAATGCTTGCCTTCAGGTCATGGGAAAACAGGGTGCAATCCAAAACATCTTGAAATCTTCAAAAAATCCTATTAAAGAATATATTTGGATTAACACACAAAATAAAAACAACACAAAAAGTTGTTCTGAATTTTTTTCAAATAAATCTGAAAATAAACTAGACAATATTTGAGAGAGGTAGGAAAAAGAATCAATTCATTTGGACTTATATTTAAAAAGTTATAGCCAGTCAAAGTTTTGGTCAAATTCTGTTTTTAAATTAAAATAGAAAAAGAAAACGTTTCAGATAGAAATTCGCTTCCGGGGCAAAGGAGACGTACTTATGAAGTTTACGCCTTCACTTAAAACACGCGTGGCGGCGGGGTGGGTCACTGACAGTGGGTCCAGGGGGCCCACTGGTCAGGTTTGACTAGTCCTCTCCCTCCTCTTCCTCTGTCCCGAGCGGAGGCGGAACTCCGGCGATCGTCGCCGGCGATTGGCGGCTCCTCGCGGGGCCCCGAGGGCGGGGATGGATCCGCCACTCCAGGGCGGTCCTCCAGGTGGTCGCCAGGTAGGTGGGAACAGAGGGAACCGCCGGCGGTGAGCTCCTCAGCGGAGGTGGCCTCGGGAGCTTTTGGGGGCCGGGGCTATGGTGGTTCCCGAGCTGGATTGAGGTGTGGGGTAGTTCCGCGGGGTCATGGGGATTAGAATGGTGGCACTAGTTCTACGGGAGGGGCTTGGGTTTCGGTGAACGGGGCTGGGACGTGGCGGCGGCTGCGGTTGCCAGAGTTGGGGAAGACGGCGTTTCCCTAACGATTGCGGGCTGTGGGGGTGCCATGGGGGTAGCCTGAGGTTGCGTGCGTGCTCAGAGGGGCTCAGGGTCCCTTTTTATAGCGTGGCCATGTCGGTTTGCGGCGGCCGGGGATAAGTTCGCCGGCGAACCGCCCTACTGTGCTGCAGGGCGACGTGGCGGTGGTTGGTCGGCTCCAGGAGCTACCGAAGAAAGCTCTACTATCCATGGAGGCGAGCTGGCGCGCTGTGGTGGTCGGGGCGGTGCTGCCCATGGCGGTGGCGGATGCGGCCGCGGGCGTGCCGCCAAGAGGGCTCTGGTGGCGGTGCTGTGGGGTGCCAGGGGTGGTCGGGGTGGCATGGCGGTGCGGGGGATACGTGGCGTGCTAGCAGCTATTGGCCAAGGGCCGGAATGAGGACGGGGCGAGACGCGGCGGTTCGGGCGTTCGCGGGTGCCAAACGCACGCTCTGGGCACGCCCAGAGCACGCCTGGAACATGTTCGATCAAAATGCTAGGGCAGTCTAAAGGCTGCGGTTGAGGCTGGCAACAAACAGTTCTAGTCTAGGGTTAGCAATGGAGCTAAGGGACATGGTGGATTGGTCGGGAGCTCAAGTCCACAGTGCAACCAAAGACTTGTGTCAAAACTGATCATGCCCGAAAGGTGTTTGACAAAATGCCAAGGGCACTTAGGCATTTCTTGGAGTGGCCAAATCTTCCAGATTAGTGTCTCTCTGGATGCACAAGAGGGTGGTGAGGTTAGTTGGTGGAAAGCACAAACTTGCTAGTGCAAGTTTTGCAGAACTTCAAATCTGGACAGGATGTGAATGGCATTATTTCATGAACCAAAAATATGCCAATGGTTGCATGCTCCTGGACTTAGGAGTTTAACATGGAGGACTACAAGTAGGAGAAAGAATCAAGGGCTAAAGAGCAAGAAATAATATGGTTGCTGTACAAACCATCATGTTGTACCAGGATGAAGATGAGGTTGTTTCACTCAAAATTTTCAAAGAACATCACTGGATTTTTGCATATAATGGAATTATATGCTCCTACTGACATCCCATAATTTTGGTGGGAGCTAGAAAGAAATATTTAAAAGGGTTGTAGTGCAAAATTGCCCACTGGACCAGTGAAGGAAAACAGGTGTAGCACTCAAAATATGCAATGAATTAAATATATTATTGCATAAAAGTGATTTAGAGACATCACATGACATCTCCAAATTTTGGTTAGATTTTTAGATAAATATATCAAATGGTTGTAGTTCAAAAAGAGCTCCAAAATTTAAAACAACTCATTTTAATGAATAAAGCTCAGGGTGAAATAATTTAATAAATAAATCTTCTGATTGAGAGATGTTTTTAAATGAGAGGGAAAATAAGTCCAATATGTTTTGGAAGGATCCACTTGGGAAAAACTCCTTAATATTAAAAGAAAAGTTTTGAAATCAACAGAGATATTTTTGCAGGCAAAAATTTTAAACTCTTGGCAAAATTTTAATAACTAAAACCTGGTTAATTTTTTTTTGGGGTGTTACAACTGACTCCACCCTTCAAAAAAAAATCTCGTCCTCGAGATTTGCTAAGAGCCGTTGTGAAAAATAAATACTCCATATGTGTATGAGCGGTTGTGAGTCTGCTGCCGTGGTGCTGCGTGAATAAAAATAATCCATGCCGTGAGAGGATAAAAGATGTAGCAATTCTGGAAAAAGAAATCTCATTCCAGGATTTTCGCGGTTACACAGGTTATTCACGAAAACAACCACTCACATAAGTAGAAACTAAATACTCGACTCGTCGCACAAATTTGAGGTACCATGCATAAGATACACGTAATAATAAATGCTGAGATAACAAACATAGCAGTGACATCTAGAATGAAAACGGTAACTGGGTGGGGTCCTGATAAAATGTCTCTGGTAAAGGGATACACTCTTCTATCGGAGGAAGTGGATTGACCAGTCAATGTATGCGTCTCTCCGGGTCGGGTCTCAGTGGTCTGCCGATGGCAATCTGAGGATTCAAATCAGCGAGACTCTGGAGATAATCCATCACTCGCTGGTTCAAATGCTCCTGAGCGATGATGTACTGGATAAGGTTGGCTAGTACTGGGTCTCTCTCAATCTGTCCACCGGGAAAAGATGTCACTCCTCCAGGTGTTGCACGGCTCGGAAAATAATAATATCCTCGTTCGCGGGCATAGGGTACTGCGGATCGAAGGCGAGCAACCGCTTCCTTCGCAGCAGCTTCTATGGCCAGGTGTGGGGTTGGCATAGATTTCCCCACGAAGGAAACTTCCGTTGGATCTTGATTGGAGTCTACGGGAGGAATGTGTACTGCTGCCCAATATTCCAAGGTGGAAGGGGTGATTCTCGATTTGAACAGCTCGTACTGGGGTGGCTGGGTAGAACCCATGGTACTGCGGGTAAAGTCCCACAATATTTTGACAAAGCTACCTGGGGTTGCATCTGGGGTTCTCAGATAAATACTGGGGCTCGGCATGACAGGAAAAAGTTGTGAGTGTGGTGCACAAGGTGTGGGGTGCTTGGTAAGGTCACGAGGTGGCCTTTATATAGCAATGGAGCTGGATCATTTTACCGTGGTGAAAGGTAATAAATTTGCCAGCTTAGCTCCAAAGGTCGGGTCAGTGTCAGAGATACACATATCTCATAAAGATACGTGTTACTGTGGTTGTCGTCAAGGTTGTTTTTGGTAGCTGTGCCCGGAAATTATGCAACTGTGCGCTGACAAAATATGCAAGGCTACTATTAAAACAAACAATAGAGGCACGACAACAGGCTGCGCTAATATACACGGTCGCACGATTACAAAGCAAGGATACACTGAGACTTGGTACTACTTGCACGACTTAATCTACCTTGTTTACGTCTAAACGGGCGTGCCTGGTGGATGTCGAGGCTTCTCCACGTGTCTCACTGCCAGGATTAGTCGGAGATGGCGGAGGAACGGCAGGGTCAGGGTAGCGATGATGACCATCGCGGGGATTGTTGGCCACAACCCCGTTGGAGTGTGTTCCCAAAAGGCGACGAAGCACTTCTGGGGTCATCAAAGCATCTCGGTTGGTGGCTGGAGCTGATCTCAGGGTCTCGATCGGTTGTCCGAACAGCACGACTGTGTTGTCGGCGTCGGGCTCGTCTTCTCTTCTTGCTGGGGCTCGACGAACCAGCTCTCCTCGAGCTGCGATCAGATCAATGGTGATCTGGTCGAACAGTGCCTCTAGTGCACTTACATAGCGCACTAGGTGCAACAATGCGGGATCTGTCTCGTGATCTCTGTTGGCAACTTGGGGTGATCTACCATACCCTTCACGCCTGGGGTAGTAGTAGAACGAGCGACAGTTAACTCTGGGCGACAACTACCGAGGCCTCTCGAGCGGCTAGTTGGATGGCTTGTGGCTCAAAGGAAGTTGTTCTTCCGGTGAACCTGTAGGGGCGCTCGGGCGACAGACCCCTACCGTAGATGTGCACAGTGGCCCAAAATTGGCGGTCTTCACCGCTCATGGGTCCTTGGTACACAACGTACTCTGGTGGCTCTTCTAACGCATAGGCTCGACGGGTGAGGTTTGCGAGTATAGTCACAAAGCCTCCAAGGTTGGTTGCTGCGGTCTCATTGTGCACGACGGGGCCGGGCATTGTGGCTTGGTTCGAGGCTGTGCTGTGCTAGGTTGAGGCTAGCGTGCCCTTTTATAGAAAAGGGAACGGAGTCTTCCTTCGCACGCTTGCGAATGAGACATTTCTGCCATCGGTCACTAGCGCGTGATCAATAGGCTAGGTTGATAGGTTGGGCACCGACTGCCAAAAGTGTCGGGGTCACTGTGTGGCTATCTTGCACGAGAAGCTTGGCTGGGTTTGGTTAAGGTCTGGTGGGTTGGTTTGCCTAAGTTTTTTGACCTGGCTAAGACAGGATTAGCCAATGGTCAGCCTGGCTCTGATACCAAGTCTGTCACGACCGGTTTTCCGGGTATAAATTTCCAGAAAAAGACTGTCGTGCTCATCAGCCCCAAGATTACTGTTAGCTGATGAGGCTCCCACTTGATACAGAAATTCCAAGAAAAATACAAAATATGTAGTACAAGACCATTCTGGCCTGTGAATACAACAAATGGTTTCTAGTGGTTGAGGGCGGAAGCGGTTTGTGGATCATCAGTGTCTATGGGACTCCAATTCCCACAGGAACAGCTGACCAGGTTAACTCCTATCTCCGCGAGGCTGCTATATCCGTTGCTTAGGTTCCGGGGCTGTCATCGCGTCGCTCCTCTCCGTGCAAGAAAATCTGGCCAAGACAATAGCCAGGGACAAGACAGTGAGTACTTTGAATGTACTCGCAAACATTATGAACACAGGTATAATATAGCAATGATGTGCTGAAAATATTTTATGCTCATGACGACAGTCACAAAAGATAAATAAAACTCTGATGCATGCAAGCAAGTTATTTATAAAATTGCAATAACATAGTAGTATTAAAATTTATGAAATAAATAACAAACAATGCCACAGTCGGGTGTCTTAGCGACACCACATAAAGGGCTTTAAAAGAAATGCCACAGTCGGGCGTCTGAGCGGCACCACATAAAGGGCTTTAAAAGGAATGCCACAGTCGGGCGTCTGAGCGACACCACATAAAGGGCTTTAAAAGAAATGCCACAGTCGGGCGTCTGAGCGACACCACATAAAGGGCTTTAAAGTAAATGCCACAGTCGGGCGTCTGAGCGACACCACTTAAAGGGCTTTGAAAGAAATGCCACAGTCGGGCGTCTGAGCGACACCACATAAAGGGCTTTAAAAGAAATGCCACAGTCGGGCGTCTGAGCGACACCACATAAAGGGCTTTAAAATAAACAATTATAGTGAATATCCCGGAGGTAGAACCATCCCAGAGATACTCGATAATAACAATAATATCACGGGTTAGTCAACAATAATAAGAATCATAATTATCACAAGTCACAGGTAGTAGTTCCAGTTCTGGTTGACAGTTTCACCTCCGAAGACCGACACTAAGACCGACACTTGACCCATCCCAGACTGTAGTCCTTAACCAGGGACACGGCTATTCGAATAGGTTTAATCTCTGCAGAGGGTGTACTCTTTACCCACGAGTAACGGTTTTCTTTAGTCCATCGGGACTAATTCCGTCTACGGTCTTTTTGTTGAAAACACACCTAACGTGCACACACCAGCTTATCTCACACGTGTCTGGAATCACCCACGACACCTGTCAAGCAAACTCTAAGTGGGGAGGCTACAACCTCGCGTAGCATGGGATCAAATTTATATGACGCGCTCTAAGGGGTGGTCTCCCCTCTCGGTCCCAACCGGAAACACCCATGCCCCCGGACCAGGTGGCCTGCCTACCAGCTACAACCGGTATCTTCCACCCTGGCCTCTCTGTACGGTGTGTGCTAGAAAGAGGTTGACAACTTACTGAACCGTACTCTACTTGCTGTAGAGACGAGTGGTAGTATGAAACAAGTATGGGGGTTACTGGCACAAGACTTGATCTACGGTCGACTCAGGAGGTTTAAGTATTCCCTGCATGATTAGCTTAACGAATATATTTCAACCAACAGAGTCACCGCTCATATCACCTTGCCATGCCATACCAGACATAACCGTCCCGACGGAGACCGGCGAGAAACTCATGCCTACCCAAGGCAGAGGTTTTCCCGGGTTCCTGCCGGTATGCATGCAAGGCACATGAGGATGATTATCATCACAAGTGTGTTCATTTCCAACAGCATGGAAATCAATAACATGCACCCATGCATATGATCATATCACATGAAATAACAAGTTTCTCTAAAGTGAGGTGATGTTATGAACGTGTCATCAAACACACAAAAATATTATGCCGGGGTTCAGAATGCTTGCCTTCAGGTCATGGGAAAACACGGTGCAATCCAAAACATCTTGAAATCTTCAAAAATCCTATTAAAGAATATATTTGGATTAACACACAAAATAAAAACAGGACAAAAAGTTGTTCCGAATTTTTTTCAAATAAATCATAAAATAAACTAGACAATATTTGAGAGAGGTAGGAAAAAGAATCAATTCATTTGGACTTATATTTAAAAAGTTATAGCCAGTCAAAGTTTTGGTCAAATTCTGTTTTTAAATTAAAATAGAAAAAGAAAACGTTTCAGATAGAAATACGCTTCCGGGGCAAAGGAGATGTACTTATGAAGTTTACGCCTTCACTTAAGACACGCGTGGCGGCGGGGTGGGTCACTGACAGTGGGTCCAGGGGGCCCACTGGTCAGGTTTGACTAGTCCTCTCCCTCCTCTTCCTCTGTCCCAAGCGGAGGCGGAACTCCGGCGATCGTCGCCGGCAATTGGAGGCTCCTCGCGGGGCCCCGAGGGCGGGGATGGATCCGCCACTCCAGGGCGGTCCTCCAGGTGGTCGCCAGGTAGGTGGGAACAGAGGGAACCGCCGGCGGCGAGCTCCTCAGCGGAGGTGGCCTCGGGAGCTTTTGGGGGCCGGGGTTATGGTGGTTCCCGAGCTGGATTGAGGTGTTGGGTAGTTCCGCGGGGTCATGGGGATCAGAGTGGTGGCACTAGTTCGACGGGAGGGGCTCGGGTTTCGGTGAACGGGGCTGGGATGTGGCGGCGGCTGCGGTTGCCGGAGTTGGGGAAGACGGCGTTTCCCTGACGATTGCGGGCTGTGGGGGTCCCTTGGGGGTAGCCTGAGGTTGCGTGCGTGCTCAGAGGGGCTCGGGGTCCCTTTTTATAGCGTGACCATGTCGGTTTACGGCGGCCGGGGATAAGTTCGCCGGTGAACCGCCCTACTGTGCTGCAGGGCGACGTGGCGTTGGTTGGTCGGCTCCAGGAGCTACCGACGAAAGCTCTAGTGTCCATGGAGGCGAGCTGGCGCGCTGTGGTGGTCGGGGCGGTGCTGCCCATGGCGGTGGCGGATGCGGCCGCAGGCGTGCCGCCAAGAGGGCTCTGGTGGCGGCGCTGTGGGGTGCCAGGGGTGGTCGGGGTGGCGTGCCGGTGCGGGGGATATGTGGCGTGCTAGCAGCTATTGGCCAAGGGCCGGAATGAGGGCGGGGCGAGACGCGGCAGTTCGGGCGTTCGCGGGTGCCAAACGCACGCTCTGGGCACGCCCAGAGCACGCCCGGAACATGTTCGATGAAATGCCAGGGCAGTCTAGAGGCCGCGGTTGAGGCTGGTAACAAACAGTTCTAGTCTAGGGTTAGCAATGGAGCTAAGGGACATGGTGGATTGGTCGGGAGCTCAAGTCCACAGTGCAACCAAAGACTTATGTCAAAACTGATCATGCCCGAAAGGTGTTTGACAAAATGCCAAGGGCACTTAGGCATTTCTTGGAGTAGCCAAATCTTCCAGATTAGTGTCTCTCTGGATGCACAAGAGGGTGGTGAGGTTAGTTGGTGGAAAGCACAAACTTGCTAGTGCAAGTTTTGCGGAACTTCAAATCTGGACAGGATGTGAATGGCATTATTTCATGAACCAAAAATATGCCAATGGTTGCATGCTCCTGGACTTAGGAGTTTAACATGGAGGACTACAAGTAGGAGAAAGAATCAAGGGCTAAAGAGCAAGAAATAATATGGTTGCTGTACAAACCATCATGTTGGACCAGGATGAAGATGAGGTTGTTTCACTCAAAATTTTCAAAGAACATCACTGGATTTTTGCATATAATGGAATTATATGCTCCTACTGACATCCCATAATTTTGGTGGAAGCTAGAAAGAAATATTTAAAAGGGTTGTAGTGCAAAATTGCCCACTGGACCAGAGAAGGAAAACAGGTGTAGCACTCAAAATATGCAATGAATAAAATATATTATTGCATAAAAGTGATTTAGAGACATCACATGACATCTCCAAATTTTGGTTAGATTTTTAGATAAATATATCAAATGGTTGTAGTTCAAAAAGAGCTCCAAAATTTAAAACAACTCATTTTAATGAATAAAGCTCAGGGTGAAATAATTTAATAAATAAATCTTCTGATTGAGAGATGTTTTTAAATGAGATGGAAAATAAGTCCAATATGTTTTGGAAGGATCCACTTGGGAAAAACTCCTTAATATTAAAAGAAAAGTTTTGAAATCAACAGAGATATTTTTGCAGGCAAAATTTTTAAACTCTTGGCAAAATTTTAATAACTAAAACCTGGTTAATTTTTTTGGGGTGTTACAACTGACTCCAAAATAGTTGTAATAGCAATTTTTCTCCGCTTTGGAATATTTAAGAAAATAGGAAAATAAGTACTCCGGGAAGGACACGAGGCATCCACGAGGGTGGAGGGCGCGCCCACTGTCGGTGTACTAGAGTAGGGGTACCCTAGTATCCCGAACTTGTGCACGGGCAGTCGCAGCACCCCGCGGCAAGGCTTGCCGCGTGACCGCCAAGGTCTTCCGTGGTTCCTTTGGAGCCATTCAGGAACAAAGTATTCAAGCCAAGGAGACAAGGCCCCGGCAAGAGGAGCTTGCCGGGAAGGCCAACCAAGGCATCTCAAGGGACTTGCTGCGACGCGCCACGCGCCCCGGCGAGGCCCGGTGAGTGACAAGCTTCCGGACGCGACAAGACAACAACCGCGGCAAGGCAATTGCCGCGGCAAGCTACCACTCTGTACCCGCGCTCCAGCACATCCAACAACGTGTCGCCCTGGGACCTTTCCAGGCGCGCGTGGCAAGAGGCTGTGCAGCCAGCGGTGCGCGGTGGCAAGCGACGCTGACAAGATTGCCATCGTGGCAAGCGGTGGTGTCCCTGACGGTCCCTTTTCGCACTATTTGGGCGACGCAGACGGGCATTTAATGCCTTTGTCCCCTGCCATCAGGGTTAGGTATGGTACACTGTACAGGTAGTTGTACCAACCGCAACTCCTTTTCCATTTTTACCCTTGTCTGCGTTGCCACCTGTCGGTGACCCCTTGAGCATATAAAAGGAGGCCCATGCGCAACGTAGGGGAGGGTTCGAAGGCAGAAAAACACTCACGCTCGGTCTCGTTAGCAGCTAGTGTGTACTGTAGCACTCAGCGCTCTCGAGCAAGAACTCAATACACTCAAACATGCAACATTAGGAGTATTATCTCTCCGGAGAGCTCCGAAGCTGGGTAAACTGCTCGTGTGCTTCGCCTCGATCTGCTCTTCGCGCGACCTCCGCCCCCCGCCGAACCAAAAGGGGCTCGGTCCGCCGGTCCCATAGGTGTTTGTGGATCAGCTTCCCCGACATCTTTGGCGCGCCAGGTAGGGGGCGTCGAGGCTGTGTGAACCTGATCCGGCGTTCACACGAGCTAGATCTTCATCTTCTTCATCGACATGCCACCGAAGAAGAAGGCTTCGGAGGTGGCTGCTCCGTTCGCGTTGATCCCGCCACCACCGGAGAAAACGGGTGGTGGGGTAGACGCCGGCGGAAGAACGGGCGTCGACGAGGGAGCTCACGGTGCTGCCAGGTCCAGGGACAAGGCTGCGCAGACCTCGGCGTCCGTACATGCACCGCGCCCATCTCAGGAGGCGCGGGACCGACAGCGTCATGGTACTCGCGGTACCATACGTTCGTTGGACCAAGACCGAGCCGGTGGATCTCGGGGTGCTCAAGACCAGCATGCACGCCAACATGCTGGCACGAGCGATACACGGTCGCCTGGACGGGATACTGCTCCTTCTAACATAGTTAGAAGTCCGAGCATATCCCGCTCCTCGCACCGTTCGCCACTGCCACCCACCACTCTAGCAGAAGCGTTGGCGCGAGCTCAACTGCTCCTGGATTACCCTCCAACGGCAGACAAGATCGACGAATGGAGGGCCACCATTCAGAGTCTCATCCGCTTCGCCAACGGCGACACTCCACGGCAGCCGAGTACATCGCAGCCGCGGCAAGATTGCCAGGCACGAGCCGATGGCGACAAAACCGATGGGGGTGCAACCACCGTGCACTCTCCACCCCAAAGGCCAAGGTCGCCGACTCGTCGGATCTACCTCGACAGCGACTCCACCGCATCATCAGATCCACGAGCTCGTCGCGATCAGCGCCAAGTTCTTCATGAACGACAGCAAGAAGACGCTCGTACTCGCATCGAGCGCCGAAGAGAAGCGCGGCGTCAATCGGACCAGCGCGCTGGGCCCTCTGTCGACATGCATGCGCCAGGGGAACCAGGCGACTTGCCATACGCGGTAGGTTGCCCTGCGTTCACTCGTGAGCTGCGGCAAGTCCAGTGGCCCAGCACGAAGAATTTCAAGCCAGACGTACCAGAGAAGTACGACGGCAAGTCGCATCCGTCGGAGTTCCTCAGCATCTACACCATCGCGGTGCAAGCTGCCAGGGGGCGGGACGACAAGATCCTTGCCAACTACTTCCCGCTGGTGCTCAAGCCCAATGTCAGGTCCTGGCTCATGCACTTGCCGGACAACTCCATATCTTCCTGGGCAGACCTATGCCATCAGTTTGTCGGCGCCTTTATAGGCGGCCACAAACCTCATGGCCAAGAGAGCGACCTTCATCTACTCGCCCAGAAGGAAGGAGAGCCCCTGCGCAAGTACATTCAGAGATTCAGCCGTGTACAGCACAACATCCCAGATGTCCACCCTGCCGCGGTCATCAGCGCGTTCCATCAGAACGTGCGAAACCGCAGGATGCGGGAGGAGATGGCGATGTGCAAGATCAGAGACGTCAGTGAGCTATATGCCCTGGACGACAAGTGTGCACGTGCTGAGGAAGGGAGGAAACTCCCCAGAGAGAATACAGAAGCAGGAGGATCTGATAGCGAGGATGCTGCCCCGGCAAAGAAAAACCGGCGGCGGAACAACAGGAAGAAGAAAGGCAAAGATGTGCTAGTCATTGAGCAGCCTGGCAACGGAGGTGGTGCCAAGAAAGTCAAAGCTGGTAGCTCCGGCGAGGAGATTGCCGCAGGCACCAACTACCAGGCTGTGGCGGTCGCCGACAAGCAGGACGGCACCAACAAGCAGTACTTCAAGATCCACCGCACCAAGGGCCATGACCTCCAGAGCTGCAAGAAGGTCGAGCAGCTTGTCGAGCAGCAAAAGGCTGAATACGAGCGACGCGACAATGAGAAGGCCCAAGAAGGTACTGGAGGATCCGGCAAGAAGCGCCCCGGCCGAGGAGGACGCCGCAGCAAGGCCAAGCAGCGGCAAGGAGACAGACCTCCCCGCGGCCGCGAGAAGGATGAAGATGACGACGACGATGACGATATGGATGATGACGAGACCGATGAGCAGGAGTTCCAGAAAGCCACAGAGGTCCTGTGCGTTGACGGCGGTGCTTCTCTGCATACTTCACACCGCTAGCTCAAGTAGTGGGTGCGGGAAGTCAATGCGGCAGAACCACCCATCGAGTCACGCAAGCCTCTGAAATGGTCCAGCACGCCTATCATCTTTGATATTGAGGACCACCCTGACCGCATAACTGCGGTCGGATGCTTGCCAATGTTGGTTTCACCAACTATCCGCAACCTCAAGGTCACTAAGATGCTAGTTGACGGCGGGGCTGGCTTGAACCTGATCTCCTCCGCGGTACTCCAGAAACTCCAGATCCCTGACAGCGAGCTCGAAGAGACCGGCACATTCCAAGAAATCAATCCGGGAAGGAGCAAGCCGAAGGGAAATATCACGTTGCCGGAGACATTTGGCAGCGAGTTGAACTTCAGGACTGAGAGGGTCACTTTTGACGTTGCTGACTTTCCATTGCCTTACAATGGGATACTCGGTCGTCCATCGCTCGCCAAATTCATGACAGCCTCTCACTACGCATACAACATGCTGAAGATGCCAGGCCCGATAAGTGTCATCTCTGTCCCTGGCGACAAGAAGGATGCTCTTATCTGCGCCGACAAGATCTACCGGGAAGCAGCAGCCGCAACAGATCGCAAGTCACTTGCCGTTGAAGCTCCCGGGGGGAAGAAGAAGACCAAGTCCGGCAAGAGTTCTGATGCCCACTCTGGCAAGCGCAACTCTTCGGAGTGCTGCGCTACCGTCGAGGACGCACCATCGAGCTCCACCGGCAAGTGTAAGAAGACAATGGCAGCTTCACCAGAGACCAAGAAGGTGTCCGCCAAGCTGGACGGCACTGGTGGTACCTTCACCATCAGTGCCACTCTCAACCCTAAATAGGAAAGCGCGCTCGTTGCTTTCCTGCGGGCGAACGTCGACGTGTTTGTGTGGCAACCGTCTGACATCCCCGGTGTTCCCAGGAAAGTAATCGAGCACCACCTTGCCGTCTGTTCTCATGCGTGGCCCGTCAAGCAGAAAGTCAGGAAACAAGCAGTGGAGCGCCAAGAATTCATCGCAGAAGAAATCAAGAAATTGGAAGCAGCAGGCCTTGTCAGAGGAGTGCTCCATCCTACGTGGTTGGCCAATCCTGTAGTCGTGCACAAGGCAAACGGGAAATGGAGGCTTTGTATCAACTTTACCGATGTCAATAAAGCTTGTCCCGAAGACCCATTTCCCTTGCGGCGCATTGACCAGATTGTTGACTCCACGGCCGAATGTGACTTGCTTTCATTTCTTGACGCATACTCAGGATACCATTAGATCTTCATGGCAGAAGAGGAGGAGGAGAAGACCGCATTTATTACTCCATGTGGCACGTACTGTTTCATACGGATGCCTTTCGGTTTAAAGAATGCTGGTTCAACATTTGCAAGGGTAGTCCATGACGCTTTTGAGCCACAAATACACAGAAATGTGGAAGCCTACATGGATGACATAGTGGTCAAAAGCAAGGAGAAGGCAACTCTGATTCAGGATTTAGACGAAACCTTTGCAAATCTGCGCAAGATCAACCTCAAGCTTAACCCCGAGAAGTGTGTGTTTGGAGTCCCCTCCGGCAAGCTTCTCGGGTTCTTCGTGTCTCAGCGGGGAATTGAAGCCAATCCTGACAAGATCAAGGCCATTGAGCAGATTGAAGCACCAAAGTGCGTCAGGGATGTACGAAGACTTGCCGGTTGCATGGCTGCTCTCAGCAGGTTTATCTCTAGGTCTGCTGAGCGCGCCCTGCCGTTTTTCAAAATATTGAAAAAGGCAGGTCCAATGAAATGGACTCCGGAAGCGGAAGCTGCGCTGCAGGACTTGAAGAGATACCTGTCCTCCACTCCAACACTTGTCGCACCTAAGCCAGAAGAGAAGTTGCTGCTGTATATAGCGGCAACCAATCAAGTGGTTAGTGCTGCGTTAGTAGCGGAGAGGGAGGCGGATGATGAGCCAGCAACCACGGCAGATGCATCCAGCGACAAGCAGGGGACTTCACCGACAAGCTCTGGTCCCGACAAAGATGGATCTGCGCAGGCGCGAGAGGAAACACAGAAGAGAATGGTGCAGCGCCCAGTTTACTTTGTCAGTTCCCTTCTGCAGGGGGCTAGGTCAAGGTACTCTGTTGTGCAGAAATTGCTTTTCGGCCTTCTCATGGCCTCGAGAAAGCTGCGCCATTACTTCCAAGCACACGAGATCATAGTTATCACTCGTTTTCCGCTGAAGAGGATACTGCAGAATCCAGAAGCAACAGGCAGGATTGTCGAGTGGGCACTGGAACTGTCAAGCTTTGGCCTCAAGTTTGAGAGCACTTCGACTATCCAGAGCAGAGCATTGGCAGAATTCATAGCAGAGTGGACGCCAACACCAGATGAAGAAATTCCAGAAACGAGCATCCCCGTCAAGGAAGCAAGCAAAGAGTGGCTGATGTACTTTGATGGTGCCTTCTCGCTGCAAGGCGCCGGTGCGGGCGTGCTACTTGTTTCGCCCACCGGAGAGCACCTCAAGTACGTAGTCCAGATGCACTTTCCCAAGGAGCAAGCAACGAACAATACCGCAGAGTATGAAGGTTTGCTTGCCGGTCTCAGGATCGCAGCAGACCTTGGGATCAAGAAGCTCATTGTCAGGGGTGACTCGCAGCTTCTCGTCCGCCAAGTGAACAAGAATTATCAGAGTCCGTTGATGGAAGCTTACGTTGATGAAGTGAGAAAGCTAGAAGAGCACTTTGATGGCCTACAGATGGAACATGTTCCAAGAGCTCAGAACGACATTGCCTATGGCCTATCGAAGTGCGCCGCACTTAAGTTACCCGTGGAACCAGGGATCTTTGTGCTCAAACTGTCTCAACCATCTGTAACGCCATCAACTGGACAGAGCAAGAAGAGGAAGTTGTTTTCCGGTGACTATTTTCCGGCAGAGCTCCCCGAAGCCGCCGCAAAGAAGGTCCCCAAGATCAACACCAAGGATGCTGAGGAGCAGTCTGCTCCGGCAAGCCCTAGGGTATGTTCCGTTGAAGTAGACGCTCCCGGCAAGTTTTGCTCCGGCAAGCTTGCCGGGGAACGTCAAGATCCGGCTGAGCCGCACGTTCTCGCCGTAGAAGCGGATGTTCCCGCAGCAGCAGATGTGCCTTTAGTCCTTGTTGTCGAGCTACAAGCTCCAGCGTGGGCACAGCAGATTGTTCGTTTCCTTCAGACAGGAGAACTTCACGAAGAGCAAGAAGAAGCGGAAAGAGTAGCCCGGCAGTCAAGTATGTACTAGTTTGTCGACAACACACTGTACAGAAGAAGGCTCAATGGTGTGAAATTGAAGTGTATTCACCGGGAAGATGGACAAAAGCTGTTGGCAGAGATACATGGAGGCATATGTGGTCACCACATTGGCGCAAGAGCACTTGCCGGCAAAGCATTCCGGCAAGGTTTCTTTTGGCCGACAGCCCTCCTGGATGCAACTGCACAAGTAACCAAGTGTGAAGCGTGCCAGTTCCATTCCAAGCAGATACACCAGCCAGCTCAAGCTCTCCAGACGATCCCTTTATCCTGGCCATTTTCGGTCTGGGGGCTCGACATCCTCGGCCCCTTTCCCCGAGCTGTCGGGGGCTTTGAGTACTTGTACGTTGCAATCGACAAGTTCACAAAGTGGCCGGAAGTGGAAGCAGTAAGGAAGGTGACAGCACAGTCAGCAATCAAGTTCTTCAGGTCGATTGTCTGCCGCTTCGGGATCCCTAACAGGATCATCACCGACAACGGCACGCAATTCATGAGCCGCACCTTCATGCTGTACGTCCAAGATCTTGGCGCTAAGGTCTGCTTCACTTCTGTTGCTCATCCGAGAAGCAACGGTCAAGCGGAGAGGGCAAATGCTGAAGTGCTGCGCGGGCTCAAGACCAGGACTTTTGACAGGCTGCACAAGTGCGGAAAGAACTGGATTGAGGAGCTGCCGGTGGTTCTTTGGTTGATCAGGACGACGCCAAATCGAGCCACTGGCCAGACACCTTTCGCTCTAGTCTATGGAGTAGAGGCAGTTCTCCCCACGGAACTCGTATATGGGTCACCTCGAGTGCTCGCTTATGATGAGCTTGAGCAAGAGCAGCTGCGACAAGATGACGCGCTGCTCCTTGAGGAAGACCGTCTTCAGGCCGCTGTACGAGCTGCTCGGTACCAGCAAGCTTTGCGCCGCTACCATAGCCGCAAAGTTAATGCCAGAAGTCTCGAGGAAGGCGACCTTGTTCTTCGGCGCGTTCAATCCGCCAAGAATTCCAACAAGTTAACGCCGAAGTGGGAAGGCCCTTACCGGGTGAAACGAGTCACTAGGCCTGGCGCTGTCCGCCTTGAGACCGAAGATGGCACTCCGGTGAGCAACTCCTGGAACATTGAGCATCTTCGTAAGTTTTACCCGTAAGGCGCGGTTGCCGGAACCTCTTCCGGCAACCATCTTTTGTACAAGTCTTGCCGATGTTGCATGTAATCCTTTATACAAAGCCGGGCGCAGACCCCGTGCATAAGTAAAGCTCATGTGCTCCGCACATCTTGTCAATTTCATGCTTTCTATTTTTTGCATGTGTTATCTGACACTTTGTGCAGCGCCTACCCCCGGTAAGCAATAACAAGCCGTAAGGCTCCATATCTTTATTTTCTCTTTTTTCTCTTTCTCAAAGAAAGGAAGGTTCCCACGCCCACAAGTTTGCCGGGGGAAAGGAGAAGATAATGGTGTGGACCAGGCATCGTTCAAGAAAGTTTCGCCTTACCGGGAAGCAAACGACAGAAAAGCTAAGTTGCCAAAGTTTGAGCAATCAGTTTTAAAATTTTTAAGTTATCTTCCTCGAACGACCGTGCTTTGTATGGAAAACCTGTGCGCGGAGGAACCAACTCGTAGCTAGTTGCGCCCTTACTTTGTTTCGAGTCCGCTCAACAACTTAAGTGAGCTGCGACTAGTTGCGACAAGGTTTCTTGTCGGTAGCGGCACCGCCAGTAGGCTGCTGACGTCCCGCACTCAGCGCTCACGGCTAAGGCGCCTGCACCGGCAAGTTCCCTAAAAGCGTAGGGCAAAAACATACAAAGGAAGGAATCAAGTAAAGGAAATAACATAGCAATCGCTACCCAAAATAGAGTTATATTACAAGATAGCTTGTCGCAGCTCTAACAGATTGTTTTCATAACATGACCAGCAGCGACAAGAAAAGGAGAAAACGGGCGGCCTAATCTACGCGATCGCCCTCAACCCTCTTGATCCCGCTCACCTTGTCCACAATGGGTGCGACAAGGGTCTTGAGTGCTTCCAGATAAGCTTCCGGCGGCAAGGTCCTGAGGACATTGGTGAGGTTGAGGCCTGGGTTGCGGAAGGCCACCTTCACCAACACCTTTTGAAGAGCTCCCGCGCAGATCTTGCGCAACTCGTCGGCCAGCTGCTTTGGGATCTTCTCCCGGAGTCGCTGGAGGGCCGTCGCCATGCCTTTGAAGAACAAGCTGAGCTTGGCGCTGGGTTGGAGGTTCTCATCGGAGGAATACCCGAGATCCTCCATCCCCAGCTGCGCCAGCTCCCTGTCGATGAATGTGGCAATATCCACGAGACCCTCCGTCCAGTGCTCCACATTCTCCCTAAAAGTGTTCTGGGTGGTGGCAGCACTCGCCAGCAGCGCCTCGTCGGCCTTGATCTTCTCCTTCAAGGCCACCTCCTGCTCCCTGGCGCCGTCCAGCGTCTTGGTCAAAGTAGTCAGCTTCAACTCAAGATCTGCGTTGGAGTCCTTGGCGGCGCTAAGCTCCTTGCCCTTCTCGACGAGACGCCCCTGCAGCTCGCCAAGGGTGTAGGCGTCCTTCTCGCGCTCACGCTTGAGCGTGGCAAGCTCTTCACCGCTCGTCTTTAGATCGGCCTCCAGCTGCGCCACCTTCGTCTCCAGCTCCTTCTTGGCGGCCTCGGCAGCTGCGGCAGCATCCTCTACTTCCTTGAGAGCTCCGCCGAATGTTTGCTCGCGCGTAGCAAGCTCCTCCTCATGGTTGTCAAGGTTGACCTTCCGCTGCGCCAACTCGCCCTCCCGCGCAGACAGCTCCTCGGCGGCAAGCCACTGTTGCTCTTCAACTTCGGCCTTCTCGAGGAGGAAGGCTTTCCGCGCATCGGCGAGTTGCTCCCGCTCCTCTGCCAGGGATCGGAGAGCTTCCTGGTTAAGACCCCGGAGCTCCTCCGCGCGCTTCTCGATGTCCACTCCCGCCTTCGCGGCAAGCGCTTCTCGGGATTCCAGCTTGGCCTGTCGAGCGCGGTAGAGCGACAACAGCTTCCGCAACAGCCGCTCCTCCTCAGGCTCGTCGCTGCTGCTGCTCGGCGCATCAACCAGTGTCAGCCCAGCGGAGGCGAGCACCTCTCCATCCACGATTTCTCCTTCGACCGGCACCCTGGAGATTGACGCCCAGGGGAGCTTGATGAAGACGCCATCGCTGGCCTTCAAATAGGCGCCGGGCTGGGGCTCTTCGGAGCCTGATGCTGCGGCAGCGGCGGAGGGATCGGCGGTCGGCGTAGCGCCTATCGCTCCTGCGGCCTCGGGGCCGTCAGTGCGATCGCCAGAACCCTCGCCAGCTTCTGCGGCGGCAGCTTTGGCGGCCTCCCTGCCGGCGGAATCATCAGCGCCGGCTGCTTCTTCGGTGGCAGTGACATCGTAGGTATTGCCGCGCGCGTTCTCCTCGCCGGCAACCTCGGTCTCCATCGGCTCCGTGGCAGAGGGATCTGACGGCCGGAAAAGGGAGAAAAGTCAAGCAAATATCCAAAAAGAAAATCAGAAGAAGAAGAACCCGAGGGAAGTTTTCAAGCAAAAGGATTACCTGTACTGGGTTCTACAGTCATGGGCTCCGCCACCGGGGGGTCGCTGGTGCTATCCCTTGCCGGAGAACTGTCCCTTGCCGGAGACTTCTCCCTTGTCGGAGAACGCTCCCTTGCCGGGGAATCCTCCCTTGGCGGTGTAGTCGAAGCAGATGGCATGTCGGGGGCGGCTTCCGAGCGCTCCTGGTGAGGCTGCTCTGCTCCTACGCAAACCAATAGTCGGATGTCAGCAAAGAAAGAGCACCCATGCGCACTTAACAGCGGGAAGTAAACCATATACTTACGCTGGGGGCTGCGCTGGGGGCTGCTGTGGGGAATAGTTGCCGGGTCCGGCAAGGTGGTCTCGGACACACCCCCCGCTGTCGCGGTGGGTTCGTCCTCGATGACAATCACCGGTACCTTGGCTCTCTTTGCCACTCTCTGGGCCAGAGTCCTGAAAAGGAATGGGTTCGGAGTAAAGCAAATTAGATACAAGACAAAACAGCAAGAATTGAAGAACTACAAGTACAGCAAAGAATCTTACTCTTCTTCTTCCTCGTCGGAGCTGAGCGCGGAGAGGTCGAAGTCCGGCCCACCTTCGGCACGACGAGGCGGAGGAGTAGGTTCCCTTAGCCGCTTGGAAGGAGCAGAAGCGGTGGTCCGGGAGGACCCCGCTCCAGCTGCCGCAGCGGCGTGAGGTGCTCCCGCAGCAACAGTGCTTGCCACGGTGGAGCGTGTCGCGCGGCGCGGCGGCTGTTGACTCGTCTGCCGCCCCGCTACGTCCCCGGCCTTGCGGATGCGCCTTCTTGGTGGAGCTGGGGGCTCTGCTTGCGGCGAGCTGTCTGAAGATGAGGAGGAAGAGGAGCTGGTCTTCAACGAGCCGCTCGCACCCTCGGCGGGATCGCTCGACTCAACTTCAGGCCCGGCAAGCTCTCCCTCGCCGGCAAGCTCCTCTCGCTCGGCAAGGATTTCCGCCTCTGCTGCCTCTGCCTCCTCCACGGTGAATTCAAACTCGCCCGCGGCAGTGGCTGCCGCCGCCTCTTCCAGCCTAGTGGTGATGCGCTGCATCTCCGCATCAGTGGTGTCGCGTGTGAGGCTTTTCTTCTCATCGGAGCGGACCAACACTTCTACCAAGCTGTCAAAGAACTCCTGCACGACGTCGTCTGCAGGCTCTTGCCAAGTTGGGACAATTCCATGCGAATCGCACAGCGGCATCATTGCACGGATGCGGTCGAGCGAGGAATTGTTGCACAGCGGAACGACATCCTTCGGCAACCTGAACATTTTGGGATGTTGAGGGTCGTGCTTGAACAGTTCCTTGAGCATCGCATCCAGTTCCAGGACAGTGAAGTTGAAGTTGAGGCCCGGGCGCAGCCTCATGATGTCCGCCGCATTCTGGAACTCCCAGGCGGGTCTCCTCCTCTCCTGCAGGGGGGCGATGCGACGGTGAAGAAAATCTGCGCCAACGGCGCCTACAGTGAGCCCGGCAAGCCTGAGGCGTAGGATCCGGGTGACGGCAATCTTCAGCCTATCGTCTTCCGGGGCCACGTTACTCCAATCGTTTCCGCGCGCTACTGGGGCTTGGCGCTGGGCGATAAACGACTGCGGTGTCTCCTCGACAATCCAGCACCAGTCTGCTCTCCATTCCTCCCACTTGCCGCGGAGCTCTCCCTCCAGATAAGCTTCCTTCTTGCCAGCTCTCGAGATCCAGGCGATTCCGCCGGATAAAGGCTCCCCTCTCTCAACTCGGGGCATAAAGAAGTGGCGAAAAAGAGCTACATTTGGACGGACTCCGACAAAGTTTTCGCAGAGATGTGCGAAAACTGCCATGGTCAGAACGGCATTGGGGGTGAAGTCAAGGAGGTGGAACCCGTAGGTGTTCATAATGTCGCAGAAAAACTCAGAGAAAGGCGGGCAGAGCCCGCAGTAGAAGAACAATGCGAAGAATGGATATCCATTTGGAGCCCATTCCGAAGCGGCGGCTGAGAGTACCTTCGTGCGTGGATGCGCTCGTGTCTCCGTCGACCAGAAGAGGTAGTAATACTCCCTCAGCTCCTTCGCGGTGAGCTTGGGGGGGAAGGTTACCCGCTCCTTTCGCAACGCCGCGAGCCGCTGCGCCTCGGTCGACTTCACGACCTTCCCCTTGCCGGCTTTCGGAGCCATGGCGGAGGTGGTGGGGGAGATCGACGGTGTTGGTGGTGCTGGTGGCGATGGGGGGGTGGAGCGCTGCTCTCTTTCAACTTTGGGAAGAAGGGGGGAGCGGCGGAAGTTTCTGAGATTGGAATAGCAACCGGCGAGATGGGCGAACTGCCCCTGTTTCCCCTGCTTATAAAGAGGGAGGGGGCGGACGTTCCATCTTTCTGAATAAAGAAACCATCCACGATCTCTCCCACAACGCCGCATTCGACGCGTGCCGTTCGGGGAGGGCGCGGTGGATACGGAGTAAGATATGGCGTAACCCAAGCCGCGCGTGCCCGTGCCCTATTTTGGGCCTGGCCCAACAGCGCTCGGCACCGTGTGTGGCCCAGGCCCGGGGGCTCCTATCGGTGTACTAGAGTAGGGGTACCCTAGTATCCCGAACTTGTGCACGGGCAGTCGCTACACCCCGCGGCAAGGCTTGTCGGGTGACCGCCAAGGTCCTCCGTGGTTCCTTTGGAGCCATTCAAGAACAAAGTATTCAAGCCAAGGAGACAAGGCCCCGGCAAGAGGAGCTTGCCGGGAAGGCTAACCAAGGAATCTCAAGGGACTTGCCGCGACGCGCCACGCGCCCCGGCGAGGCCCGGTGAGTGACAAGCTTCCGGACGCGACAAGACAACGACCGCGGCAAGGCGCTTGCCGCAGCAAGCTACCACTCTGTACCCGCGCTCCAGCACATCCACCAACGTGTCGCCCTGGGACCTTTCCAGGCGCGCGTGGCAAGAGGCTGTGCAGCCAGCGGTGCGTGGTGGCAAGCGACGCTGACAAGATTGCCATCGTGGCAAGCGGTGGCGTCCCTGACGGTCCGTTTTCGCACTATTTGGGTGACGCAGACGGGCATTTAATGCCTTTGTCCCCTGCCATCAGGGTTAGGTATGGTACACTGTACAGGTAGTTGTACCAACCGCAACTCCTTTTCCATTTTTACCCTTGTCTGCGTTGCCACCTGTCGGTGACCCCTTGAGCATATAAAAGGAGGCCCATGCGCAACGTAGGGGAGGGTTCGAAGGCAGAAAAACACTCACGCTCGGTCTCGTTAGCAGCTAGTGTGTACTGTAGCACTCAGCGCTCCCGAGCAAGAACTCAATACACTCAGACATGCAGCAGTAGGAGTATTATCTCTCCGGAGAGCTCCGAAGCTGGGTAAACTGCTCGTGTGCTTCGCCTCGATCCGCTCTTCGCGCGACCTTCGCCCCCCACCGAACCGAAAGGGTCTCGGTCCGCCGGTCCCATAGGTGTTTGTGGATCAGCTTCCCCGACACCCACCCTGCCTTGTGGGCACCTCGTGTGCTCTCCAGACTCTGTTTTCTTGCACGATACTTCTTTCGGTCGGCAAAAATTCATTATATAATCTCCCGAAGGTTTTGACCATCGTATCACGCAAATATCCTCTGTCTTTGTTTCGAGCTATTTTTCGACAGATCTAGAGCACCATGACGTCTTCAAGCGCCCTCAAGGACAAGTTTTTTGAGAGGGTCATCAACCCCTACCTCGCGGAGGTGCTGCATCATCCTCAAACCATTGAGATGCGTGAGGGGGTGCTGCACATCCGCGATGTGGAGGTGTTGGGGAACGTAGTAATTTCAAAAAAATTCCTATGCACACGCAAGATCATGGTGATGCATAGCAACGAGAGGGAGAGTGTTGTCCATGTACCCTCGTAGACCGAAAGCGGAAGCATTAGCACAACGCGGTTGATGTAGTCGTACGTCTTCACGAGCCGATCGATCAAGTACCGAATGTATGCAACCTCTGAGTTTAGCACACGTTCAGCTCGATGACGTCCCACGAACTCCGATCCAGCGGAGCTTTGCGGGAGAGTTTCATCAGCACGATGGCGTGATGACGGTGTCGATGATGCTACCGACACAGGGCTTCACCTAAGCACCGCTACAATATTATGGAGGTGGAATATGGTGGAGGGCGGCACCGCACACGGCTAAGAGATCAATGATCAATTGTTGTGTCTAGAGGTGCCCCCTGCTCCCATATATAAAGGAGCAAGGGGGGAGGCGCGCCAAGGGGGGAGTCCTACTCCCACCGGGAGTAGGAGTCCTGCTTTCCTTGTAGTAGTAGGAGAAGGGGGAAAGAGAGAGAGAGGAAGGAAAGGGGGGCGACGCCCCCCTCCTTTTCCAAATCGGACTAGAGGGGGAGGGGGCACGCGGCCTGCCCTGGCCGCCCTTCTCTTCTCCATTAGGGCCCATGAGGCCCAATAAACCCCCCGGGGGGTTCCGGTAACCCCCCGGTACTCCGATATATGTCCGAAACCTTCCGAAACCATTTCGGTGTCCGGACATAGTCATCCAATATATCGGTCTTTACGCCTCGACCATTTTGAGACTCCTCGTCATGTACGTGATCATGTCCGGGACTCTGAACTACCTTCGGTACATCAAAACACAAAAACTCATAATACCGATCGTCACCAAACTTTAAGCGTGCGGACCCTACGGGTTCGAGAACTATGTAGACATGACCGAGACTCACTACCGGTCAATAACCAATAGCAGAACCTAGATGCTCATATTGGTTCCCACATATTCTACGAAGATCTTTATCGGTCAAACCGCATAACTACATACGTTGTTCCCTTTGTCATCGTTATGTTACTTGCCCGAGATTCGATCGTCGGTATCTAAATACCTAGTTCAATCTCGTTACCGGCAAGTCTCTTTACTCGTTATGTAATGCATCACCCCGCGACTAACTCATTAGTCACATTGCTTGCAAGGCTTATAGTGATGTGCATTACCGAGAGGGCCCAGAGATACCTCTCCGACAATCGGAGTGACAAATCCTAATCTTGAAATACGCCAACTCAACAAGTACCTTCGGAGACACCTGTAGAGCTCCTTTATAATCACCCAGTTACGTTGTGACGTTTGGTAGCACACAAAGTGTTCCTCCGGTAAACGGGAGTTGCATAATCTCATAGTCATAGGAACATATATAAGTCATGAAGAAAGCAATAGCAACATACTAAACGATCAAGTGCTAGGCTAACGAAATGGGTCAAGTCAATCACATCATTCTCCTAATTATGTGATGCCATTAATCAAATGACAACTCATGTATATGGCTAGGAAACTTAACCATCTTTGATCAACGAGCTATTAAAGTAGAGGCATACTAGTGACACTATGTTTGTCTATGTATTCACACATGTATTATGTTTCCGGTTAATACAATTCTAGCATGAATAGTAAACATTTATCATGATATGAGGAAATAAATAATAACTTTATTATTGCCTCTAGGGCATATTTCCTTCAGTCTCCCACTTGCACTAGAGCCAATAATCTAGATTACAAAATAATGATTCTAACACCCATGGAGTCTTGGTGTTGAGCATGTTTTGCTCGTGGTAGAGGCTTAGTCAACGGGTTTGCAACATTCAGATCCGTATGTATCTTGCAAATCTCCATGTCTCCCACCTACACTTGGTCCCGGATGGAATTGAAGCGTCTCTTGATGTGCTTGGTTCTCTTGTGAAATCTTGATTCCTTTGCCAAGGCAATTGCACCAGTGTTGTCACAAAAGATTTTCATTGGACCCGATGCACTAGGTATGACACCTAGATCGCCTTCATCCAGACTCCTTCATTTGCTGCTTCCGAAGCAGCTATGTACTCCGCTTCACACGTAGATCCCACCACGACGCTTTGTTTAGAACTGCACCAACTGACAGCTCCACCGTTCAATATAAACACGTATCTGGTTTGAGATTTAGAATCGTTCGGATCAGTGTCAAAGCTTGCATCGACGTAACCATTTACGATTAGCTCTTTTTCACCTCCATAAACATGAAACATATCCTTAGTCCTTTTCAGGTATTTCAAGATATTCTTGACCAATATCCAGTGATCCACTCCTGGATTACTTATGTACCTCCCTGCTAAGCTAATAGCAAGGCACACATTAGGTCTGGTACACAACATTGCATACATGATAGAGCCTATGGCTGAAGCATAGGGAACATCTTTCATTTTCTCTCTGTCTTTTGAAGTGGTCGGGCATTCAGTCTGACTCAACTTCGCACCTTGTAATACAGGCAAGAACCCTTTCTTTGCTTGATCCATTTTGAACTTTTTCAAAACTTTATCAAGGTATGTGCTTTGTGGAAGTCCAATTAAGCGTCTTGATCTATCTCTATAGATCTTGATGCCCAATATATGAGCAGCTTCATCGAGGTATTTCATTGAAAAACTTTTATTCAAGTATCCTTTTATGCTATCCAGAAATTCTATTTCATTTCCAATCAACAATATGTCGTCTACATATAATATCAGAAATGCTATAGAGCTCCAACTCACTTTCTTGTAAATACAGGCTTCTCCAAAAGTCTGTATAAAACCATATGCTTTGATCCACTATCAAAACATTTATTCCAACTCCGAGAGGCTTGCACTAGTCCATAAATGGATCGCTGGAGCTTGCACACTTTGTTAGCACCTTTCAGATCAACAAAACCTTCTGGTTGCATCATATACAACTATTCTTCTAGAAATCCATTCAGGAATGCAGTTTTGACATCCATTTGCCAAATTTCATAATCATAAAATGCGGCAATTGCTAACATGATTCGGACAGACTTAAGCATCGCTACGGGTGAGAAAGTCTCATCGTAGTCAACCCCTTGAACTTGTCGAAAACCTTTCGCAACGAGTCGAGCTTTGTAGGTAGTAACATTACCATCAGTGTCGGTCTTCTTCTTGAAGATCCATTTATTTTCGATGGCTTGCCGATCATCGGGCAAGTCAACCAAAGTCCAAACTTTGTTCTCATACATGGATCCCATCTCAGATTTCATGGCCTCAAGCCATTTTGCGGAATCTGGGCTCATCATCGCTTCCTCATAGTTCGTAGGTTCGCCATGGTCAAGTAACATGACCTCCAGAATAGGATTACCGTACCACTCTGGTGCGGATCTTACTCTGTTTGACCTACGAGGTTCGGTAGTAACTTGATCTGAAGTTTCATGATCAATATCATTAGCTTCCTCACTAATTGGTGTAGGCGTCACAGGAACCGGTTTCTGTGATGACTACTTTCCAATAAGGGAGCAGGTACAGTTACCTCATCAAGTTCTACTTTCCTCCCACTCACTTCTTTCGAGAGAAACTCGTTCTCTAGAAAGGATCCAAATTTAGCAACAAAAGTCTTGCCTTCAGATCTGTGATAGAAGGTGTAGCCAATAGTCTCCTTTGGGTATCCTATGAAGACACATTTCTCCGACTTGGGTCCGAGCTTATCAGGTTGAAGTTTTTCACATAAGCATCATAGCCCCAAACTTTAAGAAACGACAACTTTGGTTTCTTGCCAACACTAAAAAAATACACTTCCGTGATGATACGTGTTTGTCACAGTAGGTTGGGTTTTTTGTCATGCATGTACATCCATGACGATTTTACGACAGAATCAAGATAGTCATACCTGTGCTGTCATACAAGTGTTCCATGACATTACCAAAATTATCATCATGGAAGTGTCCACTTCCATGACAATAAATCACGCGTCACAGAAGTGCTTTCGTCAAGGGTGACCGACACGTGGCATCTACCGTAACGGAACGCCGTTAATCTATCGGGTCGGGTTTTGGATCCGATAACCCGTTAACATCCCGGACCAATGGGGATTTCCACGTGTAAAATCATCATTGGCTGGAGGAAACACGTGTTGGCTCATCGTTGGGACAGATGTCATCCACTCATTGGACAGAAGGCGCCTATGATATGTCGACACATGGCACGGCCCAACAGAGGCCCATTCCTGTGAAAAGGCCGGCCCATTTGACTTGGTCAAAAGGTGGCGGGCCGGCCCATGGAAAGCCTGTTAACGGCTTGTTCGCATATATCCCATTTACAGCCCGCTAACCCAAGGCCTGTTACGCCCTATCCGAATTAGGCCTAGTAGCATCATCTGGGCCATCCAATATGATTCCAGCCCGTTTTCACTTCTGGCCCATGTATGGCCCATGACATCTTTTCGGCCCGTATGAGAACCTTTGTAACTCTTGGCCCATTAACGGCCCATGGTGAAACTGGCCCGTAATGAACAGTTTCTCACTTTACACCCATTAACGGCCCGTGGTGAAACTGGCCCGTAATGAACAGTGTATCACTTTATACCCATTAACGACCCATTATTTCGTTGGGCCGTTTCCAGCCCATGTTATCTTTCGGCCTTCTCAGAGCCCATTAATTCTTGGGCTCATTTCCAGCATTCATTTACTTATGGCCCGTTACTGTCATTTTTTGATTGTGGGCCAAATTCAGCCCGTGGTTACAGTCGACCCATTTTTGGTCCGATAATTCGTTGGGCCATTTTCATAGCGTCATCAAATACGGCCTATTAACGATGGCCTGATAACCCACAAGTGTAGGGGATAATTGTAGCCTCTTTCGATAAGTAAGAGTGTAGAACCCAACGAGGAGCTAAAGGTAGAACAAATATTCTCTCAAGTCCTATCTGCCACTGATACGACTCTACGCATGCTTAGTGTTCACTTTACCTAGAACAAGTATGAAACTAGAAGTACTTTGTAGGTGTTGTTGGATAGGTTTTCAAGATAATAAAAACAGGTAAATAAACAGCTAGGGGCTGTTTAGATAAAGACACAACTAAGTAAATATAGCGAGTGTGGAAAAGTGGTGGTAGGAGTTGTGAAATTGTCCCTAAGCAATTGACTTCCTTACTAGACCGATAATCACTATTGCAATTTTATTTGAGGGAGAGGCATAAGCTAACATACTTTATCTTCTTGGATCATATGTACTTATGATTGGAACTCTAGCAAGCATCCACAACTATTAAAGATCATTAAGGTAAAACCCAACCATAGCATTAAAGTATCAAGTCCCCTTTATCCCATACACAAACAACCTACTTACTCGGGTCTGTGCTTCTGTCACTCACGCCACCCACCATAAGAAAATCATGAACATATTGCAAACCCTAGAGCAGGGATCCGTCACGCTTGCGCGACACGAAGAGCACCATTGGACATCACCAATAATAAAACATGCAATTCAAACCAATCATAGCAATTCATCTATCACCGATAGGACAACGAAAATCTACTCAGACATCATAGGATGGCAACACATCATTGGATAATAATATGAAGCATAAAGCACCATGTTCAAGTAGAGGGTACAGCGGGTTGCGGGAGAGTGGACCGCTAAATATAGATGGGGGAAGGTGATGGAGATGTTGGTAAAGATGATGGAGGTGTTGGTGAAGATCGCGGTGATGACGATGGCCCCCGGCGGCGTTCCGACGCCACCGGAAGCAAGGGGGGGAGCCCCCCTTCTTATTCTTCTTCCTTGACCTTCTCCCTAGATGGGAGAAGGGTTTCCCCTATGGTCCTTGGCTCCCATGGCGTGGGAGGGGCGACAGCCCCTCCGAGATTGGATCTATCTCTCTGTCGCTCTCTATTTTTGCATTCCGAGATTCTGCCCTGGCACCATTTCTTTTATATCTGGTGATCCGTAACTCCGATTGGATTCAAACCTTCGCCCAGATATTTTTCCAAAAATTAGCTTTCTTGCGGCCAAAGTAGAGCATCAAATGCCTTACGAGGGGCCCACGAGGGTGGGGGGGGGGGGGGGGGCGCCCACCTGGAGTGGTGGCGTGGGCCACCCTTGTGGCCACCTCGGGCACCGCCTCACGTTGATTCGTCCTCCCAAAAATCACAAATATTCCAAAATAATTCTCCGTCCGTTTTTATCCCATTTGGACTCCATTTGATATTGGGTTTCTGCGAAACATAAAACATGCAACAAACAGGAACTAGAACTGGGCACTGGATCAATATGTTTGTCCCAAAAATAGTATAAAAAGTTTCCAAAAGTATATGAAAGTTGAATAATATTGGCATGGAACAATGAAAAATTATAGATACGACGGAGACATATCAGCATCCCCAAGCTTAATTCCTGCTCGTCCTCGAGTAGGTAAATGATAAAAAATATATTTTTTATGTGGAATAATACCTAGCATAATCTTGATCATATATCTAATCATGGCATGAATATTAAGACACGGATGATTCAAGGCAATAGTCTATCTTTTGACATAAAAACAATAACACTTCGAGCATACTAATAAAGCAATCATGTCTTTTCAAAACAACATGGCCAAAGCAAGCTTATCCCTACAAAATCATATAGTTTGGTCATGCTTCATTTTCGTCACACAAAATGCCCCCATCATGCACAACCCCGATGACAAGACAAGCAATTGGTTCATACTTTTTAACGCGCTTCAGCTTTTTCAACCCTCACGCAATACATGAGAGCAAGCCATGGATATAGCACTATAGGTGGAATAGAATATGATGGCGGAGGTTTATGTGGAGAAGAAAAAAAGGGAGAAAGTCTCACATCTACGCGGCTAATCAACGGACTATGGAGATGCCCATCAATTGATGTCAATGTGAGGAGTAGGGATTGCCATGCAACGGATGCACTAAGAGCTATAAGTGTATGAAAGCTCAAACTGAAACTAAGTGGGTGTGCATCCAACTTGCTTGCTCATGAAGACCTAGGGCATTTGAGGAAGCCCATCGTTGGAATATACAAGCCAAGTTCTATAATGAAAAATTCCCACTAGTATATGAAAGTGACAACATAAGAGACTCTCTATATGAAGAACATGGTGCTACTTTGAAGCACAAGTGTGGAAAAGGATAGTTACATTGCCCCTTTTCTTTTTATTTTCTTTTTTTTCTTTCCCTTTTTTGGTCAGGCTTCTTTGGCCCCCTTTTTTATTTAGGCTTCTTTGGCCTCTTTTTTTATTATTTTTTTCTTTTTTTAATGGGCAATTCTCTATAATGATGATCTGATACTTTTATTTACTTACAACTCAATATTACAACTCGATACTAGAAGAAAGATATGATTCTATATGAATGCCTCCGGCGGTGTACCTAGATATGCAATGATCTAGCGTAGCAATGACATCAAAAAATGGACAAGCCATGAAAACATCATGCTAGCTATCTTACGATCATGCAAGGCAATATGACAATGAATGCTGAAGTCATGTATATGATGATGATGGAAGTTGCATGGCAATATATCTCGGAATGACTATGGAAATGCCATAATAGGTAGGTATGGTGGTTGTTTTGAGGAAGATATAAGGAGGCTTATGTATGATAGAGCATATCATATCACGGGGTTTGGATGCACTGGCGAAGTTTGCACCAACTTTCAAGGTGAGAAAGGGCAATGCACGGTACCGAAGAGGCTAGCAATGATGGAAAGGTAAAAGTGCGTATAATCCATGGACTCACATTAGTCATAAAGAACTCATATACTTATTGCAAAAGTTTATTAGCCCTCTAAGCAAAGTACTACTACACATGCCCCTAGGGGGATATATTGGTAGGAAAAGACCATCGCTTGTCCCCGACCGCCACTCATAAGGAAGACAATCAAAGAAACACCCCATGCTTCAAATTTGTCACACAACGGTTACCATACGTGCATGCTACGGGACTTGCAAACCTCAACACAAGTGTCTCTACAATCCACAACCACCCACTAGCATGACCCTGATATCACCATCTTTATATCGCAAAACTACTGCAAGGAATCAAACATATCATATTCAGCGATCTACAAGTTTATGTAGGATTTTATGACTAACCATGTGAATGACCAATTCTTGTCATCTCTCTAAAGAGATATAAGTGAAGCAAGAGAGTTTAATTCTTTCTACAAAAGATATGCCGATGCTCTAACAAATATAAGTGAAGCAAAAGAGTATTTTACAAATGGCGGTTTTCTATGTGAAGAGAAACAGGCAATCCAAACTTCAAATGATATAAGTGAAGCATATGAAGCATTCTATAAGGCCATACTCAAAAGATTTAAGTGAAGTGCAATGAGCATTCTATAAATCAACCATGGACTGTCTCATACCATCATGGTTCATAAAATAAAAATGAAAACTAGATGCAAAAGACGCTCCAAGACTTGCACATATCGCATTAACAAAACGAATCCGAAATCATACCGATAGTTGTTGAAGAAAGAGGGGATGACTTCTGGGGCATCCCCAAGCTTAGACGCTTGAGTCTCCTTGAATATTTACTTGGGGTGCCTTGGGAATCCCCAAGCTTGAGCTCTTGCCTCTCTTCCTTTTGCTCATATCGAGACCTCCTCGATTAGACACTTCATGCACACAAAACTTCAACAGAAAACTCGGTAAGATCCGTTAGTATAATAAAGCAAATCACTACTCTAAGTACTGTAGCAAACCAATTCATATTTTGTTTTTGCATTGTGTCTACTGTAATATAACTTTTTCATGGCTTAATCCACTGATATAAATTGATAGTTTCATCAAAACAAGTAAACTATGCATCAAAAACAGAATCTGTCAAAAAAAAGAACAGTCTGTAGCAATCTGAATATTCACCATACTTCTGGTACCCCAAAAATTCTACCAAAATTAGGAAAAAATATAAAATTTGTACATAAAGACATTGCAAAAGGAATCAGAACCATTTGACATTCCAGCAAAAAATGTAAAATCGCGCACTACAGCCAAAGTTTCTGTCCTACACCGCACAAACCAACAAGCATTGTAAACATCCTAAAGGCAAACCTTGGCACATTATTTTTATAATACAATGGAATTGTACAAGGGGATAATTATTTTTGATGAAAAGTTTCTGTAATTAAGATTCACAAAGTTTCCGTGAGCATGAACAAAGTTCAAGGAGCTCTCCCACTTCAACAATGCTTGTCTCTCTCACTTTCACTTTCCTTTTTGAAAAGTTTTGGGTTCCCCTCTTTATTTTTTTGTTTTGAAACTATATAAAAGAACTCAACAGAAATAAATGACTCTCTAAAACTTCCAGGTTGTCTTCTTGGCAGCGCTTTCTTTAAAGCCATTAAGCTAGGCATATAGTGCTCAAGTAATGGATCCACTCGGATCCCAAGGTATATCAAAGCCAATTTTAATTAACAATGATTTGTAATTTAGTAGTGAGCACAAAGTAACATATATCAAGCAACAACGAAGTCTAACTCTCTTCCTATACATCGGCATGTCATAAAAGAACAATTCATGCACACCAAGTAAAGGCCAATGCATAGTATAAGCAGTTTCTTGCAATTTTATCATATTGGAAACATACAGAGGTGGAGATATAGTTCCTCTCTCATAATAATTGCAAGTAGGAGCAGCAAGCACATGCATATTATATCTATCAAAATTATCATGTGCAATAGTAAAAGGCAACCCATCAATAAAATCCTTAATAAGCATAAACTTCTTCGATATAGTGTAGTTTGGAGAATTCAAAAAGATAATAGGAGTACCGTGCGTGGGTGCAATAGAAAAAATTTCATGTTTAACATAAGGAACTATAGCAAGCTCATCTCCATAAGCATAATTCATATTGGCATCTTGGCCACAAGCAAAGCAAGCATCATCAAAAAGGGATATTTCAAGAGAATCAACGGGATCATAACAATCATCATTCGGTAAGCACGAAGGGGAAATAAACAATGTATGAGTTGAAGAGTTACTCTCATTAGAAGGTGGGCACGGGTAGCTAATCCGCTCTTCCTCCTTTTGTTCTTCGCTCTCCTCATCATCTTTTTCATCCAAAGAGCTCACAGTTTCATCAATTCCTTCATCCATAGACTCCTGCAAAATATTAGTCTCTTCTTGGACAGCGGAGACTTTCTCAATAAATGCATCAATATCAGAATTGAATTCATAATTCTCATAGCAATATTTAAGTATAGCAAAATTTTCAGGTCTATAAACTGAACCATCAAAATCTTCAAACATTTTAAACATAGATTCAATCTCATAAGCTTCATACTTTTCAAACAAAGATTCAATTTCATAGGCAGACTTAAAAGCAACAAATTCTTCTATTTGTTCCACATCATAGTAATCATAGATACCATTAGCATAAGAAGCCAAGGTTTTATTATCATTGAATTTGCATGAAAAGGGAAGGTGTGGAGACTTCATCCTAGAGCAACAAGTATAATCATGTCTCAAGCATAGATCCCGAGCATAACAATGCAACATATAAATTTGATCCCATAATAGTTTCCCTTTTTGTGTGAAGCGATAATCCCTAAAGTATTCACGTTGATCCAATGTGTCTCCCATAACAAAGTTGAATGGGGTTTTCTCAGGATTATCAAAGTAGTACATAATTTCTGTCACATAACGAGCATCGAGGGTTTTAGGAGGTTCCCCATCTCCATGAGTAGCGAGTACACCTAATTTTTTTGGTATTTCATGTTCCATATCCATAACTAAAGATAGAGAACAACTTAGAACAGCAAATAAAAATTACTTAGTGATAAAGCAAACAAGCACACACGATAATATTCACCCCATGCTATGACTCCCCGGCAACGGTGCCAGAAAAAGGTCTTGATAACCCACAAGTGTAGGGGATAATTGTAGCCTCTTTCGATAAGTAAGAGTGTTGAACCCAATGAGGAGCTAAAGGTAGAACAAATATTCTCTCAAGTCCTATCTGCCACCGATACGACTCTACGCACGCTTAGTGTTCGCTTTACCTAGAACAAGTATGAAACTAGAAGTACTTTGTAGGTGTTGTTGGATAGGTTTGCAAGATAATAAAAAGCACGTAAATAAAAATCTAGGGGCTGTTTAGATAAAGAAACAACTAAGTAAATATAGAGAGTGTGGAAAAGTGGTGGTAGGAGTTGTGAAATTGTCCCTAAGCAATTGACTTCCTTACTAGACCGATAATCACTATTGCAATTTTATTTGAGGGAGAGGCATAAGCTAACATACTTTCTCTTCTTGGATCATATGCACTTATGAATGGAACTCTAGCAAGCATCCGCAACTACTAAAGATCATTAAGGTAAAACCCAACCATAGCATTAAAGTATCAAGTCCCCTTTATCCCATATGCAAACAACCTACTTACTCGGGTCTGTGCTTCTGTCACTCACGCCACCCACCATAAGCAAATCGTGAACATATTACAAACCCTACAACGGGGATCCCTCATGCTTGCGCGACACACAGAGCACCATAGGACAGCACCAATAATAAAACATGCAATTCAAACCAATCATAGCAATTCATCAATCACCGATAGGACAATGAAAATCTACTCAGACATCATAGGATGGCAACACATCATTGGATAATAATATGAAGCATAAAGCACAATGTTCAAGTAGAGGGTACAGCAGGATGCGGGAGAGTGGACCGCTGAATATAGATGGGGGAAGGTAATGGAGATGTTGGTGAAGATGATAGAGGTGTTGGTGAACATCGCGGTGATGATGATGGCCCCCGGCGGCGTTCCGGCGCCACCGGAAGCAAGGGGGAGAGAGCCCCCTTCTTCTTATTCTTCCTTGACCTTCTCCCTAGATGGGAGAAGGGTTTCCCCTCTGGTCCTTCACTCCCATGGCGTGGGAGGGTCGAGAGCCCCTCCGAGATTGGATATATCTCTCTGTCTCTCTCTGTTTCCGCGTTCCGGGATTCTGCCCTAGCACTGTTTCTTTTATATTTGGAGATCCGTAACTCCGGTTGGATTGAAACCTTCACCCAGATATTTTTCCAAAAAAGCTTTCTTGCGGCCAAAGTAGAGCATCAACCGCCTTACGAGGGCCCCACAAGGGTGGGGGGCGCGCCCACTTGGAGTGGTGGCGTGGGCCACCCTCATGGCCACCTCGGGCACCGTCTCGCGTTGATTCTTCCTCCCAAAAATCACAAATATTCCAAAATAATTCTTCGCCCCTTTTTATCCCGTTTGGACTCCGTTTGGTATTGGGTTTCTGCGAAACATAAAACATGCAACAAACAAGAACTGGCACTGGGCACTGGATCAATTTGTTAGTCCCAAAAATAGTATAAAAAGTTGCCACAAGTATATGAAAGTTGAATAATATTGGCATGGAACAATCAAAAATTATAGATACGACGGAGACGTATCATTGCCCATTATGGTCGGCCCATGAACGGACAATTCCAACTCTAGCCCATTTACGGCCATAATGCAGTCTGTTATTGGCCCATGTTTGGCCAATCGATCATACGGCCCGTATAAGGCCCATTGATGATACAACCCATAGAAGGCCATTGTTTCTACGGCCCGTAGAAGGCCCATTGTTTCTATGGCCCGTAGAAGGCCCACTGTTTCTACGGCTCATAGAAGGCCCACAGTTTCTATGGCCCGTAGGAGGCCCAGTGTCACTACTGTAAATATTAGCCCATGCTTATTGTGGCCTAGTTTTAAAAAATAGGTTATTGCAGCCACTAGCAAACCGTGGAAAAAGAACTGCATTGACTACATGCAAACAAATAAACAAGACAACGAGGAAATAAATAAGCAAGCAACTTATGCTAGGCTATCACGACTATTACACATATTACATCCACTTGGCATCAAAGTTCGCCACTAGTGCAAATATAGGGAACAAAGTAGCATATAAATGCCGGAGCAAAACAAGTCCAGAACTGAAACCACTTCAGAAGAGCTCAAGAAACAATATCCTGGGTACCCATAATGCTGGCAAGATGCTTAGCAAGCTTATTAACTTTCTCTTGTTTGGCGCTTAAATCCTTCAGCGCTTGCTGTTGCACAAGAAAGTACGCATCTGAATTCTGCAGGGACTTCCTCAGTCCTTCGGCTTCTTGCCGCAGCATAGCTGACTGATGCCTTTCAGCTTGTAGCTGAGACTAAAGAAGCCAAAGTGATTCAGGCAGCGAGTTCGAAGAGCTTGTGCCAGCGGTACTAGCCAGTAACTCGAACACTACATCAACGTAGGACTGTGGGGTTTTCTCACTGTCTACAAGATCATTTTTATCACCTTTCTTGGAGACCAACAGGGTTGTCTCACTATCTTGAACCTTATCTGCATTACTTTCTCTACCATTGCATAGTGGGGTGCTCTTCTCCAATATTCTGTTTGCATACTACAAGAGAAACAAGCAGACACATCACAGGTTTAGCTTGTAGTATACGAAACTCATTTTGGTAAACCGGTTCAGTAGTAAGGTGGACAGGATAACAACATGAAACAAACATATATCTATGTACTATGGTCACTGTATTGTCCATATCATTCTAGTTTATGTTGCCTAATCAAGATAGAGACACAGTTCAACTCATATATTTTTAAGACACAGCAGCATAGACAGAATATAATTGTGAGAAACTACACAACATTGGTAGCAATTGTAATGTGCATCACATGAGAACATAACTGTTTATACAACTTAAACTGAAATCAACATAGAGCAAGAAGTTAGAACAGCAATCCAGTTAAAGAAATAGGTTTAAAACCTACCTGTTGCGCCATTGGAGTTTCAATTGGATCCTTCAAATTCGAAAGTAGTTGGTATGAGTAAATACAGTGATGCAACAGCAAAGGAGTATGGACCATAGCTATGGAATCTGACCTGAGAACAGTTGCTCTTCTGCTTTAAACGTGGATTTTGGGTTAGCTGTGGCGGTCTTCATGCTTTGGGCACTTCAGTAGCTTTACAAACTGCTCGTGTGGGGGTACTCTGTGGTGGACATGGTGCTTTGTCAACTAGAAGTGGATTACTATCCGCTGGGGTTGCGGTTAGATGGGTTGTAGTTTGTTCTCTGCCCAACGGTGTAAGTGTGCAATCTGGAAGAGTCTCGATTATGCGTGGTGGGGCTAGTTTGTGGGCCAGTACAACCATGGTTCTATCTGCATCGACGGGTAGCACTGTTGAGGGAGTCCTGGACTAGGGGGTGTCCGGATAGCCGGACTATCATCATCGGCCGGACTCCAAGACTATGTAGATACAAGATTGAAGACTTTGCCCCGTGTCCGGATGGGACTTTCCTTGGCGTGGAAGGCAAGCTTGGCGATACGGATATGTAGATCTCCTACCATTGTAACCGACTCTGTGTAACCCTAGCCCTCTTCGGTGTCTATATAAACTGGAGGGCTTTAGTCCGTAGGACAGACAACCATTACAACAATCATACCATAGGCTAGCTTCTAGGGTTTAGCCTCCTTGATCTCGTGGTAGATCCACTCTTGTACTACCCATATCATCAATATCAATCAAGCAGGAGTAGGGTTTTACCTCCATCGAGAGGGCCCGAACCTGGGTAAAAACATCGTGTCCCTTGTCTCCTGTTACCATCCGCCTAGACGCACAGTTCGGGACCCCCTACCCGAGATCTGCCGGTTTTGACACCGACATTGGTGCTTTCATTGAGAGTTCCTCTGTGTCATCACCGATAGGCTTGATGGCTTCTTCAATCAACAACAACGCCGTCCAGGGTGGGACTTTTCTCCCTGGACAGATCTTCGTGTTCGGCGGCTTTGCACTGCGGGCCAATTCACTTGGCCATCTGGAGCAGATCGAAAGCTACGCGCCTGGCCATCAGGTCAGATTTGGAAGCCTAAACTTCATGGCTGACATCCGCGGAGACTTGATCTTCGATGGATTCGAGCCGCAGCCGAGCGTGCCGCACTGTCATGATGGGCATGACTTAACTCTGCCGCCGGACAGTACCCTGGAGGCCGCACACAAGTCCGCTCTGACCCATAGTTCGGAGCCGACCGCGCAGATCGAGGACAGGTGGCTGGACACCGCCTCGGGGGCTGCAACTTCTACGGTGATAGAGCCGAAAACCGACCTTGTCCCTTGCAAAGCTTGTGACTCTGAGGTGCCGGATTCCTTGCCGGACTCCAAACCACCGGCGCCCCTGCCAATCGAATCCGATTGGGCGCCAATCATGGAGTTCACCGCTGCGGACATCTTTCAGCACTCACCCTTTGGCGACTTCCTGAATTCGCTAAAGTATCTCTCGCTATCAGTAGAGCCCTGGCCGGACTGCGGTCAGGATGGTTGGGATGCGGACGATGAAGAATTTCGAAACCCACCCACCGTCCACTTTGTAGCCACTGTCGACGATCTAACCGACATGCTAGACTACGACTCCGAAGACATCGACGGTATGGACGACGATGCCGGAGACGATCAAGAACCAGCGCCTACAGGGCACTAGAAGACCACCTCGTCATACGACATATACATGGTAGACACCCCAAAGGATGGGGATGGCGAAGAAGTAGCAGAGGCAGATTCCTCTAAGAAACAGCCCAAGCGCCGACGATAGCGGCGCCGCTCTAAATCCCGCCATAGCAAGAATGGAGATTCCGGCACCGGAGATAATAACACCCCAGAGAGTGCCGAAGACAACCCCCTCCAGCGCGATTCAACACAGGAGGACGAAGTAGCCAGCCCTCAGGAGAGAGCGGCAGACGAGGAGGATGAAAATTACATACCTCCCTCCGGAGACGAGGCAAGCCTCAATGACGACGAATTCGTCGTGCCCGAGGATCCTGTCGAACAAGAGCGTTTTAAACGCAGGCTAATGGCCACGGCGAACAGCCTAAAGAAAAAGCAGCAACAGCTTCAAGCTGATCAAGACCTGCTGGCCGACAGATGGACCGAGGTCCTCGCGGCCGAAGAGTATGAACTCGAATGCCCCTCCAAAAGCTACCCAAAACGCAAGTTGCTCCTCCGACTAGAGGAGGAAGCATACACACCTTCATCACCAGCGCACAATACGGCAGACCGACCACCTCGTGGCCGCGACAGAGAGGCATCCAGGCCCTCCGTCAGAGCCGTACCCCGGCACCACTCGAAAAGCACGAAGCCACGGGGGAATGCGCCGGACTTGCGGGATATATTGGAGGATAAGGCAAGACAATCAAGATCTATCTACGGATCACGCGGGCGCCCCACGACCCACGACGACTACCGTCGCGCCGGATACAGAAACTCCGGCCGGGCCGAACACAGCAGACAAAGCTCTCTTGAGCTGCGTCGTGATATTGCTCAATATAGAGGCGCCGCACACCCACTATGCTTCACAGATGAAGTAATGGATCATCAAATCCCTGAAGGGTTTAAACCCGTGAACATTGAATCCTACGATGGCACAACAGACCCCGCGGTGTGGATCGAAGATTATCTCCTTCACATCCATATGGCCCGCGGTGACGATCTCCACGCCATCAAGTATCTCCCACTCAAGCTCAAAGGACCAGCTCGGCATTGGCTTAACAGCTTGCCAGCAGAGTCAACTGGGTGTTGGGAGGACCCGGAAGCCGCATTTCTTGACAACTTCCAGGGCACATATGTGCGACCACTAGACGCCGATGACCTAAGCCATATAATTCAGCAGCCAGATGAATCGGCCAGACAGTTCTGGACATGGTTCTTAACAAAGAAAAATCAAATCATCGACTGTCCGGATGCAGAGGCCCTCGCAGCCTTCAAACATAACATCCGCGACGAGTGGCTGGCCCGACACCTAGGACAGGAAAAGCCGAAATCCATGGCAGCCCTCACATCACTCATGACCCGCTTTTGTGCGGGAGAGGACAGCTGGCTAGCTCGTAGTAACAACCTCAGCAAAAATTCTGGCAGTCCGGACAGCAAGGACCGCAATGGTAGGTCGCATCGCAACAAAAACAAACACCGTGTCAACGGCAATAACACTGAGGATACGGCAGTCAACGCCGGATTCAGAGGCTCTAAACCCGGTCAGCGGAAGAAGCCATTCAAAAGAACCACTCCGGGTCCGTCCAATTTGGACCGAATACTCGACCGCTCTTGCCAGATACATGGCACACCCGAAAAGCCAGCTAACCACACCAACAGGGATTGTTGGGTATTCAAGCAGGCATGTAAGTTAACTGCCGAAAACAATGACAAGGGGCTGCATAGCGATGACGAGGAGGAGACCCGGCCGCCGAACAGTAGAGGACAGAAGGGTTTCCCCCCGCAAGTGCGGACGGTAAACATGATATACGCAACCCACATACCCAAGAGGGAGCGGAAGCGTGCACTTCGGGACGTATATGTGATGGAGCCAGTCGCCCCGAAGTTCAATCCATGGTCCTCTTGCCTGATCACTTTCGATCGAAGGGACCACCCCACCAGTATCCGCCATGGCGGATTCGCCGCATTGGTTTTAGACCCAATCGTCGATGGATTTCACCTCACTAGAGTCCTGATGGACGGCGACAGCAGCCTGAACCTGCTTTATCAGGATAGAGTGCGCAAGATGGGCATAGACCCCTCAAGGATTAAACCTACAAAGACGACCTTCAAAGGCGTCATACCAGGTGTTGAGGCCAATTGTACAGGCTCGGTCACACTGGAAGTGGTCTTCGGATCCCCAGATAATTTCCGAAGCGAGGAGTTAATCTTCGACATAGTCCCGTTCCGCAGTGGCTATCACGCCCTGCTCGGACGAACCGCGTTCGCAAAGTTCAACGCGGTGCCGCATTATGCATACCTCAAGCTCAAGATGCCAGGCCCTCGTGGAGTCATCACGGTCAACGAAAACACTGAACGCTCCCTCCGAACGGAGGAACACACAGCGGCTCTCGCGGCAGAAGTACAGAGCAACCTCTTAAGGCAATTTTCGAGTCCGGCCGTTAAAAGACCGGACATGATTAAACGCGCCCAGAGCAACATACATCAAGACCACCTGGCATGTTCCAAGCACGCGTAGCAATGCAGCGCCAACCCCAGCCCTCGCATGATTGCAAGACAAGCCCTCCGCACACATCATTACACTCTAGAGATACCTTGGGCATAGGGGGAGGGGCACGACCACGACAGGCCCAGAGTGCGGCTCAACCACACCAGGGGCTCCCAAGTGTGTCGCTCTTTTTCTTTTCGTTTTTTATTTTTTATCCACAGGACTCCGTTTACCAGAGGCCCTGTCCGGCAGTAGATCTGCCGAACTCACGATGCAACAGCCAGGGAGGAACAATGGCTACGACGAACACTCAGGTGGTCTCCATTACGAGCATTAAATATGTTTATTACACCATTCCGCAGCCTACCCCTGGAGGGGGGCATGTCTAATAGTCCAAACCCTTGCTTACCGCACTATTTGTATCGTTCTGCACTCATAGCAGAATTACTTGAATAAACATCTTGCATCCGTACAATTTGGTACGACCGAATACACCAGAGGCTTATGTTCCCCGCATTATGGTGTGAGAAGTCCGAACACTTTCACAAGTGCGGCACCCCTAACTTATAGCACTATATGCATCGGCTCCGAATCATGTCTTGGGTCAATAGTTGGGTTTGCCCGGCTCCCATGTTTTGGTACCTTACGTTCCATTCTATCGGCTAAGGTAGCACTGGGAGAACCACTGCGATTGCACCTCGGTTGAGCTGGGCGAGCGCCTCAGTGGAGAAAGGTAAAACTTACTGTCATGATAAGGCGAGAGCTGGTCGCTGTTTGAGAGGTCTTTTCGAGTCCCTAAAGACTTATGCCGCTTAGAGCGAGGAACCGGCTGTGTCCGGCCCAGGCGTGGATAGCGCCTCGAACTAGGTCTTCCGAACACTAGGGGCTTCGCCGAAATTTAAAATTATAGAATTCTATGGCTAAGTGAGAGTGTTCAAGCATTATAAGTCCGGTTGCCTTGTTCGTCGTGTTGAGCGCCTCCCTAGATGGACCCAAAAATGGGAACAAGAGCGCTCAAGTTTATCCCTTACACCCCAGCACTCGTGGCATGGGGGCTGAAGCCGACGACTTGCCATCTCTCAGATTTGATAAACGGCCGCACAGAAGGTAATATTTTAAATCAAATAAGCGTTGCTTAGCGCATATGAACAAAGTTTTCAGCGCACAGGATAACACATTGCGAGTCTACTCAAAAATTACATCTCTGGGACACTCATCAGCAATCTTGCGGGCACCCTTCAGGACACTCTTATAGTACATCTCGGGCGTGTGATACTCCTTGCCCGCCGGCGGCGCGTCCGTGATAAGCCTCTCAGCATCCAGCCTACCCCAGTGCACCTTCGCGCGGGCAAGGGCCCGACGGGCACCTTCAATGCAGGCGGAGCGCTTGATGACCTCCACCCAAGGGCACGCATCCACCAGCCGCCGCACGAGGCCGAAGTAGCTCCCAGGCATGGCCTCTCCAGGCCACAGCCGGACTATGAGGCCATTCATGGCCTGCTCGGCTACCTTGTGGAGCTCGACCAGCTGCTTCAGCTGGTCGCTAAGGGGCACCGGATGTCCGGCCTCAGCATACTGAGACCAGAAGACCTTCTCCGTTGAGCTCCCCTCCTCGGCCTGGTAGAATGTGGCGGCATCGGACACGCTGCGAGGCAGATCTGCAAACGCCCCTGGAGAGCTCCGAATTCGGGTAAGTAACAGGTAATTCACATTCACATGCTTGCTTTGCATGAAAAATACCTTACCCGCCGCTATTTTCTTCGCCGCCTCAATCTCCTGGAGGGCCTTATGGGCCTCGGCCTTAGTGGCTTTGGCACTTTTAAGAGCCGAGGCAAGCTCGGACTCTCGAGTCTTCGAGTCGCGCTCCAAACTCTCATGCTTTTCCATGAGAGCCTGGAGCTCTTGCCGCACCGCCGCCACCCGCGCCTCCTGCTTCTCTTGCTCCGCTCGTTCCGCGGCCGCATTATGTTCGGCCGCGGACACGGCCTCCTTCAGGGTCGCCACCTCGTTCGTGGCCCTGCAGAACCCACGTTATCCTTGTCATTTCTATTGCAACCAAAATTCTTTTCTGTAAGGTATAAATTTAATGCGGTGTTACTCACCTTCTTTGTCCTCGAGCTGCTTCTTGGCAAGGCCGAGCTCGTGCTCGGACCGCTCGAGGTCCTGCTTCAAAGCACCGACCTCCGCAGTTAGTGCGGCAGAGGTCAGCAGCGCTGCCTGCAATCCCATATTGACATAATTTTTAGAACTCCTGCGTATATATTTTTTTAGATCCTTAGTTTGGTTTTTCTTTCCGAACACCGAACTGAGCACCAGGGGCTACTGTCTATGTGGTATTACATTACATATTTTAAAACTTCTTACCTCAAAGCCTGTTAGAAGGCTGCTGCAGGCTTCGGTCAGCCCGCTCTTGGCGAGCTGAACCTTCTGAATCACCACACTCATAATAGTGCGGTGTTCTTCCTCGATGGAAGCGCCGTTGAGCGCCTCCAACAAGTTGTCCGGCGCCTCCGGTTGGACGGAGGCTGCCGGTGTCACGGTCTTGCCCTTCTTACGAAGGGGCCGCCTGCCGGACTCCAAAACCACTGCGGGTTCCGGCACGGAGTCCGGCATGAAGTCTGGGAGGTTGCCTTGTGGCACCTCCGGAGCCTCCCCTCCTGGCGGGTCCCCTCCTGGGATCCCACCTCGGCATCCTCAGCATCGCGAGGGGTGGAGGCGGTCGGAATGGAATCTACATCCGACAGAGCCAAGGACCCGCTAGATGAAGCGGGAAGATCCTCCTCGGCCGGGCTGCAGGTAGTGTGCGGCATTAGAAGGACACTACGAGGCACAAAAGATCAACTACAAATCACTCAGGAATCCGAATACTTACGATCTTGCCAGGGGCTTGGCCCTTGGGGTCCACTCCTCGTCGCTGTCGTTGGCGTTGGTGGAGCTGTCCGGAGGAAGGGTCCTCCCCCTCTTGGACCCTTCGGCCTCCCCCGTTGGGGAAGCCTTCCTCTTCCTCTCTCCCCCCTCCTGGGGAGAGTCTTCTTTCTCCTCCTCGCCTTCGGGGAAGGAGTACGCCTCGGAGTCATCGGACGATGAGTCCGATACCACCTGGCGCCGGGAACTCCTTCAGGTTCCCGTGGCCTTCTTCTTGGCCTTCTTCTCCGGCACCACATAAAGTGCCGGGACTAGCAGCCCCGTTAAACGGGCGTCCGCTGGTTCCTCGGGGAGGGGAACCGGACAGTTAACCGGTCCGGACGTCCTCTGCCAGTCCTGTTAAAGGCATTGGGAATTTTAGATCCCACATAGAGTCAAACTATGAAAGAAATAAATGTCCCATAAAGGATAGCACATCTTACCACACCGGCCGGGCGCTTGGCGCTGAATCCGCGATCTTCAGTCGCGGACGCGGGGGCTTCTCCGCCCTTGAACAACACCCTCCAGGCAGCTTCGTATGTCGTGTCGAAGAGCCCGCTCAGGGTCCGGTGCTGTGCCGGATCGAACTCCCACAGATTGAAGGCCCGTTGTTGGCAGGGGAGAATCCGGCGGACGAGCATGACCTGGATCATGTTGACAAGCTTGAGCTTCTTGTTCACCAAGGTCTGGAGACAGGACTGGAGTCCGGTCAGCTCCTCCAAACTGCCCCATAGCAAGCCCTTCTCTTTCCAGGAGGTGAGCTGCATGGGGGTACCAGATCTGAACTCGGGGGCCGCTGCCCATTTAGGGTCCCGCGGCTCGGTGATATAGAACCACCCCGATTTCCACCCTTTGATGGTTTCCACAAAGGCGCCCTCGAGCCAGAGGACGTTGGGCATCTTGCCCACCATGGCGCCTCCGCACTCCGCTTGGACGCCCTTCATTACCTTCGGCTTGACATTGAAGGTTTTTAGCCATAAGCTGAAGTGGGGCTGGATGCAGAGGAAAGCCTCGCACACGACGATAAACGCCGATATGTTGAGGATGAAGTTTGGCGCCAGATCGTGGAAGTCCAGGCCGTAGTAGTACATGAGCCCCCGGACGAAGGGATGAAGTGGGAAGCCTAGTCCGCGGAGGAAGTGGGGAAGGAATACGACCCTCTCATGGGGCCTGGGGGTGGGGATGAGCTGCCCCTTGTCGGGCAGCCGGTGCGCGATGTCGCCGGACAGGTATCCGGCGCCGCGCAGCTTCTCGATGTGCTCCTCCGTAACGGAGGAGGTCATCCACTTGCCTCCCGCTCCGGACATGGCTGGAGAAGGTTGAGACGAGATGTGCGGACTTGGGCGCTGGAGCTCGAGTGCGCGGAGATGGATAAGCAAAGGAGGAAGAAGGCGTAGGTAAAAAAGGTGGATCCTTATCCCCTTATATATGGGCGGACGAAGACTATGCGTCCTCACCGGCCTGGTAAAACTCGCTTATCTCCCAAGCGCCACCATCAATGGCGCGGTTGGGTTACCCACGTCCATATTGATGAGAATCCCGGAATAAGGGGAACACGACCTCTGCTTTGACAAGACGTGCCAAGGAAACCGCTTCGCTAAACGCGCTGAGGTGGTATAATAAAAAACGATTCAAGTAAAAGCTTGGTAGTGGAATGACGTCATGCCACGAAATACGTCAGCAGATTAAACTTGCGTACATATTATTCTCTCTACGGTGGAATGTGGAATTTATTTGCAGAGCCGGACACTATCCTGGTGTTCACAATCTTCTATGAATTATTCGGAGGAGGAACCCGCCTTGCAATGCCGAACGATATGCGCGCCGGACTCATCATCATTGAAGCCTGGTTCAGGGGCTATTGAGGGAGTCCTGGACTAGGGGGTGTCCGGATAGCCGGACTATCATCATCGGCCGGACTCCAAGACTATGAAGATACAAGATTGAAGACTTCGTCTCGTGTCCGGATGGGACTTTCCTTGGCGTGGAAGGCAAGCTTGGAGATACGAATATGTAGATCTCCTACCATTGTAACCGACTCTGTGTAACCCTAGCCCTCTCCGGTGTCTATATAAAACAGAGGGCTTTAGTCCATAGGACAGACAACCATTACAACAATCATACCATAGGCTAGTTTCTAGGGTTTAGCCTCCTTGATCTCGTGATAGATCCATTCTTGTACTACCCATATCATCAATATCAATCAAGCAGGAGTAGGGTTTTACCTCCATCGAGAGGGCCCGAACCTGGGTAAAAACATCGTGTCCCTTGTCTCCTGTTACCATCCGCCTAGACGCACAGTTCGGGACCCCCTACCCGAGATCCGCCGGTTTTGACACCGACAACTGTCTTTTGTGAAGAATGGGTTTTTGCTCCCTTAGATACTGCCATCAACCCCTCCAATTCAAATGGCTGATACACAAGAAAAGAAATTGAACGTATAGACATTGTATGATAGACAGATGTGGTAATTCACATATATGTTGTCTAACTAAACAAGACAGCATGACACAATTTCACATATATGATGCCTAACTAAACAGGATAGCATGACACAGTTTCAGATATATGATGGATAACTTAACAGGATATAATGGCATAATTCAACATATGATGAGTACCTAAATAGGATGACATGACAAAACTATATGATGTCTTTCTAAAATAGGTTGGGATGAAATAATTCACATACATGTTGTCTAAGTATACAGGATGGCATGATATAATTGACATAATTGATTCATATACTAAGCAGCTGGCACTCGCATGTATGATCTCTAAACTAAGTAGATGGAATTCAATATTGTTCATATGATGTCTAAACTAAGCAATGCAAGACACCATATGCATCATATGAGAAATATAAACATTGCAACTTAGAGCATACACCTCAGGTGGGATATAGGACTGGTCATCTGTCTCTGAATCCTCCTCTGAGGAGCTCCCTATAACCATTAAGATATATGCTTCAACAGGTACCATTACCTGCTCTGAAGACCTTGTTTTCACTCCAGATTTTTCCATAACCGGCTCAAATGGCTGATACACATGAAGAGTAGTTCAATATGCACAAATTGTCGACAAATGGAATACGTAATGAAAAAAAAGATGGCATGAGATAATTCACATATATGATGCCTGGCTCCATGGCGGTGCATAATTCACATATATGATAACTGGCTGAAAAACATGGCATTGCATAATTCACATATCTGATATAGAAAGCAAACATGAGGCATTCACACAAACCATGTCTAATCTAAGCAGATGGCATGGCAATGCAAGACACCATATGCATGATATGAGTAATATAACCTAGCCAAGTTAGAGCATGCACCTCGGGGGGGGGATATGACTGGTCATCTGCCTCTGAATCCTCCTCTGAGGAGCTATCTGTAACCAGCAAGAAATCTGCATCGACAGGTAGCACTGACTGCTCAGAAGACCTTGTTTTCACTCCAGATTTTCCCATGACCGATTCAAATGGCTGATGCACAGGAAGAGTATATGAATGTATAATCATTGTTGACAAATGGAATACATTATGGAAAAAAATATGGCACGATACAATTCACATATACGATGACTGGCTAAACAGGATGGCATTGGATGATTCACGTATATGATGCCTGGCTAAAGAAGATGGCATTGCATAATTCCCATATACTCCCTCCATTCCTAAATATTTGCCTTTTTAGAGATTTCAAATGGACTACCACATACGGATGTATATAGACATATTTTAGAGTGTAGATTCACTCATTTTGTTCCGTATGTAGTCACTTGTTGAAATATCTAAAAAGACAAATATTTAGGAATGGTGGGAGTATGATATAGAAACCAAACAGGTGGCATTCACACAAAGCAAATCTAAACTAAGCTGATGACATATAAGATGTATAATGTAAGCAATGCAAGGCGCCATATGCATGATATGACCAACATTAGCATGCCATGTTAGAGCAAACACCTTAGGTGGTAAACAGGCGTGGTCGGCTCCTTCTGAATCCACATCTGAACAATTATCTTCCTCTGGAATACAATCTGGAAATGCAGGAGGGGGGCCCACTTCGCCCACCATGGAGCAGCATCTACATGACATTATATTCCCACGCAACGGTCTTCTCTTTTTCTCTACATGTTCAGTATGATTGTGTACAATATCTGACATGCATAATAAAAAAATAGTTAGATTTTGGAAGGCCCAAGGGGTGCATGCAAAAATCAAGACTGATGGTAGCAAACGAGTGGATGGATCCAAAACTAATGATAGCAGGTAGATTATAGCTTCAGTTTAAAAAGATAGACAATGGATCATCTATTGTTTGTTGCCCACCCAACATGAACCACATAGAAGACCACAGATGAACCAGATAGTAGATAGATACTATTTGTTGCTGGCTCGATATGAGACGCATGGGCATTTCAAAACTCAAGTTTGAACGATAAAGTAGCAGGTAATAATAAACGATGTATAACGTAAGCAAACACGAAAGACTGCGACCTCTCTTCCGGAACTATGTAGTCCACAGGTTCATCTGCTCAGTCGATGATGGTAATGCAGTTGGCGTGGCTGCCGGCAACGGGGAAGATGATCTGAGGCGGCAAAAGAAAGTCTGCAGGGGGGATCTCTGCTGCAGTGAACGCTTCTCTCGATGGTGCACCTCAGGTGGGGTGGACGACGACACGGAAGGAGCAGGACATAACACACAGAGTTTTCTTTGATGCCTATCTGAAAATGAAGTAAATCTGTAAGGGCTCCTTAGAATTGGAGGATTCTATAAACGCAGGGACAGGAAAAACACAGGAATAGGATAGGAATGCACATGCAAAACAGAGCATTTGGAAACATAGGATTTCAGTCAACCTGGGTGTTTGGTTCACATGAATTGGAAGAACACAGGAATGGAGAAACAAGGTCAAATTAAAGTCAAACCACGTTAAAATGAAAAAAAATAAGAATCTTATTATGCCAGTAATGCAATTAGTTCTGTTCTTCATGCATATTAATTTGAAAGGGACATCCAAGTGAATAAAATTCCTACGATTTTTCTTCGAAAGAGACACCAAAGGAAAAAAATCCTCCAGTTTTGCTTTGCTCCACTCCTTCTAATAGATTTGCACGAATAGTACTTCCATAGCAAAGGATCCCTAAGGGATCGACATGAATGCAGAGTAACAAAGTGATGCGACGAGTGTACAACCTCTTTGGCATAGCCTTGTGGACCTCAACATCATTGGGTTGGACGTGGAGGATGGTGATGATGCTGGTGTGACTGTCGGAGGTGGGGAAGAAGATCCGAGGCCTCTGGAAACGGTGCCGAGGGTACTGCTCCGCTGTGATGGACGGTTTCGTCGTTGGAGCAGCTCTGGTGAGGTGTACGGCGACGAGGCTGAAGCAGGACAAGACAGACAACGTTAATCTGATGTGGGACCCTAATATCATCTGCAATAGATGACGTACAATACATCATCAAAAAGTGCTAGATGTAAAATGCATCAGCCGTGCCACGGCCGCTCCGACAGATGCTGTAAGTACTGTTCACTCTGAACTTAGCTGAAGAAAATGAACTTTACAGTCAAAACTTAATTTTACTGTCAAAACTGATTGAACTAGTAGCAGAGCATTGCAATAGATGTTTAGGGCGTTCGAGCACTAGTAGCAGAGAAGCAGTGATCTAAATCAGCAGACGCTCGAGCAGGGAACACACTAGCAGAGAGAAAGTCATGCAGTAGCACCGCGAGCAAGTGCTAAAGCAGCAACTCCTGTAGCTGCCGGAGGTCGTGCAGCAGCAGCAGTAGAGCAAGCGAGAGCAAGAGTAGAGCAGCAACATGAACAAAAGCAAGAGCAGTGCAGCAGCATGACCGACAACAAGAACAGAGCCGCAGCGCGAGCGAGAGCCAGAGCAGCTGTAGCTAGTGCTGTTGTGGAAGTCGCCGCCGAGGAAGCAACGACATGGGGGAGAGACGCCGTGGATGATGTGGCCAGTGACGGCGCCGTCGAGGCAGACCCGCCATGTCTGCTCAGTATCGAGCACCGGCAGCCCCGTGAGATCGAATAAAAGATAAAATGCAGCGGTGAGTGCAGAACCTCCTTGGTGGCGCCGAGTTGGCCTCGGCTTCATTGGAGGAACTGGTGAGGGTGCTGCGGTTCCGGTGGGGCAGGTCAAGATGGCACTGTGGGGATTGAGGTGGCGCGATAGACGATGCGAACATCGGGGCAGCTCCTTGGAGGTGGAGGACGGGGCGGCTGATCCGGCGGGACGACAAGATCGACAACGCATCCTCATCTGGAGCGGTGGATGAGGGACGACGAGCTGTTGCGGTGGACGACGTAGTCGGGGAAGAGTCTTCGGCTGGGCGGCGGTCGGGAGGCCGACGGAGGAGCATGGGATTTCGCGGGTTTTGGCGGCCTCGGTGTACGAATGGGGGGGGGAAGGGGGAGGGGGGAGCCAATCTTAGGGACGCACTTGTCCAAAATGTAGGCTAAGTTACCAGCGTACCCCCACCGGTTTTGACACCGCGACGTGGAGCTTCATTTCTGGCTGAGGGGTAGAAGGGGGATTTCGCGTGTCTGGGCTGCGGGACCGATTTCGGATGAGGAAGGAGTTCTCGCACGCGTCGAAATTTCAGGATAACAAGGCGCGACGCGGGTTGAAGAGGCGGGAGTTTCAAAGCAGGTGAGACAAAAGATAATCGAGCTTGAAAATTTCGGGATAACAAGGTGCGGATGCCTTGTTCGGCAGAACAAACTTAATGTGTAAAAAAACAATTCATACAAGACACAAGAGAGTCATGTCCCCTTTACTATATTGATATAGATGCCATTGAAAAAACTACAAGAAAAATGTAAAAAAACGGGAGAACAAGATTATCTTGCACAATACCAAATCGATTCGCACTTCCCTCAATAACAACAAAAAACAAATCAATTCCCACCAAAAGAAAGAGTAATGTCCCTTTTTATTTGATTACAAATGCCAGGATCTCGAATTTCAATTTTTGAGTCCACGTTATGTCGAACTCGAATATATCGTTAGGTGATCTTGCGGTTTATAATTGATGTAGTCATACATTTTGATCTTCCATCATATATGAACATTTTACCCCATCATGTGAACATATATATTGTCGTCTACCATATGGACTAAATTTGAATCAATTTTCCTTATTTGAATACGATTGTTGTCAAGTTATACAATAATTTGAATATTATCTTGATAACAAAAAACATGCATATAGCACTAATCATATCTCACTATGAACTACAAGTGCCATACGCTCTCCAATTCAAATATTTGTATCCATTTTATGTTCAATTCAAATCATAGTACATTATTGGTCTAGGTAGCGAGATGTTCGGGATAATCTAAACCCTGTTTTCATATGTATAACTTTTGGCTGAATTGGGACAAGTTTTGGTATAAGCTTCTTGCAAAACCGGAGATTCTCTCAACAAGCCTCGTGGTTCCGAGAGGGAACATGTCACCTTTGTGTGTGAAATGATATATGCTGCCTCCCCCTGATTTTCTTTACAGAGGCAACATAGAACTATATGAGTGCCCTGTTAAATTTTGGAATTATTTCGGGTTCGTTTGGCCTTTTTATACATTAATTGAGTTTCTGGACTTTTAATGTGCATAATCTAAATATGAACTGCATGCACATGCTCCGGTGCACCAAAGTTGGTTGAAAAATCACATGTGTGTCCTTGGTTGAATTTCTAGGTCCCATGGAAGAAATGAGAATGAAATTCAAACATCTGGGCGTCGTGACTCAGCTGAGAACATCGAGAAACTTAGATTTTAAATTCATGCAAATCCAAAACTCGCCTGGAAATCATGAAACTTGGCATGGTGTCATGTCATGGCACTAACATCTTGTGGTAAAAAATTGGGACGATTTGGAAGCTCGTGGTTCTAAGAGGGAACGTGCCACCTTTGAGTGTGAAACGATATATGCTGCCCCCCTTGAGTTTCTTAACAAAGGCAACATAGAACTACATGAGTGCCCTGTTAAATTTTGGAATTATTCCTGGTTCATTTGTCATTTTTATACATTAATTGAGTTTCTGGTCATTTAATGCGCATAAGTCAAATTTGAACTACAAGCACATGCTCTCGTGCACCAAAGTTTGAAAAATCACATTTGTGTCCTCGGGTGAATTTCTAGGTCCCATGCAAGAAATGAGAATCAAATTCAAACATCTGGGCATCGTGGCTCGGCCAAGAACATTGAGAAACTTGGTTTTTAAATTCTTGTAAATCCAAAACACGTCTGAAAATCATGAAACTTGGCATGGGTGTCATGTCATGGTACTACCATGCTGTGGTAAAAAAAATTGGCCGAATAGGAACATATTTTGGTATAAGCTTCTTGCAAACCAAAGCTTCTCTCAAGAAGGCTCGTGGTTCTGAGAGGGAACGTGCCACCTTTGAGTGCGAAATGATATACACTATCCCTCTTGAGTTTATTTACAAAGGCAACATAGAACTTCATGAGTGCCCTATTAAATTTTGGATTATCCCGGCTTCGTTTGGCCTTATTTACACATTAATTGAGTTTTTGGTCATTTAATGTGCATAATTCAAATTTGAACTACAAGCACATGCTCCCGTGCACCAAAGTTGGTTGAAAAATCACATTTGTGTCCTCGGGTGAATTTCTAGGTCCCATGCAAAAAATGAGAATAAAATTCAAACATCTAGGCATCATGGCTCGGTCGAGAACATTGAGAAACTTGGTTTTAAAATCGTGAAACTTGGCATGGTGTCATTTCATGGTAGTACCATGCCGTGGTAAAAAAAATTGGCCGAATAGGAACAAATTTTGGTACAAACTTCTTGCAAATCAGAGCTTCTCTCAAGAAGGCTCGTGGTTCTTGGAGGGAACGTGTCACCTTTGTGTGCATAATTCAAATTTGAAATACAAGCACATGTTCGAGTGCACCAAAGTTGGTTGAAAAATCACATGTGTGTCCTCGGGTAAATTTCTAGGTTCCATGCAAGAAATGGGAACGAAATTCAAAATTCTGGACGTCGTGGCTGGGCTGGAAACATTGAGAAACTTGGTTTTTTAATTCCTGTAAATCCAAAACACGCATGAAAATAACGAAACTTGGCTTGGTGCCATGACATGGCACCAAAATGCTGTTGTAATTTTGCAGTCCGATTTGCGAAGGCGCACACATTAACAATCAACAAAGTCATTTTGGAACAAGTGCTGTCACGTTACAATCGGAAACACAAGTATTATTGAAACCGTGGGGGCAATATTTACTACCATTTACGTGCCACCACGCGTCCCCATTTTTATTAGATAGGAGGCGCCGTGCAGGGTAGCTATTTGAGTACGAGAGGCGTGCGATCAGACCCCTGCGCATGCTTATCGGGAGGAGAGCCCTTTGACCTCCATCTGCCGTCCACCTCTCTCCCAAGGTCTCCATTAATGATGCCTGAGCCTCTGTTTAATGGTGTGGCTATGTCTCACTCGACTGAGATTTAAGAGAGAAAAAAGAAAATCTGAAAGCACGGATCTTGATGTAAGATCCGACGGATCTATATAGCATCTACTGCGACTTATAGCAAGACTGATGAATATATAAGGATGATTAATTATCTTACATAATTAGAAAGATAATTAAAAAAAGCCACATGTGGCTACGCCCGAAATACACAAGGGCAAAAGAAGAAGGAAGACAAGGATCTGGCTCACTGATCTCTACTTTCTTGATGCGTTGCTGCAGGCCGCGGGAACTAGTCTCTGCGGCGAGTGGCGATGAGCTCTTTCGTGTCCTCAAGACGCTGCTTGAGAACATCCACGGATTCCTCCACTAGCCTTTGGCGCTCGTTGCGGAGCATGTCATTCTCGTCCATAAGTTTCTTGACGATGACGCCGGTCCTCTTCAACAAGGCACTGGTCTCCTCTCGCTGGTCTGCACTTCAGACGATCTTCGCCCTCAGCAGGTCGCGCTCGGCCCGGAGCCTCTCATTGCCCTCCCTTAGTTGCCGGATGACGCCGGTAGCCTGTTCAAACGACGCTTTCATGTCATCCTACAACCTCGCCCAACCGGAGGTCTGATCCATCTGGCTATGGACAATCGCATGCATGCGCCTGTAACAGTCGTCGCCTGCCCGTGAGAAATTTTCCCAGGCCGCCGCGCCGCGGCAGGACATCTCTGCTGCATTCGCGGCGCGATGGGACATCTCTGCTGCTTCCGCGGCACGGCCGGACCAGTCTGCTGCATCGACGGCGCGACGGGACCTCCGTGCTGCTTCAGCGGCGCGGCGGGACCTCTATGCTGCTACTTCCGCGCGGCAGGACATGTCGGCTACTTTCGCAGTGAGGCGGGACATCTCTCATGCTTCCGCTTCCATGCTCGCCTCTCCCTAGTGGCAATCTCTCGACCCAGAACTCACACTGGCCATGGCAGACGCAAGGGAAGGATGCTGAATGACTTGTTTGTTTTTGTGGATGAGGAGTTGAGGAGGAATGTGCAGTCACCTTGGCATACTAGTATTTATAACTGAGTACTAATACGCTCCTAAGTGGGAAACCGTTTATGTTGTGATCGGTGTGAACAGGTTTGCAGTTCAATATAGCGTGGTACTAATACACTCCTAAGTGGGAAACCGTTTAGGTTGTGATCGGTGTGAACATGTTTGCAATTCAATATAGCATGGAGTACTTTGGAATGTGACGAGACGCAAGCTCAAAATTTATTGACGTTTCTAGTTTCGAAGTGCGGCACTATTCCCGGATGGCGTTATGTGGGCACATGTTCTCGGCCGTGGTGTAGCATATGCCATGGTAGTTCTTTTTCTACTGCTGTGTACGTGCAATAACTGGCACCGTCGTATACCATATCTTACGGTTAATGGGGCGTTCGACAGGAATAGCCGCGTGGCGAGCTATAGGCTAGTCTTTTTTCAGACGCATTAAACCTATCTCTCGGGACTTCTCGCACGCACCATCATGCCACCCACAAAAACTTGTATTATGAGTTTAATACGTTATACAGGAAGAGAAGAGGTGCACGCACGCACTTGTCCTCTCACACACGCGTCTGTTTTTTCTCGAAAAGGAGGGTGATGACCCCCGGCCTCTGCATCTGGGAGTCACACACGCATCTGTAGCTACGAATTGTAGTGTTCTCAACCATTCGATTGGCTCTATCATGGATGTACCTATATACTAAAACATGTCTAGATACATCTATATTTTGACAAATGGAAGGCATGTATTGTGGAACGAAGGGAGTGCTTGTCATCAAAATGGATAAAAAGGAACGTATCTAGAACTAAAATACGTCTACATACATCTCCTTTTATCCATTTTGATGATAAGTAGTACTTCTTACCCAAAGGAACTTTATATCCAGCAGACACAAAATATCCGTTCGACTGTTGGAAATTACTGATTTGATGTCGAAGTAATTGCTGCATCGCCACCAAAACCCACCATTTCTTAAGCTAAAGTAGACCGAGGTAATCCCTATATTAGCATATTACTAAGATAAACAGAAGGCACTGTAGAAACATTTAGGACGTGAGCTTGTCAATCTGAATGTGGAGGGACACCAGCTTAGCCCCGGCTAGCAGCTTGGGTGAAAGCACAAGTGCTCCCTAGGTGGTTTTGGTAATTAATGTCAACATATCTCTTGTTGGACTAACACTTTTATCTAGTATATTTCAGATATGTTCAACAATGGAGTGGCATGGACTAAAGGATGTGGGAACTCCTTCAAGATGCTAAGGACAGAGGATTGGCTCAAGCTTCAAGCTCAAGACTCTTCATTTTACATTTTAGTGGTCCAAGATCACATTGAGTCTATAGGAAAAGCCAATACTATCAAGGAGGGACGAGGTGTTTCTTAATGAGCCTCTTGCTTCATATGCTTTGTGATATGCTCCAAAACCCTCAGCTACTTTCCCACTTCCACAAATGACCTAAACCCAAAGCCAAAATCGGTCACACCGATTCTTCCTATCCGGCGCCACCGATTCCAAGTCATAGCCACTGCCACAAACCCTAAGCAAATCGGTCTTACCGATAGGGATCTCTGTCTCACCGAGATGGGATTGTAATCTCTCTGTGTATGTCCATTATCAAAATCGGTCTCACCGAGTTTGAGTAATCAGTACTACCGAGATTACAATGCAAACTCCCTGGAAAACTTATTAACAAAATCGGTCCCACCGAGTTTGAGTAATCGGTCCCATCGAGTTTGCCTGACTAACTCTCTGGAAAGCTTATTACCAAATCGGTCTCACCGAGTTTGTGTAATCGGTCCTACCAAGATTACGTTATGCCCTAACCCTAACCGAATCGGTCTCACCGAGATGCATGTCAGTCCCACCGAAAATCACTAACGATCACTAGGTTTACTAAATCGGTCCGACCGAGTTTAATGATTCGGTCCCACCGAGTTTGGTAAATTGTGTGTAACGGTTAGATTTTGTGTGGGGGCTATATATACCCCCTCCACCTCCTCTTCATTCGTGGAGAGAGCCATCAGAACGAACCTACACTTCCAACTTACCATTTCTGAGAGAGAACCACCGACTCATGTGTTGAGGCCAAGATATTCCATTCCTACCATATGAATCTTGATCTCTAGCCTTCCCCAAGTTTCTTTCCACTCAAATCTTCTTTCCACCAGATCCAAAACCTATGAGAGAGAGTTGAGTGTTGGGGAGACTATCATTTGAAGCACAAGAGCAAGGAGTTCATCATCAACGCACCATTTGTTACTTCTTGGAGAGTGGTGTCTCCTAGATTGGCTAGGTGTCACTTGGGAGCCTCCGACAAGATTGTGGATTTGAACCAAGGAGTTTGTAAGGGCAAGGAGATCGCCTACTTCGTGAAGATCTACCGCTAGTGAGGCAAGTCCTTCGTGGGCGACGGCCATGGTGGGATAGACAAGGTTGCTTCTTCGTGGACCCTTCGTGGGTGGAGCCCTCCGTGGACTCCCGCAGCCGTTACCCTTCATGGGTTGAAGTCTCCATCAACGTGGATGTACGATAGCACCACCTATCGGAACCACGCCAAAAAAATCCGTGTCTCCAATTGCGTTTGAATCCTCCAAATCCTTCCCTTTACTTTCTTGCAAGTTGCATGCTTTACTTTCCGCTGCTCATATACTCTTTGCATGCTTGCTTGATATGTATTGTGAATGTTGAAATTATGCCTAATCTTCACTTAAACTTAAAGAAGCTTAAAAACTGCAACTTTGGTACTTAGTGTCTAATCACCCCCCCTCTAGACACCTCTTCTCAAGGTCCTACAAGTGGTATCAGAGCATTGGTCTCCATTGCTTTTGTTTAATCACCATTGGAGGAATATGGATGAGTCTACTATTGGGAGTCTTAGACATAGAGTGCCTATTCTTGATGGAGAGTATTTTCATGAGTGGAAAAATGAGATGCTTGTTATTTTCAATCAATATCATTTTAACAAGTACATTGCTAGCCCTTGTGCACCTTATGTTGATCCTATGCATCCTACCCATGATGAGTCAATTGACATGATTAGGAATCTTAGAACTGCCGAACTTATCATTAGAGGATTGCCTAGAAACTTGATTGGATGCTTTCCTACCTTTAAGTGTGCCTACACCATATGGAAATTTCTTGAGGAACGATTTCCAGATTATTCCTTGAAGAATCTTGATGAAATTATCCATAAGTCTATTGCCTTGAGTAAGATGAATACTAGTGATTCTATGTTTGGTGATCGTCTAGTTGAGCTTACAAACCTTATGCGTGCCAAAGGAAATGTTGGTATTATTAGTGATATTATTTCCGAAGCTATAAGAATTCATAAGCAAGATTATTGTCAAACTCATTCTAATGAATCACCCTCTCTAGGACTTGATCCACCACATGACGATGTTGAACATGGATACTATGATGAGGATGATGATAGTGACTTCGATCTTGATGATGCAATGAGACATTTTGGTCTTATGGCAAATCTTCGGGGAGATATGTCAGGAGGAAAGGAATGGGTTCTTGATAGTGGATGTACCGATCACATGACCGGAGATAAAGACATGTTCCATGAGCTTGCTGATAATGATAGTCCTCGAAAGTATGTCACTTTCGGTGACAACTCAAAGGGTAAGGTGGTTGGCCTCGGTAAGGTGGCCATATCACATGATAGCTCCATACAAAATTTCATGCTCGTTGAATCTCTTGGCTACAACTTACTTTCATTATCTAGACTTGCTGATTTCGGTTTCAATATTCTATTTAATGAAGTAGATTTCCAAGTGTTTCGTCAAGATAATCATAAAATGGTCTTTACCGGTGTGCGTAGAGGTGATCTATACATTTTTGATTTCACTAAAAAGGCTCAACCTAAAACTTGCTTCATTACTAAATCCTCAAAAGGTTGGTTGTGGCATAGACGATTAGGTCATGTTGCTATGCGAAACCTTGACAAGCTTATTAAAGGAAATCATATCCTTGGAGTTAATGATGTCATATTTGATAAGGATAGACTTTGCAGCGCTTGTCAGGCAGGTAAACAGGTTGGAGGAAGGCATCCCGTGAAGAACATCATGACTACAAGGAGGCCACTCGTGCTACTTCACATGGATCTCTTTGGTCCCAACTCTTATAAGAGTCTCGGTGGAAATTCTTTTGGTCTAGTTATAGTTGATGATTTTTCAAGATTTACGTGGGTGTTCTTTCTCGATGATAAATCACAGGTCCAAAAGATCTTCAAAAACTTTGCCCGGAAGGCCCAAAATCAATTTGAAGTGAAGATCAAGAAGGTTCGCAGCGACAACGGAACGGAGTTCAAGAATGCAAATGTGGACACCTTTCTTGACGAAGAAGGGATTTCACACGAGTTCTCGGCTACGTACACACCTCAACAAAACGGAGTTGTTGAGAGGAAGAACCGGCGCTCATCGAAATGGCAAGAATGATGCTTGATGAGTACAAGACACCGAAGCACTTTTGGGCGGAAGCAGTTGAGACAGCTTGTCATGCAACAAATCGCTTGTATCTTCACAAGCTACTCGGCAAGACGTCATACGAGCTCCTCACTGGTAACAAACCCCAAGTTGGATACTTTCGAGTATTCGGCTCAAAGTGCTACATTCTTGATAAGCATTGTTGCTCTAAATTTGCTCCTAAATCTCATGAAGGTTTCCTACTAGGTTATGGCTCAAACTCTCACACTTACCGTGTCTACAACAATTTCACCCGAAAGGTTGAAGAGACGGTAGATGTGAAGTTTGATGAATCTAATGGCTCGCAAGTAGAGCAATTGCCAATTGATACAGGAGACAAAGATCCTTCGGAAGCAATTCAAGACTAGGCCATTGGCAAGGTTCGTCCAACGGAGGTGAAGGAGAGTACCTCGTCTGTCCAAGTGGAAGCTTCAACTTCAAAACAAGGTGAACCAAGAGTTGATACGGAAACATCCACAAGCGGGACACACCAAGATGAAGAAAATGAGGAAGTGCACCAAGATGAACGTCAACAACCTCCGTCTCCACCACGACAAGAGAACGACAATGCCAACAATGAAGAAGGCCAAGAAGAAGAAGAACAAGATGAAGAAGAAGTTCAACAAAGACCCAAGCAAAAGCTTTCACGAGTTCGAGCAAGAGTTGCTAAAGATCATCCCGTCGAGAAAATCTACAATGACATTCAAACCGGGAGAATCACTCGCTCTAAAACTCGTTTAGCTAACTTTTGTGAAAACTATTCTTTCATCTCTAGCATTGAACCTATGAAGGTCGAAGAAGCATTGGAAGATCCGGATTGGATAAACGCTATGCATGAAGAGCTACATAACTTTGAGAGGAATCAAGTTTGGACATTGGTTGAGAAGCCCGACAACAACCACAACGTCATCGGTACCAAATGGGTGTTTCGCAACAAGCAAGATGAAGATGGACAAGTAGTTCGCAACAAAGCACGTCTTGTCGCCCAAGGCTACACACAAGTCGAAGGTATGGACTATGGTGAGACTTACGCCTCCGTTGCTAGACTTGAGTCCATTCGCATCTTACTTGCCTATGCTAATCATCATGATATCACCTTGTACCAAATGGACATTAAAAGTGCTTTTCTAAATGGTGAAATAGAGGAGGTTGTTTATGTTAAGCAACCTCCCGGCTTTGTCAATCCTAAGAAACCCAATCATGTTTACAAACTTCACAAAGCTCTTTATGGTCTTAAACAAGCTCCTAGAGCATGGTATAAATGCTTGACCAAGTTTCTTATTGAAAAAGGCTTTGAAATTGGGAAAATTGATTCTACTCTTTTTACTAAAAGGGTTAATGGAGAACTATTTGTGTGCCAAATCTATGTTGATGATATTATATTTGGTTCAACTAACCCTCATTTTAGTGAAAAGTTTGGGAAGCTAATGTCGGAGAAGTTTGAGATGTCTATGATGAGTGAACTCAAATTCTTTCTTGGGTTGCAAATCAAGCAAAGTAAGGAAGGTACCTTTGTTTCTCAAACGAAGTACACCAAGGACTTATTCAAGAAGTTCAATATGCAAGAATGCAAAGGTATGTCTACACCCATGCCTACTAGTGGACATAATGACTTGACCAAAGACGATGAACCGGTTGATCAAAAGGTTTATCGCTCTATGATCGGTTCATTGTTATATTTATGTGCTTCACGTCCCGATATCATGTTAAGTGTGTGCATGTGTGCACGTTATCAAGCTGCCCCTAAGGAATGTCATCTTAAGGCCGTGAAAAGGATAGTGAGATACTTAATCATACACCAAACTTTGGCATTTGGTATCCTAAGAGGGCTTCTTTCGATCTTGTTGGATATTCCGACTCGGACTATGCCGGAGACAAGGTTGATAGAAAGTCCACTTCGGGTACTTGTTTATTTCTTGGTAGATCTCTTGTGTCTTGGTCCTCCAAGAAACAAAACTCGGTATCCTTGTCCACTGCCGAAGCTGAATATATTGCCGCTGGTTCATGTTGTGCTCAATTACTTTGGATGATCCAAACTCTTAAAGATTATGGGATATATGTGAGACATGTTCCATTGCTCTGTGACAATGAAAGTGCTATCAAAATTGGTCATAATCCTGTGCAACATTCTCGAACTAAGCATATTGAAGTTCGTCATCATTTCATTCGAGGTCATGTTGCTAAGGGTGACATTGATCTTAAGCATGTTCGCACCGAAAAGCAATTAGCGGATATATTCACTAAACCTCTTGATGAGAAAGTGTTTTGTAGGTTAAGAGGAGAATTGAACATCATTGATGCTTCGAACTTGGAGTAGAAATTCCATTGGATACATGCAAGACATGAGCTTATGACTAATCCTTGATATTTATCTTATGATGAAAATCTTATGTCTTGGATATATTTGTATCTTGCATGTTATCTAATTCTTGTAGGTACTTGGTGGAATCCAACTCCATGAGATTGTAATCTACTCATATCTTGAGCAATCTCTACATCACCAAGTCTCTACACTATGGTGGTTGAAGACAAGGAAGCACGAAACTTCTTAAATATATCCTTTGACAAATTCTATGTTGAGCTTCATGATTGTCATTCTTGGATACACAAGTGCTCTTCCTTGCAAAAACTAACCCATGTAGGTAGATGGACTAAAATTCCAAGTGGTGCTCCAAATTCTTGATGAGCTACATCAACCTTGAGCAACCCACACAAGTTCAACTACATGGACAACACCACCAACCAAGGTATGTTATTCCATCTTAGAGAAGCTTTACTCCAAGTCATGAGCTAAAGCGACTCGACAAGATGTGAATACATTAATATGCTTAGACGAAAAATGGAAACCCCATTTTGAGCTTAAACGATGAGTATGACCTATGATCAAGTGATCTCACTTGACTCCTAAGTCAATATACTCTAACATAGGTGACTTTGTCACCGACCATCTCTAGATGAAGTTCTCTTGTGTTCTTTTCTGTGTTTTTGCATTTGATTCATGCATATTTATTTCCCCTTTCAAAAAAAACTTCATATAGATTTCTTTCTTTCTGTTTGTTCTGCATTTTCTACATTCCAATTCATTGCACATCTTTCAGTAAATTCCTTGCAAATCTTTGTGAGATCTTACTAGTCTAGTGAGCTGAGGTGACAAGTGTTTTCTCTATGATGAACTCGGTTTCACCGGTTTGTTATTTTCGGCCCAACCGAATCCTCTCGGTACGACCAAAGTATACCACTCGGTGCCACTGATTTCATAACAGGAAAAACAGTTTGCCACTTAACTATGTGTTTATTTTGGTCCAGCTCCACTCAATGAATCTTGTCCTCTACAAGCATCACATTTTTATCATTGCTTTGTTCTGTGTCTCAAGGACCAAACCCATTCGACAGATTCCAGAAGACCCTTCTTGGAAATTGATGTCAAAGGGGGAGAGAGAGAACATCAAAGCTTATCATTTGAAGAGAGAGAGAGAGCATCAAAGCTTATCACCTTCTTAAGGGGGAGAGAGATATCATCTCTTAAGGGGGAGAGAGACCTTCTAAGGGGAGAAAGAGACCCTCAAAAGGAGTGAGAGATCTCTAGGGGGAGAGGATACTTAAGTAGAAAGTATTTCTCAAGGATCCCAGATGCTTGGTGTTCAAGAGGAGAGATGTTCACATGTCTTCTTGAGGGGAGAGACATGTTCATATGATCTATTGTGCCTATTTGCATTAGCTCTGAACTTTAGCTCTGATCATCATTCATATCTTTCAGCTCTGTTTTCTTTCAGCTCTGATTTTCTGTTCCCTATCTTCTCCCAATATTCAGGGGGACCAAGACATCTAAGGGAAAGAGATCATTTAAATTCATTGCATATCTTTACTCTTGGGGACATGTATATTTCAATGTGGTACATAGTACTCACTCTCTACTTGTCATCCCAGTCTTGGTATTCTTGTGGTTTCTTCTCTTTGCTCTGGCTAGTAGATGTATTTGTGTTATCTAAACTTGTTTACATAGGTTCATTTCATCCTAAGACAACTCAAGACTACAAGGTAAGTATATGCATCACAATCATGTGTATGAGGAATTCTTGCTGATGTACATATTGTTTGCAAGAAGGACTCATGAGCATGAAGGTATTTTCTTCAACATTCTTTGCTCTGATGCATATGGCCAAGATACATGTAACACATTGCCTGCTCTATCATGTTTATGCTCTCACATGCTTCTATATTCCATATTCACATGATTGCATACATGTAGGGGGAGCCTATGTTTGTTACATGTCTTTCCAAAGCTTTACTTGCTATTCTTTATATCCTTATCTAAAGCTTTGATGTATGTTGCCATCAATTACCAAAAAGGGGGAAATTGAAAGCACAAGTGCTCCCTAGGTGGTTTTGGTAATTAATGTCAACATATCTCTTGTTGGACTAACACTTTTATCTAGCATATTTCAGTTAAGTTCAACAATGGAGTGGCATGGACTAAAGGATGTGGGAACTCCTTCAAGATGCTAAGGACAAAGGATTGGCTCAAGCTTCAAGATCAAGACTCTTCATTTTACATTTTAGTGGTCCAAGATCACATTGAGTCTATAGGAAAAGCCAATACTATCAGGGAGGGATGAGGTGTTGCTTAATGAGCCTCTTGCTTCATATGCTTTGTGATATGCTCCAAAACCCTCAGCTACTTTCCCACTTCCACAAATGACCTAAACCCAAAGCCAAATCGGTCACACCGATTCTTCCCATCCGGCGCCACCGATTCCAAGTCATAGCCACTGCCACAAACCCTAAGCAAATCGGTCTTACCGATAGGGATCTCGGTCTCACCGAGATGGGATTGTAATCTCTCTGTGTATGTCCATTATCAAAATTGGTCTCACCGAGTTTGAGTAATCGGTACTACCGAGATTACAATGCAAACTCTCTAGAAAACTTATTACCAAAATCGGTCCCACCGAGTTTGCCTGACCAACTCTCTGGAAAGCTTATTACCAAATCGGTCTCACCGAGTTTGTGTAATCGGTCCTACCGAGATTATGTTATGCCCTAACCCTAACCGAATCGGTCTCACCGAGATGCATGTCAGTCCCACCGAAAATCACTAACGGTCACTAGGTTTACTAAATCGGTCCGACCGAGTCTAACGATTCGGTCCCACCGAGTTTGGTAAATTGTGTGTAACGGTTAGATTTTGTGTGGGGGCTATATATACCCCCTCCACCTCCTCTTCATTCATGGAGAGAGCCATCAGAACGAACCTACACTTCCAACTTACCATTTCTAAGAGAGAACCACCTACTCATGTGTTGAGGCCAAGATATTCCATTCCTACCATATGAATCTTGATCTCTAGCCTTCCCCAAGTTGCTTTCCACTCAAATCTTCTTTCCACCAGATCCAAAACCTATGAGAGAGAGTTGAGTGTTGGGGAGACTATCATTTGAAGCACAAGAGCAAGGAGTTCATCATCAACGCACCATTTGTTACTTCTTGGAGAGTGGTGTCTCCTAGATTGGCTAGGTGTCACTTGGGAGCCTCCGACAAGATTGTGGAGTTGAACCAAGGAGTTTGTAAGGGCAAGGAGATCGCCTACTTCGTGAAGATCTACCGCTAGTGAGGCAAGTCCTTCGTGGGTGACGGCCATGGTGGGATAGACAAGGTTGCTTCTTCGTGGACCCTTCATGGGTGGAGCCCTCCGTGGACTCCCGCAGCCATTACCCTTCGTGGGTTGAAGTCTCTATCAACGTGGATGTACGATAGCACCACCTATCGGAACCACGCCAAAAACATCTGTGTCTCCAATTGCGTTTGAATCCTCCAAACCCTTCCCTTTACTTTCTTGCAAGTTGCATGCTTTACTTTCCGCTGCTCATATACTCTTTGCATGCTTGCTTGATATGTATTGTGAATGTTGAAATTGTGCGTAATCTTCACTTAAACTTAAGGAAGCTTAAAAACTACAACTTTGGTACTTAGTGTCTAATCACCCCCCCCCCTCTAGACACCTCTTCTCAAGGTCCTACATTGGGTGGAACTGTGAAGAAGGTCAGCTCCTGCATGTCGACGTCGCCGGGATCCTTGCTGCTTGTCACCTCCATTTCCACCTTGACGGCGTCAGTCGTGCCTTTGGGCTCCCCCGGCGGGCCGTTCGCCCACAGCTTGGCCACATAGTGCGGCAGTGGGGATGCCCCTGCTCTGATGGAGATGACCAACACGGCGATAGGCGCGCCGATGTTGAGCATGCCACAGACCAAGAAAAACACGCGGCCGTCCTACTCCACGAATAGTAAGAGCCATGGCTCCGACAGTGGCACTTGCAGCTAGAGCACCTTGCCGCACTAGATCCTATGCACGAACATGGGATGCGCGGTGCTGATGTGGTGGTAGAGCACCAGGGCCAGGCCTTCGTAGCTGCAGACGGGCACGGGGCATTTGCAGGGCGCGAGCAGACACACGCTCTGGTGATCGGCGAGCTTGTGGTAAGTGGCGTAGAGCCCACAGCCTTCGTGCGGGCACTCCACCCTCACCGACGAAGGACGGCGTCCACCGCCATGTTCTGGACGTCGAAGCCACCACCGTGCTCGCACTTCTAGCACTACCGCTGGTTCCCGGGGCACTCGATGCGGCAGTCCGTGCAGGCCAGGTGCCCTCCGTTGCACTTCAGAAATCAATCGAACAACACATCAATCAAGAAACCTGCACCTTGCTCAGTCAGCCGAACGTACAAGGTCTATTCGAACCTCATACACTGGAGGCGTCAAGGGGCGGAGGCACAAGGGGAAGTGGAGCACGGTGAGGTCCATCGAGACCTTAGAGAGCTCCATCGTCGGGTCTTGTTCGGTCTGCATGATCTCGCCCTCCTCATGCACAACCATCTCTCGCTTGGGCCGGGGCATTACAAAGCTTTACCATCACATATTTTATACTACTTCACGGTGCATTAAATCAACACATGCAAGTATCAAAAGGAGAGTCACGGCATGCATGCATGCGTTGTAATTAATGCATCGGTAAATGCAAATTATTGAAATATATTGAGTGCAGTGCTTTGATGTGTCGCGTCAACTCGTACATCAACGAGAAGTTTGATTATCCTCTCCCTCACGGACTTAACTGCACCTGCCTTTGGCTGTATGACAGGTTGGCCACCCACCTGTCGGACCCACCTGTCATACACGCAAAGGCAGGAGCATCCCTCCCTCGCCCATGAGCGTGGTGGTTGGCAAGACTAGGAGAAGCTTTCGCTACACGCTCTCCCTCCCGCACGCGGTGGACATGCAGCAGTTCAGTCGGTGTCAGATGGCCAGAAGCGTACTGTTGTACTCCTCCAGTGCAGTAGTACTACATCATTGTTTGACTTCCCGAAGAGGCGAAGAGCCAAGCGCAGCCGGACGCTCGTGTTGCAGTTTAATGTGTAGAGTAGTCTAGGATAGCGTGTACCGTGCCTGTAAGCTTAAAATCGTTGGGGTTGGCTCCATGCTATGTGGCCGTCTCGAAGTTTTAAAATAAAATAAAATAGTCTTCTGGCCCTACCTGTCACCCTGGTGATTGTAGTTTGCATGCTCATCTGGTAAAACAGGAATATATATTTTAATTTATGGTGGGTAAATGTTAGAGGTTGCAGCAAATATATTTTACACTGCGGGTCTTTCAGCCAAGTTTAGAGGCAAGCATGTGGGACCAGAGCTATGATGTGTCGCATCAACTCGTACAACAAGGAGAAGCTTGACTTTACTACTACACGCCTTCTCCCTCGCCCATGCGCGCGGTTGCTCGCAAACAAGGACAAACTTTTGCTTAGTAGTACTTCTACAACAAGCTATCCCTCCCGCTCATGGTGGATAGACATGCAACAGTGGATTCGTCACTGTAGAAGCAGTAGTAGTAACATCATTGTTCATCTTCTCGAAGAGGCAAAGAGCCAAGCGCAACCAGAACGTGACAGTTGCGGACATACGAGCACGCGTATAGCCAGGCTCTTGCATGAGACAAAATTGCTATGTGAGCCCACTATTGTACTAGTACGTACAAGTACTTGCGACTATAGCCCTGTAAACCATAAAGGAATATTTGCCCTTCTAGAGATTTCAACAAGTGACTAGACTACACCGAGACGGAGTACATATGGAGCAAAATGAATGAACCTGCACCGTAAATAAATACATAGTTCTATCGTTTTCCTCTCCTAGGTGCACAATATTGAGTATACTGACTAGTCTCTCGACACACATTTACGTTTTTTGACACAGTACAGACAAGCGCTCATATACACGCGCATACACTCACCCCTATGAACGCACACACGCATGACACTATCATCTTGAAATTTACGAAGTCACCACAGGCACCTCGTCGTCGATGGGAACGTCTGCTGACTCCTGACACGCAATAGACGCGAGTGGAAGTCGCCTCCATAGGTGCTTAAATGCCAAGGAGGGAGAGGGTAGCGGTTCCCGAGACGTTGAACGGTCAATGATGCATCCTCAATTACATGCAGAGGGAATTAATTGGAGCAACAGAATAGAGCCAGCTCGATGTGAATGCAATAGAGTTTGGACTCTCATATAAAGGTTCCCCACCACTCCAATCCATCTACTCCCAAGTCTCTGCGCAACACTGCTCACTCCAATCCAAGACCAAGTGACCAGAAGCCACAAGCACCTATGGAGGCGATGGATGGGAGTGGCAGTCGGCTGTGCCAAATCATCCAAGGCGCCGGCCTGCGGCCCCGCACCGCGCAGCATTTCCAGATGGTGCTGGTGACCGCCGGCACGTAGCCCTCGCCGACGCCAGCTTCACCTCTCGCATGGATGACATGATGGTCAACTCCATCCGCAAGTTCACCGCCATTAACAAGCACGCGGACGACCTTGCCGTACTGCTCCAGCCCGCGCGCCCAGGCTCCTCATTGCCTGCCACCCTCATCATCCTCCATGGTGACGAACTCTTTCAAGCCCTGGTGGCCCTGCAGGTGCCGGAGGTCGTGACGAAGAATGTGCACCTTGAGGCCGCGCTCGCCATGCAGCGCCTCGCCATGCAAGAAACCGTCGACCTGCACATCCACGTCTATGAGGAAATCGTCTACATAGGCCACTACAAGGCAAGCGAGGACAGAAAGACGTTGGCCTTCTTCCAGCGGCTGAAATCTTTGGACGCCATTGTTCAGAAGCATGTCGACCTGGCCATGAAAGCCGCTGCTACTTAGGCGCCGTTCGGTGGGCTGGCGCCCTGAGTCAAGGAGGTGGACGTCGCCGATGGATGCATCTCTTCTTCTTGCCTCCTGTAACCAGCACCGCATCGCCTCGTGGCCTTAATGTTTTATTAGTATAGTACTCCCTCCGTTCCCAAATATAAGTCTTTCTAAAGATTCCAGCAAGTGACTACTACATACGGAGCAAAATGAGTGAATCTACACTCTAAACTATGTCTACATACATCTGTATGCTGTATTCCATTTGAAATAGTATCTAAAAAGGCTTATATTTAGGAACGGAGGGAGTACATGGCATTTTTATTCCAGTCATAACGTTTTCACTATGAGGTGGGGCCGCAGTTCAGCAAACCCACCCTGCCCACCAGGCGTCGGCCGAGTTTAGAATTAGAAGAGAGAAACGAGGGAGGAGAGCTAGCTATAGCACGGACGTTGTTGTCAGATGGGACTCATGTTGATAGAATAGGAGTACTGAGCACTCGTGCCTCTTTTTTTTGAGGGAAAAATTAGTCGTATGTCTAGTACCACTAGTTGGGTGCATGCGACCTATAGCTGTCATCACTTTAGGTCTCCTTTTCGAACCGCAGCTACGCTTCATAGTACATATTTTTTTCACGCATTTATCCTCCTATATGTACTCCTAGGCTATTTCCACGTGCTCCCATTCGCCGACATGTGGGACATAGAGCATCTGGGTTGTAGTGCATGCACGACTCGGAGCATATGCCGGGGTACTTTACATTTCAGACCTCACGAATTACATGCAAACCCCCCGCAGAAGAATAAATAAATGAATGAATTACTACATGAAACCGGATTGTTTTCGTAGAAACCGGAGCACGTTCATTAAATTTTGGACATAACACATTTATAAAAAATGACCGAACCTAAACCAGTCTAAGGGCCTCTTTGATTTTTCCTGCAAAAAAGGGCCTCTTTGATTCGCAGGATACTGAAAACACAGGAATAGGGAAAGTATGATGGCGATGAACCGAGACGAGGAGAACTCTAACCCAGTTAGAGGTTAGAGTTAGATTCTAACCCTGAACTAACTCTATACCAAAGAGGTGTATGGATGGCAGGGTTAGATTGACAATACATACTCTTTCTCCATCATTTGACTACTTTGGACCCTATTTCCTGCCGGATTTGGTGTGGCCGGCTCTTCTGTGGCCTCCTCCCGCTCACAATTGACATAAATGAACCATCTTCACAAATCAAGCATGCAAAACATGATAATTTTTTACTTTGTCCATACAAATGAGATATCCCACTTAAACATACAGGTCGTCAATCAAGCTTCAAAAAAAAACACTCCATGAAACAAAGCATGAGCTAACTCATCACGGAAGTCATTCATGATAGGGAGGGAGCCCGGAGCCCCTCACGCACCGAGGGAGGAGCTCGCCATCGTTGCTCTGGGGGAAGGCTCTGTAGAGCCCAAGCCCCGGGAACCCCTCCGACACCGGCCCTCGCGAGTTGAGGTCGATACCGGCATGGGTAGCAGGGCCGCTTGCTGCCGACTGGGAACTTAATCTTTGGGCCTTTAGAAATAATGCAAGCCTATAACTAAAATACTGAGAAAGGTGAACTGAATCTTTGGCCTCTAGAAATAATGCAAGCATGAAACTGAAATACCTAGAAAGGTGAATTGGATCTTTGGGCCTCTAGAAATAATGCAAGCCTGAAACTGAAATACCTAGAAAGGTGAACTGAATCTTTGGGCCTCTGGAAAGATTTATTACCTCCTCAAGAAGCATCAAAAAATTCCATGTGTGCACCACAAATCTATACCAAGTTTAATTAGGATCTACTTTTCCAAATTAGAATTAGCGCTAGAGCAAGCAAGATCAATGATATGGCTGTGAGACAGAGAAGGAATGAACAAACTCACCCCTCTCGCGACCTCCCTAGTAGATACGCCGCCGCCGCGCATGACAGAGGGAGAAAAACGACCGGTGAAGGGGGAGCGGGGCGACCTTCGAAGGCCGGAGGGAGAGGGCGGCCGGAGTAGGGTGGCGGAGGCCGGAAGGAGAGGGCAGCTGGAGGAGAGAGAGGGCGAGCGGCGCTTGGGCAGGCGGCCCTATGGGGAATAGAGAGGAGTCGTGCGAGACGGGGGGGGGGGAGCGATCTAGTGCGGGCAGGGGACATTTTTTTAGTTCTCTTTTAGTGGGCCCGAGGATAACTAACCCAATTAGAACCTCTCCACCGGGCAATTTTTTTAGCTGGGTTAGAGCAAGCTAGCTCAAACTAACCCCTCCTGTTTCAATAATTTGAGGCTATTTCAACCCAAACTAGCTCTAACTCAGGGATCCGAACAAAGAGGAGTGTTACTGTACATGCTATAGTGTGGATCGTAGCACATTGTTTTTATGGCCATATCACCACATTGTTTTCTACTGCTGGTTCACTGGGCTATCGTGGTTCGCACTCCTGGTTCACTGAGCTGCTATGGTTCGCACTCCTCCGACCTGAGTAGTAGTAGTACTAGTATATACCGCATCATTCTTTGCTCCTTCTTACTACTCCGACATGTGGGAGAGCCAGCATCCGGGTCGACGTGTCATGCACTAGATTAGAGCGCGGAAAGGAAGGGGGGCATCACCCCAGTCGGAGTGCCAGTAATTCATGACTATAGTGAGTGGTCATATCACAAGTCTTTCCAGCAGTAATGCGCCGTCAAATCACATAGCCTGACCTTTCCAGCAGTATGTTTAAGAATCCGCCACTCGCTCACCCTCCTCGCCTCTCTGTGAAACCGCCTACCCGAAAACTGCCACGTGTAGTGCCCGGGAAAAGCCCCGCCCTCAACTTTTAACTACGCGAAAATAGTTCGAGCTTGTTCATTCTATATAAATACAGTACTTATTGTATGTTTATTCACCCGTGGGGTTGTTCAATGAATGGAGGGGCAGGGATCACAAGTGAACACTACTAGTAGTACTTGCAGTAAGTAGGAGTCGTACAGTAGTCACCTTAAATAGAGAGTTTCTTTTCTTTAATGCCACATACACAAATTGAAACGCTTGTTGTGGAGATAAAAAGATAATCACTCCACTATATATGTACACAGGGGCCTGAGCGCTTGCTTTATTAGGGTTGCTCTCTTCATTCTGTCATCCTCTCCAGATATAAACAAGACAGCGGTAGCGACATTTTCTCTTTGCTCACCGCTGGTCACAGATCCGGCCGGATCCCTTCGGCCAGTGTGTGTAGAGGACTAAAAGGTGCATCGTTCACGGGGACATCGCCGCCGAGGGAGGAAACCCACAGCTGTCGGAGGGGCCTGATCTTCTGCCCGTGCCATTCTCTCTGACACAGCACCGGCTCGGGAGGTCCTCCGACCCTTCTTCCTCCCCGCCGTATTGCCCGCAGATCCGACCTGCCGCCGCCAACATCCCGGCGACCCTCAGGTATAAGTTCTTCAAAAGTAGCCTTGCTCTACTGCACCAGCTCCCCACGTGTCTGCATGTGCATCATTTTCTACTCCCATCAGCTCTTCCAAAGCCGCCTAAATTTTTAGTATTATTAGAGGTAAAGCTACTTCATGCATTCGAATCTAGGGCTTTGTTCAAAAAACAAAGAAAGGGGGGAAAGTTGTAGCATTAATCTAGGACTTGATTCAAAGAGGAAATAATATGGTGAAAGCAGTAGAGACCGGATACCCAACCGGTCTCTTGGTTGAAAAGGGAAATAATGGGAAAACGCAGTACAAACTGGATAAGGAACAAATATATTATTGGTTAAAAAAAAGGATAGAAAGTGGCGGCTGGTGGACAAGTCAATAGAGTATGTCCAGGATTAGATTTGCTGCCCTCACATAGTAAAAGGTCTCCAGGATTAGAATTGCTGCCCTCACATAGTAAAAGGTCTCAGGATTAGATTTGCTGCCCTCACATAGTAAAAGGTCTCCAGGATTACATTTGCTGCCCTCACATAGTAAAAGGTCTCCAGGACTAGATTTGCTGCCCTCACATAGTACAAGGTCTCCAGGATTAGGTTTGCTGCCCTCACATAGCATGAACAAACTCGGCATCACCACTTTATGCCTCCTTGTAGGTACATTGTGCTGATGCATCCACTGTCGCATGTCCTTATACCAACCTTTTGCTGTTGTTAATGCAAGGGCGCATGTAAAATGAAGTGATCACACTGTTACCTTAGGGACATGTCTAACCAATATTATTGTTAATCTAATGCCTCCAGTGATAAGATGCAATTAAACTATGTTACAAATGGCACTCCTGATGTTTTCCCCAGTATGATAAGTAAGTTTCTCCTTTACGCTGCTGCGTGTCTTGGTGTCCCCATGGTCCCATGCCCTTAAACCAACTCTTTAGCTGTTGTTCATTTACTGTGTCTAGTAATCAAGCAATGCCACCATTAAAGTAATCCCATATTTGAGGAATCTCATTGTTGATCGTAATGCTTCTGGTAACATGAAGCATTGCTGACATTTTAAAATTTCTACTGTCCTTGCGTGATTGCCATGAACATAATTAAGATGCTTCTTTTCATTTTGTATATGTTTTGTATATTCTTATTGACCACCAACTGTTTACTTTCTATCTTTTTGCGTAGATAGGGATATCCATTTCACCTTATTGTGACCTTTTGGTGAACTGCACAAAACACTTTTTTTTGGAATGAGTGCGCAGTTGAACTAAAATGTCACGTGGGAAACATCTCTATATTTTGGTGGAACTGCACAAAATGGTGATTGGAGTTTCCAAAATCTCCGTCAAGTTCTGCTGGTAATCTCGTGCAACAATTTATTAGCCTTTGCAAGATGAGCCATCACTGTCACCACAATGGCACTTTATTTTAGTGGAACTACACAAAAGGATAAGAAAATTATAGTTGCACCTTACATGAGCCGGATAACCAAGCTTAATGTTCCTCAATTTTGGTGCAACTACTAAAGAAGAACCTGCTAGCTCACGAGAGCAAGTACTTCTTGCTAGCTGAATGATGCAATCTTTGCTTCATTTCAGGTGAACTGTAGAAAAAGGCACATGAATTGAATCATGGAGCTGGAGGTTGACCACATCCTAGTGGAGCTGCAGGTTGAGTTCAAGGAGGCCACTATTAAAGTGAAATCATGCTCTTCATGTTTGTGTTGTGTAAACAGGAATACTCAACTATAGATGTTGTGACGGTCAAGAGCATTCGCCAAGTTCTTCGATTGTATGACATGGCTAGCCAAGATGGATTTAATCCTGATATTCACTTTACCAAAAAGCTCTAATGGGTTGGTTCTGAATCTTGCAAGCTGGGAATCAATGAGATGTGTAGGCATCTATATTGTACTTATTATTTGAATCTTATTTGTTGGTTCTGAATCTTGCAAGCTGGGAATCAATGAGATGTGTAGGCATCTTTGTTGTACATATTATTTGGATCTTATTTGTTGGTTCTAAATCTTGCAAGCTGGGAATCAATGAGATGTGTAGGCATCTTTGTTGTACTTATTATTTGGATCTTATTTGTTGGTTCTGAATCTTGCAAGTTGGGAAACACGGCATGATGATGCAGAGGACAACAACGATAACAAACAGTTCAAACTTGGTAGTATTATCTTTGTGAAAGTGCGACAAATGTGCTGATCGTGTGCGTCCTGAGAATAATAATTCTAATTGTTGTGCATGTTGATCCTGTGGCACTGATACAACGAGCCAATGCATTGCTTGTTTTATGTATAAATTTCTATTAAAGCTAATTCAATTTAAGTAAAGTGACCACTAACTCCTGTTATTACAGTACCAATACAGACCCGCTCGTGAACCGACGTGTGGCCAGAGTAGGTTTCTTAATGGAGGCGTTTGAATGCGCCGAGGGTGCATCTTCTGCCGGGTGTGCAGCGGACGAGGGAGGGGTAGTAACTGTTGTCGCCTGTACACACTCAGTTTACTATTGAATCCAGTTCCCCAAGAGCTGAAAAACGAACTGCTACCGCCGCCTACACACTCCTTCACTTGAAGAGACTCCAATGGCGATCCGAGGGGTGAGCCTGCTGGATATGGACTTCAGCAAGGAGTTACCCTTTGAGTTCGCCGTTCAGTCCTATGGCTGCACCAAGTTGAATGTGATGTACAGCAATGATCCGGACTTGGTGAAGCTCTGCCTCACCGAGTTCAAGCAGTACCTGCAGGACGAGAAAGCACAAGGTTGGAGGACTAGACCTTGTGCCCATCCATTCATCTCCTAACAGGGACCAGCGGATCGCCGTCGCCCAGGTATGTGTGCGGGACGAGGTTCTCATCTACCACTTCTGTGGGGCCATTAGAGGTTCTGGAGCATTCGCCCGTTTCATCGGCAGCGCCGACTGCACCTTCGCTATGGTGGAGAGAAGGAGGAACGCGACGATTCAGCCATCTGGTGCAACAAGCTTGTCGACATCTAGAAGCAATACAAGATCATTAGCAACGGGTAGGAGAAGGACTCCATGGTTGACCTCACCGAGACCATCATCGACCCCTGATACGCCAACATGAACGAAGACAACGATACCAAGGACCTGAACACGTGGGAGGTACCTCTGAACGTAGCCTACATAACCTACGCGGCCAAGGATGCATACACATGCTACGACATGTACAGGCAGATCTTGGACATGAGGGCGTGTTTGTTTCCTGTAACCGACGAGTACACGGACAGCCGCAGCGTCATGATCAAGCGTGCCAGGAAGGTCTAGATGTCGTACTTTATATGTTTATAAGCACCTTTATCATCTGAGTGTTTCATGCATCATCCTATGTGTTGTAGTTATCTGTTTTGTCCAAAATATTTCTTTTAAGAACCCATTAACCTGATTTCTTTTTTAGTGGATATTTGCTTATGTATGTAACTAGTTCACTTGTCCGTTAAAAAAACTAGTTCACTCGGCTGCCGTGCTTTGAATCTCCTTCCTCCCAACATATTCCCCTCCTCAGGTGGACCCAGCAGGTCTCTGAATTTTCTCCCACTTTCTTTTTCGATGTAAACTGATTTTTCTCCCAGTACTTTTCCCTAGAAACAACTCAACTGTCCCACGTCTAGCTAAGAAAAAATAATACCCCACGTACTATTAACTCATCAAATTTAAATGATATTTTATTTCGTAAGTTGAAAGTTCTTACAAAATAATAATAATAATTGTTTATATATAATTTGGCAAGTTAACTCCTAGTGATTGCGTACATCAGCTTGCAAAGATTTTACTGACCAATGCAGCAATAGACGTGCAATCATGTGTTTATGTTTTTATAACATTTCTCCGTCTAGCCCAACATGATATTTTCACCCAGCCCAGCAAGTCCGCGGATTTTGAGAAAAATGCAAATGGGATTTAAATTTTACCATATTATAAACGAGCTACATAGATGCTACATCATCGTTTCACCCAGCCCACCAAATGGACTAAAAAACAAATGGACTGGTTGACATGTGGGCCAGTAGGTCAAAGCCTAAGAAGCCGTTGGATTTACATCCAACGGCTGGCATTCTTCTTCAATCTCTCATCTTCTTCCCCCAGCGCTGTCGGGACTGCCTGCTCCAGCCTTCGGCGTCCAGCGGCGTTGTTTTGCGCTCCTCAGCGTAACGCTACCCTGCCGACGGCCAGGCCATCCCTCCACTCCGCACCTCCTGTTATTCTCTGCCGAGTGTAGGCCCACCCCGCACCCGAACTAGTCAAGTTTCCCACTCCTCTTCGTCTGCGACTCCACTGCCGCGTCTTCCCCATCTCTGGGTCGTTCCAGTCTGGGGCCTCGCCGTCGTCCACCGCCTTGGTGCGCTCGGCGTGGCGTGGTCAACATACGAGAATCATCGGAAGAGGACTGTACGTGGAGAGCATGACGGCTGGGACCCACGAGGTCCATGGTCGCACGCAAGGAAAGTTCCTCCTTATTACGCACTGTACGTGCACTGTACGTGGGAAGGGCTTCTGTATTTCGCGAAAAAAACGTTCCCCCCACTGACAGGTCGGACCCACCAGCTATATCTTTGCACGGAAGGATGTGCCTCCTTATTAAGCACAAAAAAATGAATACCCCCTGCTAGCTGGGACCCACCATAGTGGGTGGCCGACTTGTGGGCCTATTAAGTTGACGGGGACGGAGGGCTTTGTTAACTTAGTCAATATGAACGACTCTAGCTCCAGTGACCGTACGATGTCCATCCAACGGCCATTGTGCTTCTTCAACCTCTGGTCTTCTTGCTCCAGCCGCCCAAAGCAGCGCCAGTCGTGCCGCGTGCTCCTGCCTCTCGTGGCCGGCTGTGATGCCGCGGAGGCCTCACCGCCCCCTAATACTCCCACCGCTGGCCCAGGGCATCCCTCTACTCACCCACACCCCTGTTATTCTGCGATGATGGCAGCCTCACGCCGCAGCCGAACCAGTGAACCCTCGTACTCCTCTCCGTGTGGGCATCCACTGCCGCGTCTTCCCCGGCTCCGAGTCGTCCCCTTCCTAGGCCTCGTCATCGTCCACCGTCTTGGTGCTCTCAGCGCGACATGGTCAATGTGGTCAACGACCGACTTCCATCGGAAGAGTACTGTACGTGGAGAGGCTGACAGCTGGGTCCACGGCCGCAGCTGGGTCCACGGCCACAACCCAGTCTTTTGTGATTTGCCAAGTAAGTCGCTTTGTCAGGCTTGTTGGGCTGCAAATCTTTCAAGACGAGGAGAGCTTCATTCGGCTGGCCGAGAAAATGGCCTATCAGTAATGAGAAATGGGCTGTCCATTTTTAAATCACATCAAACCCGCAATTAGTTTCACATTTCTTTTTTTCATTTCAAGATTTTAAATTGCATTTATTTTTATGTGTGGACAATTTGTTGGATTTTATATTCATATACATTTATTTTTAAAATCATTTTGAATGTGACTCGAAATTTCTGGACTAAAAACAGCTCGGACTGCACCGAAATATGCAAAATTTCGTATAATTTTTTAACCGTGGCCACAATATGGGTTGTAATGCTAACAAAAAGAATATGGACTCCAAAAAAAACCTTTACAATTAGCAAATGGGCTGTAAATTATTAGAAATAATGGCAGATGGGCTATATGCTGTTTTCCACAGATTTGAGGCTTTCCTAAAAAAAGGTTGACACACAAGCAGTGACTGTTGAATTTCCATCCAACAACCGTCGTGCTTCTTCAATCTCTGCTCTTCCTGCTCCAGCCGCTCAAACAAGCGCCTGAGGGACTGCCTACTCCCTCGTCCCCGCGGCCGGCTGTGCTGCCACGCAGGCCTCACTGCCCCATCGTACTCCCATCGCTGGCCTAGCCATCCCTCTACTCACCCACACCTGCTGTTATTCTCCGGCGACGACAGACAAACTAGTAAACCCTCATACAGTCATACTCCCCACCGCATGGGAAACAATTGCTGAGTCTTCCCTGCCTCCGTGTCGTTTCCTTCCTAGGCCTCGCTGTCGTCCACCGCCCTGGTGCTCTCAGCGCAGCCTGGTCAACATGGTCAACGACCGACATGCATCTGAAGTGGACTGTACGTGGAGAGGCTGACAGCTGGGTCCATAGCCGCATGCAAGGAAATGCCTCCTTATTATGTGCAAAATAATGATTCCTCCACCTGACATCTAGGACCCACCGAAAGGGCCTCTGTATTTCGCGAAAAAAACGTTACCACTGCTGACAGCTTGGACCCACCAGCTATATCTTCGCACGCAAGGAAGTGCCTCCTTATTACGCACAAAAAAATGAATACTCCCCCTGCTAGCTGGGACCCAGTATAGTGGCAGGCTGACTTGTGGGCGTACTAAGTTGACAGGGACGGAGGGCTTTGTCAACTTAGTCAATATGCACGATTCTAGCTCCAGTGACCGTACAATGTCCATCCAACAGCCGTAGTGCTTCTTCAACCTCTGGTCTTCTTGCTCCAGCCGCCCAAACCAACGCCGATCGTGCCTCGTGCTCCTACCTCCCGTGGCCGGCTGCGATGTGGCGGAGGCCATACCGCCTCCTACTACTCCCAGCGGTGGCCAGGCCATCCCTCTACTCACCCACACCCCCTATTATTCTACAGCGATGGAAGCCTCACACCGCAGCGAACCAGTGAACCCTCATACTCCTCTATGCGTGGGCATCCACTGCCGCGTCTTCCCCGGCTCCGTGTCGTCCCCTTCCTAGGCCTCGCCGTTGTCCACCGTCCCGGTGCTCTCGGTGCGGCGTGGTTAACGTGGTCAAGGAACGACTTCCATCGGACGTGGACTGTACGTGGAGAGGCTGACAGCTGGGTCCACGGCCGCAGCAAGGAAGTGCCTCCTTATTACGCGCAAAATAATTATTCCTCCACCTGACAGCTGGGACCCACCGGACGGTCCACCGTATTTCGTGGAAAAAAGGATTCCCCCTGACTGTTGGGACCCACCAGCTACATCTTCGCACGCAAGGAAGTGCGTCCGGGCAAAAAAAACGATTCGCCCCCTGACTGCTGGGACCCACCAGCTACATCTTCGCACGCAAGGAAGTGCCTGATAGTCAGGACCCACCTGGTCGAAGCGTACGTAGCATTGTCATTCTGGTCGCGAAGGTGTACGTACATACTGGTCGATGAAGAGGCGCACATGTGTCGTAGTAGAGGCGTGCACGTAGCATGTACACGTACGTACAATGACCAGGGTGCAAGAAAGAAAATACGGCCACATTCGTAGATACGGGTGGGGTCTCGAATGCCTACTCGCGCATACATACGGTCAGGGCTCGTGTACATGGCTGGGTCGGATCGGAGAAACAACGTTGTCGTCGTGTTCATGGGGAGCCAACCAGCTGGGTCGGAACGGAATGCGTCATCGTGTTCATCGGGAGGGCTTGGACGGAATAGGCGATGGAAACGAGGCCTGGCGTACCGCAGAAGGGAGGAAACGGCCTTGTGTTCGACCGACCACGTTCGAAACGGGATCCTGTTCATCGGGAGGGGTCTGGCGTACTACAAAACAGAGGAAACAGACTTGTGTTGGACCTCCTACGGTCGAAACGGGGTCCTGTTGATCGGGAGGGGTGTGGCGTACCGCAAAACGGAAGAAACAGACTTGTGTTGGAGCGCTACGGTCGAAACAGGGGGTCCTGTTCATCGGGAGGGGTGTGGCGTACCGCAAAACGGGACTCCACGGGATACTGTTCATCTCCACCGTCGACCTCCTCCAGCCTCCACGGGCTACTGTTCATCCACCGTCGACCTCCTCCAGCCTCCACCTGCGACTGTTCATCCACGGGCTGCTGTTCATCCAGCCTCCACCGCGCGCTACTCCACCGGCTACTGTTCAACCACCCCTCTCCACGGGTCCTGTTCAACCACCCCTCCACGGGCTACTGTTCATCCATCCCTCCACCGTCTACTGTTCATCTAGCCCTCCATGGGATCGTCCTGTTCATCCAGCCCTCCACGGGGTCCTGTTCATCCAGCCCCAATCGGCTCGATCAATCGGGGTCCTGTTCATCCAGAGGCAACGCCACGGGGTCCTGTTCATCCACCACCACCGCTCACTGTTCATCCAAACCCCCCGCAACGCTCACTGTTCATCCAAACCCCCCTGTAAACACTGACTGTTCATTAGAGGCAGCATCGATCGGCTTCATTTAGTAGCAGTAGCAAAGGAATCGCTCGATCGCTCGGGTTCAGTAACGCGTAGCCTGCAGTGCAATCGCTCGGGTTCAGTTAGAGCCCAACGCCTCGCTCGGGTTTAGTTAGAGCCAACACCTCGCACACACGTGCGTACGTGTACGAGAGAAACGCGCATCGCTCGGCCCCCGACCTCCCACCGTAACCGGGAACTCGCCGAAATTTTCCTCGCCCTTGCTTCTACCACGGTTTTTTCCGTCATGGACGACCCAAAGAATGTCATGCAGCTGCGTCTCCGGCCCGCCCAGGACGAAAAGCCCATTTTCTGTCATGATTTTTTATCATAGAAGTAGAGGCCCACCACATCTATGATGATACCGGGTTTTGTCACAATTATCGTCATAGAAGTGTCATAAGTATGACAGAAGTTTTTTTCGTTCGGCCCAAAATGTCACGGATGTGTCTTTTTTTTGTAGTGCAAACCACAGTTCATAAGGCGTCGTCTCAACGTATTTTGATGGTGCCCTATTTAACGTGAATGCAGCCGTCTCTAAAGCATAACCCCAAAACGATAGCGGTAAATCAGTAAGAGACATCATTGATCGCACCATATCTAGTAAAGTACGATTACGACGTTCGGACACACCATTATGTTGTGGTGTTCCGGGTGGCGTGAGTTGCGAAACTATTCCGCATTGTTTCAAATGTAGACCAAACTCATAAGTCAAATATTCTCCTCCACGGTCAGATCGTAGAAACTTCTTGTTACGATGATTTTCCACTTCACTCTGAAATTCTTTGAACTTTTCAAATGTTTGAGACTTATGTTTCATTAAGTAGATATACCCATATTTGCTCAAATCATTAGTGAAGGTGAGAAAATAACGATACCCGCCGCGAGCCTCAATGTTCATTGGACCACATACATCAGTATGTATGATTTCCAATAAATCTGTTGCTCGCTCCATAGTTCTGGAGAACGGCGTTTTAGTCATCTTGCCCATGAGGCATGGTTCGCAAGTACCAAGTGATTCATAATCAAGTGATTCCAAAAGTCCATCAGTATGGAGTTTCTTCATGCGCTTTACACCAATATGACCTAAACGGCAGTGCCACAAATAAGTTGCATTATCATTATCAACTCTGCATCTTTTGGCTTCAACATTATGAATATGTGTATCACTACTATTGAGATTCAATAAAAATAGACCACTCTTCAAGGGTGCATGACCATAAAAGGTATTACTCATATAAATAGAACAACCATTATTCTCTGATTTAAATGAATAACCGTCTCGCATCAAACAAGATCCAGATATAATGTTCATGCTTAACGCTGGCACCAAATAACAATTATTCAGGTATAAAACTAATCCCGAACATAGATGTAGAGGTAGCGTGCCGACCGCGATCACATCGACTTTAGAACCATTTCCCACGCGCATCATCACCTCATCCTAAGTCAATCTTCGCTTAATCCGTAGTCCCTATTTCGAGTTGCAAATATTAGCAACAGAACTAGTATCAAATACCTAGGTGCTACTGCGAGCATTAGTAAGGTACACATCAATAACATGTATATCACATATACCTTTGTTCACCTTGCCATCCTTCTTATCCGCCAAATACTTGGGGCAGTTCCGCTTCCAGTGACCAGTCCCTTTGCAGTAGAAGCACTTAGTCTCAGGCTTAGGTCCAGACTTAGGTTTCTTCTCCTGAGCGGCAACTTGCTTGCCGTTCTTCTTAAAGTTCCCCTTCTTCTTCCCTTTACCCTCTTTTCTTGAAACTGGTGGTCTTATTGACCATCAACACTTGATGCTCCTTCTTGATTTCTACCTCCGCAGCTTTTAGCATCGTGAAGAGCTCGGGAATAGTCTTGTTCATCCCTTGCATATTATAGTTCATCACAAAGCTCTTGTAGCTTGGTGGCAGTGATTGAAGAATTCTGTCAATGACACTATCATCAGGAAGATTAACCCCCAGTTGAATCAAGTGATTATTATGCCCAGACATATTGAGTATATGTTCACTGACAGAACTATTCTCCTCCATCTTGCAGCTATAGAAATTATTGGAGACTTCATATCTCTCAATCTGGGCATTTGCTTGAAATATTAACTTCAACTCCCGGAACATCTAATATGCTCCATGACGTTCAAAACGTCGTTGAAGTCCCGGTTCTAAGCCGTAAAGCATGGCATACTGAACTATTGAGTAGTCATCAGCTTTGCTTTGCCAGACGTTCTTAACGACGTCAGTTGCATCTGCAGCAGGCCTGGCACCCAGCGGTGCTTCCAGGACGTAGTTCTTCTGTGCAGCAATGAGGATAATCCTCAAGTTACGGACCCAGTCCGTGTAATTGCTACCATCATCTTTCAACTTAGCTTTCTCAAGGAATGCATTAAAATTTAACGAACACCGGCACGGGCCATCTATCTACAATAACATAGACAAGTAAAAATACTACCAGGTACTAAGTTCATGATAAATTAAGGTTCAATTAATCATATTACTTAAGAACTCCCACTTAGATAGATATCTCTCTAATCATCTAAGTGATCACGTGATCCAAATCAACTAAACCATGTCCGGTCATCACGTGAGATAGAGTAGTTTTCAATGGTGAACATCACTATGTTGATCATATCTACTATATGATTCATGCTCGACCTTTTGGTCTCAGTGTTCCGAGGCCATATCTGTATATGCTAGGCTCATCAAGTTTAACCTGAGTATTTCTACATGTGTAAAACTGTCTTACACCTGTTGTATTTGAACGTAGAGCTTATCACACCCGATCATCACGTGGTGTCTCAGCATGAAGAACTTTTGCAACGGTGCATACTCAGGGAGAACACTTATACCTTGAAATTTAGTGAGAGATCATCTTATAATGCTACCGTCAATCAAAGCAAAATAAGATGCATAAATGATACACATCACATGCAATCAATATAAGTGATATGATATGGCCATCATCATGTGCTTGTGATCTCCATCTCCGAAGCACCGTCATGATTACCATCATCACCGGCGCGACACTGTGATCTACATCGTAGCATCGTTGTCGTCTCGCCAACTATTGCTTCTACGACTATTGCTACCGCTTAGTGATAAAGTAAAGCAATTACAGGGCGATTACATTGCATACAATAAAGCGACAACCATATGGCTCCTGTCAGTTGCCGATAACTCTGTTACAAAACATGGTCATCTCATACAATAAAAATTTAGCATCATGTCCTGACCATATCACATCACAACATGCCCTGCAAAAACAAGTTAGACGTCCTCTACCTTGTTGTTGCAAATTTTACGTGGCTGCTACGGGCTGAGCAAGAACCGTTCTTACCTACGCATCAAAACCACAACGATAGTCTGTTAAGTTAGTGTTGTTTTAACCTTCTCAAGGACCGGGCGTAGCCACATTCGGTTCAACTAAAGTTGGAGAAACTGACACCCGCCAGCCACCTATGTGCAAAGCATGTCGGTAGAACCAGTCTCGCGTAAGCATACGCGTAATGTCGGTCCGGGCTGCTTCATCCAACAATACCGCCAAAACAAAGTATGACATGCTGGTTAGCAGTATGACTTGTATCACCCACAACTCACTTGCGTTCTACTCGTGCATATAACATCTACGCATAAAACCAGGCTCTGATACCACTGTTGGGGAACGTAGTAATTTCAAAAAAATTCCTACGCACACGCAAGATCATGGTGATGCATAGCAACGAGAGGGAGATGTTGTCCACATACCCTCGTAGACCGAAAGCGGAAGCATTAGCACAACACGGTTGATTTAGTCATACGTCTTCACGATCCGACCGATCAAGTACTGAACGTATGGCACCTCCAAGTTCAGCACACGTTCAGCTCGATGATGTCCCACGAACTCCGATCTAGCAGAGCTTTGCGGGAGAGTTTCGTCAGCACGACGGCGTGATGATGGTGTCGATGATGCTACCGATGCAGGGCTTCGCCTAAGAACCGCTACAATATTACCGAGGTGGAATATGATGGAGGGGGGCACCGCACACGGCTAAGAGATCAATGATCCATTGTTGTGTCTAGAGGTGCCCCCTGCCCCCATATATAAAGGAGCAAGGGGGGAGGCGATCGGCCTAGGAGGAGGGCGCGCCAAGGGGGGAGTCCTACTCCCACTGGGACTAGAAATCCTCCTTTCCTTGTAGTAGTAGGAGAAGGGGGAAAGAGAGAGAGAGAGAGAGGAAGGAAAGGGGGGCGCCGCCCCCTCCTTGTCCAATTCGGACTAGAGGGGGAGGAGGCGCGCGGCCTGCCTTGGCCGCCCCTCCTCTTCTCCACTAGGGCCCATGAGGCCCAATAAACCCCCTGCAGGGTTCCGGTGACCCCCCGGTACTTCGGTATATGTCCGAAACCTTCCAAAACCATTCCGGTGTCCGAACATAGTCATCCAATATATCGATCTTTACGTCTCAACCATTTCGAGACTCCTCGTCATGTCCGTGATCATATCCGGGACTAAACTACCTTCAGTACGTCAAAACACAAAAACTCATAATACCGATAGTCACCAAACTTTAAGCATGCGGACCCTACGGGTTCGAGAACTATGTAGACATGAACGAGACTCGTTACCGGTCAATAAATAATAGCGGAACCTGGATGCTCATATTGGTTCCCACATATTCTATGAAGATCTTTATCGGTCAAACCGCATAACTACATACGTTGTTCCCTTTGTCATTGTTATGTTACTTGCCCAAGATTCGATCATCGGTATCTCAATACCTAGTTCAATCTTGTTACCGGGAAGTCTCTTTACTCGTTATGTAATGCATCATCCCGCAACTAAGTCATTAGTCACATTGCTTGCAAGCCTTATAGTGATGTGCATTACCGAGAGGGCCCAGAGATACCTCTCCGACAATCGGAGTGACACATCCTAATCTCGAAATACGCCAACTCAACAATTACCTTCAGAGACACATGCAGAGCTCCTTTATAATCACCCAGTTACGTTGTGACATTTGGTATCACCCAAAGTGTTCCTCCGGTAAGCGGGAGTTGCATAATCTCATAGTCATAGGAACATGTATAAGTCATGAAGAAAGCAATAGCAACATACTAAACGATCAAGTGCTAGGCTAACAGAATGGGTCAAGTCAATCACATCATTATCCTAAGGATGTGATCCCCTTAATCAAATGACAACTCATGTCTATGGCTAGGAAACTTAACCATCTTTGATCAACGAGCTAGTCAAGTAGAGGCATACTAGTGACACTATGTTTTTCTATGTATTCACACATGTATTATTATTTCTGGTTAATACAATTCTAGCATGAATAATAAAAATTTATCATGATATGAGGAAATAAATAATAACTTTATTATTTCCTCTAGGGCATATTTCCTTCAAGAGGGGCCAAGGAGTATCGGAAGCGTGGAGGCAAAGCTTGAAACAATGGAACAACAAGTTTTCAAGTGCCAAGGGATGGTGGAACGCGGACTCAACACCAACCAGATGATGATTGCGGAGTTCACCAACAACCACAAGCTGGACGCCAAGAACATTGGGGAGACCATCTTCAAGCTTCATGAGAAAATCGAGCAACTCCAAGCCCAGATCTATGACCTGCAAAACCAAAACTGTGAGTATGAATATAGATTCAAGAGGATGAGTTTGGCTGCAGATTTGAGGATCCCGGAGACTCGATCATCCTTCTATGATGGTGAGCCTATGCCTTGGAAGACGGACGACAAGCCTACATCATCAACAACTCCATCATCACCATCTCCGAGGACATAAACACATGGGTATGGGAACTCCCCTTGGCAACTACCAAGCTTGGGGGAGTTGCCCCGGTATCGTATCACCATCACACTCCTATATTTACAGTTTTTCTTAGTTCGATCCTTTTGGTAATATCTTGATCTAGTAAAATAAAGTTTTGGTATGAATTAGTTTTGAGTCTTTCTTTGTGATCCTTCTATGTAATCGAGTTCGTGAGCTATATATAATAAAGATTACTGTTGAGTCAAGGGCTTTGCTATCTTGCTATGATCTTAAGTGCATAAAAGAGTAAAAAGAAATCAAGAGATCATATTAATCTTGTGGATAGTAATGACTTCACATATAGAGTGTATGATGATTAAAAGTTGTTGAGAGTTGGCAAACATAGTTTTGGTCATCGTTGCAATTAATAGGAAGTAATAAAGAAAGAGAGGTTCACACATATAAATACACTATCTTGGACATCTTTTATGATTGTGAGCACTCATTAAAGTATGACATGCTAAAGAGTTGATATTGGACAAGGAAGACAACGTAATGGGTTATGTTTTCTCACATCTTAGTTAAAGTATATTGTCATGGATCATTCAACATGTTGAGCTTGCCTTTCCCCCTCATGCTAGCCAAATTCCTTGCACCAAGTAGAGATACTACTTTTGCTTCCAAATATCCTTAAACCCAGTTTTGCCACGAGAGTCCACCATATCTACCTATGGATTGAGTAGGACCCTTCAAGTAAGTTGTCATGTTGCTTGCAATAAAAATTGCTCTCTAAATATGTATGACGTATTAGTGCGGAGAAAATAAGCTTTATACGATCTTGTGATATGGAAGTAATAAAAGCGACGGACTGCATAATAAACGTTCATATCACAAGTGGCAATATAAAGTGACGTTCTTTTGCATTAAGATTTCGTACATCCAACCATAAAAGCACATGACAACCTCTGCTTCCCTCTGCGAAGGGCCTATCTTTTACATTATGCAAGAGTCAAGGTGATCTCCACCTTTCCTTTTTATATTTTATCCTTTGGCAAGCACCTCGTGTTGGATAGATCCTGATATATATATCTAATTGGATGTAAGTTAGCATGAACTATTATTGTTGACATCACCCAAAGGTGAATACGTTGGGAGGCAACACTATAAGGCCCTATCTTTCTTTGTGTCCGATTAAAACTCCATAACCATAAGTATTGCGTGAGTTTTAGCAATTATGAAAGACTAAATGATAGTTTAGTATGTGGACTTGCTGAAAAGCTCTTAGGATGACTCTTTCCTATGTTATGATAAATTGCAATTGCTTCAATGGCTGAGATTATAGTCTGAATCATTCTTATATTTGTTGTTATAAGAATGATCATGATGCCCTCATGTCTGTATTTTATTTTTATCGACACCTCTATCTCTAAACGTGTGGACATATTTTTCGATATCGGCTTCCACTTGAGGACAAGCGAGGTCTAAGCTTGGGGGAGTTGATACGTCCATTTTGCATCATGCTTTTATATCGATATTTATTGCATTATGGGCTGTTATTACACGTGACGTCACAATACTTATGGCTATTCTATCTTATTTTACAAGGTTTACATGAAGAGGGAGAATGCCGACAGCTGGGATTCTGGGCTGGAAAAGGAGCAAATATTGGAGACTTATTCTGACAGCTCCAAAAGTCCCGAAACTCCACGAAAGTCATTTTGGGTATTAAAAAAAATATTCAGTGGAAGACATACCTGAGGGGGGCCACCCACCATCCACGAGGATGGGGGATGCGCCCTACCCCCTAGGCGCGCCCCCTGCCTCGTGGGCCACCTGGCATCCCTCCGGTGGCTATCTTCTGCTATATGAAGTCTTTACCCTGGAAAAAATAATAAGCAAGCTTACGGGATGAAACTCCTCCGCCACGAGGCGGAACCTTGGCAGAACCAATCTAGGGCTCTGGCGGAGCTGTTCTGCCGGGGAAACTTCCCTCCGGGAGGGGGAAATCATCATCATCGTCATCACCAACGATCCTCTCATCAGGAGGGGGTCAATATCCATCAAAATCTTCACCAGCACCATCTCCTCTCAAACCCTAGTCCATCTCTTGTATCCAATCTTTGTACCAAAACCTCAAATTGGTACCTGTGGGTTGCTAGTAGTGTTGATTACTCCTTGTAGTTGATGCTAGTTGGTTTATTTGGTGGAAGATCATATGTTCAGATCCTTAATGCATATTAATACTCCTCTGATCATGAACATGAATATGCTTTGTGAGTAGTTACTTTGTTCCTGAGGACATGGGTGAAGTCTCGCTATTAGAAGTCATGTGAATTTGGTATTCGTTCGATATTTTGATGAGATGTATGTTGTCTGTCCTCTAGTGGTGTTATATGAATGTCGAGTACATGAAACTTCACCATTGTTTGGGCCTAGAGGAAGGCATTGGGAAGTAATAAGTAGATGATGGGTTGCTAGAGTGACAGAAGCTTAAACCCTAGTTTATGTGTTGCTTCGTAAGAGGCTGATTTGGAACCATATGTTTCATGCTATGGTTAGGTTTACCTTAATTCTTATTTCGTAGTTGCGGATGCTTGCGAGAGGGGTTAATCATAAGTGGGATGCTTGTCCAAGAAAGGGCAGTACCCAAGCACCGATCCACCCACATACCAAATTATCAAAGTAACGAACGCGAATCATATGAGCGTGATGAAAACTAGCTTGATGATAATTCCCATGTGTCCTCGGGAGCGCTTTTATCATTATAAGAACTTGTCCAGGCTTGTCCTTTGCTACAAAAAGGATTGGGCCACCTTGCTGCACCTTATTTACTCTCATTGCTTGTTACACGTTACAAATTATCTTATCACAAAACAATCTGTTACCTACAATTTCAGTGCTTGCAGAGAATACCTTACTGAAAACCACTTTTCATTTACTTCTGCTCCTCGTTGGGTTCAACACTTGTACTTATCGAAAGGACTACGATAGATCCCCTACACTTGTGGGTCATCAGCATGCCCCTACCTCGTGGGCACCTCGTGTGCCCTCCGGACTCTGTTTTCTTGCACGATACTTCTTTTGGTCGGTAAAAATTCATTATATAATCTCCCGAAGGTTTTCACCACCGTACGGCGACAAAATCCTCTGCTTTTGTTTCGAGCTGTTTTTCTAACAGATCTAGATCACCATGACGTCTTCAAGCGCCACCAAGGACAAGTTTTTCGAGAAGATAATCAACCACTACATCGTGGAGGTGCTGCAACATCCTCATACCATTGAGATGCGCGACGGGGTGCTGCACATCCGCGATGTTGAGGGACCAAGGAGGACTGGAAGCGTGGAGGCAAGACTCGAAGCAATGGAGCAACAAGTTTTCAAGTGCCAAGGGATGGTGGAACACGGACTCAACGCCAACCACATGATGATTGCGGAGTTCACCAACAACCATAAGCTGGATGCCAAGAACATTTGGGAGACCATCTTCAAGCTTCATGAGAAGATCGAGCACCTCCAAGCCCAGATCTATGACCTGCAAAACCAAAACTGTGAGTATGAATATAGATTCAAGAGGATGAGTTTGGCTGCAGATTTGAGGATCCCGGCGACTCGATCATCCTTCTATGATGGCGAGCCTATGCCTTGGAAGATGGACGACAAGCCTACATCATCAACAACTCCATCATCACCACCTCCGAAGAAAGAGACATAAACACATGGGTATGGGCACTCCCCTTGGCAACTCCCAAGCTTGGGCGTGGTGCCCCGGTATCGTATCACCATCACACTTCTATCTTTACCAGTTTTCTTAGTTCGATCCTTTTGGTTATATCTTGATCTAGTAGAATAAAGTTTTAGTATGATCTAGCCTTGAGTTTTTGTGTTGATCCCTATCTATGTAATCGAGTCCGTGAGCTATATATAATAAAGATTTGTTTTGAGTTGAGGGCTTTGCTATCTTGCTATGATCTTGAGGGGATAAAAGAAAGAATAAAAAGAAATAAAAAGATCATATTGATCTTATGGATAGTAATGACTTCACATATAAATAGTATGATGAATAAAAGTTGTTGAGAGTTGACAAACATAGTTTGGTCATCGTTGCAATTAATAGAAAGGAATAAAGAAAGAGAGGTTTTCACATATAAATATACTATCTTGGACATATTTTATGATTGTGAGCACTCACTAAAATATGACATGCTAAAAAGTTGATGTTCGACAAGGAAGACAAGAAATGGATTATGTTTTCTTATAACCGAAATAAAGTATATTGTCATAGATCATCCAACATGTTGAGCTTGCCTTTCCCCCTCATGCTAGCCAAATTCTTTGCACCAAGTAGAGATACTACTTGTGCTCCCAAACATCCTTAAACCCAGTTTTGCCATGAGAGTCCACCATACCTACCTTTGGATTGAGTAAGATCCTTCAAGTAAGTTGTCATTGTTGCAAGCAATAAAAATTGCTCTCTAAATATGTATGATCTATTAGTGTGGAGAAAATAAGCTTTATACGAGCTTCTGATATGGAAGAAATAGAAGAGACGGACTGCATAATAAAGGTCCCTATCGCAAGTGGCAATATGAAGTGGCGTTCGTTTGCATTAAGATTTTGTGCATCCAACCATAAAAACACATGACAACCTCTGCTTTCCTCTGCGGACGGCCTATCTTTTATTATTGTCTTCTACCTTATACAAGAGTCATGGCGATCTTCACCTTTCCTTTTTACACTTTATCCTTTGGCAAGCACTGTGTGTTGGAAAGATCATGATATATATATATATATATATATATATATATATATATACCCAATTGCATGTAGGTTTTCATAAAGCATTATTGTTAACATTACCCTTGAGGTAAAAAGTTGGGAGGCAAAACTATAAGACCCTATCTTTCTCTGTGTCCGATTAAAACTTCATACCCATAAGTATTGCATGAGTGTTAGGAATTGTGAAAGACTAAATTATAGTTGAGTATGTGGACTTGCTGAAAAGCTCTTTCCGATGTTATGATAAATTGCAATTACCTCAATGACTGAGATTATAGTTTGCTAGTTTTCAACGACATTTCAGATTCATACTTGACATTGTGAATAGATTGTTACTTTAAACATAAGAAATCATATGGCAAATTTATATATGTTGCTGTTCTAAGAATGATCATGATGCCCTCATGTCCGTATTTTATTTTATCGACACCTCTATCTCTAAACATGTGGACATATTTTTCGATATCGGCTTCCGCTTGAGGACAAGCAAGGTCTAAGCTTGGGGGAGTTGATACGTCCATTTTGCATCATGCTTTTATATCGATATTTATTGCATTATGGGCTATTACTACACATTATGTCACAATACTTATGCCTTTTCTCTCTTATTCTACAAGGTTTACATGAAGAGGGAGAATGCCGACAGCTGGATTCTTGGCTGGAAAAGGAGCAAAATATTAGAGACCTATTCTGCACAACTCCAAAAGTTCTGAAACTCCAAGAAAGTTAGTTTTGGAATTTATAAAAAAATATTGGGCAAAGAAAGCACCAGAGGGTGGCCACCCTGTGTCCACAAGGGTGGGGGGTGCACCCTACCCCCCTGGGCGTGCCCCCCTGCCTCGTGGGCCACCTGGAAGCCCCCCGATACCCACCTTCTAGTAAGGTGTCTTTTGCCCTGGCAAAAAATTCATAAGAAAGCTTTCGGGACGAAGCACCGCCGTCTCGAGGCGGAACCTTGGCGGAACCAATCTAGGGCTCCGGCGGAGCTGTTCTGCCGGGGAAACATCCCTCTGGGAGGGGGAAATCCTCACCATTGCCATCACCGTCGTCATCACCATCGATCCTCTCATCGGGAGGGGGTCAATCTCCATCAACATATTCATCAGCACCATCTCCTCTCAAACCCTAGTTCATCTCTTGTATCCGATCTTTGTCTCAAAACCTCAGATTGGTACCTGTGGGATGCTAGTAGTGTTGATTACTCCTTGTAGTTGATGCTAGTTGGTTTATTCGGTGGAAGATCATATGTTCAGATCCTTTATGCATATTAATACCCCTCTGATTATGAACATGGATATGATTTGTGAGTAGTTACGTTTGTTCCTGAGGACATGCTCTACTAGGAAAAGGGCTATAGATAGGATTGATACTAATGGCGCACCATCTAAGTAGTGCGCCGCTACTAATGGCGCACCAGTTGGTGATGCGCCATTAGTGTGTAAGACACTAATGGCGCACCAGAAACAGGGTGCGCCGCAAGTATTAAATTTTTTTTTTCATTTTTCCATACATACTAATGGCGCATCAGGCAGACAGTGCGCCATTACTAGTTCTAACTAGTAATGGCGCACCAGGCAGACAGTGCACCATTACTGTATTTTTTTATTCTTTTTTTACAAAACTACTAATGGCACTTGATCTCGATACCCCTCCCTCTCGATAGCTATCCCCCTCGCCAGATCCCCCTCGCCGCTGAGCGCCCCCCGCACCCTTCCCCCGCTCCACCGCCGCCGCCGACCCCCCGCACCCTCCCCCGCTCCACCGCCGCCGACGACCCACCGCACCCACCCCCGCTTCACCGCCGCCGCCGACACCCCGCACCCTCCCCCGGCCCGCTCCACCGGCCGCCGCCGCCGACCCCCAGCCCGCACCGTCCCCCACTCCACCATCGCCAATGACCCACCGCACCCTCCACTCCACCTTTTTCATATTCATAAATATTTTCAAATAACAAATTTGAACATATTTTTTAAAAAATTATTACTGTTTTTATAAAAAAAAATTACTGTTATGATTTAAACAAGTTTGAACATATTTAAACACAAATAAATATCAAACAACATTTTATACAATCGAGAAATGATCCGGTCCCCCACTCCACCGTCGCCGATGACCCACCGCACCCTCCCCCGCTCCACTGGCTGCTGCCGCGCGCCAACCCCCGGCCCGCACCCTCCCCCACTTCACCGCCACCGACGATCAACCGCACCCTCCCCCGCTCCACCGGCCGCTGCCGCCAACCCCCGGCCCGCACCCTCCCCCACTCCACCGTCGCCGATGACCCACCGCACCCTCCACTCCACCTTTTTCATATTCATAAATATTTTCAAATAACAAATTTGAACATATTTTTAAAAAAATATTACTGTTTTTATATAAAAAACATTCTAATGGCGCACCGCCGCTGGGTGCGCCATTAGTAAGCTTCCCCCCACTCAACCTATTCCCCTCCCTCCCTTCATCCCCAACCGTACGCCGCCGCCGCGCCTGCACGCCCCATCCGTCCCCTCCATCCCCTGCCGCCGCCGCCCCGACCCCCACCGGAATCCACCCCCGCCGCCCCCGCGCCCCCGCGCCCCCCACCACTGCAGCTCCCCCGCGCCGCCGCCCCCGCGCCCCCACGCCCCCCACCACTGCAGCTCCCCCGTGCCGCCGCCCCCACGCCTCCGCGCCCCGAGCCGGAGGAGGAGGACAAGGAGGAGGATGACGAGGAGGAGGAGACGACGACCGCCTCTACCTCAGTTCAGCTCTGCTGCGGCGTGGTCTTGTGCCGGCCCCGAGCCCTAGGGATCCGGCACGACCGCGGCTTCCTCCGGGTCCAAGGCGGCCGGCCGGCGCCGTGTACGCCCTCGACTGCAGGTGAGCCCCTCCCCTCCACTTCCTTCTTCTTCTTCTTCCTCTTGCCCTCAACCTCTGCTCTGAGTCTCGACCGCTGTGCAGGGCCCGTCCATCTCCGGCGAGCCCACCACACCGTTTGACAGGAAGCACCACCGTCGTCACCGAGCCACTCCACCGGCAGCCACCATCCTCGCGCGCTTCCTCCTCGAGCAGGCCTCCCCGCAAGCGTCACCGAGCACCAAGTCGCGGGTCTGCCCCTCCACACGCCCCTGAAGCAGCAAACCCTCGGCTTGCTTCAGTTTGTAGAAGTGGTACAGGCCTGTAGATTATAGCTTGCTTCAGTTTGTCATCATAAGTTGGTTAATTCGATATGCAGTTAACTTGATCATTTGATATCATTTTTACAAGTGCATTTGTCTGAATCATGGAAATTGATTCGTGTAGGGGCCTGCTTGGCTGCTGCTAGATCTTTGTAATGTTGTGCTGTGCATTTGTCTGAATCTTGTTATCTCATTTGATCCAAGAGGATCGGGGAAATGATGCTTTGTGACCGTTAACTTGTTTTCCTCTGCACAAAATGATTAGAAGACTAGTTCTTTTATTTTGTACTGTATTTAACTTTGCCCTGGATAATGAGAAGGGGGCCCTGCTTATCCTTTGTCTTGCTGGATGGATACGCTTTCTGTTAGTGCACGTTGTTTTACTATGGCAATTTGGGGGGAGGAAATGATTTGGAGCAGTGGCCAGGCTTGGATGGCCACCACCACTGTACGCTTATTTGGCAATTAGCGGGAGATCTTGGTACAACAGCACTCCACCATCGTACTTTCGACGAGCATCTACATCTCATTAGTTGGGCGCACCGTCGTACCTTTTTTAAATGCTTTGATCTAATAACAACTAAAAAACCATGAGCCAGTCACGTTTGAAGGTTCTTTGGTTACTAGCAACTAGCATTGCTAGATGAGTTCTTCTGCTATCTTGTGATAATTGTAGTAGATTATAGCTTGCTTTAGTTTGTCATCATAAGTTGGTTAATTCGATATGCAGTTAACTTGATCATAGTTAGTTTTGTGTCAGATACTACAACCTGAGGGTTTTCTTAGCTAAATTAGGCTATATTCATTTTGGGTCAGCTCCTTGCTGTCCATGTTAACTTATTTTCATGGTACCCATAGATTTGACTTTCAGTGTTGGTGATTCTGTAGTTGCTGTAGACTACTATAGTGATGAGTGTCTAGCTTTTGTAATCTACACTTCTTGCATAAGGATTTGCATGTGCCTTTGTACCATGAGTAATTTTGGGACTTGGGAATTGGTTCTTTCTTACTACAGTCTTGCTGCTATAGTATGGCTCTGTTCTTGGTGGAGGTTTCATTACTTGTTTTGTGTGGCTTAGGTTATATTTCAGTGGAATTTGTGTGATATGTTTGGCTGGACTATGCTCTTTTCACATTTATAGTGTTGTCACTTTACAGCTTGCATGCTTGCCATACCAGACCATCAGTGTTCCGCTGTTATGATAAACTGTTCAATTCTTTGTATGGTTCTGTCTTTTTTCTATGATGGCAAGGGACACTGGTTGCTTATGCACTGAGTTGGGTTTTATGCGTCAAACAATCCATTTTGACAAGGCTCATTGATGGGTACTTTTTTTATTGGGTGCATTTATTTATATTATATCATATTGCTTCTATACCTGATCCACCATTGCTTGTACTAGTTTGTCAAGAATACATGTCTGTATAGCACAGAGAGCACCACAAGTTAAACACCTCAATCTATTAGTATTTGTCTGCATTTTCTCACATTCTTCTTGTATCTGATCCAGTATTGCTGGTAGTGGTTTGTCCAAAATGTTGAATGATACTGCCTGGAGATGCATATATTGTTTCACCTCTTCAGAGGCCAACGTATTTTCCATGTTGTGATGGAGGCTTTTTTTTAACACTAGGCTTTTCCACCTGTTGTTTGTCTTGTAAATATTGGACAGAGATTTAAGCAAGTAGCACATTGCCTTGTCCACCTGGGATAATGATTTTGCAGGTACCCCGAGAGGCCCTTGAGTTTGCCGGAATGTCGATTAACTTCCGTTCCGGCAAATTCGGGTACTCCATATGTCCTATTTTCAGCAAAGGTAATGCTGAAATTTTCCGTGAATTTTAGCATGACTTTGCTAAAAATAGGACATATATATGGGGTACTTGCGACTAATGCCTGTTATCATGCATGTTTTATGATCTGTTGTAAGGGTACTAATTGGTCTCTTCTGCTGCTTATCAGAGATGGCGGGAAGCAGCCACCGCCGCTCTGCGACACTGCAGTACGAGTTGGATGCTTCCGAGTTCTTCACTATCATACTTGAGACTTCAGTATCATCCATGACGCAGGTATATAAAACGAGAGATCTCCCCTTCACCCATCTCATTATGATATCTGTTGTTTGCTACATCACTCATTGTCCCAAACTGCAGAGGCTGCCTGACAGTTTTATGAACATGCTGATGGGTGAAGATCCGCCAAATAATGTGAAGCTGCGACAGGTCGGCAGCGGGTTTCGCAGGCAGTGGGATGTGGAGTTGGTGATCAAGAAGGGCCACATGTACTTGTCTCGTGGGTGGGAGAAGTTCTACCATGCCTACGACCTGCGTCTGGGGTACTTCCTTCTCTTCAGGTACGACGACGACGCCACCATGCTCATCGTGAAGGTGTTCAACACGACTATGTGTCACATGCGCTACGCTGCCGATGATGATGCCGGTACGTTCTGCCTCTTCTTATTCCTCTACATTTGGCTTTGTCTCACATCGATTGTTAACGGTCATTGTTGCATTTTGGACAGGTAATGGGAGCAGCAGCAGCGACACTAGCTACAGCCAAAGCAGCAGCGACTATGGCTGTAGCGAAAGCAGCAGCGATTCTGGCTGTAGCGAAAGCAGCAGCGATTCTGGCAGCAGCATAGACAACAAGAAGGATGATCCGGACTGGAGTGCGGGATAAGAGGAGCAGAGTGAGGATGAGGAGCTACAGGATGATGATGGGCATCAGGCTGAGGATGACCTAGTGCTGGTGGTGGCTGACCAAGGGCAAGAGATGGTGGTGGCTAACCATGGGCAAGAGACGGAGGTGGCTGAGGATGACCTAGCGATGGTCGTGTCTGAAGGTGGCCTCGCGATGGTGGTGGTGCCGACAATGACCACGCACCGGTGGTGGCGCCGGCGATCCCACAGCTGGGCGACATGACCACGCCAATTGTGGTAGAAGACTACATCCCACTGCCTCCACTACCTCCACCGCCTCGCCGCTCTAGGCGCATCAGGGAGAGGAAGGAGAAGGAGAAGGAGAAGAACAATGCATGAGAACTGAACTTTGTCAGGTATGTCAGATCTCCTATAGGTTAGTTATCCAAAATGATATATATATATATATACTTAGTTACCTATGTTATCTCTAATATGCTTAGTTTCCTATAGGTTAGCTTCATTTTTACCTAAGTTGGCTCTAATATGCTAACTTAGAGCTTATATGCTTAGTTTCCTATATGTTAGCTCCAAAATAACTTATGTTAGCACAAAATGATCAAGTTTACATAATAAGATTATAGTCTTTTTCTTATTCTTATTCTTTTCCAAAATGACATAGGTTAGCTTCATTTTACCTAAGTTGGCTCTAATATACTAACTTAGAGCTTATATGCTTAGTTTCCTATAGGTTAGCTCCAAAATAACTTATGTTAGCACAAAATGATCAAGTTTACATAATAAGCTTATAGTCTTCTTCTTATTCTTCTTCTTTTCCAAAATTCTTCTTATTCTTCTTCTAGTGTTCTTCTTCTTCTAGTATTCTTCTAGTCTTCTTCTATTTCTTCTTCTAAATTCTTGTTTATCATTTTGCAGATTTGATTTAATTCACGGAAGCTTGCATGGATGGAGTGCTTCTTTTCCATTTGTGTTTTTATTTTGTATCAATGTGAAACTTTTGTGAATAGATGGATAACGGTGTTGGATGAACAATGTGAAACTTTTGTAATATGTAACGATGGAACTATGTGTTGGCTATGTATGTATATATGATGGAACTTGTGTGTTGGCTATGTATCTATATATGATGGAACTTGTGTGTTGGCTATGATTGTTATATGGATGCTTGTTGTATATATATATGTGTTGGATATCTCATAGGTGAAATAGTGACCTGAGATTAAGAAAAAAAAATTGTTACTAATGGCGCACTACCATGTGATGCGCCATTAGTATAGAATACACTAGTGGCGCACTGTGGGAAAAACTAATGGCGCACTTCTTGGTGCGCCATTAGTATACCAGATACTAATGGCGCACCAGTGGTGCGCCATTAGTATAAAATACTAGTGGCGTGCTACTAATGGCGCACTGGCAATGCGCCATTAGTAGGCAAAACCAGTGCGCCATTAGTAGGACTTTTCCTAGTAGTGATGGGAGAAGTCTTGTTATAAGTAGTCATGTGAATTTGGTATTCGTTCGATATTTTGATGAGATGTATGTTGTCTTTCCTCTAGTGGTGTTATGTGAATGTCGAGTACATGAAACTTCACCATTGTTTGGGCCTAGAGGAAGGCATTGGGAAGTAATAAGTAGATGATGGGTTGCTAGAGTGACAGAAGCTTAAACCCTAGTTTATGCGTTGCTTCGTAAGAGGCTGATTTGGATCCATATGTTTCATGCTATGGTTAGGTTTACCTTAATTATTTTTTCGTAGTTGCGGATGCTTGCGAGAGGGGTTAATCATAAGTGGGATGCTTGTCCAAGGAAGGGCAGTACCCAAGCACCTGTCCACCCACATATCAAATTATCAAAGTAATGAACGTGAATCATATGAGCATGATAAAAACTAGCTTGACGATAATTCCCATGTGTCCTCGGGAGCGCTTTCCTTTATATAAGAGTTTGTCCAGGCTTTTTCTTTGTTACAAAAAGGATTGCGCCACCTTTCTGCATCTTGTTTACTTTTTTTACTTGTTACCCGTTACAAATTACCTTATCACAAAACTACCTGTTACCGATAATTTCAGTGCTTTCAGAGAATACCTTACTGAAAACCGCTTGTCATTTCCTTCTGCTCCTCATTGGGTTCGACACTCTTACTTATCGAAAGGAATGCAATAGATCCCCTATACTTTGTGGGTCATCAGTCTCCTAAGGTGTTAGTTGGGTAGGCATACATTGAGATTAGGATTTGTCACACCGTGTATCGGAGAGGTATCTCTGGGCCCTCTCAGTAATGCTCATCACTGTATGCCTTGCAAGCAATGTGACTAATGAGTTGTTTGCGGGATGAAGCATTACAGAACGAGTAAAGAGACTTTCTGGTAACGAGATTGAACTAGGTATGATGATACCGACGATCGAATCTTGGGCAAGTAACATACCAAAGACAAAGGGAATAACGTATGTTGTTGTGTGGTTTGACTGATAAAGATCTTCGTAGAATATGTAGGAGCCAATATGAGCATCAAGGTTCCGCTATTGGTTATTGACCGGAGATATGTCTCGGTCATGTCTACATAGTTCTCGAACCCGTACGGTCCGCACGCTTAACATTCGATGACGATTTGTATTATGAGTTATGTGATTTGATGACCAAAGTTTGTTTAGAGTCCCAGATGAGATCACGGACATGACGAGGAGTCTCGAAATGGTCAAGACATAAAGAATGATATATTGGACGATGTTATTCGGACACCACAAGAATTCCGAGAAGTACCGGTAAAAAAGGAGTGCCAAAGGTCATCTTTTACAAATTTGTTAATTTTAGGGGAGTGTGACCTGTTAGTACCCCTGCTGTTTGGGCTGTTAAGATCCCTCCTAGGATTTAGATTTTTCTTTGGATCCTTGCTAATAATAAGCTTCTTACTAGAGATAACTTGGGTAAAAGACAGGTTGTTCCTGATTCAACCTGTGTCTTTTGCTCTGAGCTCGAGTCTTGCTATCACTTATTTTTTTGGTTGTGTCATTGCTGTGGAATTCTGGAAAGCTGTATCCAGGCTAACTGGATATGAAGGGGACACTAGCATGATGTCCTTTTCTTCCTGTTGGTCTTTAGGAGACAGATTTGCTACGATTAATATCGTTCATGCAGCTGGTCTGTGGGCTATTTGGAAGACCCAAAATGACATGATTTTCAATTTTATCTCTTGGCCTGGGATGCAGGCTGTATGGCGAAAAGCTGCGCTGAATCTATATCTTCGTGGAGTTGTCTAGCCTCAGGCCATGTCAAGGACAGGGTGGAGCGGTGTTTGAAAGAACTGGAGCTATTGACAAGAAGCCCCCTTCTTCTAATGTGGCCAGATCCTGGCTAAAGTGGGAAGGCGCTTTCTGAAGTTCATTCAGAAGATGGATCGAACCACCATAAAAGTCCTTATCAGGTGATGTCTTTTAGGATGCTATCTTTCGCCATGCGTGGGTGCTGGAAAATGTAACTATTAGGCTGTGAGAGTCGTCTTAAAAACATGTTAGTTATTGGCGTGTGTGGTACTTGGTCAGAATTAGTGGGTGTGTGAGTTTTTTTTCTCTTTTACGCCTTTTGGTGCTTTTGGCTGAAGCAGTAAGCTGCTGACTTTAGCGTTCTACTTTGTATGAACAACTATGTGCTTTGTTCTGAGTAATGGAGCGGGGGCTGTGTGCCCTTTTCCTCTAAAAAAATAAGACATTGAGTATTTGAACCCGAGCTCAAATGAAGGGAACAGTAACAACCGAAGAAATAGTAAAAATAATCAAAAAATCTGTTTTTTTGTGATAAACATTAATGAAAGTTTTAACTAACTGCAAAACTTTGTGATGAAATGCCATTCATGTAGGTCTGGGCAAAAAAAATGATGCTCCGAAAAGACTATTAATTATTGGAAGCATTTTAGAGCATCAGTTTTGTTCTTTTTGTCCGGATCTCCACCAATGCTATTTCATCACGAAAATTTACAGGAAGTTAAAACTTTTATCAATGTTTATCACAAAAAAATGCTGAAATTTTTGATTTTTTACTATTTTTTTGGATTCTACTATTCATCAGGGAGCATGTGAGCTTGGGATCAAAGAGCGCTTTCGGAGAAAATACAGTGAGAGATTTGCAAGCGACATGTGTTGGAGAATCTTAAATGAACATAATAGATCCTTTGCAAGATTTAAAGTAGGACAAGATTTTGAATTTTGAAACACAAAAGGGTGGACATTAGTTAGGAGACTACACAACACTAGTAGAAAACAAGGCTTTGTTTCAGGCCGGGCCAGCCCATTAGTCCCGATTCAGTCACGAACCGGGACCCATGGGGGCATAGGTCCCGGTTCGTGAGGCCAGGGGGCCGGACGGGCCTCATGAGGCATTGGTCCCGGTTCATCTGGCCCCTTTGTCCCAGTTCCAACCACGAACCGGGACCAATAAGATGCCTATATATACCCCCTCGCCCGCGAGCAGAGCACTCCACTGCTCTGTTTTTCTGGCCGGCCGTTTCAGAGCTTTGTGGTGCTCTAGCTCACCTCCTATGCACGTGAGGTGTTTGATGAAATGCCCGAGCCACACTTAAGCTTTCTCCTCTAGAAGCTTCTTGTCCAAGCTCCATTTTCCTCGAGATTTGTCTAGGTTTGGTGGTCCGTCCTGTCCCGTCCCCGTCCTCACCACCGTTGATCACCCGCGCCGATCTCGTCTCCTGCACCACCGTGGTGAACCTCTTGATCTTATCTTCTTTCTAAAAGAAAAAGGTTCTTACTTGTATGATTTAGATAGATACTTGTGTAGTTTTCTTACTTATTATTGTTTGTTATTATATAGTACGATGGTTTTGGTATCCACCTCCGTTGGCCCTCATCCTGTCTATGATTCAGATGTGGTATATATATTCTTTTATAACTATTAGTTTCATTTAGTGTTTATGACAATTATGCCAAGCAACGTGACATAGATTTTTTTATCTAGGAGGTATGCGAACCAAAAATTCCAACCGACCCTATTGTCGAGAGGTTAAATTTAGTTGAAGAAGAAAACAATTACTTGAAGGAAAAATTGAACAAAACTAAGGAGGAGAAGATGATATTGGAGTTGCATGTTGCGGATGTCGTCGATGATCACAAGATCAAGATGGATGCAATGCGCTTGAAGATTAGAAAGATTATAAAATATGCCATTCATACTGAGGCTTGGTATCATTATGCCATTGGATCAATTATTACCTTAGTTGTGTTTATGATCGCATTTCTTGTCGCACTGAAATGTTTTACATAGTTTCAACGTATGGTTTAATTAGATGCTCTGGAGAGCTATATGTTGTTCAATGAGAACTATGTATGTACTTTGGTTTTAATGTGATGATGAACTTCTATTAATTTGGTCACTTATATATTCATGATGTACGAAGATGAACCGACAATGGATGTATGGTAACAGACACACTTCCGAGTACATTAAGGGCGTGAATAATTTTCTCGCAGTGGCTGAGGCAAACGAGCAGAATGGTTTTATGTGTTGTCCATGCCCTATATGTGGGAATACGAGGTCTTACTCTGACTCGAAAAACCTTCACACCCACCTTCTTTATATGGATTTCGTGCCACACTATAATGTTTGGACGAAGCACGGAGAAAGAGGGGTTATGATGGAAGACAGCAAAGAAGAAGATGATGACAACTATGTGCCCCCTTAATACGGTGATGCTGCAATGAGGGAAGCTGAAGATGCTGCAACGGGGGAAGTTGAAGATCAAGAGGAACCATATGATGTGCCCGATGATGATCTTCTTCGGGTCATTGCTGATGCAAAGAGACAGTGCGAAAGTGAAAAGGAGAAGTTGAAGTTCGATCGCATGTTAGAGGATCACAACAAAGGGTTGTACCCCAATTGCAAAGATGGCAACACAAAGCTCAGTATCGTTATGGAATTGCTGTAGTGGAAGGCAGAGAATGACGTGACTGACAAAGGATTTGAGAAGCTACTGAAAATATTAAAGAAGAAGCTTCCAAAGGATAACAAATTTCCCGACAGTGCGTATGCAGCAAAGAAGGTCGTATGCCCTCTAAGATTGGAGGTGCAGAAGATACATGCATGCCCTAATGACTACATCATCTACCGCGGTGCGTACAAGTATTTGAACGCATGCCCGGTATGCGGTGCATTACGGTATAAGATCAGACGAGATGACCCTGGTGATGTTGACGGCGAGCGCCCCAGGATGAGGGTTCCTGCCAAGGTTATGTGGTATTCTGGGCCATGTATTTCTACACAATATGTTCCCTTTTGAGAGGTTCATAGGAGTCCTTAAGAAATATGTATGTAACCACGCTAGGACAGAAGGAAGCATCTCCATGGGCCATCAAACAGAGGATGTCATTGGGTTTTGTGTTGACTTCATTCTTGACATTAAGAAGATTGGTCTCCCTCAATCGCGGTATGAGGGGAGACAGAGTGGAAAAGACAATCTAGGAGGGGACTCAATAATATGTAGGGACGGGCATTCTAGGTCTCAAGCACACTACACAGTTCTACAGAATTCTACCTTGGTGACCCTGTATGTTGATGAACACAAGAACATTCTGCGCTCCAAACACCCGGACCAGTGTGACGATTGGATTACTTGTGAACACATGAGGACTTTCGGCAGTTGGTTGCAAACACGTCTCAGGGGTGACAACACTGTTTCTGATGAGCTTTAGTCGTTGGCCAGGGAACCATCTTTGACTGTAATGACTTACAAAGGGTACTAGATAAATGCGAATACATTTTACACGATCGCCCAAGATCAAAAGAGCACCAACCAAAATAGTGGTGTCCGCTTTGATGCAACAAGCAAGAGGGGAAAGGACACATATTATGGTTACATAGTGGACATATGGGCACTTGACTATGGACATGATTTTAAGGTTCCTTTGTTTAAGGGCAAATGGTTCAATCTGTCAGGAGGCGTGGTACAGGTAGACCCACAGTACGGAATGACAATAGTAGATCTAAACAATCTTGGGTACACAGACGAACCATTTGTCCTATCCAATGATGTGGTGCAGGTTTTCTATGTGAAGGACATGTCTACCAAACCGAGGAAAAGAAAAGATATGGAAGCGAATACATCATACGATGAGCCAAAGTGCCACATAGTTCTATCAGGAAAAAGAGACATCATGGGATTGGAGGGCAAAACAGACATGTCTGAAGATTATGGAAACTTTTATGAAATTCCTCCCTTCAAAGTCAAGGCTGACCCAAGCACCCTGTTAAACGATGAAGATTATCCATGGTTACGGCGCAATAAGCAAAGGACACAAGCGAAGAAAAAGTGAAGACTTTCTGTCCACAACTATTATGATGATGCCTTTGTTCTAGAATATCACTGCAGTTACATGTGAAGAAATGAAATGCCTTTTTTAACAGATGAGTTTCCATCCGAAACACTGATACTTCGAAAGAGATTGTCTGTTTTGTACCACGCTGAAGGAAAATTTCACCCTACTGCCAGAGGAGGATCTTGATAAGCCAGTTATAGAGCCATTGGTCAAGGCTCATGCTCTTAACAAGATGGAAGATCTATTCAGGAGGTGGAAGAATGAGTTGAAATAAATGTATGTCGACAAAGAGAAGACTCCAGAATTCATAGGCCGATTTGAGAAGATAAAAGATCACTGGCCTGCATTTGTGGCCCACAAGACACCGGAGAAGAGTAAGAAGATGTCGGCGACTAACAAGAAAAATGCTGCAAAGAAGGAGCATCACCATCGCACGGGGTCAGGTGGCTAGCTCAAAGTTCGGCCGTTGTGGGACAAGGATGAGAATGACCTGATTGCTAAAGGGGTCGAACCAGAGACATTGAACTGGCCAAACCGTTCAAGGACTTGGTTCTTCAGGGTTGGGGGAACCTTGGACCCTAAAATAGGGAAGTGCATTTGGATGGACGAGCAACTTGAAATACCCGCATAGAAGCTTCAGAAGTATATCGCCGCAGTGCAGCAAGGGACATTCGTTCTCGACAGAGAGAACGAAGAGCTCACAAAGGCCCTCGGGAATCCTAAGCACCCTGGACGAACATGAGGCATGCCAGGCTCCGTTGCGTGGAAGGTTGGGTTTCCCGCGCAGGCGTTTACAAAACCCAAGAGAGGAGGAGGAAAGTGGAGCTAAGCGAACTGCAGAAGCTGAATGCAAGGGTACGAAAGCTAGAGGAACAAGTTGAGAGCCAGCGACCTGCCCAAGCTACCCCAGAAGCTACCCCACCATCTCAGCGGAGAAGCAGCGTGGCTTCCACCAAGCTCGTTCAGCAGCCTGACTTCAGGGCTCCTAGCTACCCTGCGGATGCTATCACGGAGGCTCTCAGTGCCAGCTTATGATGCAATGGCAGAACCTCAAAGTCAAGGCAGCTGTCGGCTCTGTTGCACCTCCTGAACCCGATGCCACTTTTCGCTGCCTTCTGGTTCCACAAGGCTATGCTGTTGTGATGGTGGATGAAATAATGGAGGGATTTGAGGAGCTCCAGCTTAACCACCCTACAGGTGAAGGGGAGACTTAGTTGGGTCTTGCTCCGAAGACTCCATGTCTATGGCAGAAGGAGCACATCAAGCTTCTGAACTTGACGCTCCGCCTCCTCCTTGATACGTCTCCGTCATATCTATAATTTTTGATTGTTCCATGCCAATATTATTCAAATTTCATATACTTTTGCCAACCTTTTATACTATTTTTGGGACTAACATATTGATCCAGTGCCCAGTGCCAGTTCCTATTTGTTGCATGTTTTATGTTCCGCAGAAACCCCATATCAAACGGAGTCCAAACGGGATAAAAACGAACGGATAATATTTTTGGAATATTTATGATTTTTGGGAAGAAAAATCAACACGAGATGGTGCCCGAGGGGGCCACGAGGCAGGGGGCACGCCCCAGGGGGGCATGCACGCCCCTAACCCTTGTGGGCACCCCGTAAGGCGCTTGACACTCTTCTTTTGCCGCAAGAATGCTAATTTTCGAAGAAAAATCTGGGCGAAGGTTTCAATCCAATCGGAGTTACGGATCTTCGGATATATAAGAAACGGTGAAAGGGCAGAATCTGAGAACGCAGAAACAGAGAGAGACAGAGAGACAGATCCAATCTCGGAGGGGATCTCGCCCCTCCCATGTCATGGGAGCCAAGGACCAGAGGGTAAACCTTTCTCCCATCTAGGGAGAAGGTCAAGGAAGAAGAAGAAGAAGGGGGGCTCTCTCCCCCTTGCTTTCGGTGGCGCCGGAACACTGCCGGGGGCCATCATCATCATCGCGATCTACACCAACAACTTCACCGCCCTCATCACCAACTCTCCCCCCTCTATGCAGCGGTGTAACCTCTCTTTTACCTGCTGTAATGTCTACTTAAACATGGTGCTCAACGCTATATATTATTTCCTAATGATGTATGGCTATCCTATGATGTTTGAGTAGATCCGTTTTGTCCTATGGGTTAATTGATGATCGTGATTGGTTTGAGTTGCATGTTTTATTATTGGTGCTGTCCTATGGTGCTCTCCGTGTTGCGCAAGCATGAGGGATTCCCGCTGTAGGGTGTTGCAATATGTTCATGATTCGATTATAGTGGGTTGCTTGAGTGACAGAAGCATAAACCCGAGTAAGGGGGTTGTGGCGTATGGGATAAAGGGGACTTGATGCTTTAATGCTATGGTTAGGTTTTACCTTAATGATCTTTAGTAGTTGCGGATGCTTGCTAGAGTTCCAATCATAAGTGCATATGATCCAAGAAGAGAAACTATGTTAGCTTATGCCTCTCCCTCAAATAAAATTGCAATAGTGATTACCGGTCTAGTTATCGATTGCCTAGGGACAAATAACTTTCTCGTGACAAAAAGCTCTCTACTAAAACTAACTTAGTTGTGCCTTCATCTAAACAGCCCCTACTTTATATTTACGTGCTCTTTATTATCTTGCAAGCCTATCCAACAACTCCTACAAAGTACTTCTAGTTTCATACTTGTTCTAGGTAAAGCGAATGTCAAGCGTGCGTAGAGTTGTATCGGTGGTCGATAGAACTTGAGGGAATATTTGTTCTACCTTTAGCTCCTCGTGGGTTCGACACTCTTACTTATCGAAAGAGGCTACAATTGATCCCCTACACTTGTGGGTTATCAAGACCTTTTTATGGCGCCGTTGCCGGGGAGTCATAGCGTGGGTGAATATTCTCGTGGATGCTTGTTTGCTTTATCACTAAGTAATTGTTATTTGCTATTCTAAGTTGTTCTCTATCTTTAGTTATGGATATGGAACACGAAATACCAAAAAAATTAGGTGTACTTGCTACCCATGGAGATGGGGAACCTCCTAAAACCCTCGATGCTCGTTATGTGAAAGAAATTATGTACTACTTTGATAATCCTGAGAAAACCCCATTCAATTATGTTATGGGAGACACGTTGGATCTGTTGGAAATATGCCCTAAAGGCAATAATAAAATGGTTATTATTATATTTCCTTGTTCATGATAATTGTCTATTGTTCATGCTATAATTGTGTTATCCGGAAATCGTAATACATGTGTGAATACATAGACCACAACATGTCCCTAGTGAGCCTCTAGTTGACTTGCTCGTTTATCAATGGATGGTTACGGTTTCCTGACCATGGACATTGGATGTCATTGATAACGGGATCACATCATTGGGAGAATGATGTGATGGACAAGACCCAATCCTAAGCATAGCACAAGATCGTGTAGTTCGTTTGCTAGAGCTTTTCTAATGTCAAGTATCATTTCCTTAGACCATGAGATCATGTAACTCCCGGATACCGTAAGAGTGCTTTGGGTATACCAAACGTCGCAACATAACTGGGTGGCTATAAAAGTATACTACAGGTATCTCCGAAAGCATCTGTTGGGTTAACACAAATCGAGACTGGGATTTGTCACTCCGTATGACGGAGAGGTATCTCTGGGCCCACTCGAAAATGCATCATCATAATGAGCTGAATGTGACCAAGTGGTTGGTCGCAGGATCATGCATTACGGTACGAGTAAAGTGACTTGCCGGTAACGAGATTGAACGAGGTATTGGGATACCAATGATCGAATCTCGGGCAAGGAACGTACCGATTGACAAAGGGAATTGTATATGGGATTACTTGAATCCTCGACATCGTGGTTCATCCGATGAGATCATTGAGGAGCATGTGGGAGCCAACATGGGTATCCAGATCCCGCTGTTGGTTATTGACCGGAGAGTCGTCTTGGTCTTGTCTGCGTGTCTCCCGAGCCCGTAGGGTCTACACACTTAAGGTTCGGTGACGCTAGGGTTGTAGAGATATTAGTATGCGGTAACTGAAAGTTGTTCGGAGTCCCGGATGCGATCCCGGACGTCATGAGGAGTTCCGGAATGGTCCGGAGGTGAAGATTTGTATATAGGAAGTCCAGTTTCGGCCACCGGGAAAGTTTTGGGGTCACCGGTATTGTACCGGGACCACGGGAAGGGTCCCGGGGGTCCATCGGGTGGGGCCACCTATCCCAGAGGGCCCCATGGGCTGAAGTGGGAAGGGAACCAGCCCCTGGTGGGCTGGTGCGCTCCCCTTGGGCCTCCCCCTGCGCCTAGGGTTGGAAACCCTAGGGGTGGGGGCACCCCACTTGGCTTGGGGGGCAAGTCCACCCCTTGGCCGCCCCCCCCCCCCCCCCCCTTGAGATGGGATCTCTAGGGGGCCGGTGCCCCCCCCAGAACCCCTATATAAAGAGGGGGGAGGGAGGACTACGCACCCTAGCCCCTGGCGCCTCCCTCTTCCCCCCGTAACACCTCTCCCTCTCGCTGAGCTTGGCGAAGCCATGTTGAGGGAGTCCTGGATTAGGGGGTGTCCGGATGGCCGGACTATAGCCTTTGGCCGGACTCCTGGACTATGAAGATACAAGATTGAAGACTTCGTCCCGTGTCCAGATGGGACTTTCCTTGGCGTGGAAGGCAAGCTTGGCGATACGGATATGTAGATCTCCTACCATTGTAACCGACTCTGTGTAACCCTAACCCTCTTCGGTGCCTATATAAACCGGAGGGTTTTAGTCCATAGGACAGAACAACAATCATACCATAGGCCAGCTTCTAGGGTTTAGCCTCTCTGATCTCGTGGTAGATCTACTCTTGTACTACCCATATCATCAATATTAATCAAGCAGGAGTAGGATTTTACCTCCATCGAGAGGGCCCGAACCTGGGTAAAAACATCGTGTCCCTTGTCTCCTATTACCATCCGCCTAGACGCATAGTTTGGGACCCCCTACCCGAGATCCGCCGGTTTTGACACCGACATTGGTGCTTTCATTGAGAGTTCCTCTGTGTCGTCATCTTTAGGCCCGATGGCTCCTCCGATCATCAACAACGATGCGGTGCAGGGTGAGACTTTTCTCCCCGGACAGATCTTCATATTCGGCGGCTTCGCACTGTGGGCCAATTCGCTTGGCCATTTAGAGCAGATTGCAAGCTACGCCCCTGGACATCAGGTCAGATTTGGAAGTTTGAACTATACGGCTGACGTCCGTGGAGACTTGATCTTCGACGGGTTCGAGCCACAGCCAAGTGCCGCACTGTCATGATGGGCACGATCTAGCTCTACCGCCGGACAGTGCCCTGGAGGCCGCACAAGTGTCCGCTCCGACCCTTAGCTCGAAGCCGACTGCGCCGATCGAGGACGGGTGGCTGGACACCGCCTCGGGGGACTGCTATCTCTACGGCAATTGAGTCGAACACCAACCCTGTCCTTTGCGAAGCTCGTGACTCCAAGGTACCGGACTCCTCTCCGGACTCCAAACCTTCCGCGCCCCTGCCAATCGAATCCGATCGGGCGCCGATCATGGAGTTCACCGCCGCAGACATCTTTCAGCACTCGCCCTTTGGCGACATCCTGAATTTACTAAAGTCTCTCTCTCTATCAGGAGAGCCCTGGACGGATTATGGTCAGCAAGATTGGGATGCGGACGACGAAGAAATTCAAAGCCCACCCACCACCCACTTCTTAGCCACTGTCGAAAGTTTAAACGACGTGCTCGATTTCGACTCCGAAGACATCGACGGTATGGACGACGATGTAGGAGATAAGCATGAACCAGCACCTATAAGGCACTGGACAGCCACCTCATCTCACGATGTATACATGGTTGACACACCTAAAGGAAGCAACGACGAGGGACAATGGGACGCCACGAGGGATCATTCCCTCAAAAAGCAGTCAAAACGGCGACGTAAGCGCCGCTCAAAGTCCCGCCTCGACAAAGACAGCAGCCATACAGACCCATCCATAGAGCAGGGCGAACCGGTGGACGACGAACATGCTATCGAGCAACCATCCGAACAGGATGATCTGGATAAACAACCCGTCCCCGGCGAAGATAACAGTCCAGACGATCTCACACCGGACAAGTTACTGGAGCAGAAGAACCTCCACAAAAGGCTCATCGCCACTGCGTGTAGCCTGAAAAAGCAGAAGCAGAAGCTCAAAACAGCGAAAGATGCACTCAGAATCAGATGGAGCAAAGTACTCAACACCGCAGACAAATACGGCGATACTCGCCGAACAAAGAGCTACCCGAAGCGAAAACTACTGCCCGAATTTGATGGGGAGGCCGTAGAGCCCCCGCAATCAAAGAACAAGTAGACCACCCGGTCGGATAGACGACCCCATGGCAAACATAGAGCGGCAAACAGCGCCGCACACAAGCCCGCACGCGATCCGCACACGGATTCGCATCAAAAAGGTGGCCCAGTTAGATCTATCTACGGGCCAAGAAAGCAAGCTCTAGTAACCAACGCAACACGTCAAGTATCCGAATATTACGGTACACCTAAATATAGGGGTGCCGCACACCCCCTATGTTTCACCGATGAGGTTCTGGATCACGAATTTCCAGCGGGATTCAAACCCGTAAACATAGAGGCATACGATGAAACAACAGACCCTGGAGTCTGGATCGAGGATTACATCCTTGACATACACATGGCTAGAGGAGATGACCTCCACGCCATAAAATACTTACCCCTCAAGCTCAAAGGGCCAGCCCGGCATTGGCTCAAAAGCCTCCCCGAAAACACCATTGGATGTTGGGAAGAGCTCGAGGATGCTTTTTGGGCAAATTTTCAAGGGACCTATGTCCGACCTCCGGATGCAGACGATTTAAGTCACATAACTCAACAACCCGGAGAGTCAGCCCGAACATTCTAGAACAGATTCCTTACTAAAAGAACCAAATAGTCGACTGTCCGGACACCGAAGCCTTAGCAGCTTTCAAACACAACGTCCAAGATGAATGGCTCGCCAGACACCTCGGCCAAGAAAAGCCAAGAACAATGGCCGCATTAACAAGCCTCCTGACCCGCTTTTGCGCAGGAGAGGATAGCTGGCTGGCAAGATGCAGTATCAGCGACCCAAGTACATCCGAAGTCAGGGATGGAAATGGGAAACCGCGACGCAGCAAGGAATAGCGCCGGACCAAGGGAAACGGCCCGAAGAGCACGACAGTCAACGCCGGATTCAAAATCTCACGGCAGAATCATAAAAAACTGCCCCCTAAGGATAACAGGGACGAGCTATCTAACTTAAACAAAATCTTGGACAAGGTATGCCAAATCCACAGTACCCCTGGGAAGCCTGCAAATCATACCCACAGAGATTGTTGGGTCTTCAAGCAGTCCGGCAAACTCAACGCCGAACACAAGGGGCTCGACACACCAAGCGAGGACGATGACAAACCCCACAAGCAGAGCACCAGAAAACAAAAGAATTTCCCACAAGAAGTCAAAACAGTAAACTCACTTTACGTGACAAAAGGGAAAAACAGAACGGCGCCCATAGAGATACGCGCCATACGGCCTATCCCAGAGGAGTCCCGCCACTGGTTGTTAAAACCAATCACCTTCGACCATCAGGATTACTCTAGAAGTATCCGGAATGCGGGATGGACTGCCTTGATATTAGATCCGATAATCGACAGACTCCAATTTACACAAGTCCTAATGGACGGCGGTAGTGATCTAAACCTGCTATATCAGGACACAGCCCGCAAAATGGGGATAGACCCAACCAAAATTCGCCATAGCAACACTTCCTTTCAAGGGGTAATGCGAGGCCCATATGCCCATTGTATGGGCTCTCTACTGCTAGAAGTTGTGTTTGGCTCACCCGACAACTTCCACCGCAAAAAGTTAACCTTCCACCTCGCCCCACTTACAAGTAGCTACCAAGCACTACTGGGACGGAAGCTTTCGCCCGCTTTAACGCAATACCGCATTATGCATCCCTCACACTTAAAATGCCCGGTCCGCGAGGCATCATCTCCTTAAAGGGAAATATCAAGTGTTCCTCGAGAGCAGAGGATTGTGTGACTGGCTTGACAGCCACACACTAAACCGGCTTCACTAATCAAAGCACCTAAACAGGTCGTTCAGACCCCGGACACGGTTAGACGAGTCCGGCGTAAACATACAAGGGCTTACTAGCCGCATACCCCCGCACAAGGGGCTCCGCGCATGTACAACGAGAGACAATAAAGCTCAATTTTATTTTTTGAATCGTACCTTGTTTATTTAATATAACGTACATTCTTGCACGATCCATTTCAAATAAGTTCCTCTCTTTTATAGATGAACACCGTGTGACACCCGTCCAGGATACGGCACAATGGAGACACAAGCGCAGACGTGCAGTAGGGACCCGTTGCAAGGATTCTTTTTAGATTAAGACCCTGCCTAAACCTTTTTTACTGTCTCTTGTTGATACACATCCCCTGGTTTCTTGCTATAACTGAGGAGGCTGGCGTTTTGGCATGGTCCACGTCAGAATTTTGCGCGTACCTGGACACCAGGGGCTTATTACCAAGGGTGTTGTTCAGCCCGTTTTCATAAAGACCGAATACCTTAGGGAGTGTTCGGCGTCTCAAGTTAGGCCTTATATGCATCAGCTCCGAATCATGTCTTTAATCAAATGTTGGGTTTGCCGGCCCCTGTGTTTTGCTGCCTTACGTTCTGCTCTATCAGCTAACGCGGTACCAGGAGAACTACTGCGATTGTGCCCCGGTTCGGCCAGGCGAGCACCTCAGTAGAGAAAGCCGAAAACTGACTGTCATGTAGCATGAGACTGGTCAACCACTCGATGACCCGCCGGAATCTATAGGATTCCTCCGCATTGACGAAGGGCCGTTTCCCGGTCAGGCACATACGCGCCCCGAATTCGGGTGAGCGCAGTGCCCCTAGGGGCTATATAGTAGCCCCACTGTCAAACTCCTATGGCTAAGTGAAAGTGATAAAGCATTATAGTCCGGTTGCCTAGTTTGCTGCGCTACAACCTCCTTTATAGAACCAAGACGTTGGATCAAGTGTGAAAATGCGCCTTTTGCAAACACCCCCGCATTATATGCGTGGGGGCTGAAGCCGAAGACTGCCATCTTTCAGGTTATATACACATATACATTAACGGCCGCACAGGAGGTATTTTAATTCTTGAAGGCACAAGTATAAAAACCTTTTATATTTCGTCGAAACATTGTTTCACAATAAATACATGTTATTCGAACATAATATCCTTCGAGCACTGTGTCTCTATTAAACGAGCACCCTGCAGAACTTCCTGAAAATAGTGCTCGACAGGTACTCGGCTCCCGTCCGAATCTTGGGATGCAACATCGGTGGCCTTCATCTCCGCCCAGTATGTCTTGACATAGGCAAGAGCCATCCATGCACCCTCTATGCATGCCGACCTCCTCATTGCATTGATATGCGGCACCGCACCAAGGAACTGCTGCACCAAGCCAAAATAACTCTTCGGCTCAGGCCTCTTCGGCCACAAAAGACTCATGACATCCTTCATGGCAAGTCTGGATAACCTATTCAGCTCTGCCCATTCGGCCAAGCGATTGGTTAATGGAAGTGGGCGCTCTGGATTATGGAACTGCGACCAAAATACCCTTTCCATCTCGTGATCCTTTTGATCCTGGAAGTGCTCGGCCGCATCCGCGGCACTTGCCGCCAAGTCCAGATAAGCATCCTCCGCACTCCATAGCCGGTCCAACTGAGCATATTTAGGATCCATGAATTTCCTCCGCAGCAGAAGGGCTTTCCAGCTATGATATCTCCGGCCTGACGCAGCTCCTCCTTCATAGCTCTCATCGCAGAGCGAGCATACTTGGCCTTGGTAGTGGCCTTCTTCAGGTCCTCTTGTACCGCTCGATCTTCTTTTTCAAGAAGCTTGCAGCGGTCGGCAGCATTCTTCAACTTCGCAGCCATCTCGACCATTTCCTCCTTGCTTCGGTAGTGAGCAGCCTGTTCGGATTTTAGCTCTTCGGCCGCCTTTAAGGCAGCCGCATCACTCTTTCTGGCCTGCTCCTTAGCTCGGGCGAGCTCCGCCCGAAGGTTCTCCATGGCAGCGGCACCATCTGCATCAAGCATACATGTTGTAAGGCACGGTCATCAAGCTCCCTTACCAGGTGTCCGCGGAGAAATTGCATACCTTGTGACTCGTCAAGTCGCTTATTGACAAGCGCGATGTCGGCATCCGCCACGTCATGTTGCCGCTTTAGTTCGGCAAATTCATCAGTCCGGCCAGCCACCAGACCCTTCGCCACCTACATAGGAAGGGCGACATATTATACCTGGGATTATGATCCTCGGCGCGCTGTCATTTTTTGACAACACACCGAGCCTCAGGGGCTACTATCTACACAGGGTGCATTTTTTATGCGGAACTGTCAGAAGGTACATCATTTCGCGTACCTCAAAACATGTCAGTAAACTTCTGACGGCTTCATGCAATCCGCTCTCAACGGATGAAATCCTTTCAATCACCGTACCCATTAACGCACAATGATCTTCTGAGATAGACGCTCGCCCGAGCAGATGCTTTAGCTCCTCCGACCGTACACCATATGGTGCCGGACTCGTCCGATGGCCTTTTTCGAAGGCCGGACACGGAGGGCTTTGAGGGGACATACGACTACCTTCCGGCCCCGCCGGACTCGGAGAAACCCTCCGCGACGACACCTCAGGGTCGCCCGCCTCGCAAGACGGTACGGCAGGGGGAGGCATTTCGCTCTCTATCATCTCCGGACGAAGATCCCCCGAAGATGAGCTCTGCTGAGAAGGGCTGAGATCCAAACTACAAGGTAAAATTTCGGTTATCTTCATCAGAAATAGGGTAGGGATATCCTTTATTTTAAAAAGAACTCCCCTTTTTACTTACGGCTCGGTGGAGGGCTCATCCCCTTGGGGGCACAATGCGGCCGAGGCATCCCTCGGCGCAGGACCCTCTGACGAAGATTTCTTCCCCCGCTTTGAGACCATGGTCTTCGGGTCTTCAGAGGAGGTCCTCTTCTTCCCCTGGATGGAGGGATTCTTGATCCCTCCTTTCCTGACAGCCTCCTTCGTGGAGGTGGTAGCTTCCTTGTTCCCCCCTTCACTTCTTCCGAAGGCGCAACCTCCAGCATCCTGGTTAACACGGGATCCGACGTGGTCTCAGGGAGGGGGGCCGGACACCTGATTAGCTTTGCTTTCGCTATCCACTCCTGTTCAAGGGACAACTCTTTTGAGGGCAAATTCATGATAAATATGGGATAGCGTGTCCGGGTACAGGGCTACTTACTTGAGTATCCGGGCGATTGCAGCTCAGACCTGCGTCCTTGGTCAAGTCCGAACACATCACTTGTGATCCGAAGAAAAGCTTGTACATATCCACGGGCATCGCGCCCATAAAATGTTGGAGAGCTCGTGGTACCTCCGGGTTAAATTCCCACAGGTGGAGGGGCGACGTTTGCAGGGCAGGATGTGACGAATCAGCATGACCTGTGCTACTACGACCAGAGTGATCTCTCTCTCTCTAGGAGATCTTGAATGCGGCCCTGCAGCAAGGGCACGTCCTTGGACGGCCCCCGGTCAAGTCCTTTATTGACCCATGACGCCAGCCGCGGTGGAGGACCCGAGCGAAAGGCAGGTGGCGCCACCCATTTGGTGCCCCTGGGAGCTGTGATATAAAACCACTCTTGTTGCCATAGGCTGAGCTCCTCTTGAAAAGAGCCCTCGGACAACGGAGCATCAGCATTCTTTCTTATAACAGCCCCTCCACACTCTGCCTGCTGCCCTTTGATCATCTTCGTCTCCACTTTGAAAGTCTTGAGCCACAATGCGAAGTGAGTGGTAATGCGGGGGAAGGCTTCGCATACGACAATGAACGATGAGATGTGGAGGATGGACTCCGGATCCAATTTGTGAAATTCCAACCCATAATAAAACATGAGCCCCCTCACGAAGGGGTCCGTCGGGAAGCCTAGCCCTCGAAGAAAGTGAGACGCGAACACTACGCTTTCGCCAGGCTTGGGAGTGGGAATAACCTGCCCTTGGGCAGGTAGCGTATGCAAAATTTCGCCGGTTAGATACCTGGCATCTCTTAGCTTTAGCACGTCTTCTTCCGTAACAGAGGAAGGCATCCATCGGCCTTGCAGGTTGGAGCCGGACATCATCGAAGGTCCGAAGCGCTTGAATCTGGAGCTTTGGGTGTTGGAACTCGAGGCGAGGGGCGGATTCGATTGAGATTGAAAGAAAGGAGTGGAGCCTTGGTCTCTTTATAAAGAGGTTGAATACCAAGAGCCTTCCCCGTGACCGTTCGGGACTCGCCTTCGATAGAGGAGACGTGCCAACGGGCACGGTTGGGTTACCCACGCCCGCATTGATGAGAATCCCGGAATAAGGGGACACGATCTCTGTTTTGACAAGACATGCCAAGGAAACCGCCTCGCTAAACGCACTGAGGTGGGACAGTAAAAACGATTCAAATAAAGGCTTGGTCGTGGTGTGATGTCACGCCATGGAATACGTCAGCAGATTGAATTTGTGTAAATATTATTCTCTCTGCGGTGGTATGTGGAACTTATTTTGTAGAGCCGGACACTATCCTTGTGTTCAAAATCTTCTATGAAGTATTCGGAGGAGGAACCCGCCTTGCAATGTCGAAGACAATGTGCATGTCGGACTCGTTGTCATCGAAGCCTGGTTCAGGGGCTACTGAGGGAGTCCTGGATTAGGGGGTGTCCGTATGGCCGGACTATAGCCTTTGGCCGGACTCCTGGACTATGAAGATACAAGATTGAAGACTTCGTCCCGTGTCCAGATGGGACTTTCCTTGGCGTGGAAGGCAAGCTTGGCAATATGGATATGTAGATCTCCTACCATTGTAACCGACTCTGTGTAACCCTAACCCTCTTCGGTGCCTATATAAACCGGAGGGTTTTAGTCCGTAGGACAGAACAACAATCATACCATAGGCTAGCTTCTAGGGTTTAGCCTCTCTGATCTCGTGGTAGGAGTAGGGTTATACCTCCATCGAGAGGGACCGAACCTGGCTAAAAACATCATGTCCCTTGTCTCCTGTTACCATCCGCCTAGACGCACAGTTTGGGACCCCCTACCCGAGATCCGTCGGTTTTGACACCGACACATGCCGAGATCACCGCTGCTTCCACCACCACGCCGTCGTGCTGCTGGATCTCCATCAACCTCTCCCTCCCCCTTGCTGGATCAAGAAGGAGGAGATGTCTTGCCCAACCGTACGTGTGTTGAACGCGGAAGTGCCGTCCGTTCGGCGCTAGGATCATCGGTGATTTGGATCACGACGAGTACGATTCCATCAACCTCGTTCTCTTGAACGCTTCCGCTCGCGATATACAAGGGTATGTAGATGCACTCCTCTCTCTCGTTGCTAGAAGACTCCATAGATTGATCTTGGTGATGCGTAGAAATTTTTTATTTTTTGCAATGTTCCCCAACAGTGGCATCATGAGCCAGGTCTATGCGTGGTTTCTATGCACGAGTAGAACACAAGATTGTTGTGGGCGTTGGTTTTGTCAATTTTCTTGCCACTACTAGTCTTATCTTGTTTCGGCGGCATCGTGGGATGAAGCGGCCCGGACCGACCTTACACGTATGCTTACGTGAGACAGGTTCCACCGACTAACATGCACTAGTTGCATAAGGTGGCTAGCGGGTGTCTGTCTCTCCCACTTTAGTCGGATCGAATTTGATGAAAAGGGTCCTTATGAAGGGTAAATAGAAATTGGCATATCACGTTGTGGTTTTGGTGTAGGTAAGAAATGTTCTTGCTAGTAACCTATAGTAGCCACGTAAAAACATGCAACAACAATTAGAGGACGTCTAACTTGTTTTTGCAGCACATGCCTTGTGATGTGATATGGCCAAAAAGGATGTGATGAATGAAATATATGTGATGTATGAGATTGATCATGTTCTTGTAATAGGAATCACGACTTGCATGTCGATGAGTATGACAACCGGCAGGAGCCATAGGAGTTGTCTTTATTTTTTGTATGACCTGCGTGTCATTGAATAACACCATGTAATTACTTTACTTTATTGCTAAACACGTTAGCTATAAAAGTAGAAGTAATCGTTGGCGTGACAACTTCATGAAGACACGATGATGGAGATCATGATGATGGAGATCATGGTGTCATGCCGGTGATAATGATGATCATGGCGCCCCAAAGATGGAGATCAAAAGGAGCAAAATGATATTGGCCATATCATGTCACTATTTGATTGCATGTGATGTTTATCATATTTTGCTTCTTATTTGCTTAGTACGACGGTAGTAAATAAGATGCTCCCTCATAATAATTTCAAGAAAGTGTTCCCCCTAACTGTGCGCCATTGCGAAAGTTCGTTGTCTCGAAGCACCACGTGATGATCGGGTGTGATAGATTCTAACGTTCACATACAACGGGTGTAAGCCAGATTTACACATGCAAAACACTTAGGTTGACTTGACGAGCCTAGCATGTACAGACATGGCCTCGGAACACAAGAGACCGAAAGGTCGAACATGAGTCGTATAGAAGATACGATCAACATGAAGATGTTCACCGATGATGACTAGTCTGTCTCACGTGATGATCGGACACGGCCTAGTTGACTCGGATCATGGATCACTTAGATGACTAGAGGGATGTCTATCTAAGTGGGAGTTCATTATATAGTTTGATTAGATGAACTTAATTATCATGAACTTAGTCTAAAATCTTTGCAATATGTCTTGTAGATCAAATGGCCCACGCTAATGTTGCCCTCAACTTCAATGCGTTCCTAGAGAAAACCAAGCTGAAAGACGATGGCAGCAACTATACGGACTGGGTCCGGAACTTGAGGATCATCCTCATAGCTTCCAAGAAAGCATATGTCCTAGATGCACCGCTAGGTGAAGCACCCATTTTCCCAGCAACTCAAGATGTTATGAACGCCTGGCAGTCGCGTAGTGATGATTACTCCCTGGTTCAGTACGGCATGCTTTACAACTTAGAACCGGGGCTCCAAAAGCGTTTTGGGCAGCACGAAGCATATGAGATGTTCCAAGAGCTGAAAATGGTTTTCCAAGCTCACGCCCGGGTTCAGAGATATGAAGTCTCCGACAAGTTCTATAGTTGTAAGATGGAGGTGAATGGTTCTGTCAGTGAGCACATACTCACAATGTCTAGGTTGCACAACCGCTTATCTCAACTGGGAGTTAATCTCCCGGATGACACGGTGGTCGACAAAATCCTCCAGTCACTCCCACCTAGCTACAAGAGCTTTGTGATGAACTTCAATATGCAGGGGATGGTGAAAACCATTCTGAGGTATATTCAATGCTGAAATCAGTGCAGGTGGAGATCAAAAAGGAACATCAAGTGTTGGTGGTCAATAAAACCACTAGTTTCAAGAAAGGCAAGGGTAAGAAGAACTTCAAGAAGGACGGCAAGGGAGTTGTCGCGCCCGGTAAGCTAGTTGCCGAGAAGAAGCGAAAGCATGGACCCAAACCTGAGATTGAGTGCTTTTATTGCAAGGGAAGCGGACACTGGAAGTGGAACTGCCCCAAGTACTCAGCGGACAAGAAGGCCGGCAACACCAAAGGTATATGTGATATACATGTAATTGATGTGTACCTTACCAGTACTCGTAGTAGCTCCTGGGTATTTGATACCGGTGCAGTTGCTCATATTTGTAACTCAAAACAGGAGCTGCAGAATAAGCGGAGACTAGCGAAGGACGAGGTGACGATGCACGTCGGGAATGGTTCCAAGGTCGATGTGATCGCCGTCGGCACGCTACCTCTACATTTACCTACGGGATTAGTTTTAAACCTCAATAATTGTTATTTAGTGCCAGCTTTGAGCATGAACATTATATCTGGATCTCGTTTAATACGAGATGGCTACTCATTTAAATCTGAGAATAATGGTTGTTCTATTTATATGAGAGATATGTTTTATGGTCATGCCCCGCTGGTCAATGGTTTATTCTTAATGAATCTCGAACGTGATGTTACACATATTCACTCCGTATGACAGAGAGGTATCTCTGGGCCCACTCGGTAATGCATCATCATAATGAGCTCAATGTGACCAATTGGTTGGTCGTAGGATCATGCATTACGGTATGAGTAAAGTGACTTGCCGGTAACGAGATTGAACGAGGTATTGGGATACCGACGATCGAATCTCGGGCAAGTAACGTACCGATTGACAAAGGGAATTGTATATGGGATTACTTGAATCCTCGACATCATGGTTCATCCGATGAGATCATCGAGGAGCATGTGGGAGCCAACATGGGTATCCAGATCCCGCTGTTGGTTATTGACCGGAGAGTCGTCTCTGTCATGTCTGCGTGTCTCCCGAGCCCGTAGGGTCTACACACTTAAGGTTCGGTGATGCTAGGGTTGTAGAGATATTAGTATGCGGTAACCCGAAAGTTGTTCGGGGTCCCGGATGAGATCCCGTACGTCACGAGGAGTTCCGGAATGGTCCGAAGGTGAAGATTTGTATATAGGAAGTCCAGTTTCGGCCAACGGGAAAGTTTCGGGGTCACCGGTATTGTACCGGGACCACCGGAAGGGTCCCAGGGGTCCATCGGGTGGGGCCGCCTATCCCAGAGGGCCCCTTTGGCTGAAGTGGGAAAGGAACCAGCCCCTGGTGGGCTGGTGCACCCCTTGGGCCTCCCCCTGCGCCTAGGGTTGGAAACCCTAGGGGCGGGGGCGCCCCACTTGGCTTGGGGGGCAAGTCCCTCCCCTTGCCCCCCCCCCCCCCCCCTTGAGATGGGATCTCTAGGGGCCGGCGCCCCCCCCCCCCCCAGGGCCCCTATATAAAGAGGGGGGAGGGAGGGTTGTGCACCCTAGCCCCTGGCGCCTCCCTCTTCCCCCCATAACACCTGTCCCTCTCGCTGAGCTTGGCGAAGCCCTGCCGAGATCACCGCTGCTTCCACCACCACATCGTCGTGCTGCTAGATCTCCATCAACCTCTCCCTCCCCCTTGCTGGATCAAGAAGGAGGAGACGTCTTCCCCAACTGTACGTGTGTTGAACGCGGAGGTGCCGTCCGTTCGGTGCTAGGATCATCGGTGATTTGGATCACGATGAGTACGACTCCATCAACCTCGTTCTCTTGAACGCTTCCGCTCACGATCTACAAGGGTATGTAGATGCACTCCTCTCTCTTGTTGCTAGATGACTCCATAGATTGATCTTGGTGATGCGTAGAAATTTTTTATTTTCTGCAACGTTCCCCAACAGGATCAACGTGAATACTTTAGGGATTATCGCTTGACACAATAAGGGAAACTATTATGGGATCAAATTTATATGTTGCGTTGGTATGCTCAGGAAATATGCTTGAGATATGATTATACATGTTGCTCTAGGATGAAGGCTCCACACCTTTCCTTTTCATGCGAATTTATGATAATGAAACCTTAGCTTCTTATGGTAATGGTATATATGATTACTATGATGTGGAACAAATAGAAGAATTTGTTGCTTTTATGGGTGCTTATGAAATTGAATCTTTGTTTAAAACATGTGAAAATCTTGATGATGCTGTTTACAGACCTGAAAATTTTGCTATACTTAAATATTGCTATGAGAATTATGAATTCAATTCCAATATTAATGCATTTATTGAGGAAGTCTCCGCTGTCCAAGAAGAGACTAATATTTTGCAGGAATCTATGGAAGAAGAAATTACTGAAACTGTGAGCTCATTAGATGAAAAAGATGAGGAGGAGAGCGAAGAACAAAAGGAGGAAGAACGGATTGATCACCCGTGCCAACCTTCTAAAATGAGAGTAACTCTTCAACTCATACATTGTTTAATTCCCCTTCGTGCTTACCGAAGGATGATTGCTATGAATATTGTTATGATCCCGTTGATTCTCTTGATATATCCCTTTTTGATGATGCTTGCTATGCTTGTGGCCAAGATGCTAATACGTCTCCAATTCATGCTATTTTATTATCTGTTTTGAATGTTTATGGGCTTTATTATACACTTCTATATTATTTTTGGGACTAACCTATTAACCGGAGGCCCAACCCAGATTGCTGTTTTCTTGCCTATTTCAGTGTTTCGAAGAAAAGGAATATCAAACGGAGTCCAAACGGAATGAAACCTTTGGGAGCGTGATTTTTGGAATGAACGTGATCCAGGAGACTTGGAGTTGAAGTCAAGGAAGCTTCGAGGTGGCCACGAGGGTGGGGGGCGCCCCCCCCCCCTACTGGGCGCGCCCCCTGTCTCGTTGGCCCCTCGAGGCTCCCCCGACTGACTTCTTTCGCCTATATAAGTCCATATACCCTAAAACCTTCGAAGACAACAATAGATCGGGAGTTCCACCACTGCAAGCCTCTGTAGCCACCAAAAACCTCTCGGGAGCCCGTTCCGGCACCCTGTCGGAGGGGGGGCATCCCTCACCGGTGGCCATCTTCATCATCTCGGCGCTCTCCATGACGAGGAGGGAGTAGTTCATCTCTCTCTCGCCCCTCTCTCTCTCTCTCTCTCGTGTTCTCTCTATGGCACGATCTTGATGTATCACGAGCTTTGCTATTATAGTTGGATCTTATGATGTTTCTCCCCCTCTACTCTCTTGTGATGAATTGAGTTTTCCTCTTGAAGTTATCTTATCGGATTGAGTCTTTATGGATTTGAGAACACTTGATGTATGTCTTGCCGTGCTTATCTGTGGTGACAATGGGATATCACGTGATCCACTTGATATATGTTTTGGTGATCAACTTGCGGGTTCCGCCCATGAACTTATGCATAGGGGTTGGCACACATTTTCGTCTTGACTCTCCGGTAGAAACTTTGGGGCACTCTTTGAAGTACTTTGTGTTGGTTGAATAGATGAATCTGAGATTGTGTGATGCATATCGTATAATCATGCCCATGGATACTTGAGGTGACAATGGAGTATCTAGGTGACATTAGGGTTTTGGTTGATTTGTGTCTTAAGGTGTTATTCTAGTATGAGCTCTATGGTAGATTGAACGGAAAGAATAGATTCGTGTTATTTTACTACGGACTCTTGAATAGATTGAGCAGAAAGGATAACTTTGAGGTGGTTTCGTACCCTACCATAATCTCTTCGTTTGTTCTCCGCTATTAGTGGCTTTGGAGTGACTCTTTGTTGCATGTTAAGGGATAGTTATATGATCCAAGTATGTTATTATTGTTGAGAGAACTTGCACTAGTGAAAGTATGAACCCTAGGCCTTGTTTCGTACCATTGAGATACCGTTTACGCTCACTTTTACCACTTGTTACCTTGCTGTTTTTATATTTTCAAATTACAAATACCTATATCTACTGTTGAGGATATAACTACTGAGTATAAACCGCCCAGGAGGGGCCGGTTCACGCTCATCCATATTGAAGCCCATGAAGATAAAAGAAGATGGCGCTCTACTAGTAAAGCTTAGAGGCCCAGAGCCCAAAGGCGGATTAGCGCCCATAGTTGTAAACCGCCATAGTCGTATAACTTGTATTGTAAGTTAGGGAAAGGAAGAGACCGAGCCGGACACTTGTATGAGCCGGCCTCGGGATTCTGTAAACTGGCTAGGCGCCAACCTGTGTATATAAAGGGACGACCCGGCGGCGGTTCAGGGACAAGAAACAACAAATCGAGACCCAGGCAAAGCGTATTCGCTCCCTAGTCATCGTAACCCCAATAATTCCATCACAACTAGACGTAGGCTTTTACCTTCATCGTAAGGGGCCGAACTAGTATAAAACTCTCGTGTCCCTTGTCCGGTTTAACCCCTTTAAGCTAATCTCGTTGTGATGGCTCCACGACTAAGTCCTTCTGCTAGGACATCTGATGTGTTAATTCCACGATAGTTGGTGCCCACCGTGGGGCTATCGCACGATGGTTTCGAGTTCTTAAATGGCAACTTTGAAGGACTCAAAGGGTACGCGGTTGGCCGGATGACCAAGAGTCGTCGCGGCAAGCTCTACATCGACGACGCAGGTTGGGGCCCCGAGGCCGGCTCAATCGAGTACGGGTACCAGGTTCCCTTTGGCGTAATTCACGTTTTCATCGGCAAGATCGGCGAACCGGGCCCTGAGCCGGACATCTCCACCGACCTCGTCGAGACGGCTCAGCATGCAAATCCAGCCCGGGTTCAGCCTGCCATGAAGCGTGCGTTCGTAGGGTTCATCCATGGTGCAGAATCTGAACCGATGTCCGATGGTGAGACGACCATCTACTCAGATGGTGAATCATCCACTGGCGAAACCGAGTCACTATACTAATTGCAAGATGGGCGGGTTGGGGGATATTCCGATGGCGACAGTATTCCGGGCCCCTTTGAACCGCCAAACCGGGTTGCAATCTTCATGGCCGGTACGCAACCCACCGTGCATTCTTCATCTACAGCAGCAATGATCTCCGGATCGGCAGCCGCGGCAGGAGGCCCGGCGCGCCGGCCGGCTCAAGTTCTTGCCGGTTTGCTGGACGCCTTGACGGCATTGTTGACCACAGCAGTCACCCCGGAGACCCAAGTTCAGCATAATGCGGATGTTACAAAGCTAACGTATCAGATAACTCAGTCCAAGGTGGACTTGGCGGCTGAGGAGGCCAGGATGGTTGAAGAGCGGGCTGCTTTAGATGCCCAATCACAATAGATCCAGGCGCAAAATTACCAGCTTATGTTGGATCAGAATGCGTCAAACGAAGTAATGAGAAGGAAGTACCAGTCTCGTCTGCCGCAGATTTACGAGGGTATGAATCTCTTCAATACGCTAGGAGCCGGGCCCAGTAATCCGGCAGCAGTAAACCGGACCGAGGCACCTGGGGCGGCGCCGGATCAGCCACGGATGATGGACCCGGCTCAACGGACGGACAACCCGCCGCAATATGTAACAACGCCACCAGGTCACTTATCTAGCCCTTTGGATAATATGATTGCTGCAGCATCGCGTTTGGCAGCTATTCCGATGGAGGGTGACTCACTAGCAGAAGTTGAGACACGACGGGCTAGGGATCTTCTTCAAACCGCTGTTGTGCAGCAGCAGGCTTATTCCTATAGCCGAGACAGGATACATTCAACCCCCCGTCCGAGCAAGAGTTATAGCAGGCACAGGGACGAACCGGCCGTGTCAAGCAGTGTGCGGCGTTGTGATGCCCCTCGTGGGCCTAATCCGGCGCACGGCGGTTTGAATGCTCAGGATGTGGTGAACAACGGCAGAGCACGGCGCGAAGCAGAGTTAGCAGCGCAGTTGGCAGCGCAATACCAGAATCAACCCGCTCCAGTTCAGCCAGCAGCGTCAGTTGAACATGGTTTGGCCTTTAGCTCTTGGGGAGTACCGTGCCTCACCCCGGCTCTGCGTAATGTGCGGCTGCCCAAGGATTTCAAGGGTCCGCATAAAGTGCCTAAGTATACCGCTGATCAGCCCCCTGAGGCGTGTCAGGACCCCGACTCAATGCCACATCGATCTAGCATGTAACACCTCATATCACTTTGTGGCCTCATGCGCAGTATTCCCACGGGTGTCGCCTTACCTTTGCCCGGGACCGTTTGCGCCTTTTGGCACACGTATATGATAGTGTCGCTAGCATCCATATGATAAGGAGCCTGGGCTCACATGGCTAGTCGTAAACCCAAAGTGGCACAAACCTACAGGGACAGGCATCCATGACCCAGCATCGAATGTGTCGGTCATCAGCGAGTGAATCCAGGCTGTAGCACTGGGCTACCAGGACTCCAGTGAACCGGGCTGTAGCGGGCTAACAGGACTCCGGTATTCATCGCGTGACATTTCCCCGAAGGGACAGACACAGGAACGAAGAAGGACGCATGCCGGCCAGCCTAAGTGTTTCGGAGCAGTAGCAAGCTACCATGGCTCATTGGAAGCACTAGGAGACATTTCCCGGTAAGAGAGGCTACTAAGGATAAACAACTAGATAGTCAGATCCCACACATACCAAGCATTTCAATAACATACACACAATATGCTCGATATGTGCAATTACAACATGGCATCACAACATGACTCTACAACTCAAGTATTTTATTCAATAGGCTCCGAGGAGCGAGATATTACAAACATGGGTCTCATGACCCAACATTTAGAGCATACAAGTCAAAGCACAAGCGGAAGTGTCGGTGTCAAAACCGGCGGATCTCGGGTAGGGGGTCCCGAACTGTGCGTCTAGGCGGATGGTAACAGGAGACAAGGGACACGATGTTTTTACCCAGGTTCGGGCCCTCTCGATAGAGGTAAAACCCTACTCCTGCTTGATTGATATTGATGATATGGGTAGTACAAGAGTGGATCTACCACGAGATCAAGGAGGCTAAACCCTAGAAGCTAGCCTATGGTATGAATGTTGTAATTGGTTGTTATGTCCTACGGACTAAACCCTCCGGTTTATATAGACACCGGAGAGGGCTAGGGTTACACAGAGTCGGTTACAATGGTAGGAGATCTACATATCCGTATCACCAAGCTTGCCTTCCACGCCAAGGAAAGTCCCATTCGGACACGGGACAGAGTCTTCAATCTTGTATCTTCATAGTCTTGGAGTCCGGCGGACGATAATAGTCCGGCTGTCCGGACACCCCCTAGTCTAGGACTCCCTCAGTAGCCCCTGAACCTGGCTTCAATGACGATGAGTCCGGCGCGCATAATGTTCGGCATTGCAAGGCGGGTTCCTCCTCCGAATAATCCATAGAAGATTGCGAACACCAGGATAGTGTCCGGCTCTGCAAAATAAATTCCACATTCCATTGTAGAGAGAATAACATGTACACAAGTTCAATCTGCTGACGTATTTTGCGGCATGATGTCATACCACTACCAAGCCTTTACTTGAATCGTCTTTTATTATACCACCTCAGCGCGTTTAGCGAAGCGGTTTCCTTGGCACGTCTTGTCGAAGCAGAGATCGTGTTCCCCTTATTCCGGGATTCTCATCAATATGGACGTGGGTAACCCAACCGCGCCCATCGCCACGCCTCCTCTATCGAAGGCGAGTCCCGAACGGTCACGGAGACAGCTCTTGGTATTCTCCCTCTTTATAATAGGACCAAGGCTCGTTTCTTTTCTTCAATCTTCCATCGAATCCTCTCCTTGCTCCAAGTTCCAACACCCAGAGCCCCAGATTCGAGCGCTTTGGACCTTCAACAATGTCCGGCTCCGACCTTCAGGGCCGGTGGATGCCCTCCTCCGTCATGGAGGAGGACGTGCTAAAGCTGCGAGAGGCCAAGTACCTGTCCTACGAGATTTCGCACAGGTTGCCCGCTGAAGGGCAGGCCATACCCACCCCCGAGCCCAGCGAGTACGTCGTCCTTGTATCCCACCTCCGTCGGGGTTTAGGCTTCCCGACGGATCCTTTCGTGAGAGGGCTCATGTTCTACTACGGGCTGGATTTCCATGACTTGGCCCCGGAGTCTATCCTCCATATTTCTGCATTTATTGTCGTCTGCGAAGCCTTCCTCCGCGTCACCCCTCACTTTGGCCTGTGGCTGAAGACCTTCAATGTGGAGCCGAAGATGATCGGGGGGCGTCAAGCAGAGTGCAGCGGGGTGGTTGTAAGCAGGAGGGCCGACGCCCCGTGACCCGAGGGCTCCTTCCAAGAGGAGCTCGGCTTGTGGCAGCGGGAGTGGTTCTATATCACCACTCCGAAGGGCAGCAGGCAGAAGCCGCCGCCTTTATTCCGCTCGGGACCTCCACGACGGTTGATGTCGTGGGTCAACCAAGGGCTCAATTGGGGGCCGTCAAAGGACGTGCCCCTACTGCAGGGCCGGATTCGAGACCTCCAAGCGAGGGAGATCGGTCTGGTTGTGGTAATGCAGGTCATGCTGATTAGGCGTCTCCTGCCCTGCAAACGCCGCCCTCTCTGGCTGTGGGAGTTTAATCCGGAGGGACCACGGATTCTTCAACACTTCATGGGTATGACACCTGTGGAGATGTACCAATTATTCTTCGGACCACGAGTGGCATGTCCGGAATTGACCGAGGATGCCGGCCTAAGCTGCAATCGCCCGGATACACCAGTAAGTAGCTCCGAGTCCGGACATACCGTCTGTTTGTCTTTCCATGATTCGCCTTTTAACCCGCTGCCCCTTAATAGGAGTGTGTAGCGCAAGCAAAGCTGGTACGGTGTCCGGCTCCCCTCCCAGAGACCGTGCCGGATCCCATGCTGGTCAGGATGTTGGAGGTTGCGCCTTCAGAAGAAGGCGAAGGGGAAAATATGGGAGCTACCGCCTCACCTAAGGAGGTTCTTGAAGAAGGGAGGATCGAGAATCCCTCCCTCCAGGGGGAGAAGAGGACCGCCTCCGAAGATCTGGAGGCCAAAGCCCCTAAGCGGGGGAAGAAGTCTTCACCAGAGGGTCCTGCGTCCGGGGAGGTCCCGGCCGCACAGTCTCCCCTAAAGAATCAGCCCTCCAGCGAGCCGTAAGTAGAAAAAAGGGAGTTCAGTAATAAGAGGCATTCCTATTTGTGCTTCTGAGGATAACCGAATCTTTTACCTTGTAGTTCGGATTTCCGACCTTCTCAGATGAGCTCATCTTCGGGGGACCTTCGTCCGGAGATGATGGAGAGTGAGACGCCTCCGTCTGCTGCGCCGTCGAATAGGGCGGACGAGCCTGAAGTGTCGTCACGGAGGGTATCCCCGAGCCCGGCAGAGCCGAAGAATTCAGCGCCGATTGGTGTTCGGCCGGGGGAGCTGAAGGATCTGCTTGAGAGGGCGTCCATCTCAGAAGATCACCATGCATTGATGAATATGGTGATTGGAAGGATTTCGTCCGCCAAAAGCGGATAGCATAATTCCGTCAGGAGTTTGCTGGCGGGGTTTGAGGTATGTAAAAATGACACGCCTTTTAACAGTTTTGCACATGGAAGTGCGCCCTGTATAGATAGTAGCCCCTGAGACTCGGTAGGTTGTCGAAAGCGACAGTGTGCCGAGGATCAAAATCGCAGGTTTCAATCTTCGTCGTTCCTATGCAGGTGGCTGATCGTCCGGGGGCCAGCTGGACTGATGGGGTTGCCAAACTAAAGCGGCAACTCGACGTTGCGGATGCGGACATCGCGCTAATGAACAGGCGACTTGATGAATCGCAAGGTAAGTTTATTTTCCGCAGTCACCTAGTAAGGGAGCCAAAGCCCATCTCTTATAATATTTGTGCTTGACGCAGATGGTGCTGCTGCTGTGGAGAGTCTTTGGGCCGAACTTGCTCAATACAAGGCGCAAGCTAGAAGGAATAATGCGGCGGCCTTGAGGGCAGCCGAGGAGTTAGAAGCCGAAAGGGCTGCACACTGCCGAAGCAGGGAAGAGATGGCCGAAATGGCCATGAAGTTAAAAGATGCTACCGACCGCATTGAGGCTCTTGAAAAGGAGCGCCTATCGGAGCGAGAAGACCTGGGGAAGGCCACCGCCGAAGCCAAGGACGCCCGATCTGCAATGCGGGCTATAAAGGAGGAGCTGCACCAAGCCGGAGACATTGTGGCTGGCAAGCCCTTTCTGCTACGCCGGAGGTTTACGGATCCTAAGTATGTTCAACTTGGCCAGCTGTGGGGACCGGAGGATGCTTATATGGACTTAGCGGCAAGTGCGGCGGATGCCGTTGTGCACTTCCGGAGCCAGAAGGATCACAAGACGAAAGAGTTGTTTTGGTCTCAATTCCATAGTCCGGATCGTTCACTTCCGCTGACCGATCGGTTGGCCGAATGGGCTGAGCTGAATAGGTTGTCTGGGCTTGCCATGACGGATATCGTGACTCATGTCTGGCCGGAGAGGCCCAAGCCGAAGAGCTATTTTGGCTTATTGCAGCAGTTTCTTGGGGCGGTGCCGCATATCAAGGCGATGAAGCGGTCGGCCTGCATAGGGTGCGCGGATGGCCCTCGCCCGTGTGAAGACACATTGGACAGAGATGGATGCCACCGCTGTTGCAACCCAGGGTTCGGACGAAATTCGGTTACCCGCCGAGCACTATTTTGGGGAAGGTATGCGTGGTGCTCGTGTAATAGAGTCGTAGTGCTCGAAAAATGTCACATTCAAATGAACGTTTTATTTTGTAAAACAATGTTTATGATGTAATCGCTTTTTATACTTGTGCGTTCAAGTATTGAAATATCTCTTATGCGGCCATTTATGTATACGTGTGTATAACCTGAACGATGGCAGTCGTCGGCTTCAGTCCCCATGCATAAGGTGCGGGGGTATTCACAAAAATAGCGCATTTTCACACTTAATCCGATGTCTCGGTCCTGTTTAAGGAGGTGGTAGCGTAGCAAACGAGGCAACCGGACTATAATGCTTTATCACTTTCACTTAGCCATTGGAGTTCGAGGGTGGGGCTACGATATAGCCCCTGGGGGCACCGCGCTCTTCGAATTCGGGGCGTGTATGTGCCTGACCGGGAAACAGTCCTTCGTCAAAGCGGAGGAATTCTAAACATTCCGGTGGTCAATCAAGTGGTTGACCAGTCTCTCGCTGTCTCATGACAGTCAGTTTTCGGCTTTCTCTACTGAGGTGCTCGCCCAGCCGAACTGGGGCACAATCGCAGTAGTTCTCCTGGTGCCGCGTTAGCCGATGATACGGAACGTAAGGCAGCAAAACACAGGAGCCGGGCAACCCAACATTTGACCAAAGACATGATTCGGAGCTGATGCATATAATGCCTAACTCGAGACGCCGAACACTCCCTAAGGTGTTCGGTCTTTATAATAATGGGCGAAACAATGCCCTAAGCCCCTTGTGTCCAGGTACGGGCGATGTCCTCTGACGCGGCCGATGCCAAAACGTCAGTCTCCACTCTGGTTATAATGAGAAACCAGGGGATTATAGCAACAAGAGACAGTGAAAAAGATTTACGCAGGGTCTTAATCTGAAAAGAATCCTTGCGACGGGTCCCTACTGCACGTCTGCGCCTATGTCTCCGTTGTGCCGTTGTCCTGGACGGGTATGCACATTGTTCATTTGTAAAAGAGAGGAACTTAGTTTGGAAGGAAATCGTGCGAAAAAGTGCATGAAAAATATTAATAAATGAATAAAGCGGAGTCTATATTAGCTCATTATTGCTTATATGCACAGCCCCTTGTAAAAGGGTGTGCGGCTAGGGAGCCCCTAGCTTATTTATGCCGGACTCGTCTAGCCGTGTCCAGGGTCTCTGAATGACCCTCTCAATGAAATGATGCCGCGTGGACCGGGCATTTTAAGTGTAAGAGACGCGTAATGTGGTATGGCGTTAAAGCGGACAAAAGCTTCACGTCCCAATAGTGCTTGATAGCTACTTTTGAATGGGGCGACATGAAAGATTAGTTTTTCGCGTCGGAAGTTGTTCGGTGACCCGAACACAACTTCTAGTAATAAGGAGCCTGTGCACTTGGCGTAAGGGCCTGGCGTCACTCCTTTAAAGGAAGTGCGGCTATGTCGAATTTTAGTAAGGTCTATCCCCACCTTGCGGATTGTGTTCGGATATAGCAGGTTTAAATCGCTGCTGCCGTCCATCAGGACTTGTGTGAACTGTAGTCCGTCGATTATAGGATCCAATATTAGGGCAGTCCATCCTGCATTTCGAACACTTCTGGAATAATCCAGGTGGTCAAAAGTGATTGGTTTTAACATCCAATCTCGAGGTTCCGCTGGGGTGGACCGTGCGAGACCCATCTTAGCGGGTGCCGCATTATTTTTCCGTATTATCACATGAAGTGAGTTTACTGCTTTGACTTCTTGTGGGAAAGTCGTTTGTTTTCCGGTGCCCTGCTGGTGGGGTTCGTCGTCGTCCTCGCTTGGTGCGTCAAGCCCCTTGTGTTCGGCGTTGAGTCGGCCGAACTGTTTGAAAACCCAACAATCTCGGTGGGTGTGGTTTGCAGGCCTTCCGGAGGTACTGTGGATTTGACATATCCGATCCAAAATTTTGTTTAAGTTGGATAGCTCATCACTGTTGTCCTTAAGAGGCAGTGTTTTGTTGTTTGGCCACGAGCTTTTGAATCCGGCGTTGACCGCCGTGTTCTTTGGGCTTTTCTCTTTATTCCGGCGCTGATCTTTTCTGCGCCATGATTTTCCGTTTCCATCTCTGATCTCGGATGTACTTGGGTCGCTGGTGATGCATCTTGCTAGCCAGCTGTCTTCCCCCGCGCAAAAGCGGGTCATGAGGCTTGTTAGCACGGACATTGTCCTCGGCTTCTCTTGGCCGAGGTGTCTGGCGAGCCATTCGTCTTGGACGTTGTGTTTAAAAGCTGCTAAGGCTTCGGCGTCCGGACAGTCGACTATTTGGTTCTTTTTAGTAAGGAACCTGTTCCAAAATTTGCACGCTGACTCTCCGGGCTGTTGAGTTATATGACTTAGATCGTCTGCATCCGGAGGGCAGACATAAGTCCCTTGAAAATTTGCTCTAAACGCGTCCTCAAGCTCTTCCCAACTTCCAACAGTGTTTTCTGGGAGGCTTTTGAGCCAATGCCGAGCTGGCCCTTTGAGCTTGAGGGGTAGATATTTTATGGCGTGGAGGTCATCTCCTCTAGCCATGTGTATGTGTAGTATATAATCCTCTATCCAGACTCCAGGGTCTTTTGTTCCGTCGTAAGCCTCTATGTTTATGGGTTTAAACCCTGCTGGGAATTCATGATCCAGCACCTCATTGGTGAAACATAGTGTGTGTGCGGCGCCCCTGTATTTGGGTGTACCGCTGTCTTCAAACATTTGGCGTGTTGTGTTGCTTCCTAGGGCCCTCTTTTTTGGCCCGTAAATGGACCTGGCTGGGCCGTCTGTTTTCCCAGGATCATGAGTCGGCTTGTGTGCGGCGCCGCTTGTAGTTTTTGGCCTATCATCTGGCCGTCTATCCGGCCAGGCGGCCTCTTTGTTTTTTGACTGTGGGGGCTCTATGGCTTCCTCGTCAAATTCTGGCAGCAGCTTGCACTTCGGGTAGCTCTTTGATTGATGGCCATTGCCGTATTTGTCTGCGGTTTTGAGCACTTTGCTCCACCTCATTTTGAGTATGTCTTCCGCTGTTTTGAGCTTCCGTTTTTCCTTCTTCGGACTTCTTGCAGTGGCGACAAGTCTTTTGCGAAGGCTCTTATTTTCCGGTGGTGTGTCCGGCATAAGGTTGTTTGGACTGTAGGTTTCGTCGGGCATGGATTGATTATCCGATTCGTCCTGTTCGGACGGTTGTTTCGTTGTATGTCCGTCGTCCACTGGTTTGTCCTGCTCTATTGCTGGGTCATTAGGAGCGTTGTTGTTGTCGAGGCGGGACTTAGGGCGGCGTCTGCGTCGCCATTTTGGTTGTGTATCGGCGGGATTATCCTTTGTCGCGCCCCGTTGGTCCTCGTTATCGCTTCCTTTTGGGGTATCCACCATATATACATCATGGGTTGGGGTGGCCTTCCAGTGCTCTGTGAGCGCTAGTTCTTGATCGTCTCCGGCATCGTCGTCCATACCGTCGATGTCTTCGGAGTCGTAATCTAGCATGTCGGTTAGATCGTCGACAGTGGCTACAAAGTGGGTGGTGGGTGGGCTTTGAATTTCTTCATCGTCCGCATCCCAACCATCCTGGCCATAATCCGGCCAAGGCTCTCCGAATAGCGAGAGATGCTTTAGCGAATTTAGGATGTCGCCAAAGGGTGAGTGCTGAAAGATGTCCGCGGCGGTGAACTCCATGGTCGGCGCCCAATCGGATTCGATTGGCAGGGGCGCAGGAGGTTCAGAGTCCGGCAGGGAGTCCGGCGCCTCAGAGTCACGAGCTTCATAAGGGACAAGGCCAGTGTTCGGCTCCATCACCGTGGAAGTCGCAGCTCCCGAGGAGGTGTCCAGCCACCCGTCCTCGATCTGCGCAGTCGGCTCCGGACTATGGGTCGGAGCGAATTCGTGTGCGGCCTCCAAGGCGCTGTCCGGCGGCAGAGTTAGATCGTGCCCATCGTGACAGTGAGGCACGCACGGCTGTGGCTCGGATCCATCGAAGATCAAGTCTCCGCGGATATCCGCCGTGAAGTTTAGGCTTCCAAATCTGACCTGACGGCCAGGGGCGTAGCTTTCGATCTGCTCCAGATGGCCAAGTGAATTGGCCCGCAGTGCGAAGCCGCCGAATACGAAGATCTGTCTGGGGAGAAAAGTCTCACCCTGGACGGCGTCGTTGATTGGAGAAGCCATCAAGCCTATCGGTGATGACACAGAGGAACTCTCAATGAAAGCACCAATGTCGGTGTCAAAACCGGCGGATCTCGGGTAGGGGGTCCCGAACTGTGCGTCTAGGCGGATGGTAACAGGAGACAAGGGACACGATGTTTTTACCCAGGTTCGGGCCCTCTCGATGGAGGTAAAACCCTACTCCTGCTTCATTGATATTGATGATATGGGTACTACAAGAGTGGATCTACCACGAGATCAAGGAGGCTAAACCCTAGAAGCTAGCCTATGGTATGATTGTTGTAATGGTTGTTATGTCCTACGGACTAAACCCCCCGGTTTATATAGACACCGGAGAGGGCTAGGGTTACACAGAGTCGGTTACAATGGTAGGAGATCTACATATCCGTCTCGCCAAGCTTGCCTTCCACGCCAAGGAAAGTCCCATCCGGACACGGGACGGAGTCTTCAATCTTGTATCTTCATAGTCTTGGAGTCCGGCGGACGATAATAGTCCGGCTGTCCGGACACCCCCTAGTCCAGGACTCCCTCAGGGAGCTTAACATGTCTGAGTACATACATCTACAAATGAAAAAGGCTGAGAAGCCTGACTATCTACTAGATCCTGCCGAGGGCACAAGATCGTAGCTGAGGTAACAAACTAAACGTCGAAGTCCACGTGGAACTACTAGCGAGACTGAAGTCTCTCTGCAAAAAACATAAAATAGGCAAACGTGAGTACAAATGTACCCAGCAAGACTTACATCAGAACTAACTACATATGCATCATTATCAACAAAGGGGATGGTGGGGTTTAACTGCAGCAAGCTAGCTTTGACTCGGTGGCTATCCTAAACTACGACTGCAAGTAACTCTTTTGAGGTGGCGCACACGAGTCCACATATTCACCATATCAATACACCACTATGGATCCGCTCCCGTCTCCCTACGAGAACGCCATCCATAGCACTCTCACTTATCTTTCGTATTTTAGAGTATCCACTTTCACTTGTCTATGAACTGTTATAGGCAACCCAGAAGTCCTTTACCGCGGACACGGCTATTCGAATAGATGATGTTAACCCTGTAGGGGTGTACTTCTTCATACATGTTTCCACCACTTAGCGTCTGCACACGACATGTGCTCGGCAGACTTCAAGCGAAAGCCAACGTGGGTGTAGACCACGACCTACCTAATCACTCAAGTCTCTAGTCCAGGTTTATCGCCTATTCGGGTTCCATCCGCGAGGAGATCCGGCTGGAGTTTCGCTCACAGCCCCAAACGATGTGTGCCGGGTTCCCGAGACACCAAACGGGCGCCCGGTACACCGTGCCACGTGCCTACCACATCACAGCCCACCCCTTCGGTCAGCGCTGCGCACGGCCTCCAGCATACTACAAACACCAGAAACTACTTGCAACTCCTGGACAGAGGACAAGGGTGATTAAGAAGTCGAGCGGGGTCATATTTCAGGGCCCAATGCATGGTAGTAGTTGTTTCATGGATCACAAACATAGAACTCAGTTCCTGAGGACGGCTTCAATGAGACAACCCACCATGTACTCCTACATGGCCTCTCACCGATACCTTTACCAAATCGTGTTCACATACTTAGCTCACACGCAGTAGGACATGTTCACACACCTCTGATTCATCCCGGATGAATCAGACCTGACACAACTCTAAGCAATAGCAGGCATGACAAACAAGCATGAATGAGTAGGCACATCAGGGCTCAAACAACTCCTACTCATGCTAGTGGGTTTCATCTATTTACTATGGCAATGACAGGTCATGCAGAGGATAAAAGGGGTTCATCTACCGCAGCAAGTAACAGATGAATCGTTGTTGTCCTAATGCAGTAAAAGAGAGCAGGAGCGAGAGAGTGGGATTGTATCGGAATGAACAAGGGGGTTTTGCTTGCCTGACAGAGTGGTAGTGGGATACTGCCCTTCAGTTGGATACTCGTGATATCCTCGGAGGCAGAACCTACCACAAACAACGCATCGATACACAATCATACATGGCAATATGCAAAAATATGATGCATGCAAATGACATGGTAATAAGAATGTGTTTTGGGCTAATGCAACTAGCAGCAGATTAAATGAAGTTGGTTTGAACCCTAGGTTCAAATTCAAACTCCATATGTGAAGGTTTAAATGCCATTATAAGATTTGGCCTAAACAGCAGCCCTAAGTTGTTCTATCATGCATGAAAATGGTATAGATGGATAGATTGGATTTTTCTGATCATTTTTCATATATAATTTATCTCATTTGGAGTTACGGTTGAATTTCTATGAATTTTAGAAGTTTGTACTATTTTTTGGAATTTCCTGTATAAGAATAATTCCAGTAATTGAATTAATGCGTCAGCGTTGCGTCAGGGTGACGTCAGCAGGTCAAAGGCGCCAGCCCAGGTCAAACCTGACAGCTGGGACCCACATGTCAGTATAACAGCTAACTAACAGAGTTAGTTAGTGTTACGTTAGCACTAGTCTAGCTTAGTTAGGGCCTGGGCCCACTGGTCAGTGGTTGTAGTAACTAACCTAACTAGTTAATTAGTGCTAACTAGAGTAATTAGTCGGGCGGGGCCCGCAAGTCAGTTAGTGGGAGGGGGAAGTCAAACCGGGCAGTGGGGTCAACCCACGCCGGTCAACGGGTCAGCAGTCGCCGGCGTTTAGCCGCCGGCGAGTCCAGATGCGGCGGAGGGCTCGGAAATGATCCACATGGCATCGTTTCGGCCGTGGTTTGTTGCGTTCGAACGCGTGCAGTAGCGCGCATCTATTGGCGGCGGTGGTAGGTGCTGGGGTGGCCGGAAAAGTGGCCGGCGACGAGGTTTGGCGGCGGCAGCAGGTCGGGCAAGCTTGGGGTGGCACTACAGAGCACGGGAGGAGGCGCTCTGGGTGTCTACGGGCTCATGAGATCGTGCTGGGCACGATGGTGGGCTCGGGAACGAGCTGCGGTGGCTGTGGCCACGGCTACGCCATGGCCGGCGGCGAGAAGCTCTCGGCCGCGACGGGCATCGGTGTTAGAGGAAGAAAACGGGCCAGGGGAGAGGGGGAAACAGCACAGGAGCTCACAGCGGGTGCAGCGGTGGCCTTGGCGAGCTCGGGGAGGCACCGGAGCGAGCGGAGCATCGAGGGGGGTCTCCGGCGGCCGAGGTCGGAAACGGCAGCATTGGTGAGGCTTCAGGGCGTCCGACGTTGCGTAGCTCAGCGAGGAGGTCGAGGACGACGCGGCGGAGCTTATGGACTCATCGGCAGGGTGAGGGGTGGTCGGTGGCCGTGGTGGCAGCGAACGGCAGCGTCGGGTGCGCTCGGGTGTGGCGCGGGAGAGAGCAGAGGAGGGGAAGAAGCACGGGAGAGAGTGAGTGAGCGGTCGGGGCTGCGTGGCGTCGCGAGGGAGGCCCAGGGCAACGAGGGGAAAGCGGCAGGAAGCAGTAGGTGGCACGGGCGGCGGTGCGCGCGCGTCGGGCACGCGCCCCTGCCTACTGGCGCAAGGAGGAAGGCGATACGAAGGAGGCGGTGGTGGGCTGGGCCGGCCAGCTACAGTGCTGGACCGGTTGGTGGCGCCAGGTAAGTGCCCCAGGTAGGCTCTCTCTCTCTCTCTCTCTCTAGTTTTTCTATTTATTAATGTTTTCTATTTTCTGCAATTGGTTTTGATTTGAATTAAAACATCAAATCATTTTTTTAGCTTTCTGTAAATTGTATGTGGGCTCAGGAACTAGTCCAAGGTCACAGGAAATTTACAAAAATATTTGAACTCTATTTCTTATATAACAGAAATAAATTCAACTCAAATATGTCATTGGTTTAAGTCAAAGGCCCAAAATAAATATTTCTGTGATTCCAAAAATATTGGTTTGAATTTTACCTCATGCCAATATTTTTACAGAATAACATGAACATTTTCTTGGACTCAATTGATGAGATTTAAATGTTGGTTATTTTTAGAGGTTTTCTGAGGCTTTTGAAAATTCCTCAATTCAAGTTTCATTTGAATTTAAACATGATGCTCACATGGAAGCTAGCATAGATCAGGCCAGAACTAGGGATGTGACAACTCACCCCCACTAAACAAGAATCTCGTCCCGAGATTCAAGACGTGAGGTAAGAAGACAAAGGGGACACGAAGCTAACACGATCTTCATGATCCAATTGCCCTTCTTGAGGATGTTGATTCATTGCTTCAAATTTATCCTGACGTCTTGCCTTGAGAACTACAACCGACATGACCACGAGCAGAAGGAAGAAGTTTAGAAGAATCGATATCCTTGAGGTTCGAGCAACTTAGGATCATCTTAATGATCACAAGATCAGCTCACAGAATAAGACATGAAGACATCTCTGGCGCTGGGAGGCAAAACATGCATTAGGAGCGACAGAAGAAACAATTTGACGAGGGTTTCAAAGTAGCAAGGGAAATTGCCATGATTCCAAAACGGGGCACCTTAGGGAAGGTGGCTCGTAGAATCATCCCTTAAGTGGAAAAAAGAATTACCTTTGATTCAAAGATCACTTAGGCTCTTTATACCAGCTTATGGCAATTCACAATCGATCATTTGAAGGAGTCCGAAAGAATGACATTCTCGGGGCAGAATGGATGATGTGGATTACCTTGTTGAAGACAACACAAGGGATGATTTTGCTTATCATCGGAAATGGATGGGACCCAAGATAGGATGGCACAATGATGGTGCAAGCTGGGAACAAAACACAAATGTTGGGAATGATTCTGGTAACTGGGAATAACTCAACGAGAGTGATTCCACTGTTTTAACAGTTATAGCTTAATCGAGGAAACCAGGAGCACAAGAATCCCCAAGGAACAACTTATGGAATAAGCTGCATGAAATCCCCATGGAGAAGATGGACAAATTGCCCAACCAAGATACTATAATGATAGATCCTTCGGCTAGGTGCGTCGGCCAGAACATCAACCTTGTCGGGACCTACATCATAGATCTTGGAGAAGTTCCAACCATCATATCTGCCTGAGATTCATATCTGGTTGGTAATAGGATATTTCAGACAGCATGTCTGGAGAAGGAACAGTTGCAACACAAATCGACGAGATGACGTTGCAAGATTCTCAGGAAATGAAGTACGATAGTAAGCTCCAAAACATGAGCTGGTTCTGCTACACACATGTGAACACGCTGTCCTAGACAAGCATGATCACATGGTAGTCTTGCAATAAAACACTACCGAGTTCTGATTGGGAACCATCATTGAGATAACGAAGTCTTGTGCATATCCTTCCAGGCCCTTCAGGATTAGCGCATGACCTTCTTTTCTTTGAACAAATCAATCAGTGGCTTGGTGTGCTAAGAATGCATATAGAATGAAGGTTGCAAGTCTCCAGACCACAGAATACTTCGCACGTATGCATGACTGACTTGGGATGATTCCAGGGGAAGCAAAACAAGCTTTCTCAAATTCAGGGCGGCAACTTGCATCATATGCACGTGAAGTAGAGGAAGTCACTTCTTACATCCGAACATATGCTCCATGAACGGATGATGAAAGCATTGCTCACAAGTTTCCAACACTAGCTGGATGTTCAACATGAATCATGGGGGAGACAAAATGCTGCTGATGGGCTCAACAGCAACTCATCGGAATTCCATATCACTGGACTTCCACCATCATGTGAACACGGTGATAGCATTGGTCAGACGAAAAGATGTAATGGTGTATGCTCGAGGGATCAACCACGAGTAAGACTACATTACGAATATCGTTGGTTCTGATTTGATTTGATGATAGCCCACGCTCAAATCAAAGATTGGATAAGACCATAGTTCCAATAATTGATCGCGAGGATCAATCGATGGAAATATTATCTTTCTTCAACACACTCACACACAAAGATATTCCTTTGGAAGTGAACTAAGTTAGACAAGCTTTTATCTCCCAACTCTCCAAGTTGTTGTTTGGCTTAACCAACTAGCTCAGGGGTATCCAACACAGATTCTTGGAGAAAAGTGGTTTATTGGAAAACCAACTTGATCACGAGCTCAACATAACAGTCAGGGAACAACCTGGTAATACTTCCGAGAAGATATTTGGAAAATCATGAACCACCGGTATGTTACTAAGCTCGAGAACAACCTTGCTTTTCAGGGCAAGATGATATGATCAAAAGGGTGAGGGATTGACACAATCCTAACTCATTGATCAAGGAGTGCACCGGGACTAGGTAGCACGATCAATCTTAGAATGATGATTTAATAACCAACACGCTAAGAATGTGAATATTGTCCATTTACTACCAAGCAACGAGTTACTGGGAGTATAGATTTCACACATCACGATTCACTTATCGGCATTCCAGTTGCGACAACACGGAACCGAGGAATGAGTAATGATAGCGAGAAGTATCACTACGTCAAGAGTTCATGAGAAATGGTGTGCAATTCCCATGACAATCCTGACATAAAGGGGGTAATACTCCGAGGTAGAACAGAACCAAAAGCTGGATTGGCATTTGATTTGCGGATTACAACTGCTTTGACCCAATCCTAGACATGGATGAGGTTCTGGAGCTTGTTTCTCCTATTCATTCTGGAATAGAACGGCTTGACGGACCACAAGAATAGTAGGCATCAATAACATGAATGCACAACTAGTCCTGACTATCAATTGATAGACCGAGCTCAAAATACAACTAAAGAGAGACAACTCAAAGGAACATACGATTTTCTGAGTTGTGGGTGCATAGATTAGCATTTCGAACGAGTTCAACATATTTCTTCCGGACAACCCGTGCAGAAAGGTGGAACTGGCAGAATCACAACATAGAATCGAGAACTCATCAAGAGCACTCTGGTTGTGATCGTTCGGTTCAACGAGGAACTTCTGCCATAAGTAGTTCATGGTATTTGGAAGAAGGAGATACCATGGACCTCGAGGACTATCGCAAAGGTTACTAATATCCTAGAGGAACTAGCAAGCACTATCAACATGAGGTAAGTGGGGTGAATCTCGGGTTCAAAACCCAGAAGTAGAATACCTACTAACTAAATGGCATCACGGGATGCTTTCGAGAATAGAGGCCAGAAACATCACATTTGGACACAATTCATGGCTAGATTACTAGGTGATACTCTAGACACCTAGGGTCATGATAATTCCAACATATATGTTGAGGCAATGGAATACCTCAACTCAGCAATTAGTGTGATTAACCTGGCCCAAAGGAACATAAAAACTAGAGGAAAAGGATTTGCAAGTGTATCAGATTGTTTAGAAACCTGGGATGACTCGGACAGCATAACGGCTGTAAATGCTCAGAAAAGATTTGAGACATTCACAAGGATTTGCATAGTCACTTAACAACATCATATCAAGGTTCTGGTTCAACTGAGAACATACTAAAAGTAGTAGAAACTGAACTGGGGCGTAAAACCAACAATCTCATAAGTCTATGGATTAGTAACACGTCATCCTGATAGATAGATGAGAAGGCCTAGTTCTTAAACCCCGTAGAAGAGAAGAGGTTGACTCAGATCAGAAGGCCATGAGGTATAAGGAGTAAAAAGAGCCTTACGTTCCATCCCACAATCAATTCCCTTACATAACTAAAGCATTTCTAGACACAACTTCGACCAGTTTGGCTTGGTAATCCTACAGGCAGTCAGGCTCTGATACCAAAGCTGTCAGGACCCCGACTCAATGCCACATCGATCTAGCATGTAACACCTCATATCACTTTGCGGCCTCACGCATGGTATTCCCACGGGTGTCGCATTACCTTTGCCCGGGACCGTTTGCGCCTTTTGGCACACGTATATGATAGTGTCGCTAGCATCCATATGATAAGGAGCCCGGGCTGACATGGCTAGTCGTAAACCCAAAGTGGCACAAACCTACAGGGATAGGCATCCATGACCCAGCATCAAACGTGTCGGTCATCAGCGAGTGAATCCAGGCTGTAGCACTGGGCTAGCAGGACTCCGGTGAACCGGGCTGTAGCGGGCTAACAGGACTTCGGTATTCATCGCGTGACATTTCCCCGAAGGGACAAACACAGGAACGAAGGACACATGCCGGCCAGCCTAAGTGTTCCGAAGCAGTAGCAAGCTACCATGGCTCAGTGGATGCACTAGGAGACATTTCGCGGTAGGAGAGGCTACTAAGGATAAAAAACTAGATAGTCAGATCCCACACATACCAAGCATTTCAATAACATACACACAATATGCTCGATATGTGTAATTACAACATGGCATCACAACATGACTCTACAACTCAAGTATTTTATTCAATAGGCTCCGAGGAGCGAGATATTACAAACATGGGTCTCATGACCCAACATTCAGAGCATACAAGTCAAAGCACAAGCGGAAGCTTAACATGTCTGAGTACAGACATCTACAAATGAAAAAGGCTGAGAAGCCTGACTATCTACTAGATCCTGCCGAGGGCACAAGATCGTAGCTGAGGTAACAAACTAAACGTCGAAGTCCACGTGGAACTACTAGCGAGACTGAAGTCTCTCTCTAAAAAACATAAAATAGGCAAACGTGAGTACAGATGTATCCAGCAAGACTTACATCAGAACTAACTACATATGCATCATTATCAACAAAGGGGATGGTGGGGTTTAACTGCAGCAAGCCAGCTTTGACTCGGTGGCTATCCTAAACTACGACTGCAAGTAACTCTTTTGAGGTGGCGCACACGAGTCCACATATTCACCATATCAATACACCACTATGGATCCGCTCCCGTCTCCCTACGAGAACGCCATCCATAGCACTCTCACTTATCTTGCGTATTTTAGAGTATCCACTTTCACTTGTCTATGAACTGTTATAGGCAACCCAGAAGTCCTTTACCGTGGACACGGCTATTCGAATAGATGATGTTAGCCCTGCAGGGGTGTACTTCTTCATACATGTTTCCACCACTTAGCGTCTGCACACGACATGTGCTCGGCTGACTTCAAGCGAAAGCCGACGTGGGTGTAGACCACGACCGTCCAGGTTTATCGTCTATTCGGGTTCCATCCGCGAGGAGATCCAGCCGGAGTTTCGCTCACAGCCCCAAACGATGTGTGCAGGGTTCCCGAGACACCAAACGGGCGCCCGGTACACCGTGCCACGTGCCTACCGCATCACAGCCCACCCCTTCGGTCAGCGCTGCGCACGGCCTCCAGCATACTACAAACACCAGAAACTACTTGCAACTCCTGGACAGAGGACAAGGGTGATTAAGAAGTCGAGCGGGGTCATATTTCAGGGCCCAATGCATGGTAGTAGCTGTTTCATGGATCACAAACACAGAACTCAGTTCCTGAGGATGGTTTCAATGAGACAACCCACCATGTACTCCTACATGGCCTCTCACCGATACCTTTACCAAATCGTGTTCACACACTTAGCTCACACGCAGTAGGACATGTTCACACACCTCTGATTCATCCCGGATGAATCAGACCTGACACAACTCTAAGCAACAGCAGGCATGACAAACAAGCATGAACGAGTAGGCACATCAGGGCTCAAACAACTCCTACTCATGCTAGTGGGTTTCATCTATTTACTGTGGCAATGACAGGTCATGCAGAGGATAAAAGGGGTTCATCTACCGCAGCAAGTAACAGATGAATCGTTGTTGTCCTAATGCAGTAAAAGAGAGCAGGAGCGGGAGAGTGGGATTGTATCGGAATGAACAAGGGGGTTTTGCTTGCCTGACAGAGTGGTAGTGGGATACTGCCCTTCAGTTGGATACTCGTGATATCCTCGGAGGCAGAACCTACCACGAAGAACACATCGATACACAATCATACATGGCAATATGCAACAATATGATGCATGCAAATGACATGGCAATAAGAATGTGTTTTGGGCTAATGCAACTAGCAGCAGATTAAATGAAGTTGGTTTGAACCCTAGGTTCAAATTCAAACTCCATATGTGAAGGTTTAAATGCCATTATAAGATTTGGCCTAAACAGCAGCCCTAAGTTGTTCTATCATGCATGAAAATGGTACAGATGGATAGATTGGATTTTTCTGATCATTTTTCATATATAATTTATCTCATTTGGAGTTACGGTTGAATTTCTATGAATTTTAGAAGTTTGTACTATTTTCTGGAATTTCCTGTATAAGAATAATTCTAGTAATTGAATTAATGTGTCAGCGTTGCGTCAGGGTGATGTCAGCAGGTCAAAGGCGCCAGCCCAGGTCAAACCTGACGGCTAGGACCCACATGTCAGTATAACAGCTAACTAACAGAGTTAGTTAGTGTTACGTTAGCACTAGTCTAGGTTAGTTAGGGCCTGGGCCCACTGGGCAATGGTTGTAGTAACTAACCTAACTAGTTAATTAGTGCTAACTAGAGTAATTAGTCGGGCGGGGCCCGCAAGTCACTGAGAGGGAGGGGGAAGTCAAACCGGGTAGTGGGGTCAACCCACGCCGGTCAACGGGTCAGCGGTCGCCGGCGTTTAGCCGCCGGCGAGTCCAGACGCGGCGGAGGGCTCGGAAACAAGCCACATGACATTGTTTCGGCCGTGGTTTGTTGCGTTCGAACGCGCGCAGTAGCGCGCATCTAGTGGCGGTGGTGGTAGGTGCTGGGGTGGCCGGAAAAGTGGCCGACGACGAGGTTTGGCAGCGGCAGCAGGTCGGGCAAGCTTGGGGTGGCGCTACAGAGCACGGGAGGAGGCGCTCTGGGTGTCTACGGGCTCATGAGATCGTGCTGGGCACGATGGTGGGCTCGGGAACGAGCTGCGATGGCTGTGGCCACGGCTACGCCATGGCCGGCGGCGAGAAGCTCTCGGCCGCGACGGGCATCGGTGTTAGAGGAAGAAAACGGGCCAGGGGAGAGGGGGAAACAGCACAGGAGCTCACAGCGAGTGCAGCGGTGGCCTCGGCGAGCTCGGGGAGGCACCGAAGCGAGCGGAGCATCGAGGGGGATCTCCGGCAGCCGAGGTCGAAAACGGCGGCATTGGCGAGGCTTCAGGGCGTCCGGCGTTGCGTAGCTCAGCGAGGAGGTCGAGGACGACGCGGCGGAGCTTATGGACTCATCGGCAGGGCGAGGGGTGGTCGGTGGCCGTGGTGGCAGCGAACGGCGGCGTCGGGTGCGCTCGGGTGTGGCGCAGGAGAGAGCAGAGGAGGGGGAGAAGCACGGGAGAGAGTGAGTGAGCGGTTGGGGCTGCGTGGCGTCACGAGGGAGGCCCAGGGCGACGAGGGGAAAGCGGCAGGAAGCAGGAGGTGGCACGGGCGGCGGTGCGCGCGCGTCGGGCACGCGCCCCTGCCTACTGGCGCAAGGAGGAAGGCGACAGGGAGGAGGCGGTGGTGGGCTGGGCCGGCCTGCTACAGTGCTGGGCCGGTTGGTGGCGCCAGGTAAGTGCCCCAGGTAGGCTCTCTCTCTCTCTGGTTTTTCTATTTATTAATGTTTTCTATTTTCTGCAATTGGTTTTGATTTGAATTAAAACATCAAATCATTTTTTTAACTTTCTGTAAATTGTATGTGGGCTCAGGAACTAGTCCAAGGTCACAGGAAACTTACAAAAATATTTTAAATTCAACTCAAATATGTCATTGGTTTAAGTCAAAGGCCCAAAATAAATATTTCTGTGATTCCAAAAATATTGGTTTGAATTTTACCTCATGCCAATATTTTTACAGAATAACATGAACATTTTCTTGGACTCAATTGATGATATTTAAATGTTGGTTATTTTTAGAGGTTTTCTGAGGCTTTTGAAAATTCCTCAATTCAAGTTTCATTTGAATTTAAACATGATGCTCACATGGAAGCTAGCATAGGTCAGGCCAGAACTAGGGATGTGACAAGGCGTGGGTTGAAAGTTATGAAATGGCAATGGAGATGCTAGATGTGGATGAAGCGGCATGTGCAAAATACTTCACCATGATGTTAGAAGGAACGACTCGTACCTGGCTAAAGAGCCTGCCTGTTAACTGAATCAGTTCATGGGATGAGTTGAAGGCCAAGTTTATAGAAAACTTCAAGGATACGTGCAAGCAACCCATGTCCATTATGGATCTGGCGGCTTGTGTCCAAGGAGAGAATGAATCAACAACCCATTGGGTGCGCCGGGTTTCAAAAATTTTGCATTCGTCAGGCCGCATCAATCCCGACACGGCAATTGTGACCTTGGAAGGTAATTGCCGGTTTAAGTCACTGAAGATGAAGTTGGGACGGCTTAAGCGTCACTGCAATGATATGGGAACGCTCATGGCGGCTCTGGTTAAGTATGCTGATTCTAATAATACCAAGGACCCTAATTCTGATGAAGAAAAGCAGCAGAAGGGAAAGAAGAATGCCGGTTCAAAAGGACAGTATAACCAGGCGAGCCACGGGAACAACGGTAAGCATAAAGTGGACAATTAAGATTTTGTGGCTAACACCAGTATGCAGGGCAATATGCAGCGCCGTAAGGGTAAACCGCCCAAGCGCGGTGGAGGCATGAATCTGGAACGCTTGTTAAACCAGCCTTGCCCAAAGCACGGGACAAAGGAGGTTCCGGCTGTTGGAAATATGCCCTAGAGGCAATAATAAAAGTATTATTATATTTCATTGTTCATGATAATTGTCTTTTGTTCATGCTACAACTGTATTATCCGGAAATCGTAATACACGTGTGAACACATAGACCACAATATGTCCCTAGTGAGCCTCTAGTTGACTAGCTCGTTGTGATCAACAGATAGTCATGGTTTCCTGGCTATGGACATTGGATGTCGTTGATAACGGGATCACATCATTAGGAGAATGATGTGATGGACAAGACCCAATCCTAAGCATAGCACAAAGATTGTGTAGTTCGTTTGCTAGAACTTTTTCAATGTCAAGTATCTCTTCCTTTGACCATGAGATCGTGTAACTCCCGGATACCGTAGGAGTGCTTTGGGTGTATCAAACGTCACAACGTAACTGGGTGACTATAAAGGTGCACTACAGGTATCTCCGAAAGTGTCTGTTGGGTTGACACGGATCGAGACTGGGATTTGTCACTCCGTATGACGGAGAGGTATCTCTGGGCCCACTCGGTAATGCATCATCATATTGAGCTCAAGGTGACCAAGGTGTTGGCCACGGGATCATGCATTACGGTACGAGTAAAGTGACTTGCCGGTAACGAGACTGAACAAGGTATTGGGATACCGACGATCGAGTCTCGGGCAAGTAACGTACCGATTGACAAAGGGAATTGTATACGGGATTTGATCGAATCCTCAACATCGTGGTTCAACCGATGAAATCATCGAGGAGCATGTGGGAGCCAACATGGGTATCCAGATCCCGCTGTTGGTTATTGCCCGAGAGTCGTCTCGGTCATGTCTGCGTGTTTCCCGAACCCGTAGGGTCTACACACTTAAGGTTCGGTGACGCTAGGGTTGTATGAATATGAGTATGCAGCATACCGAATGTTGTTCGGAGTCCCGGATGAGATCCCGGACGTCACGAGGAGTTTCGGAATGGTCTGGAGGTAAAGAATAATATATAGGAAGTGGTATTTCAGCCATCGGGAAAGTTTCGGGGTCTCCCGGTAATGTACCGGGACCACCGGAAGGGTCCCGGGGGTCCACCGGGTGGGGCCACCCATCCCGAAGGGCCCCATGGGCTGACGTGGGAGGGGAGCCAGCCCATAGTGGGCTGGTGCGCCCCCCTAGGCCCACCCCCTGCGCCTAGGGTTGAAACCCTAGGGTGGGGGTGCGCACCACATGCCTTAGGGGGCACTCCTCCCCCCTTGGCCGCCGCCCCCTTGGGAGATCCAATCTCCCAGGGCCGGCGCCCCCCCCCAGGGGGCCTATATAAAGGAGGGCAGGGGGGAGGGCAGACGTACCCTTGTGCTTGGCGCCTCCCTCCCCTGCAACACCTCGTCCTCCTCCCGTAGTCGCTTGGCGAAGCCCTGCTGGAGTTCTGCTGCATCCACCACCACGCCGTCGTGCTGCTGGATCATCATCAACCTCTCCTTCCCCCTTGCTGGATCAAGAAGGAAGAGACGTCTCCCGTCCCGTACGTGTGTTGAACGCGGAGGTGTTGTCCGTTCAGCACTTGGACATCGGTGATCTGAATCACGTCGAGTACGACTCCATCATCACTATCCCCTTGAAAGCTTCCGCGCGTGATCTACAAGTGGTATGTAGATGCAAACTCACTCCCTTGACTCGCTGCTTAGATGAACTCATAGATGGATCTTGGTGAAACCGTAGGAAAAAATTTAATTTTCTGCAACGTTCCCCAACAGTGGCATCATGAGCTAGGTCTATGCGTAGTTCTCTAATGCACGAGTAGAACACAATTTTGTTGTGTGCGTGGATCTTGTCAACTTGCTTGCCACTACTAGTCTTTTTTTGCTTCAGTGGTATTGTGGGATGAAGCGGCCCGGACCAACCTTACACGTACGCTTACGTGAGACCGGTTCCACCGATTGACATGCACTAGTTGCATAAGGTGGCTGGCGGGTGTCTGTCTCTCCCACTTTAGTTGAAGCGGATTCGATGAAAAGGGTCCTTATGAAGGGTAAATAGAAGTTGACAAAATCACGTTGTGGTTATTCGTAGGTAAGAAAACGTTCTTGCTAGAACCCAATTGCAGCCACGTAAAAGATGCAACAACAATTAGAGGACGTCTAACTTGTTTTGCAGCGATTGTACATGTGATGTGATATGGCCAGAAGTTGTGATGAATGATGAATTGTGATGTATGAGATCATGTTCTTGTAATAGGATTCACGACTTGCATGTCGATGAGTATGACAACCGGCAGGAGCCATAGGAGTTGTCTTTATTTTTTTTGTATGACCTGCGTGTCATTGAAGAACGCCATGTAAACTACTTTACTTTATTGCTAAACGCGTTAGCCATAGAAGTAGAAGTAGTCGTTGGCGTGACAACTTCATGAAGACACGATGATGGAGATCATGATGATGGAGATCATGGTGTCAAGCCGGTGACAAGATGATCATGGAGCCCCGAAGATGGAGATCAATGGAGCTATATGATATTGGCCATATCATGTCACAACTATATAATTGCATGTGATGTTTATTATGTTTATGCATCTTGTTTACTTAGGACGACGGTAGTAAATAAGATGATCCCTTACAACAATTTCAAGAAGTGTTCTCCCCTAACTGTGCACCGTTGCTACAGTTCATCGTTTCGAAGCACCACGTGATGATCGGGTGTGATAGATCCTTACGTTCACATACAACGGGTGTAAGACAGTTTTACACAGCAAAACACTTAGGGTTAACTTGACGAGCCTAGCATGTACAAGCATGGCCTCGGAACACGGAGACCGAAAGGTCGAACACAATCGTATGGAAGATACGATCAACATGAAGATGTTCACCGACGATGACTAGTCCGTCTCACGTGATGATCGGACACGGGCTAGTCGACTCGGATCGTGTAACACTTAGATGACTAGAGGGATGTCTAATCTGAGTGGGAGTTCATAATTTGATTAGAACTTAATTATCATGAACTTAGTCTAAAACCTTTGCAAATATGTCTTGTAGATCAAATGGCCAACGCTCATGTCAACTTGAACTTCAACGCGTTCCTAGAGAAAACCAAGCTAAAAGATGATGGCAGTAACTATACGGACTGGGTCCGGAACCTGAGGATCATCCTCATAGCTGCCAGGAAGCAATATGTCCTAGAAGGACCGCTAGGTGACGCTCCCATCCCAGAGAACCAAGACGTTATGAACGCTTGGCAAACTCGTGCTGATGATTACTCCCTCGTTCAGTGCGGCATGCTTTACAGCTTAGAACCGGGGCTCCAAAAATGTTTTGAGCATCACGGAGCATATGAGATGTTCGAAGAGCTGAAACTAGTTTTCCAAGCTCATGCCCGGATCGAGAGATATGATGTCTCCGACAAGTTCTATAGTTGTAAGATGGAGGAAAACAGTTCTGTCAGTGAACACATTCTCAAGATGTCTGGGTTGCACAACCGTATGACCCAGCTGAACATTAACCTCCCAGATGAGGCGGTCATTGACAGAATCCTCCAATCGCTCCCACCAAGCTACAAGAGCTTTGTGATGAACTACAACATGCAGGGGATGGTGAAGACCATTCCTAAAGTGTTCTCGATGTTGAAGTCAGCAGAGGCTGAAATCAAGAAAGAACATCAAGTGTTGATGGTCAATAAGACCACTAAGTTCAAGAAGGGCAAGGGCAAGAAGAACTTCAAGAAGGACGGCAAGGATGTTGCCGCGCCCGGTAAGCCAATTACCGGGAAGAAGTCAAAGAATGGACCCAAGCCTGAGACTGAGTGCTTTTATTGCAAGGGGAAGGGTCACTGGAAGCGGAACTGCCCCAAATACTTAGCGGATAAGAAGGCCGGCAACACCAAAGGTATATTTGATATACATGTAATTGATCTGTACCTTACCAGTACTCGTAGTAACTCCTGGGCATTTGATACCGGTGCCGTTGCTCATATTTGTAACTCACGGCAGGAGCTGCGGAATAAACGGAGACTAGCGAAGGACGAGGTGACGATGCGCGTCGGGAATGGTTCCAGAGTCGATGTGATCGCCGTCGGCACGCTGCCTCTACATTTACCTACGGGATTAGTTTTGAACCTTAATAATTGTTATTTAGTGCCAAGTTTGAGCATGAACATTGTATCAGGATCTCGTTTAATACGAGATGGCTACTCATTTAAATCCGAGAATAATGGTTGTTCTATTTATATGAGAGATATGTTTTATGGTCATGCTCCGATGGTCAATGGTTTATTCTTGATGAATCTCGAGCGTAATATTACACATGTTCATAGTGTAGATGCCAAAAGATGTAAAGTTGATAACGATAGTCCCACATACTTGTGGCACTGCCGCCTTGGTCACATTGGTGTCAAGCGCATGAAGAAGCTCCATGCTGATGGACTTTTAGAGTCTCTTGATTATGAATCGTTTGACACATGCGAACCATGCCTCATGGGCAAAATGACCAAGACTCCGTTCTCCGGAACAATGGAGCGAGCAACCAACTTGTTGGAAATCATACATACCAATGTGTGCGTTCCATTGAGCGTTGAGGCTCGCGGAGGATATCATTATGTTCTCACTCTCACTGATGACTTGAGTAGATATGGGTATGTCTACTTAATGAAACACAAGTCTGAGACCTTTGAAAAGTTCAAGGAATTTCAGAATGAGGTGGAGAATCAACGTGATCGAAAGATAAAGTTCCTACGATCAGATCGTGGAGGAGAATACTTAAGTCACGAATTTGGTACACACTTAAGGAAATGTGGAATCGTTTCACAACTCACGCCGCCTGGAACACCTCAGCGTAACGGTGTGTCCGAACGTCGTAATCGCACTCTATTAGATATGGTGCGGTCTATGATGTCTCTTACCGATTTACCGCTATCATTTTGGGGATACGCTCTAGAGACAGCTACATTCACTTTAAATAGGGCACCGTCTAAATCCGTTGAGACGACACCGTATGAATTATGGTTTGGGAAGAAACCTAAGCTATCATTTCTAAAAGTTTGGGGATGCGATGCTTATGTCAAGAAACTTCAACCTGAAAAGCTCGAACCCAAGTCGGAAAAATGCGTCTTCATAGGATACCCTAAGGAAACTGTTGGGTATACCTTCTACTTAAGATCCGAGGGCAAGATCTTTGTTGCCAAGAACGGATGCTTTCTGGAAAAAGAGTTTCTCTCGAAAGAAGTAAGTGGGAGGAAAGTAGAACTCGATGAAGTACTACCTCTCGAACGGGAAAGTGGTGCAGCTCAGGAAAATGTTCCTGTGATGCCCACACCAACTGAAGAGGAAAACAATGATGATGATCAAGGTACTTCGGATCAAGTTGCTACTGAGCTTCGTAGGTCCACAAGGACACGTTCCGCACCAGAGTGGTACGGCAACCCTGTCCTGGAAATCATGTTGTTAGACAATGATGAACCTTCGAACTATGAAGAAGCGATGGCGGGCCCAGATTCCAACAAATGGCTTGAAGCCATGAAATCCGAGATAGAATCCATGTATGAAAACAAAGTATGGACTTTGACAGACTTGCCCGATGATCGGCGAGCGATAGAAAACAAATGGATTTTTAAGAAAAAGACAGACGCGGATGGTAATGTTACCATTTATAAGGCTCGACTTGTCGCTAAGGGTTATCGACAAGTTCAAGGGATTGACTACGACGAGACATTCTCTCCTGTAGCAAAGCTGAAGTCCGTCCGAATCATGTTAGCAATTGTCGCATACTATGATTATGAGATATGGCAGATGGACGTCAAAACGGCATTCCTTAACGGGCATCTTAAGGAAGAGCTGTATATGATGCAGTCGAAAGGTTTTGTCGATCCTAAGAACGCTAACAAAGTATGCAAGCTCCAGCGATCCATTTATGGACTGGTGCAAGCATCTCGGAGTTGGAACATTCGCTTTGATGAGATGATCAAAGCATGTGGGTTTATGCAGACTTATGGAGAAGCCTGCGTTTACAAGAAAGTGAGTGGGAGCTCTGTAGCATTTCTCATATTATATGTAGATGACATACTCTTGATGGGAAATGATATAGAACTTCTGGACAGCATTAAGGCCTACTTGAATAAGTGTTTTTCAATGAAGGACCTTGGAGAAGCTGCTTATATATTAGGCATCAAAATCTATAGAGATAGATCGAGACGCCTCATAGGTCTTTCACAAAGCACATACCTTGATAAGATTTTGAAAAGGTTCAAAATGGATCAGTCCAAGAAAGGGTTCTTGCCTATGTTACAAGGTGTGAGATTGAGCTCGGCTCAGTCACCGACCACGGCAAAGGATAAAGAAGAGATGAGTGTCATCCCCTATGCTTTAGCCATAGGATCTATTATGTATGCCATGTTGTGTACCAGACCTGATGTAAACCTTGCCGTAAGTTTGGTAGCAAGATACCAAAGTAATCCCGGCAAGGAACACTGGACAGCGGTCAAGAATATCTTGAAGTACCTGAAAAGGACAAAGGACATGTTTCTCGTTTATGGAGGAGACGAAGAGCTCGTCGTAAAGGGTTACGTCGACGCTAGCTTCGACTCAGATCTGGATGACTCTAAGTCACAAACCGGATACGTGTATATGTTGAATGGTGGAGCAGTGAGCTGGTGCAACTGCAAGCAGAGCGTCGTGGCGGGATCTACGTGTGAAGCAGAGTACATGGCAGCCTCGGAGGCAGCGCATGAAGCGATTTGGGTGAAGGAGTTCATCACCGACCTAGGAGTCATACGCAATGCGTCGGGGCCGATCAAACTCTTCTGTGACAACACTGGAGCTATTGCCATTGCCAAGGAGCCCAGGTTTCACAAGAAGACCAGGAACATCAAGCGTCATTTCAACTCCATCCGTGAAAATGTTCAAGATGGAGACATAGATATTTGCAAAGTACACACGGATCTGAATGTCGCGGATCTGTTGACTAAACCTCTCTCGCGAGCAAAACATGATCAACACCAAAACTCTATGGGTGTTCGATTCATCACAATGTAACTAGATTGGTGACTCTAGTGCAAGTGGGAGACTGTTGGAAATATGCCCTAGAGGCAATAATAAAAGTATTATTATATTTCATTGTTCATGATAATTGTCTTTTGTTCATGCTACAACTGTATTATCCGGAAATTGTAATACACGTGTGAACACATAGACCACAATATGTCCCTAGTGAGCCTCTAGTTGACTAGCTCGTTGTGATCAACAGATAGTCATGGTTTCCTGGCTATGGACATTGGATGTCGTTGATAACGGGATCACATCATTAGGAGAATGATGTGATGGACAAGACCCAATCCTAAGCATAGCACAAAGATCGTGTAGTTCGTTTGCTAGAACTTTTTCAATGTCAAGTATCTCTTCCTTTGACCATAAGATCGTGTAACTCCCGGATACCGTAGGAGTGCTTTGGGTGTATCAAACATCACAACGTAACTGGGTGACTATAAAGGTGCACTAAAGGTATCTCCGAAAGTGTCTGTTGGGTTGACACGGATCGAGACTGGGATTTGTCACTCCGTATGACGGAGAGGTATCTCTGGGCCCACTCGGTAATGCATCATCATATTGAGCTCAAGGTGACCAAGGTGTTGGCCACGGGATCATGCATTACGGTACGAGTAAAGTGACTTGCCGGTAATGAGACTGAACAAGGTATTGGGATACCGACGATCGAGTCTCGGGCAAGTAACGTATCGATTGACAAAGGGAATTGCATACGGGATTTGATCGAATCCTCAACATCGTGGTTCAACCAATGAAATCATCGAGGAGCATGTGGGAGCCAACATGGGTATCCAGATCCCGCTGTTGGTTATTGCCCGAGAGTCGTCTCGGTCATGTCTGCGTGTCTCCCGAACCCGTAGGGTCTACACACTTAAGGTTCGGTGACGCTAGGGTTGTATGAATATGAGTATGCAGCATACCGAATGTTGTTCGGAGTCCCGGATGAGATCCCGGACGTCACGAGGAGTTTCGGAATGGTCCGGAGGTAAAGAATAATATATAGGAAGTGGTATTTCGTCCATCGGGAAAGTTTCGGGGTCTCCCGGTAATGTACCAGGACCACCGGAAGGGTCCCGGGGGTCCACCGGGTGGGGCCACCCATCCCGAAGGGCCCCATGGGCTGACGTGGGAGGGGAGCCAGCCCATAGTGGGCTGGTGCGCCCCCCTAGGCCCACCCCCTGCGCCTAGGGTTGAAACCCTAGGGTGGGGGTGCGCACCACATGCCTTAGGGGGCACTCCTCCCCCCTTGGCCGCCGCCCCCTTGGGAGATCCAATCTCCCAGGGCCGGCGCCCCCCCCCCCAGGGGGCCTATATAAAGGAGGGCAGGGGGGAGGGCAGACGTACCCTTGTGCTTGGCGCCTCCCTCCCCTGCAACACCTCGTCCTCCTCCCGTAGTCGCTTGGCGAAGCCCTGCTGGAGTTCTGCTGCATCCACCACCACGCCGTCGTGCTGCTGGATCATCATCAACCTCTCCTTCCCCATTGCTGGATCAAGAAGGAGGAGACGTCTCCCGTCCCGTACGTGTGTTGAACGCGGAGGTGCTGTCCATTCAGCACTTGGACATCGGTGATCTGAATCACGTCGAGTACGACTCCATCATCACCATCCCCTTGAAAGCTTCCGCGCGTGATCTACAAGTGGTATGTAGATGCAAACTCACTCCCTTGACTCGTTGCTTAGATGAATCATAGATGGATCTTGGTGAAACCGTAGGAAAATTTTTAATTTTCTGCAACGTTCCCCAACACCGGCCACACACCTCTGGAAGGATTGTCACATCATGAGGGAATTCAAAAACTCTGATCTCTTCCGTTATGATCAGGGTCCATCCGGTGGTTCCGGTCCAGGATTTCACGGGCCGGGTTACGGTTGTGGCGGTTCAAACTCAGGATTTCAGAATAATCAGGGTAATCAGAACAACCAAGGTGGTCACAATCAGCAGAGTAATCAGGGGAATCAGCAGCAGTCAGGTTATCAGAGCAACCCGAAACAGTTAAACGGTGGACAGTATCATGTCTTCACTACTAGTTTGTGCAAGCACGATCAGAAGCTCCATAAAAGGGCAGTAAACTCTGTTGAACCGGTAGTGCCCCGTTATCTATGCTGGTTTGAGCAGCCTATTGTCTGAAGTCGGGAGGATCATCCGCCCCGGGTTGACAATCCGGGCCACCTAGCTTTGGTGGTTGCACCGCAGGTTGGAGGTTATAAGTTCACTAAGGTACTCATGGACGGAGGGAGCCGTATCAATATCTTGTATTACGAAACCTTCCGGCGTATGGGGTTGACAAATAAGAACCTTAGACCATCAAGTACCATTCTTCACGGTGTGGTGCCTGGTAAATCGGCTTACCCGGTTGGTAAGATAGCTCTGGAGGTGGTTTTTGGAGATGATCATGATTCAAGATCCGAGATGGTGACCTTTGAAGTGGTCAAGATCAGAAGTCCATACCATGCCTTGTTTGGACGGCCGGTTTATGCTAAATTCATGGCAAGGCCGTGTTATGTTTATCTACAGCTCAAGATGCCGGGTCATAAGGGGACCATCACGGTTCATGTCAGTCGTAAGATTGCGCTGGAGTGCAAGGAAGGTGATGCGGCTTATGCTGAATCCGTTTGTGCAACGGGGGAGTTGAAGTTTTATAAGGACAATGTTGATCCGGTAGATATGACTTCTCTAAAGAAGCCAACTACAGAGCATGATCCGGCTTTGAAGTTTAAATCGGCTGATGAGACTAAATTGGTTGATTTTGTTCCTGGCGATTCATCCAAGCAGTTCAGCATCAGCGTCAACTTGGATCCGAAATAGGAAAGCGTGCTCATCGAGTTCATCCGTGAGAACCAGGACATCTTTGCATGGAAACCTTCTGACATGCCAGGTGTACCGAGGGAACTCGCTGAGCACACTCTTAATATTGATCCGAAGTTCAAACCGGTCAAACAGTTTCTTCGCCGTTTTAATGAAGAGCGGCGCAAGGCCATTGGTGAAGAGGTAGCCCGGCTGTTGGCAGCAGGGTTTATTGTGGAAGTGTTTCACCTAGAGTGGTTGGCTAATCTGGTGCTGGTACTTAAGAAAAACGACACTTGGCGGATGTGTGTGGATTACACAGATTTGAACAAAGCTTGCCCAGCTGATCCCTTTGCCCTCCCTCGTATTGATCAAATCATTGATGCTACGGTGGGTTGTGAGCGTTTGAGTTTCTTGGATGCTTATTCTGGTTATCATCAGATCAAGATGGTAGTTAAGGACCAGGAGAAGACAACTTTCATCACTCCCTTTGGAGCCTTCTATTATGTGTCTATGCCCTTTGGGCTCAAGAGTGCCGAGGCAACTTATTAGCGCTGTGTGCAGAATTGTCTTCATAATCAGATTGGGCGCAATGTTCATGCCTATGTGGATGATATTGTGGTGAAGTCCAGGAAAGCAGAGACACTCATCACTGATTTGCAAGAAACCTTTGATAATCTGAGAGTTTATAAAATGATGCTCAATCCGGCTAAGTGGTTCTTTGGTGTTTCGGCAGGCAAGCTCCTAGGATTTCTGCTATCTAACAGGGGTATTGAGGCTAATCTGGAAAAGATTAAAGCTATTACGTCCCTCTCTAAACCGGCATGTATCAATCATGTTCAACGTTTGGCAGGTCACATTGCAGCTTTGAGCCGGTTTATTAGCAGATTGGGAGAAAAGGCGATCCCCTTGTATCAAATGTTTAAGAAGACAGACAATTTTGTCTGGAATGATGCTACTGATGCGGCGTTTGAGGACTTAAAGAAGCAGTTGGCTGAACCGCCGATTCAAAGGCCGGTTTATTATATCAGCGAAGTGCTCATTGAGTCAAAGCAAAGATACCCGCATTGGCAGAAGTTGGTATATGGGGTTTTCATGGCAAGTCGAAAGCTTAAATAGTACTTTCAAGGTCATCCCATCACATTGGTTAGTTCTGCTCCTTTTGGGGATATCATCCAGAATAGGGAGGCAACTGGCCGAGTTACTAAGTGGGCTATTGAACTTGGACCACATGGTTTGAAGTATATGCCTCGAACAGCTATCAAATCCCAGGCCCTTGTGGATTTCATCGATGATTGGACAGAGTTGCAGACACCGGAAGACAAACCGGACAGTACATACTGGACTATCCATTTTGATGGGTCCAGGAAATTGGAGGGCTCGGGGGCTGGAGTTGTCCTTACTTCCCCTCGAGGTGATAAAATTCATTATGTTATTCGCTTAATGTTTCCTTGTACTAACAATGCAGTTGAGTATGAAGCCTTACTCCATGGTCTTCAAGTGGCTAAGGAAATGAACTTAAGCTGGGTACGATGCTTTGGAGACTCGAATTTGGTAGCCTAGCAAGTTTCAGGTACTTGGGATTCCAAGGATCCACTCATGGCGGCTTACCGATGAGAGGTGGATATTGTTGCTGGTCACTTCAAGGGTTATCAAGTGGAGCACATTGATCGTCGCAAAATGAGGCAGCTGATGCTTGAAGCCGGATGGGGTCTCAGCATAAACCGGTGCCACCCAATACCTTTCTGGATGTCTTACACAACCCGTCAGTTCAGTTGCCTACAGAGGAGGACCTTGCTATTCCTGATCCGGAGGCACAGTTGGTGGCCTCTTTACATGTAATTCCGGATTGGATGGTTCCATAGTTGGCGTATATGAACCGGGGCGAGTTGCCAGAGGATGCAGTCTTGGCCAGACAAATAGTCCGGCGATCCAAGTCCATGGTGGTTCACAATGGAAAATTACACCGTTGCAGTGTCTCTGGTGTGTTCCAACGTTGTGTTTCTCCTAAAGAAGGCCATGAGATTCTACGAGAAATCCACGAAGGAGACTTTGGTCATCACGCCGGTTCAAAATCCTTGGTTGCTAAAGCTTTTCGTCATGGTTTCTATTGGCTGACGGCTCATGCGGATGCTGAGGACTTGGTGAGGTGGTGCGACGGTTGTCAGAAATTCTCACGATGAGCTCATGTTCCGGCTCAGGAGCTACGGATGATTCCCATCACCTGGCCGTTTACTACTTGGGGGCTTGACATGGTAGGGCCTTTCAAGCGATCCAAGGATAAGAAGACCCACCTATTGGTGGCGGTTGACAAGTTTAGTAAATGGATTGAGGCGGAGCCAGTAAGCAAATGTGACGCAGCCACGTCGGTTCAATTCATCAAAAAGGTGATCTTCCGTTTTGGTTTTCCACACAGCATTATCACAGATAATGGCACGAACCTCTCCAAAGGCGAGATGGAGGAATTTTGTCAACAAGAGCACATCCGGCTTGATGTGGCATCGGTGGCTCACCCCCAATCTAATGGTCAGGCTGAGAGAGCCAATCAGGAAATCTTGAAGGGCATCAAGCCCCAGCTTATGGTTCCTTTGAAGAGGACGCCGGGTTGTTGGGTGGAGGAGTTACCATCTGTGCTATGGAGCATAAACACCACCCCAAACCGATCTATAGGTTATACACCTTTCTTCATGGTTTATGGGACAGAGGCGGTACTACCAAGTGATATTCGTCATGACTCGCCCCGGGTTGCCAATTATGTTGAAGCAGACGATGAGCAAGCACGTCAAGAAGCACTGGACCTGTTAGATGAAAAACGGGACATGGCGTTGACTCGTTCGGTGTTTTATCAGCAAGACCTATGGCGTTATCATAGCCGCCGGGTTAGAACAAGAACCTTTCAAGAAGGCGACTTAGTGCTCCGGCTCATCCAGGATCAGACCGATATGCACAAGTTATCCCCACCTTGGGAAGGGCCCTTTGTGGTCAGCAAGAATCTGCACAATGGATCGTACTACCTCATCGACATTCGCGAGCACAAAGACTCAAGTAAATCAGAGGAGGAGACCCGTCGGCCATGGAATATCGCTCTTTTACGACCTTACTACGCCTGAGCCATAGGCTCTCATAATGTACATATTTTGACAATGTATATAGTATGATCAATATAATAAACCGGCATCCTTGCTACAAGCAGGGCCTCTGCCGTTCTTCCAATATTTTTTGGTTACAAGGGGGCTTCTGCTGGCAAAGTGACGTCCTATTTTGTCCATTAAACCGACTATCATGCCACAAATACAGCTTGGGAGCTTCACACCCAAGGGGCCAAAGAGAGTATTGTTGCTAAAAGCACAACTCAAACATAGGCACCCATTGAGCACAGCTCACAAAGTTACTTGGGGGCTCTTTGTGTAAAGCAACAAAGAGTTTGAAAGGACCCTTGTAATTAGGTATCGACCAACGGCTTGGAAGCCTGGTGTATTCACCTAAAACCCCGGGTTAACCTGCCTTCATCAAGTAAGCCACTCCTATCCAAGTAATCCTGGCATGACCCATCGAACATTTGACAAGTCAATCTTATATAGACCCTAAACTTGTTAAAGTTAAAACGATGATTGGTTAGTTGGAGGTCCATCTTAAAAGGCTTTGTCAAATGGTTTAACTCAGCGGCCTGGCAGCCCACGAAAAGCCTCGAATTCGGGCCTGGCAGCCCTCGAAAAGCGTCGATTACAACTTTTAGTTGCTTTTGTTTTTTTCAAGTTGTATCTCTTTTTGATCAAGTTATAAGTTAAACCAGTGTTTACTGACCCGGCCAGACTATATGTCATTACATCAACCCGGTGTTTATTCGCCCGGTGTGGCTTCCAGTTATCAGCTGTTAGTGCATAATCAATCATGAACCGGCATATCTTAATCCGGTCTGGCATTGACTATAAGTCGCCAGGATGATCATCTGGTGTTTATCATAACCCAACATGTCTTATTAGGCACCAGCACAATGCGGTGGGCATTTTCAAACACTCAAGGTTCGGGTTATCACCCTTAGTATATAAAGTTTATAAGCCAATAAAAGGTGATTTAATATCATAGGACATGTTTAAGATTTTCAAATGCAAAAGGCAGGATTTGATAAAAGTACCAAGGCAAATAAAGCAAGCATAGCAACAATCGTGTCGGATTACAATATAAGGTAGCAGTGCACGATGGCAGAAGAGCAAAGTATTTTAACTAGCCTATTACAAGGCGCTTTGCTACCCAAAAGAATAATTGTTTGTTTGCCCGCAACGCTATACGTGAAAATCCAACTGGCTGGCGGATTATGATTCAGCATCAGGCTGACGTGAAGTTGAAGGATCATCTCGCGTCGGTTCAACCTCCTCCTCCTCACCCAGTGGCTGGAAGTCAACGGTGGTCCAATCAATCCTGGTTAAGGCTTGAAAGACAGCTTCGTTTCTTATAAGGTTGGACGGTTCAATGTCAGGGGCATAGGTGTGCTTACGGATTGGAGGGATTAGATTCTGAGCTTCTTTCATAGCTGTGTCAACTCGTTTGTTATCTGTGTCATAGCTGGACTGGTAGACAGACAAGTCAACCTCTTCAGCCAATTGGCTTGCCAGTGGGCGCATCTCTTTTGTCAAGACTTTGAGGGCTTCATTATCAAAGTATGATCCGTCTTCTTGTTGACCAGGATAGCCCTTTGTGATGTCTGCCGGATCAAGATCAATAATCCACGCTTTGGCTCAAGTCAGTGCCGTTAAAGTGCCAGCCCTTGCAGCAGATCACTTTACCTCTTCCATATGGGTCGGGGTCATGGATAATTTGTTCAACGTGTCTTTGATCAAGGTTGGTGCTGGTTTGTTGAAGGAGGCCGCACATATGACTCGTTGAGCACCAGTATACAGCTGTTCTATCAACGTATAAGCTGCTTTCAACTTCATCCGCATATCCGAGCCCAGATGAGCAACACGAGTACCTGCAAACGGTTTAAGAATTTGTTGTTAAACCGGCAACTTCAAAAAAATTTTAAGGAAGATGCTTACAAAGAGTGCTTACAAAATATTGCTGAAGTCATAGCATTGACTTGATGCTTCAGCCTAGTTAGCTCCTCTGCCACCGGTTTAAGCGCTGCTTCGGCATCTTCAGCCCGCTTTAAAAGAGCAGCCTTCTCTGTTTCCCAATCCGCCCGCTCACTTTTGAAACCATCCTTCAATTGCTCCATGGCAGTCAAAGCGCCTTTCAGTTCATCTTTGACCTTGGAGGTTTTTGCTTGCTGGGACATAATGTTTTCTTGAAGATCAGCAATCTGAGAATCTTTGTTGTTCAAATCAGCCTGCAAAAGATAGATGATGAAGAGGTTAAGATTTTTTTCTCAAAGTCCCAAGCACATAACAAGTTATACACTTGGCACTTTGGGGCTAATGCGGATTGCTTTTTATTTTGACTATCATTCAAAGTCCCAAGGCTCAATACAAGTATTAATCTTGGCACTTGGGGGCTAATGCATAATTGATCAGAAAAATCAAAGGTGAAGGAATTCAACAAGGACAAGTTTGGAACAGAAAGTCCCGATTCATTTTACAAAGGTAAACCGGCCCTTGGGGGCTACACAGTTGAAAGCCTTTGTATTTAAAGTCCCAGTTCATCTTGAAGAGATAAACCAGCCCTTGGGGGCTACAATGGAGTTGATATATAGTGTAAAGAAAACTTATGAAGTGTTTGGAAGTTACATCATAATGCTCCTTCATCAAATTGACCAAACCGACCTCATAGTCACGGCTGGTGTATAGGCGGTTTAGGTATCTAGAATGAAGTTCCTAAGCAGCGAGATGAGCATAACTTGACACATCAGTCTTCCACTTGCCTTTCTCTTCAGCAGCAAATTCCACTTTGGCACTGTGCTTTGACAAAGCGACAGAATTACCAGGAGAAGTATGGCCAACACCAGTAATCACAACATCATCAGTTGCTACATTTGGGCTCGCCGGTTTGTCTAAGGCCTTGGCAGGGCTCGGCGGATTAGCAGTCGGACTTGGAGGATTGGCTTGTGGGCTTGGTGGATTGATATGAGGGTTCGCCGGGTTAACTTCGGGCAGATCAGCATCAGTGGCCTGACCTTGTGGCACAGGATCATCCATGGCAATATCAACATCTCCACCAGCACCTTCTGAGGTCCTATCCAGTTCAATCTCATCAGTGGGAGCATTTGTTTTCGCCTTCTTGCTAAATCGGGCTTTGGCGCTACAAAATGGTACACAGAGGATTAATATGGTAAACCGGCGCAAGAAAGCAAAGCTAAGATTATTGTACTTACCCAGGGACGGTCTTAAGGGGAGGCATTTGCGTGGTTGATGAATCGCCAGACGATGAATTGGAAGTTACCTGATAATTTGAGTCAGACGGATTAAGAGGGTATCGGAAGTAACCCGCCAAGGGATAAGACTTGTTAGAATTACAAGAGACCCTTGCGCAGCGCTTCCGGATTGGAGTGTCCAGTAAACCGGAGGAAGTGACTTGCTGGCCACTATGCCGGGTTGTGCGACGAGCTTCAGGATGATGTGGATCCAAATGAGTGAAAGGGTGTGAACGCTTCACTTTCCGAACTGCACGACGGATTTTTCTTACTGGCACAAGATCGGAATTGGAGGAAAGGGAGATTACCTCTACATGGTCAGCACGGCTAGCTTCCGCATCATCCTGGTAATGGTCATTGTCAATAAGATGTATGAAAAATGAACCGAGGGAGTCAAGTTCTACCTCTTGTTCCGAATCATCAACATTTTCGGGTGGATCAGAGGATTTGGCGGTTTTCTTCTTTGCTGGCCTCTTGACGGCCTTGCTCTTAGCACGAGCAGCCCTCGCCGGTTTGTCTTGAGCTTTTGCCGGTCTGTCCTGAGTTTTCCTCTTCCAGAAGGCCTGTAAGAATAGACAAAGGGTTATCAGAAAAATGTTAAAGCGGAGATGGATCAAAAAAGCAGAAGGATAAAAAATTTACCGCTGGCAGTTTGTTGGAGGCATAAAAGGGACGCAGCCCAGTCTTGCTACATTCAACGATCGGTTCATCTAGCATCTTCTTGACAGACTCGGTGACTTCATCATCAGTCATCTGTATCTCATGGTGCCATTGAGGATCCTTGACGTCCCCGGTGTACTCATGCATCAACCTGGTGCGGCGGCTTAAGGGCAGGATGCCCCATGATACCCAGCAACGAACGAGATCAATGCCTGTTAAGCCATTTGCTAGAAGAGCCCGGAGCTTAGCAAGTTGAGGCGCATATGTTTGTCGTTCTTTAGCAGTGAGCCGCTGAGGTAGTGGATGTCCATTGCTGAGCCGGTGAGCACGGTAACCCGACAGAGGGTTTTCATCAATAGGAGCAGTGTTCTGATAGTAGAACAATGTTTGATTCCAATCTTTGGGGTGGTTGTGATGTTTGGCATGAGGAAAGTCGACCTCTTTCCTTTTCTGAATCGATACTCCGCCAAGTTCAGTATTGGGGCCGTCGGAAAATTCAGTGCGGCGGTTCAAGTGAAAGAAGTCCCTGAAGAGTTCAATAGTCGGTTCTTCTTGAAGGTAAATTTCACAGAACACTTGGAAATTGCAGATGTTGGACACAGAGTTCGGTCCAGTATCTTGAGGATGGAGTTGGAAGTTGGCAAGCACATCCCAGAAAAACTTTGATCCGGGAGGGCTAAATCCCCGGTCTAGATGCTGCATAAATACAGCCACTTCTCCATCTTGAGGTTCAGGAGGGCACTTAGGGCCAGGGACTCGCCAATGAATGACCTCCTTCTTTGCTAAAGCGCTAGTTAGAACGTATCCATTGAGTTGTGTTTCTGTGATCCGGGAAGGAACCCAGTTGCAAGAGGAGAATTGCTTGGCCATTTTGGAAGACAAACTATAAAGGAAGTGCGAAAGCCGGTTCACGGTTCAAGATTGATTTCACAAACCGGTGTTAAAACTGGGGGATTTAATTGGAGCATATATGTGCGATAAACTGGATTTTGATGCTCAAGTTAAGATGGCGGTTTACGTGAGGGCTAATGGTACCTGGCGGATTATCATTTTCTAAAGGTTAAACCGCCTACAAGTGGAAGAAGCACATCTAAAATTTACTAAGTATTGAAGAAACAGGTTTCACAAGTTGGTATTACAATTTTGGATCTACCGCGGCCTAGTAAAGAAAATTTTCTAAGCCCTAAAAATGGCAACGGTAGAACATTGAAAGTCCAGATGGGATCTATCTAGGAACAATGAGATACTATGGCGGGACAGATTAAAACTATGGCTTCAGCCACGAGAAGAAGCTGTCAGGCCTAGCTAGATTCAATGAGATGCTAAGGGAAAGCAGATGAGCACCGATGAACGCTGGTGAACACCGAAGAACCTTGGAACCCTAATGCAGATTTGATAGTTGATAAAGGGAGTACTTACTAGGGCCACGTAGTGGTGGAGGAATGTCGCAAGGTCTCTGGTACGAACAAGTTGATGCAGCGGCCTAGTCGGTGCAGATTCAAGGGTCGACGGCGGCGGTGATGCTTGAGCTCTTTGGGGTCATGAGGAGGAAGAAGATGCGAAGAGGCAAGGGGGAAAATGGAAAGGACCCCCGGTCTTATTTATAAAGGCAAAGGGATAAGTGACAGGCACAAAAATCAAGGAGCCCGAAGCGACAAAAGGGGGCGCAGCTGTCGCCTCGATCTTCAGAAGATAATTAATGAAGGGAATCTTTATAACCTATTTATATAGAGATGACATCATGATGATTTACTGCAATTTCAGAAGATGGCGTCATGGCGGTTTACCAAAGTTTACAGGGAGAAGATATCATGGCGGTTTACGAGGATTGTAAGAAGATGTTCTGGGAATTTCTTAAGTATTTAAGATTGACATGAACAGGTTCAAATCAATCTGGGGCCTAATGTTGAGGATATAACTACTGAGTATAAACCGTCCAGGAGGGGCCGGCTCACGCTCATCCATATTGAAGCCCATGAAGATAAAAGAAGATGGCGCTCTACTAGTAAAGCTTAGAGGCCCAGAGCCCAAAGGCGGATTAGGGCCCATAGTTGTAAACCGCCATAGTCGTATAACTTGTATTGTAAGTTAGGGAAAGGAAGAGACCGAGCCGGACACTTGTATGAGCCGGCCCCGGGACTCTGTAAACCGGCCGGGCGTCAACCTGTGTATATAAAGGGACGACCCGGCGGTGGTTCAAGGACAAGAAACAATAACTCGAGACCCAGGCAAAGCGTATTCGCTCCCTGGTCATCGAAACCCCAATAATTCCATCACAACTAGACGTAGGCTTTTACCTTCATCGTAAGGGGCCGAACTAGTATAAAACTCTCGTGTCCCTTGTCCGGTTTAACCCCTTTAAGCTAATCTCGTTGCGATGGCTCCACGACTAAGTCCTTCTGCTAGGACATCTAACGTGTTAATTCCACGACATCTACCATCCATATTGCACTTGTATCACCATGTCTTCACCGAACTAGTGCACCTATACAATTTACCATTGTATTGGGTGTGTTGGGGACACAAGGGACTCTTTGTTATTTGGTTGCAGGGTTGTTTGAGAGAGACCATCTTCATCCTACGCCTGCCACGGATTGATAAACCTTAGGTCATCCACTTGAGGGAAATTTGCTACTGTCCTACAAACCTCTGCACTTGGAGGCCCAATAACGTCTACAAGAAGAAGGTTGTGTAGTAGACATCAAGCTTTTTTCTGGCGCTGTTGCCGGGGAGGTGAGTGCTTGAAGGTATATATTTAGATCTTGCAATCGAATATTTTTGTTTCTTGTTTTATCACTAGTTTAGTCTATAAAAGAAAACTACAAAAAAATGGATTTGAGTTTATCTCATACGCTTCATCTTTTTAATATCTTTCGTGAAAATGATGGAAAGGGAAATTGTGCTCAATTGCTAGAAGAAGAATACATTAAAATGCTTGGCACTAAATCTTTGAATGATGATCATGATTGCAATGTTGTTAGTATGAACTCTTTGAATATCCATAGTACTAACGATGGTTGCACTAGTTATGATGAAAATGTCTCCTATAAGCATGTCGATTTTTGTGGAGAGCATTGGGTTTGCATGGACACACCAAAAAGAGAAGAATAGATATTTCAAGAGGCATAAGCATGTAGAAACTAAATTGTTGCAAGAAAGGCTAAGGGTGAGTGCTGAAGAATTATATTTCCTTCGCCGTACTTGTGAACTTTGCAATGAAAGTGGTCATTTACATCTCCGATGCAAATTGTTTCATGATCGAATCATGTCCAAAATTTGTGATGATTTCATCTCCCTTGCACATTATAATGAACTTAGTTTTCTTATGGGTTATGAAGAAATGAAACGTTTAATTAAGCACCTTCCAGAATTTGCCCGTTATAAACTTCTTGATTTTGATCTAGAGACAATTTATAAGTTTTGTGCGGTGAATTGCATTGAAAATCCTTATATTGTCAATTACATAAAGAAAAGAAAGTAAATAGAAGATGAATAGAATACTAATTAAAGGGAAGAGACTTCCCATTATCCTCCTATTATTTCTTATGATGAATCAGGTAACGAGGAGGAGCTTCCTATTCAACCAATCCCATCAATAAGGAGCACAAAGAAGAAGGTTGAACCCACACATAATGTGAAGAAGAAAAAGAAAAGAAGGAGCAACAAAGGTCGAAAGGTATCTCTCCCACATGATGTTGCTCCTACTACTCATTGTAATGATGATAATTGCTATACTATTGGTGCTATCCATACTATTAATGATGAGAGTGATTATGCTTATGATATGAAAAGGCCCAAGATTGGGGATGCTATGTTTGATGAGGATGACATATTTGAGAATATATTTGCTGAAATTAATGTTTGTCCCAAGCTTGGGGATGCTACATTTAATGAAGATGATATTTTTGCCTCCCAAGTTTTGATATGCAAAGTTGTTATGATGATAGCATGCCTCTTACCTATGATGATTATATTGATGAAAGTGGGTTTGGAAGAGTGTCAACTTTAGGAAGTAGTGACCCCACTGTTTTGGAGGATGTTGAATCTTATTGTGATGAATATGAAAGTGGATTTGGAAGAGTGTCAACTTTATTTAGTGATGATTCCACTATCTTGGAAGAGGTTTCAATTGAATTTGATGAGAACAAAGTTGCTACTTATGATGATTATTGTGATGAAACTTATGCTATAAAAAGTAGTGATGATTATATTTATAAAACTTGTCATGATTATGATTACCCTTTTTCTGAACATTACTCTTTTAATGTGGAAACAATTTATAGCATTCGAGTCTCTTATGATACTTCCACTATCCCTAATAAGAAGAATTTTGCTTATGTGGAGAGTAGTAAATTTTCTATGCTTGTAGATCATGAAAAGAATGCTTTAGGTGCTGGTTATATTGTTGAATTAATTCATGATGCTACTGAAAATTATTATGAGGGAGGAACATATGCTTGTAGGAATTGCAATAATGTCAAGTTTCCTCTCTGTGCTTAAAGTTTTGAAGTTATGCTTGTTTTGCCTTCCTATGCTAGTTGATTATTGTTCCCATAGGTTGTTTTCTCAGAAAATCCCTATGCATAGGAAGTGGTTTAGACTTAAATGTGTTAGTAATATTCTTCATGATGCTCTCTTTATGTTTCAATTCTTATCTTTTATGTGAACATCATTGAAATCATCATGCCTAGCTAAAAGGTATTAAAGAAAAGCGCTCGTTGGGAGACAACCCAATATTTACCTTTATTGTTTTTGTGTGTCCACATGATTATGCTACTGTAGTAATCTTGTTTTATAGCTTTTGTTTCAATAAAGTGCCAAGTAAGACCTTTAGGATAGCTTACGGTGATAGTTGTGTTGATCCTGCTGAAAATCAGAAACTTTTGCACCCAGTAAATTATTTTTGATAATTCACAGAAACGTGCTTCTGATCTGATTATGTTTTCTCTATATTGGTACACAAATTGCTTAGGATTTCCTAATTCTGTAGAATATTTTGAGTTCCATAAGTATACGTTTGATACAGATTACTACAGACTGTTCTGTTTTTCATAGATTCTGTTTTCTATGTATTGTTTGCTTATTTTGATGAATCTATGAGTAGTATCGGAGGGTATGAACCATAGGTAAGTTGGAGTACAGTAGATATTACAATAATATGAATTTATAATGAGTTCATTACAGTACCTAAGTGGTGGTTTTATTTTCTTATACTAACGGAGCTTACGAGTTTTCTGTTGAGTTTTGTGTTGTGAAGTTTTCAAGTTTTGGGTAAAGATTCAATGGACTATGGAATAAGGAGTGGCAAGAGCCTAAGCTTGGGTATTCCCAAGGCACCCCAAGGTTATTCAAGGACAACCAAGAGCCTAAGCTTGGGGATGCCCCGGATGGCATCCCCTCTTTCGTCTTCGTTCATCGGTAACTTTACTTGGAGCTATATGTTTATTCACCACATGATATGTGTTTTGCTTGGCGCGTCATTTTATTTTGTTAGTATTTGCTTGCTGTTATTTATAATAATTTTTTGCATCTATATTTTCAATAAAAATGTCAAGGATATCCTTTAACATGCTTATTTTGCTAGTATACATGTTGCTGTTTGAAAACAGAAAGTTCACCACTATTGCAAAAATTCCCTAGAAAAGTCAGAGAATGATATAATGTTGAAATTTTTTGCATATTGAGCTCTAATAAATCTTCTACAGCGTAGTATTTTTCTCATAATTTTTGGAGTTAGGGAAGTATGATGAATCTTGCATTCTTTACAGACTATACTGTTTTGGCAGATTGCTGTTATGTTTGCATTGCTTGCATATATTTGCTTGTTTAATGATTCTATTTGAGGATAGGAGTATTAAATATGCAGAGACATTTAGTATGCAATGTTGAATAATAATTTTAGTGATTTGCTACAGTAGAGAATGATAAGGTTTTGCATTGGTTTATACTAACCTATCTCACGAGTTTTTGTTGGGTTTGGTGTGGATGAAGCTTTTGAGATTTAGGAAACCGAGATATAAAAGGAATTAAGGAGACACAAAAGCTCAAGCTTGGGGATGCCCAAGGAACCCCAAGATAATATTTCAAGAAGTCTCAAGCATCCAAGCTTGGGGATGCCTCGGTAGGCATCCCACCTTTCTTCTTCAACAATTATTGGTTAGTATCGGTTGAGCCTAAGTTTTGCTTCTTCACATGAGTCTTGCTATCCTTGCAATGCCATTTTATTTTGCTTTGCTTGCTGTTTGAATAAAATACCAAGATCTGAAATTCTTAAATGAGAGAGAGTCTTCACATAGTCACACAATTATTTAGCTACTCATTGATCTTCACTTATATCTTTTTGGAGTAGTTTGTCATTTACTCGTGTGCTTCACTTATATCCTATGAGTAAATGGTTGAATGAGTTGAATGTCATAAATCTGAAATTATATATGTTTCATTTGCTTATCCCGTTGGGAGTAATGACTTCACATCTAAGATGTAGGGGTTGTAAATTTATTGAAAGTTAGCAAGCATTCTATTGGTCATTTGAACAATTCATGAAAGAATATTGAAGGAAGAGAAATTTCACATATAAATATACTATCTTAGACATCTTCTATGATTGTGAGCGCTCATTAAGTATGACATGCTAAAGAGTTGATGTTGGACAAGGAAGACAACGTAATGGGTTATGTTTTCTCACATCTCAGTTAAAGTATATTGTCATGGATCATTCAAACATGTTGAGCTTGCCTTTCCCCCTCATGCTAGCCAAAATTCCTTGCACCAAGTAGAGATACTACTTGTGCTTCCAAATATCCTTAAACCCAGTTTTTGCCATGAGAGTCCACCATACCTACCTATGGATTGAGTAAGATCCTTCAAGTAAGTTGTCATGTTGCAAGCAATAAAAATTGCTCTCTAAATATGTATGAATTATTAGTGCGGAGAAAATAAGCTTTATACGATCGTGTGATATGGAAATAATAAAAGCGATGGACTGCATAATAAAGGTTCATATCACAAGTGGCAATATAAAGTGACGTTCTTTCGCATTAAGATTGTGTGCATCCAACCCTAAAAGCACATGACAACCTCTTCTTCCCTCTACGAAGTGCCTATCTTTTACCTTTTGTCTTTTACTTTATGCAAGAGTCAAGGTGATCTTCACTTTTCCCTTTTTCATTTTATCCTTTGGCAAGCACCTCGTGTTGGAAAGATCCTGATATATATATCCAATTGGATGTAAGTTAGCATGAACTATTATTGTTGACATCACCCAAAGGTGAATACGTTGGGAGGCGAAATTATAAGCCCCTATCTTTCTCAGTGTCCGATTAAAACTCCATAACCATAAGTATTGCGTGAGTGTTAGCAATTGTAGAAGACTATATGATAGTTCAGTATGTGGAGTTTGCTAAATCAAAGCTCTGACATAGACCCTTCCTGAAAATAAGATGAATTGTAATTGTTTGATGACTGAGAATGAAGTTTGCTACTCCCTCCGTTCCCAAATACTTGTCTTTCTAGGCATTTCAAATGAACTCAACATACAGATGTATGTAGACATATTTTAAAGTGTAGATTCACTCATTTTGCGCCGTATGTAGTCACTTATTGAAATCTCTAGAAAGACAAGTATTTAGGAACGGAGGGAGTAGTTTTCAAGAAATTTTATGGTCTATGCTTTAACATGTGAATAGCTTGTTACTTGATCTTGAGAAGTTTTATGAGATGAACTACTGCTAAGACATATAATGATGCTAGGAAAGGTGATTGAAATTATCATTGTTTAAACTTGTGCACTTGCTATCATTCACACTTCATAAATTCTTTCTTTTATCATTTACCTACTCGAGGACGAGCAGGAATTAAGCTTGGGGATGCTGATACGTCTCCAACGTATCTATTATTTATGAAGCATTCATGCTATTTTATTATCTGTTTTCAATATTTATGGGCTTTATGATACACTTTTATATTATTTTTGGGACTAACCTATTAACCGGAGGCCCAGCCCATATTGATGTTTTCTTGCCTATTTCAGTGTTTCGAAGAAAAGGAATATCAAACGGAGTCCAAACGGAATGAAACCTTCGGAAGCGTGATTTTGGAATGAACGTGATCCAGGAGACTTGGAGTTGAAGTCAAGGAAGCTTTGAGGTGGCCACGAGGGTGGGGGCGCCCCCCTACTGGGCGCGCCCCCTGTAACATGGGCCCCCCGAGGCTCCCCCGACCGACTTCTTTTGCCTATATAAGTGCATATACCCTAAAACCTTCGAAGACAACAATAGATCGGGAGTTCCGCCGCCGCAAGCCTCTGTAGCCACCAAAAACCTCTCGGGAGCCCGTTCCGGCACCCTGACGGAGGGGGGGATCCCTTACCGATGGCCATCTTCATCATCCCGGCGCTCTCCATGACGAGGATGGAGTAGTTCACCCTCGGGGCTGAGGGTATGTATCAATAGCTATGTGTTTGTTCTCTCTTTCTCTCTCTCTCTCTCGTGTTCTCTCTATGGCACGATCTTGATGTATCGCGAGCTTTGCTATTATAGTTGGATCTTATGATGTTTCTCCCCCTCTACTCTCTTGTTATGAATTGAGTTTTCCTCTTGAAGTTATCTTATCAAATTGAGTCTTTAAGGATTTGAGAACACTTGATGTATGTCTTGCCGTGCTTATCTGTGGTGACAATGGGATATCACGTGATCCACTTGATGTATGTTTCAACTTGCGGGTTCCGCCCATGAACTTATGCATAGGGGTTGGCACACGTTTTTGTCTTGACTCTCCGGTAGAAACTTTGGGGCACTCTTTGAAGTACTTTGTGTTGGTTGAATAGATGAATCTGAGATTGTGTGATGCATATCGTATAATCATGCCCATGGATACTTGAGGTGACAATGGAGTATCTAGGTGACATTAGGGTTTTGGTTGATTTGTGTCTTAAGGTGTCATTCTAGTATGAGCTCTATGATAGATTGAACGGAAAGAATAGCTTCGTGTTATTTTACTACGGACTCTTTAATAGATCGAGCAGAAAGGATAACTATGAGGTGGTTTCGTACCCTACCATAATCTCTTCGTTTGTTCTCCGCTATTAGTGGCTTTGGAGTGACTCTTTGTTGCATGTTGAGGGATAGTTATATGATCCAAGTATGTTATTATTGTTGAGAGAACTTGCACTAGTGAAAGTATGAACCCTAGGCCTTGTTTCCTACCATTGCAATACCGTTTACGCTCACTTTTACCACTTGTTATCTTGCTGTTTTTATATTTTTAGATTACAAATACCTATATCTACCATCCATATTGCACTTGTATCACCATCTCTTCGCAGAACTAGTGCACCTATACAATTTACCATTGTATTGGGTGTGTTGGAGACACAAGAGACTCTTTGTTATTTGGTTGCAGGGTTGTTTGAGAGAGACCATCTTCATCCTACGCCTCCCACAGATTGATAAACCTTAGGTCATCCACTTGAGGGAAATTTGCTACTGTCCTACAAACCTCTGCACTTGGAGGCCCAACAACGTCTACAAGAAGAAGGTTGTGTAGTAGACATCAGATGCCAATATGAATTATGCTTATGGAGATGAACTTGCTATAGTTCCTTATGTTAAACATGAAATTGTTGCTATTTCACCCATGCAAGATAGTCCTATTATCCTTTTGAATTCGCCCTACTACACTATATCGGAGAAGTTTGCCCTTATTAAGGATTATATTGATGGGTTGCGTTTTACTACTACACATGATGATTTTGATAGATATAATATGCATGTGCTTGCTGCTCCTACTTGCAATTATTATGAGAGAGGAACTATATCTCCACCTCTCTATGTTTCCCACACGATAAAATTGCAAGAAACTGCTTATACTATGCATTGGCCTTTACTTGGTGTGCATGAATTGTTCTTTTATGACATGCGTATGCATAGAAAGAGAGTTAGACTTGGTTGTTGCATGATATATATTACTTTGTGCTCACTACTAAATCACAAATCACTGTTAATTAAAATTGGCTTTGATATACCTTGGGATCCGGGTGGATTCATTACTTGAGCACTATATGCCTAGCTTAATGGCTTTAAAGAAAGCGCTGCCAGGGAGACAACCCAGAAGTTTTAGAGAGTCATTTATTTCTGTTGAGTGCTTTTATATAGTCTAAGAACAAAAAAAAAGAGGGGAGCCCAAAACTTTTCAAAAAGGAAAGTGAAAGTGAGAGAGACAAGCATTGTTGAAGTGGGAGAGCTCCTTGAAATTTGTTCATGCTCACGGAAACTTTATGAATCTTAATTATAGAAACTTTTCATCAAAAATAATTATCCCCTTGTACAATTCCATTGTATTATAAAAATAATGTGCCAAGGTTTGCCTTTAGGATGTTTACAATGCTTGTTGGTTTGTACGGTGCAGGACAGAAACTTTGGCTGTAGTGTGCGATTTTACATTTTTTACTGAAACGTCAAACAGTTTTGATTCTTTTTTCACTGTCTTTATATACAAATTGTTTATTTTTCCTAATTTTGGTAGAATTTTTGGGGTACCATAAGTATGGTGAATGTTCAGATTTCTACAGACTGTTCTGTTTTTGACAGATTCTGTTTTTGACAGATTCTGTTTTTGATGCATAGTTTACTTGTTTTGATGAAACTATCAATTTCTATCAGTGGATTAAGCCATGGGAAAGTTATATTAAAGTAGCCACAATGCAAAAACAAAATATGAATTGGTTTGCAACAGTACTTAGAGTAGTGATTTGCTTTATTATACTAACGGATCTTACCGAGTTTTCTGTTGAAGTTTTGTGTGGATGAAGTGTTTGATCGAGGAGGTCTCGATATGAGGAAAAGGAGGAGAGGCAAGAGCTCAAGCTTGGGGATGCCCAAGGCACCCCAAGTAAATATTCAAGGAGTCTCAAGCGTCTAAGCTTGGGGATGCCCCGGAAGGCATCCCCTCTTTCCTCAACAAGTATCGGTATGTTTTCGGATTCGTTTCATCCATGCGATATGTGCAAGTCTTGGAGCGTATTTTGAATTTAGTTTTTACTTTTCTTTTATGCACCATGCTGGTATGACTTGTGACATCTTGGAGGAGGCGCTCAACACGTAGACTCGTGATCCGTATTGCCTGATGCAGGTACGGACCCAGGGAAAAACTTGAGATTGGGATGGGGGCTTCCCCTCCTACCCCGGTTTCATTATACCGGGGGGACCTAGGGGCAAGAATGTACGAACATATTAATGGACAAACAAGCCAAGCATCCATATAAACTAAAATATGCACATACTCACTTCATTCTTTTAGATCATCAATGCCAACTATAACCTCTAATACACCTACATATATATGTTATTCGTTATGCATATACATGGTTCTTAGGTCTAATATTGCAATAAGGCTATTTGTGACGCTAAGTTTGGAGTATTATTTTCTTGGTATACACCTGAAATTGAAAAACCTTTTAAATATTTTAATTTTAATTTTTTAAAAATTTCACAGTGTATACTGAAAATATGTTCATCATATATTAAAAAAGTTCATATATTTAAAAAGGTTACTAGATATTAAAAATTGTTCAGTGTGTATTCGGAAAATATTCATCATATATTAAAGAATTTTCAACGTGTATTGAAAATAAGCAGATAATTTTCTTAAAAATACAAATTCTTTGTAATTTTAAACCATTTTTTAAAACTGGAACATTTTTTGAAGTTCCTTTTTTAAAAGATCAATTTCCAATTTTTAAGAAGAACATTTTTTAAAAACCAAACCATAATAAAGAGTCAAAAAAGGAAAATAAACTTTAAATAAAAACAATAAATAAAAAACAAAACATTAAAAAAACAGAACCCAAAATGAGATAAAAAAAACAGTGAGAGAAAAACAGAAGCGCGTGAGTGAAGTGCCAAACTGGGCTGCTCCACTGCCACTCGGTGGGCATTAACTAGGGTTTACCCATAGCCTGGATATTTGTGCGACACTTTAATTTCCTTTTTTTTTGAGACAAAGGTTCATTTGCAAAGAGAAGAAATATATTAACTTCTGTGTTGGCGGGGTCTCCTCTTTGTTTTTTTTTCCATTTTTTGTTTTCTATTTTTCTTGCTGTTTTTGGTGTCTTTTCTTTTCTTTTTTATATAAAAACATGAACATTATTTTACGGACCTCCATAAAGTAATATTCTAGTAATTGTTTTTTATGGTCTATTTAACTAATTGTGAGGACATCTTTAAAAAACTACAGGTGCATTTTTTTTATAAATGCTTGAATGTTTTAAAAAATGTTTATTTTTCATTTATTGAAAATTTTCAAAATTTATTAAATTTCTAAAATTGACATAAATTTTGAATAGTTGAAATTATTTTAGCCCCATATTGTAGACTTAACGAGTATGACGGCGAGACGCATTTCCCTTCAACCAATATTTTCAAATATCAAACCCTTTGAGGCGGGTTTCTTGAGATGTGGTGGCACATATAAAAAGACAACTTTGGCCAAATAAGCATATGACATGATGACAAGTCAGTAAATAACGTAAAAGAAAGGTAGAGAAATTTAGAGAATCACATTATTTAAGTTCAAAAAAATGAAAGTGTAAAAGGTCGAAAGGCCAAGAAGTCCATGAGATATGTGGAAACATGTATGTAAATTTAATTAATCATATTATTTAAACTTTCTAAAAATTGAAAGGCCAAGTAGTCTGAGAGATACGGGAAACAGTAGGAAAATTTAAAGAATCATATTATTCAAAAAAAATTAAAAAATGAAAGATAAAAGATAAAAAGATGGAAAAGCATAGTGCGAGAAATATGGGGAAATAGGAACGTAAGAATCTCAAATTTGATAGAGAATTGGGCAGAGCATGAAACATTTTTAACAGAAAAGGAGAGGGGAATAGAGAGGCCAAGTAAAAGTGTAATATACGGATGATCTATGCATTAACAAAGATCAGCAAAGGATCTGGACAAGGTCCACACACACACAGCTGCTGCAAAAGCAGGCAGGTAATTAAGCACTCTTACATGATAAACTGCCACCACTCACTGAGACATCATGCACAAACTGAAACCTAAGCTAGCTTTGCTGCTATATTCATACGCCAAACGATTCTGACACCATCTTGTTTGAGTTGGGGTTTGAGTTGCTTGAGTTGTTCATCATCTTGAAGGGCTGGAAAGAAGGGCGCCGCCGGGGGCCCAATCACCCGTCGGAGATCGGCGGGTCGCCATACGGGACGGTGTGCATCTTCAGATCCCTCGGCCTCTCGACCTCTTTCAGCCACGCGAGGCGCCGGCCTTCTTGCTCATTGCTGGTCAGTGACACTAGAAGAGGAGACAAATCAGTTAGCCTTGGATTACACCAGTGTAATCAGCTAGCTGTAAACATAGTTAATTAGCAAAAGCATCATCGGTCATCACGATGATTACCGACCAATGTTCAAGCCTTGAAGGAGCCCTAAATATCTTTGGGGGTGTCGTTCAGAACATAGTTTATTTTTTATTTTTTTTGCGGGTAGAACATGGTTTATGTCCAAGTGGTTTCGACATGCATCCCGCGCTTCTAAAACCCACGGGGGGGCTTAAAACCGTGTGCTTACACTATTAATTAAGAGAGTTAATCATGTCCACAGGATGCAAATGGAGCGTGTACCATAAACAAAGATAGATACTACCTCTCTCCACATTCAGTGGGCTGCTCACAAGGCAAACTACTGTTTTTGATGTTGCAAAATACAATATCCGGCCAGTCAGAACTAGTAGCTTTTTTTCATAAAGGACATTTCATTCAGATCTACTAGCTAGTAGCAAGTCAATGCATGATCATGATGTTAATTATCTGGATTAGATTTCTGAGATCAAGATTGCCAACAACTTACTGGGATGCTGGGAGGAGTAGGGAACATCCACGTAGTAGGTGCAATCTCGGTCCTCTTTGATGGAGTAAGGGGGGCCAAGGATGTCGAGGATGGCGCATGGCGCGATGGCCGTGAACCGGTGCATGTTGCCTCCCGCCGTCGGGTAGAGGACCGACGTGTCGCACGGCGCCGTGAAGAGATCATCCACAACCAGCTCCGCCAACCTCACTTGCAAGCAAAAGCAATCAAGCACCAACGTTATAGCGCATTTTCTATATATTCATGCTATTGTGAACAGCAAATTAGCATGGAAATTGTACTAGGTAGGATGGCTCAGAAGCTCACGTTGATCGTCGGGCGATGAGGCGGCTGGATCATCGGAATCAGCCCAGTCATACGACTTTATGTGCATCGATCCGATGAGCGGCTTGCTGAACACGGTCATCCCGGGGTGATTGTGTAGAGGGATGACCGCATTTTGCGGCAGGTACAAGATGACCATCTGTGAAGAAGCAAGAAAAAGAAACATTAGCAATTACTAGTGATTCATTTTTAAATACTACTCCCACCGTTTCTAAATATTTGTCATTTCAACAAGTGACTACATACGGAGCAAAATGAGTGAATCTACACTCTAAAATATGTCTATATACTCCATTTGAAATCACTTGCAAAATTAAGATCGGACAAGCTGATTTTTTTGCTTACCGAGAAATTGTCAGATTCGTATATGGTGGTGTGTGTGATGGTTGGGTTCCCTGGGGCCGCATGATCTCTAGTCTTGAAGAATGTCATGCCTGGGCTCAGGCCGACGTCCTCTGGCCTCATTCCGTCTGCAGATAAATAACACATCATCTTGAATCAGTCGGTCAGTTTGCGGATCCACAGCATTTGAAATTTTGAACACGCGGAACATGGAGGAGCGAGGGGTGCGTCGTACCGAGCATGGCCCGGAGCAGGGCGACCTCGTGTGGCGCGGGCACGGTGCCGGGGCCCCTGAAGACGGCGCGGCAGGCGCGGAAGAGCCGCTGCAGCGCCGTCGGCGGCTGCGGCTGCGCACGTCTCCTCGCTTGCCGCGGCCTGCCCCCTCTGGTCTTGGCCGCCAGCACCCGTCTCCGCTTGGCCCTCGCCACGTCCAGCCCCGCTGTCCCCGCGCCCATTGGTCGGTATCACTATCACCAGCAGCGCACCCTTCGGAAGGAAGGAAGGAAGAAAGAGATGAGATCAGAGGAGGACGATCGAGAGGAAAGGTGGTGGTGGTGGTGGTGGTGGGGGAAGGAGGAGAGGAGCGGCTGGGATATTTGTGCATGGGACTGTGCGGGCGGGAAAGAAGCAAAACCATGGGCTCGACGACGATGGATCCACGGCGCGCGAGAGACCGCCAGCCGCCAGCGATCGAACCCAGGGACGGTTCGACGCCTTTCGGTGGACGCTGTTTCGGACGGATCGGTGCAAAGGAAACCACCTGCGTACGTCGGGACCAAACTAGGAGCAGCATGGAGGATTCCGGTGTCCCTCCCTCAAACGGTGCTGGTACGTAACCGTCAAACATCCACCACGCGGTACCATCATGAATCGTGCAGCTGAAGGTCCACATCAGTCGTATATCTAACGACCCACCTATAGCTAATCAACTCGTGGTCGAATGGTTAGAAGGACACTGATATCCACTGCCAGTCAGAGTTCAATTCCCAAACTTACATTGGTGCTCGCTTTTTTCTGGGTTTGTTCCAGGCCTTCCGGCGATGTGCTTTCAGTGAGAGGGAACGTTCCTATCGACTATGAAGATGTCTGTGGCTACTTCGACTCCGTCAATCTCAAAATCTAGCGGCATGGTCTTTATAAAAATATCGGTATTGGATATGTTCTAACCGTGTTTAAATTTTGATGCCCCAATCAATTTAAATAATTAAAATAAATTTTTGAAAAAATTGGATTCATTTAATTTTCCTTGAAATAAGTGAAACGATAAATTCGTATGCATTCAAAGTGAAATAAAAATAACAAAATAGCGTATTCAGTTTCACATATGAATTGATATGGTTTTGATAAATGATATCGGTATTGTTGTGTTCTGAGACTGATGTTTTGGTTATTGAAATGGATACGATTGTTGTTATTGAAATGGATAACATTTGTTGCCATTGAAATGCTCATTTAAAAAATTCAGCCTTTTGAAATCATTGAATGTGTGTTTTGAAATGGGTTGAATTATTTTTCTAAATTGAGTGAAATCTTTTTGCCAAAAATTAGTGCACTCGGTATTTTGAAATGAGTGATATTTGTTTGTTAAAATGAGTGAAATCACTCTTTTGAAATAGTTGAAAATTTGAAGTCACCCTTTAAATGGAAATTAGAAGGTAAATTCTTGACATCTTCAGCTTTAATACCTTTTTTCTTAGGATATTTCTTGGCTTCTTTCATATCTTCTGGAATTAGAAAACACATGCATCTCTTCTTTAGGGTTATAGCGCTATAGAATATATCAACCATCTCATTTTTCTTGGTAGGATGATTAGGAGCATTCCTTTCCAACTCACAAAACATCCCCTAACCTTGCGGGGGAGTCTCTTCCTCAATTTGGGTAAAGTTATAAATATCCTACAAAACTGATTATCTCGTATGCAAAGAAAAATATGTATCCATAAAAGCACTAACAAATTCTTACAAACTAGTAATGCTTCTAGTCATCGTGTTATTATACCAAGCTTTAGGGCCATCTTTAAGGGAAAAAGGGAAAAGGTAACTTGGGTTCATATCTTTCTTAGAAAAAATATTAGCAATAGAAAGCATCTTACTGAAATGATCAAGGGCTTTTCCATTTTTATAACTATGGAAAGCATCGGATTCAACCAAAGTAATTATTCCTGGATGAACAAAAAATTATAAGCCTCATTTTTAATGTATATAGGAGAAGCACAAAAATCATCTTAAAGTAAAAACATGTCTCCTAAAGACCCACTATTAAATAGTTCAAAAACAGCATCAACACCATCCTCGGGATTTACTGTAATAAAGACTCCACCAAAAATTTCATCAAGTTCAATGGGTGACCTATCAGAAATTACTAGACTAGGTATAGTTCTCGTAAAAGGTGTAGTAGGTGATTCATCAAGATTATAAGAATTTTCAAATTCTTTATCTTTTGCAATATGAACATCTGAAAATTATCCAAGTGGAACAGTACATCAAGTCAAGAAGCAGCATTATCACCAATTTCATGAGAGGCAATATCAACTACTACATGTGATCTTCTAGATTGTGTCATGTGTATGTGAAGCTGGTTGTGGTGATGGTGGAGTCACAGTTTGACTTAAATTAGTCGGTGAATCAAAAGCAGCAATAGTACATAAGTTTGTTGAAAATTCACAAGAGCGCTCATCCTCGCCTGCTCACGGTGTTGTGTACCGTCCTTTTCAGGTAGACCCGACACAATTACGTTAGTGGGCCAGAGAACGATTTAATGTGGCATTGAGTTGCCCAGCACGACCTCCGTAACCGCGAGAGCTATTTCTCGCTTTAAGCAAGACGATTGCTCGCGCTCGTAACTGGGCCGGCCGAATCGTGAATGCTAAAATTATAATAAGCGGAGGAAACTATAGGAAAATCGTGACGCGCACGCAACTAGACTGGCCCACTCGTGAATGCCAAAATTATAATAAGCGAAGAAAAAGGGAGATAACACGGGATTCGATGTCGGGTCTCCCCAACGGTAAGCTATTGTGCTAGCCAACGAGCTAGCATCCAACTTATCAGACAATACTATGGCGCGAACTACTTGAGGTAAAACAAGCGAGATTTTCACTACTTTTCCCCGGTTTCTCAGTTTTTATTTTTGCTTCATTTTTATTTGCTTTTCACCGGGTTATTTCTCGAATTTTTTGTTTGGTTTTTCTTCTCCATCATTTTGTCTTTTGTTTTCTCTTATGTTTGTTTCCATTTTCACCCTATATTATTGTATATGTCAAAAAATCACTTTTAATAAATGATCAACATTTTTTGTATCCACATTCAACATTATCCGAATGCTTATTTGACATATTTCAAATACTTGTTAAACATTTTCATACTTGTTCTACATTTTTTCAAATACTTGTTCAACATTTCTTAAATAGTTGTTCAACATTTTCAAATATTTTGTTCCGCATTTTTTATATACTTGTTCAACATTTTGTAATACTTATTTGACATATTTCAAATACATTTTTAACATTTTAATACTTATTCAATATTTTTTTCAAAACATCAGCATTTTGAAATAAATATTCAACATTTTTAATACTTATTCAACATTTTACAAATAATTGTTCAACATTTTTATACTTAAACAATTTTTTAAAATACTTGTTCAACATTTTTAAAAATTCTTTTTAAACATTTTAAATATGTGTTCAACATTTTACAAATACTTGTTCAACATTTTTTAAATTGTTGTTCAACAATTTTTTAATACTTACTCCCTCCGTTCCTTTATGTAAGGTGTATTTGTTTTTTGATAAAATTTCAGAATGTAAGGTGCATTTCTTCTAATTCCTCATAATTCTCTTGTTAACCCTCCAGAAAAAAGGAAAGTATCTCTCTCCTGATTGTTTGTATCTCTCCTTGTAGCAAAAGAAGGAAACTATCTCTCTGTCGATTGCATATATCTCTGACTTTCCTGAACTAACCGATTTACTTGCCACTAACCAACAAATTTTTCCAAGAGTAATTTCGTCCTAACATGTCTATAATTATGTGCCTTGATCACCGTGCCGAAAATAATACACCTTAGATAAATGAACGGAGGGGAGTATTATACATTACGTATTATACAATTGCTTCATCTTCTCGAATGACGTGAGCATGCTGCCATTGCAATATGTTTAAGCAATACGTGAGCATTTTTCTCGAATGCTTAAACATATATTTTTTTCATTCGTGAATAATATTACAATTCGTGAGACTTCTTTTCGAATACTTCAACATTTTTCTCGAATGCATGAACATATTTTGCATTCGCAGACTTCTTAAATTTGGTTTCAACAACATATTTCGAATTGGTGAGTATGTTTTGTAGTCATGAACATTTTCTTAAACCTGCTACATTTTTTTTGAAGATGTTAACATTTTTTATTTTGCAAACATTTTTTTGAATATATGAACATTTTTTGAATTTGTGAGTATTTTTTAATACGCTGTGAACATTTTTTAAATTCATGAACATTTTTTGAATTCACTGTGAACATTATCAAATTTGCAAACATTTTCTGAAATTTCTGCGAACATGTTTCCAATTCTCAAACCTTTTGAATTCATGAAAAATATTCGAATTCAGGAATATTGTTTTGAATACACGAACATTTTTCTAGAATACTTGAACATATTTTGAATTTGCAAACAGTTTTTGAATCGCCACAAACTTATTTCGTATTCGTGGACATTATTTGAATTCAGTACGAACATATTTCGAATTCCTGTATATTTTTTGAATTTGTGAACAATGTTTGAATACATGAACAATTTTTTTGAATACTGGAAAAAAAATTGTGTGGCAAGACAGCGATTAACATTAACGGTGAGGTGGGGCCATTCTTCTCATCCTCTCCGGGAGTGAAGCAAGGGGACCCGATACCCCCCCCCCCCCCCCTTCTCTTCAATCTCGTTGTGGACGCGCTGGCAGGAATCCTGGACAAAGCTAGGATGGTCGGACACCTCTCGGGAGTTGTTGGTCACCTCATTCCAAGAGGAGGGGTCACCCATCTCCAATACGCCGAGGACACCATGATTATGGTGGAAGGATCCGCCCTCGACATAGTTAATCTTAAGTTCCTACTCCTCTGCTTTGAGGTTATGTCGGGACTCAAGATTAACTTTGACAAGAGCGAGGTCATCGTCTTGGGCTATCCCGCAGAGGACCAACAGAGGATTGCGGATAACCTAAACTGCAGACTAACCCCATTCCCCATTACCTACTTGGGGATGCCGATGGCAGACTCGAAGATCCTGACGAGTGTGTTCGATCCTTTAGTAGGACGAGTGGCAGCTCGGGCCGAGCCCTAGCGAGGACGGTTTACCTCCAAAGAGAGAAAATCGGTCCTTATTAGTTCCAACCTAGCAAGCCTCCCCATGTTCATGATGGGGATGTATATCCTACTGGAGGGCGTTCATAGTGCCTTCGATAAGGATCTCGCTAGGTTCTTTTGGCAGGCGGCCAATGGCCGCCAAAAGTACCACATGGTAAAATGGGCAGATATTTGCATGCCCAAGGACCGCGGTGGACTGGGCATCATTGTCTCCCGTCGTATGAACGTGGCGCTCATGTTGAGATGGGTCTAGCGGATCCTACGTGGCGAGGGAGGACTATGGTCACAGCTCATTCAGGCGAAATACCTTAGGGGAGAACCGCTCTTAGCATGCAACCGGACGGACAACTCACAATTCTGGTGAGCCTAGGGATCTCCTTCTTCTTAGGGAATGGGAAAGGGATCCAATTTTGGCTGGATCCCTAGCTGGATACTGAGCCTTTACGCGTTTCCTTCCCTGGCCTATTCTCGATATGTGTGGATCCGTCTGTCCTAGTGCCTACGGCTTTCCAAGCTGGACAGTGGAACATTGGGTTTCATCGCACCTTTGGACAAGCCGAGAGTAACGACTGGACTAGACTGCGGGCCGCCCTACGCTCATGCTCCCAGACTATTCGGACACGGTATCCTAGCGGCTCGCGCCGAATGGCGGAGTTTTCAGTGAGCACGGCATACCATGCCCTTTGCCCGTCGCCTGCCACTCCCTGGTTGTCCCCATTATGGAAAGCCCCCATTCCTTTAAAGATTAAGATTTTTGTTTGGCAACTTCTACTGGAACGCCTCCCCTCAAGGACAGGTAATTAAGCAGCACGGACCTTGTGATGGTCTATGCCCTCTCTGTGCGGTACCAGAGACCGGGACACATATCCTCTTCTCGTGTACCGCGGCAAGGGTACTATGGACGTACGTCTGTGAGGCGTTGGGGCCTGAATGGGAGGCCCTAAATCTCATGGAGTTTCCCCAACAAAGAGCTTTTCAGCCGTCACGACATCGCCGCTTGTTTTGGCTTATTTTTGTGGTGATGCAGTGGACTCTTTGGACGACTAGGAATAAGATTGTGATAGAGAAGGTTTTTCCGAGGAAGGCATCTGATTCCTTCAAATTCCTTGCTTTCCTGCAGCACTGGCACCCGCTCTCGAGGCAGCGTGATCGTGATCGACTTGGCTTGATGATGGATGCACTTCTGGCTTCGACGCGTTCTATCATCCTCGTAGTGCCGCTATGCGGCAGCCACTAGGTGGCTTTTTTTCTATTTCTTTTATGCTTTCTTAGGCTTGACTGTGTTGTGGCCCCGGCCGTTATATGTAGGGTGTTGTTCAAACTTGGATTGTATGGACCGTTGCTTTATTTATAAAGTGGGGCGAAAACCTATTTCGATAATGAACACATGAAAAATTTCTTGAACATCTGAACAATTAAATATTTCTGAATTCGTGAACTATACACAAATTCATGAAAAAAAATTAATACTTAACATTTTTCTTGAATAGTTGAACATATTTTGAATTCGCAAACATCTCTTGAATTTGCACATTTCGTAATCACGGATATTTTTTAAAGCACGAACATTTTTTGAATTCACCACGAGCATTTTTTTTAATTTTTGAATCTACGAACAATTTTCAAATATGTGATAGATTTCTTCAAATACACGAACCTGTTCGAATTCACGAACATTTTTCCAATCCACAAACATATTTTTTAAACTATGAACATTTTTGGGAAATTCATGAACAGTTCTTTATTTGCACTGACTTTTAAAATTTAAAACACGATTACCTTTTGTTTTTCTTGCGTGAGGCAACACCGACCTCTACGAGATTCAAGCAAGTCGATCTTCTTAGCTACCCAAACAGTCAAACTATTGTTAACATTGAATGACTGTCGTCAGTTTTTCTGAAAAGCCATTAAACCTAATTGGGTTGCAACTAAAAAGTACTGGAATCTCCAGAAACAGTGGTGGAGTTTCATGAGTGCAAAAGGGGGCCATTGCCTAGAACATATACTCCCTAGAGCCAAAAGCAATATCAGCTTGGTAACCCACATAATTCTCAGCTGAATATCTCTTAATCCTAGAAAATAAATAAATATATAAAATAATGTCTTAATGTATTTGTTACCATTTTAGCATCACCTCGAGTAGTTTTTTTTCCTACAGACTGCCAATTTTAGGGAATTTTTAGTCTTGGTCTCCGTTGTCTTCTTCATGTAGGCATATTGATTATGGCCCATAGCTTTGAAATGTACGCGAGGTTCAGTCCGCTTGAATTTGGGCTGCATTGTCTTGTTAATTTCCAAAGGGAAAAATATATTAACTCCTTGAGAATCGGTAGAGAGACTCGTAGCCCTTCGGCTTAACCTATGCCCATCTTTCTCTTGAAAAAAACTATAGGGCAGCAAAAATAGAAAGGTGTATTAGTTTTTCTTTAAGTCAAAATCAAACTGACCACGTTTTTCTTTGACTCAAATTTACACTGACCACGTTTTTTAATAAATAAAATAAATTTTATGACGGATCCAATGATGTAAATTTTACATAATTGTATCTGTCATAAAATATATTTTTATTTATTATTTATTTTATATTACGGATGTTAATATTTTCTTCTATAATCTTAATCAAACATACATTTGACAGTTATAAAAATTGATGCAATCTTTACCTAATAATAAAGCAAATTGGATTTCTTTCGTCCGTCATGGCATTTTTTAGAAAAGTTCCTCTATTTCAGAGAATTCAACCCGCAGTCTTGTTTTAAGTTAAAACGAATCGTTGTTTTCGTATTTTACACAAAATTCCCTGTCTTTTCTTGAAATCAACCCGCCGTCCGGATTTAAGTCACACCCGAACCGTTATTTTACATTTTTTGAAAACCCCCAGATGTTTTAGGTAATTCATCTGCGGATCATATTTAAATCAAACAAATGCTTTTTAAAATCATCCATATCTTTTAAACCGTAAGTCCGATTTGAACATATTATATATGAAATTTGATTAGAAAAATATGTAGAATATGAATATGAGATTATTTTTACCTGTTAATTATTTTTAAATATTATTTTGAAATATATTTGAGTCAAACCAAATGATTTACTAAATTGTCTGTATCTTTTAAACCGTAACTTCGATTTTATCATATTATATATGAAATTTTATTAGAAAAATGTGTGGAATCTAAATATGATGTTAATTTTACCTGTTACATATCTTTAAAATATTTTTATGAAGGCAAACTTATAATTTATAGCGCAAGATCCGTTTTTTTCATACCGGTGGCGATCCTGATTGCAAATAAACACCCTACTGTAACCATATACGGAAAATAAAACATTGATAACTACACGTGCATACCTCTGAAAAATGTCGCAAGGAAAACAACAGATTTCTCATCGCGAGAGTGAGAGAAAGCGAGCGAGAGAGAGAGAGGGAGAGGGAGGAGAGAGGGAGAGAGAAATGCCTTAGAATTAACCATATTCAACACACGGTTTTTGTTGTTTTGTGTGAACAACCGAGGCCATCACCGGCGAGGGTGAGAAGGAGGATAAGCGGCAACACAAATATAATGCCTCGCAAAAATAAAGGAGATGGATCTATTGTGGTCTTGAGTGATGGTTGTTGATTTAAGAGTGTGCGTTATGTTTTCTCTTCCGTTGCAACGCATGGGCTCTTTGCTAGTAGTGAACAAAGGGAGTATGTTCGAATATATCTAACCTGACAACTTAACCCTTTGATGAGTCACACAACCATTTCACATATAAGACCGTTTTGGTTTTGCTTACGAGATGGCGCATACAAAAAGAGTTGTTTTAGCCCAGGAATGATATGATCACACGTCAGAAAAGAATAGAGAAAATCACCCCCCCCCCCCCCCCCCACCCAAAAAACACATAGGCAAATGTTAAAAACTTATGAACATATTTTTTAAATCTAAAATCTGATTAAATGTAAAATACAAAGTATTCCAAGATATATGGGGAAGTATGAATTTAAGAATCTCAAATTTGACAAAAGAGATGACAACTAAATTTTAATAAACATATAATTTTAATTTTAAACAGCAAAAGCAAGAAAATAGGGAAATTGTAAGTGATATTATTAAAAAAACAGTTTCTTTAAAAGAATGGCAAAGTAGTACAAATTTTTTAAACGAAAGCAAGAAAATAGGGAAATTGTAAGTGATATTATTAGAAAAACTAAAATTCAAGCAAGCAAAGTAGTACAATAGTTGTTTAGCCACATATGGGGAAATGGGAATTTAAGAATCTCAAATTTGACAAAAGAGATGGCGACTTAAATTCTACTCCCTCCGTTCCGAATTACTTGTCTTAGATTTGTCTAGATACGGATGTATCTAGCACTAAAATGAGTCTAGATACATCTGTATCTAGACAAATCCAAGACAAGTAATTCGGAACGGAGGGAGTAGTAATCATATTGTTAAATTTTAAAAAATCAGAAACAGTAAATACAGTTTCAAAATTCTAAGAATGATATTCTTAATATTTAAAATAAACCGAAAAGGAAGCAATGGCAAAGTAGTACGAGAGACATGGGGAGGAACTTAAGAATCTCAAACCTGATAAACAATTAGACAGAGCATGAAACATTTCAAACGAAGAAAAGTGGGGGATGCAGATGCTAAGCAAGTGAAAACTATGGATGATCTATGTATTGAAAAAAGATCAACAAAGGGATCTCCTGGACAAGGTCCACGTACACAGCTGCTGCAAAAGCAAGCAAGCAAGCACTCTTACATGGTAGACTGCCATAACTGATTGAGACATCATGCACAAACTGAAGACCTATTCTTATGGCTCAACTAACTAGCTTGCTGCTGTATTCACAAGGTGAACAACGATTCTGACACCATCTGGTTTGAGTTGGGTTGACACTTGACAGCTCATCATCGGTTGCAAAGGTCTGGAAGGAAAGGATCAAAGGACCCGCGCCGGCCGGGGGGTCGATCATCTGCCGGAGATCGGTGGGCCGCCGTACCGGACGCTGCACATCTTCAGATCCTTCGGCATCTCGACCTCTTTCAGCCACGCGAGACGCCGTCCTTCTTGCTCGTTGCTGATGAGCTCATTGCTGGTCACTGTCAGCAGAAGAGCATACAAATTTAGTTAACCTTCTAGCGTCAAATTTACTTAGCAGAAGCATCGATGATCACATGATTACCGACCAATGTTCAAGACCCAATGGAGGCTAAATATCTTTGGGGTGAAGCTACATTACTTTAATACTGTTCTAAAATATGGATGCCTCTTGCCTAGTGCCCTTTAGAACATGGTTTATGCACAAGTGGTTTCGACATCCTGCGGTTCTCAAACCCACGTACGGGGGCGCAAAACCGTGTGCTTGCTTGCACTGTTAACTAAGGAGTGCATGATAAACAAAGCTACCTGAAAGCTCCAGGTTGTTACTTAACTAAGAGACCACTTTCTCCATTCAGTGGTCTGCTTACAAGGCAAACTACTGTTTTGATGATGCAAAATATGATATAATATCTATGTTGCAACTTGCTATTGATGCCTAACCATACTTCTTAGTTAATTCTCTCACATGCTGTCGGTAAAAAGGATGCATAAAGTATTTACTGTGATCACTCAGACCGAACTCCCAAATAGCAGAGGATATGAGCTCAAGCATTTTCGGTTCTAGTAGTTTACAGTTGCAAAATACACACACTGTCAAAATTCAGAACTACTCCCTCCGTTCCAAAATAGATGACCCAACTTTGTACTAAAGTAGTAGCAAGTCCATCTCCATAATGTATCTAGATTAGATTTCTGAGATCAGAATTGGCAACTTACTGGGATGCTGGGAGTATGGAATGTCCGTGTAGTACGTGCAGTCTCGGTCCTCTTCGATGGAGTAAGGGGGGCCGAGGATGTCGAGGAACGCAGATGGCGCGACGGCCCTGAACCGGTGCATGTTGCCTCCCGCCGTCGGGAACAGGACGGACGTGTCGCACGGCGCCGTGAAAACATCGTCCACGATTAGTTGTGCCAGCCTCACTGCAAGCAATCAAGTTTCAACGTTTTTAGCACATCTGTGGTTGCAGGGAATCTGATCACATTTGTACTAGAAATGGGTGGTAGGCTCACATTTACCGTCAGGTGACGAAGCGCCACTCTCATTGGCTGGATCATCAGGCTCAGCCCAGTCATATGACTTTGCGTGCATCGATCCGATGAGCAGCTTGTTAAACACCGTCATCCCGGGGTGGTTGTGCAGAGGGATGACCGCATTCGTCGGCAAGAAGAAGAGAACCATCTGCCAAGTAACAAAGAAAAGGAAATGTCAGCAACTAGTTCCTACTTCCCTTGGGCAGACAGTATATACGATGCGCACACTGTTATTTTTTACGCTGCACTTACGGAAAATTTCTCAGACTTGTATATGGTGGTGTGTGTGATGGCCGGGGTCCCTTCGGTTGCCGGCTCATCTCTATTCCTGAAGAACGGCATGTCCGGGCTTAGGCCGAAGTCCTCCGGTCTCATTTTGTCTGCAAACATCACAGCCGGAAGCCGAAATTCAGCTCATCAGCATTTTGTGCAACCAGGACACTCCCATTTGCGAACCCACTGCATTTCAGCTACGGAGTATGTTCCATTTGCATGCTCAAATTAAACATCTTCTTCACGGTATCAAGTGAAAACTCCAGCAAATTCCAGCAAATTCTGAACTTATCGCAGGGTATCCAAGACATGTAAAACTAGTAATTTGTATGTACACAAGCAAGATTTGAAGTTTTAACGGGTCAATCCATGCACCAAATTAATTTTGAAGGTCCTGATTGGCTGATTGCGCATGTACTAGTACGTGCATACAAGTAGCTTTGAGAGGAGCGGTGGTTGGTTAGCGTAGCGTACCGAGCATGGCGCGGAGCAGGGCGACCTCGGCGGGCTTGGGCACGGTGCCGGGGCCCCGGAAGACGGCGCGGCAGGCCTGGAAGAGCCGCTGGATGGCGGGCGGCCTCCTGGCGAGCCGCGGCCCCCTTCCCGCCGCCGCCGCCGCCGCCTTGAGGGTCTTCACGGCCAGCACCCGCCTCCTCTTGGCCGGCGGCACGGTCTGCACGGCCTCCGCCGCCCCCACCTCGACCACCCCGGGCCCGAGCTCCACCATCCCCGCGCCCATGGCCGGCAGGCAACTCCAAGAAAACTAAAGAAACTCGCTGGATCGCGGAAGGAGAGGGACAAAGCGAGCGAGCTGGTGGGGATGGACGAGGGGGCAACAGGAGAGCTCGAGATATATGCGGGAGGTCAGCGAGGACGGACGGAGCAAAACCAGGTGCCGCTCGACGGTGGGTTGACGGTGGAGGCGACACGACAGGACGGGACGGGCGAGGGGGGGAACGAAACCAGGGGGGGGGGAGGAAATCCAGCCCAGGCGGTGGGTTCGATCCGTCCGATGGGTTCGGTGGTTCTTTCTTTTCTTCTACTCCGGTCTAGAGAGAGAAAGCGTCTGCGTGCGGATGGATGGAGATCTACAGAGAGAGAGAGAGAGGATGGGGTGTGGGTGGGGCGTGGCTCACTCTGTGCATTTGAAAACCGAACCGAAAAACCATACCGAAAATAAACCGAACCGAACCGATTTTATGGTTTTTATGGTTTCTGGTTTCGGTATGGTATGAACTTTTCATACCGATTTGAACTTTGGTTTTTATGGTATATACCGAAAAACCGAACGGTTAACCGAATAAACCGAAGTAAAAAATAAATTTATATTTCTTGAGATGAACAACCATAAAAGTTGTCATTTTTCTTGTACATGAGTTAAATTCACTACTAAGCACGTAAATTTTCTTGTAACATAGTCATTTGTCTCCTTTTAAAATGCTAATCACATCCATAACCATCAACAGATGAATCAAAGCATTCATATATACTTATATATGTAGTCATATACTATTTGTGTAAAATAGTATGTGTTTTAAGTCATAAATTTGCAAATTATTATACGTCATTTTCAAATTCGCGTCAACTTTGGTTTTTTTGGTATATACCGAAACCATACCGAAATAATTTGATATTACCGAAACCGAATCGTATTCTATTTTCATACCGTATTTACCGAAGTATTAATACCGTACAAACCAAAAAACCGTATAAACCGAACCATGTAAACCGAATAAACCGAACGCACAGGGTGAGGCGTGGCGCCCGCCATTTCGGGGAAGCGGAAAGCAAAACCGGCTGCTGCTGCACGGGAGTCCACGGTTTGTCGCCCCTCGGAAAACTGTGGCCGGGTGGGGTGGCCGCTCACGTGCGGGGGAGACGGACGCCCTCTCTCGCTGTCTGACGCCGATCTGCTGGCCGCCGCTGTCGGTCGAGCCTCTCCGCTGGATTCGCTTAATCTAGCAAAGGGTAGATTACGTAGGCCCCTTTCCTCTCAGCCTTTCCCAAACGAACCAGATATTTCGAGCTGCCGCCCGCGAGTCCACGGCTCGAATCCACAAAACAAAAAATATGGACCTCAATAAGTCCAGAACGTTCGGAATTTATGCATGTCATCCCGAACGTATTTTTATGGCAACTTTAGTTGTTAACACACGGCAACTTTGTTTCAATTCGATTTTTTATCAGAAAATTGTCGTGTTTGTCAACATCGCCTTAACTAAAATTGCCATGAAAAGAGTTCGGATTAGCATGCTCAAAAATCGAACTCGTTCGGGATTTATCTACGTATTTGAAAAATATTGATTTTTCTTTTCGTACATACATGTCCATGACTCACGTAGGCTTGCAATGCTACATCAAAGATCGACATGCTATATGAAAAGGATTTTGCTTACCTGTTCAGAATTTGTCATGCTACGTACATCGAAAGAAAATATTGGAAATTAAAGTTTTTTTTTTTACGTTCGAGTACAATCTAAATCAGAATCCGAGTCCAAGTCGGAATCCGGTTGTCAGGATATGGTATTGCTAATGTGAGATAGTCACTTTTTAGTTGGATAATCTGATTTGTAAAATACGGTTATATGCTTTATTGGCGTAATTGTAAATATTAACTAGCAATGCTTGCATATCATGTTCACCTATGAGATGGGACAGATGCTTGCTAGTGGTTTATTTAGATTGTTTTACTACCTTTCTAATCTGTTTATGTGTGCTTCATGCGTGCAAGTATTAATGGTTGCTTATTATTTGTGCATAATCAGTTACCATGCTATAGTGGACTTCCAGTTTTAAAATTATTTTACACCGTAGGCATAGATATTTTTCTCTACAAATCTCTCTCTCTCTCTCTCTCTCTCTCTCTCTCTATATATATATATATATATATATATATATATATATATATATATATATATATATATATATATCATTTCTCGCACGAACCCCCATTGAGATTGATGACCTAGAGTTTCCGTGTCATCATAGGTGCAACCTACCTTGCCATCGTTCGTCCCCGTTCCACTTGTCATCACAACTCCCAACTACAGTCGCCCTTGCCTCTTAATCATATCATTGATGTAGCTGGAATGCTATAAATATACCCTAGGGGCGGGGAGAGATGATCGTCGATCCGCTGGCCCCCAGTGTCGAGCCTCTACTTTATTCACATAGTTTATTTATTATTACTATTTTTGAGTTGGGTTTGCGTAGTTTATAAAATGGTAGATTACGTTGGCCCCTTTTTTGAACTTTTGGTTTTTTTTTTACATGAACATGAAAAACATCCCCGATAAACAAGATATTTTGATCTACCGCGAGTCCATAGCTCGAAGCGACCTTTGGTTGTTATACGAAGTGATTAGGATAGTTTTTGTTTATCAAAACCTTCAACTCCGGTGGTGTAGAATATGGCAAGAATTTTTGACATTCGAACAAAATTCAATTTGAATCCATGTACGGCTCATAGGATACGGTAGTGCTAATCTACAACAATACAGGATAATCTCCTTTTCTAGTCGGATAATTAGACCTTCTAACTGCGTTTGTTTGCTTTTTTATTGGTATAACGGGAGTGTTAACTTGCAATACATGAATGCTATCTTGGCCTATGAGATGGTGCACACACATGCTTGCTTAATTTGTCTACATTTTTTTTACCATGTTTCTAGTGTTCTATGGTTGCTTAATGTGTAGAAATATTATTAATGACTTTTTGCTTATGTATAGTTTTTGTTTGAAGCATTTATTATTCCTCACGTATGCATGGAGTATGTCTCTGTTTCTAACCTGAGTCTTATATTTGTTACTATAAAGGTAATAATGGGGACAATTATAATTCTGTTGTATTGGTGTATTATCAGGTAGTGCTACTTTTGAGCATCATGTTCGATATAGGCAGGCATTGTGTTCGGAGGCCCTGAACATCTATTGTCGCATCCGAACTGAATTCGCTTAATTGTTGCAAGTTTACTGTGCAAAATTTAGTTCTCTCTCTCTCCAAATAGGCTTTCGCCCCCTTATATTAATATGGCAACCACCCGATACAACTACGATACCACTGCCGGGCAAACAACACAATCAAGTCCAAAAAGAAAGACAAGAGAAATAAATGCCAACTGCAACGGATTGACGAAAGCGATGATTTCCCACAACCACGGCCCCCTCCGGAGAATTCCACCACACCATGCTCCTATGCAAAATTTAGCTTAAGCATAGTAATTTGATCCTACATGACTGTAGGATACAAACACCAGTAAGCATACATCAGGCATCTGTATGACTAGGATGCGCACAAAATACACACAAAGAAGACGGAAGCTGTGCTTAGGCGGAGGAAAAAGAAAGAAAAGAAAATGATTTCAGTTGATGATGACGAGAACACTATGAGTTTCATGCAAGATCCCAAACATTGTAAACTCTATATGAATAAAATTTTAGTACTCTACATTCTTTCCCCATCAGCTGACCAAATATTATTACATCACAGCGAATTATCCTTGCATCCGTTTGAACAAAATTGTAAAATCAAGAAATAATATTTTTCTCCATGAATCAAGACAGTAGTATATTTCTTTAGTAGATGAATAAATTATTAGAACAGTATAAAAATTCATTAATTGATTAAAAAGAACAACTCTGTAAAGTCGACCGAGGTCAACTACTAGGGTGCGACCGTGTGAGTGTGAACAAGGCCAAGGACTTGTCGCTCTCACTAGACAACCAAGACAAGGACATGCACGGCGCATCGATGCTTTCTAGGTAGCTTTATGAAAGTTACCACCACGCTTAATCCCATGGATTCTAGAGCATGTAATGTGCTGTACTGGTGTACTGCAAGCATGTAGCTACAGCGGCACCCTCTTGCACAAAACAACAAATTCCTGCCTGCTGATGCTGATGCCTGCCAGTGCCATCCATGTAACTGACAACATGTACCGCGAGTCTGCAACCATGGGGAGCTACTGCTCAAGCTGCTGCAGCACCGCCCCGACCATATGCATGGAGCCGGTGACGCAGATGAGGCCACCCCGAGCAGCGCCGCCGCCGTCTGCCCGGCGCAGCAGCCGGGAGGCGGCCTTCATCAGGTCGCGCGAGAACGGCGCCGCTCCGCACCCGATCAACATCGGCGTGGGCTTGTCTGTGCCAGCGGCGGGAGCCAGGTGGTCGATGTTTACGTTTGGGGCTTCGTCGCGGGCGATGGCCCCGATGTCCGCACAATCGATGCCCTGGCCGAGAGCGGCGCCTGTCCAGATGTCTCTCAGCGACGAGGCCGACATGGAGCGGGCGGTCCCTCCCGCGATCCCCGTCTCCGCCAGCAGCACCACGTCGGGCCTTCTGCCTGAGAGTGATCAGGGAGGATGAGAAAAACTACTGTGACGTTCTTCGGTCTGAACTATCCAGCTATGAGACGGCCGGAGCACAGAGGGGTAGAGTTAATGAAGTATCTTGCCTGAGAGAAGTTGTGCAGCGAATGCGAGGTGCTCTTTGTCGCTGGCCATTCCGACGATGAGGGCCACAGGCCCTTCGGGTTCAACGGTTTTTATCACGTCTGACAGTGCCTTCGCAGACGCCTCGGTATGGGCTGGAAGATGATTGGAACATCAGATGGTATCTTTGGCTAAGGCAACAGTGAAGGGAAATAAGGAAGTAAGGACAGGTGGTTATCAGGCAAAACCTCCGTCGATTAGAATGGTGGATGCTCCGTCGAGCCCAAGGACCGAGGCTTCATCTTGTGTCAGGAATTGGCTTCTCCCCGGCAGTTGCGTCTTCTCTAAACCAGCTCGGATAGATGCATCGGATACATTCCATCCTTAACTTCCCAAATCGATGGATACGAGAGAAAATATGTCAAGACTTGTGCAGATTAAGCAATGTGTATGATAAGGTGAAAAGGGAACTGGAAGAAAAGCAAATATTCAGTCCTCCAGCACTAGTCTCATTCAGAAGCAGCAATACAATGAAGATTCAAAATAAAGACCACATCAATGCTGGAGTAACTGTACTTTAATGAATGGAAGTGGATTGAGATGGACCATCATCAAACAACATGTTTCCTTACCTAGCTCACGGAGACATAGAGCTGTGCAAGAAGCCGTGACAGCATTCTGACGCTGATGGTCTCCCAGCAGCTGGAGTTTTACATCATGCAATTCCACAGACTGCAAAATATAAATTTGCACCTGTCATTTAGAAGACTTGAAAAGCAGAGGGGAAAGCTCTATACTCTGTTAATTTCAGATGGAAGTAGATAAGGTCAGTTTCTACCAATGGCATATCGCCTGAAATCTTCACGAAAATGTCACAGCTTTGATAAGGCTTTGCATAGTCTCGTCCAATGCATCTTGTGATGCTCCTGACGCCAGTATCACAAGCAGATATGACAGGAGATTGTGTCAAGAATGCTCTATCCCGAATTATTTGCTCGATGTCTGTTGAAAATGGACCACCAATGACAACCTGGAATAATGTTTGATATTCAGGTTACAGACTCCACCATTATCAGAAGTTACACTTGTACAAGGATAATATTATACGGCCTGAAGGTTAAAATATCACCAGATAATAATTAAGGAAAAGTAAGTCTCCAATTTACTGAAGAAACACAAGATGATGCCTAGTAAAATAGTGGTGAACTATCATGGACATGGAACAGCAAGTAGAACATGACCTGCCAACCATTTCTTTGAGAGAAAAGAACACTACACTGGACAGCTATCTGAATTAATTCGATTATAATCTGGAATTACAAGAAGAAAAAAAGGTGGTGAAAATGAAAAGGAATAAAGACGAGAGAACAACTTAACTGGTCGTCCTTCCTTAATAATTCCAGACTTTGCCACTGCTATGCTTTGGAGGGAACCACCCAAAGCAGCTAAATGTTCTTTCCCAACTGTTGTTATGACTGCTGCAGCTAGTTCACTATTTCGTATGACATTTGTGGCATCTCTAGCTCCCCCGAGGCCTGCCTAGGCAATCAATAAACAAACAAGTTACTATTTAGTCACTGTAGTATAACTTATAACTCAAAGATCGTTTTTCAACACCAGAGGCAGAGATACTTGAGATGAGTGCTATAAAAAATGACAAAGGATTAACCACTTCATAAAGATGGCTACACTCTGCCATTCATATATTTCATTTCTGAGTAACACGTTGCATTAAGTACGAAATTAGTGGACATATTTTTCTGTCTCCATATTCTAATATTTCTTAAAGATACAAGACTTAGTAGACAGTCCAAAGCAGAAGATCAGAGGTGGGCAAAAGACAACTGATCCACGCACAATTACAAGGCAAGTTTCACCATTCATATAAATTTTTTCCAGCAGTTCAGTACAATAGGTGCATTCTTGTGACTGAATTTCCAAGTCAGTACAAAAGTCCATACATGTTAGAAAACTTCAGTTAAACAGGTGCATTCTTGTGAGTGAATTTCCAAGTGAGTACAAAAGTCCATACATGTTAGAAAACTTCTCTAATAACCAAGATATGGGTCTACTCAACCCTTGAAATTTACAGAAACATGTAAACGCAAACTGTAGTTTTAATTGAACAACAGTAACAGTGCCAGCATTACACAACTTACTTCGACAATGGCAACATCAACATTTTCTCGTGAGAATAGGAGAAATGAAAGAGCAGTAAAAACCTGTAAAATAGCAAGTGTATTTTAAGTGCATGATCATCAGAAGTCAAGTAACAACAGATAAATATTAATGCCTACAGTGATTGCCTTAGAAAAATGCCTACAGGGTTTTTATTGTGATTAGATGTGCACAATGCCACAATGCAGGGCATTTGATCATAATCGGTTGTGTAAGAAATTTGCTATCAACTAGAGATGAATTGTTGGCAGACGTTAATAAGTGGAAGTAACTCTTATGCAGTATGACGTTAATAAGTGGACGTTAATATAATGTCTACGTGTTCTTGCTTGTTATAGTAAGTTCAGGTGTAGAATTAATATTTAGACTATAATAGCTTTGCCAATATGCATAGAAAAAGTTAGATGGCATAATTTAGAACAGTAAAAATGGCATCACAGCCTGTAATGTTCAATGCAGTAAGGTGAGATGCAAACTAATGAAGGAAAATCCATGACGTATTGCCTATGCTATTTTTTCTTGCCATGCTTATCATTTACTGGTATTGTAGGCTCTCATTCGGGGACAGACAAAAAAAATTCTGAGTAAACATCATCATCATTTTATTAAAGCAAAAACCAACTAAATCTGCAGCTTAAAAATTAACTTTGAAAAATATACCTCGAAGTGTGTCAGGGATCCATTTTCTGACTCGATTGTTTCATCTATAGCTTCCTTTGCCAGATCGAAAAGATCCCTCAACGACGCAGCTGAAACAGGGCCTCCATGTTGCCCAACAGAAATGCGCTCTCGGATTGTTAGAAGGTGTGGACTGCATATACATCAGCACCATGGAATTCCCATGATTGTGTGGTCTAATAGTTACGTACTACCAAATGGATTAAACGATACATGGAGCTTGGAGATATGGTGGAATACCTGGAATAGCAGCCCACACGGTATCCTTGCTCCCTCATGATATTGGACAGGAACGCGGCCGTCGAACCTTTCCCCTTGGTGCCGGCGATATGGACAGACTACAAACGCAATCACTCAGATTAATTCTTCCATTCTTCACACTGTATCCATGGAAACAAATCTATTCCCCAATCGCAATCACTACGAACACGCTTGACGCATCCCAAGCAGAATCACAGGCAGGTGATAGCCAAACTCACCGCGTAGTGGGTGTGGGGGTCGCCGAGGCGGCGGAGGAGGCGGCGCATGCGGCCGAGGTCGAAGCCGTCGTCGGAGTCGGTGCCTGCGCCGCGCGGCACGCCGGAGCGCTCGTAGTTGCGGAGCCTGTCCATGTACTCGAGGAACCCCCCGAGCTGCGCCTCTTCGCCTCCTCGGGCCATCGCGGATACGCCGCGGCGGCGGCTGCTGCTGCTCGCCCGAAGTAGGCCGCCAGACCAGCGGAGGGAGGCTGGGAAGCGGGCGACCATGCGGCACGGGCCCGCCGCGACGGCGGGCGGTCGAATGGACGCGGCCGTGTCGCCGGAGGGGTGGCTGCGCTCCTTGGCGCCCACCGTTGCCGCTTTAGGGAAGCAGCACCTCAGCCCCTTCCTCTCCGGCGCGGCGCCGTCGTCCCCGAGAGTCCGGTCCGGGTGCGATTGCAAGGGCAGGAGTGTGGCCCTCGCGGGCGCGGTGTGCGGAGGGGGCGGCGACTGACGGGGTACTGGGGAAGCAGCAGCAGGGCGGCGTGTGGGGGAGCGGGAGGGCGCGAGCAGCCGGCGAGCCGCCGGGGCTTGGGAAGAAGGGGATCAGAGGGATGAGAGATGGGCGTACGAGGGGTATTTTGGTCCTTGTCTTTTTTAGCTCAAATCTGAATCTGAAGAAAAACTTGCTAGAATCAGTTTTGATGGGCAACCTCCATCTGTTTGTGTTTGTGACCAAACCACGCGCCCGTACCATGCTCACTGCATCTGGTATTTCTCCAAGACCCCTATGATCGGTGCGGCAATGCTACATTCACGGGCCTGCTACCGAGGGTTTACGGAATGCCTCCGACATGGCAAGGTTTTATTGAATTAAGGAAGGAGATTGGCCCTATCCACCTGAAAATGTGAAGAGATTTTATAGTAAACCCCGTGACAGCTCCGTAACAGGCCCGTGTGTTTAGCATTTTTGATGATCGGTGTGGCAACTTTACCTTCAATTCAACTGCACTATACCATTTCACATTATTACTACAGATTTCGTTGGCCACTTGAGCTTTAACTTTGTTGCATCCACGTCCATAGGAACTCATTCGACTTCATTACCTGTGTAGTTGTGTTGTGTATATAATTGCAAAAATTGAGTGTTTTCACTTGCATTGATAATAATTGGTTTTTTAGATACATATGTAATTTTGTTCATACTCATAATAATTACACGTACAAAGTAAGAGCATCCACATGCACGGTCACCAAATCCGACCCCCCCCCCCCCCCCAAACACCACTGACCGGGCACTTCTCAATTTGTGTCTTCCACATTCGTGTATCTCATATCCGATACCTTATATCCATACTCAAGGCACTAACCGGCCTAGACGTTTGAGGCTGGTTTGAGACGCCCGGATGGGTCGGTTTTTTTGCCGGGCAATGACTGGTCCGCTTCACGATATCAATGTCTGCTAGAAGAAATACTTCAAAGACTTCACCCGCACAAACATTGTCAATAATGGTATCTGAAAACGCCTTTCGCCCATCAAAAAAGAATGGAAAGCCTTAATCAATTAACATACTTGGGCCGGGATGATCAGTGGCAGCTAGGATTGGAGCAAGCCCCGTGCCCAAAAGAATTTTGCCACGAAGGAAAAACTTAATGTCCATAAGGCTTTTAGCTACCTCATACAAAATATGGCTCAATTGCACGAAAACATTAGAATTTAAACTCAATGCTTAACGATACAACAAAATAGATTAAAAAAACATGCCAAAAACTACAAAGAACAACACGTGATAGAAAAAGAGTACCAGATCAATAGTTTGCTTCATCAGTGCTTCACATAACCTCATCAATGGTGGAAGAAAAGCCAACACCTTCAAAACATCAAAAGCAAAATTTCATAAGAGAAGGCATCAACTTCAAGTGAAACAATTACCATTGATACAGATCTAAAAACTTACCACTATAATGAGGTAAAAGCCCTTTTGCGAGACCAATATGATTGAAAGCAATATATAATATCATCATCATCAATACTTGCAAAAAAACATCTTGCCGACTCTGTTTTGATAATACTCATAGCCAAGAAAGCTCTTTCCACTGATGCGGTTGCAATAGGCAAAATCAATGCCAACTCAATGAGGCGATATACCAAAGGAAAAACGATGTGTCTACAAGTTTGAACCATCTTCACAAAAAAGATATCCAAGGTCATTACAACTCACAAAATCTGGATTAGCTCTCACATCAGCAATGATCTTTCAAGTTGATTTCTAAGGACAAAAGAAATCTCATATGTGGGGAAGTCATCAACATACAACCTAGCAAGTTCAACACGTTTGTCTTCATCAAAATATCAAATGAGTTCCTTAGATCAAGACAAGCAATGCATCTTAACAATTGAGCAGATTTTTCAGCAAAGCGGTTATTTAACTCGGTAATAATTTGATCATGCACGACATTGAACAAATCATATATGAAGTGATGATAATAAGTTACCATTTCACAACCACGCCCCCTCGAACAACCTTGAGCAAATATTGTATCATCCATGTTAGGCAATATAATGTTATATTTAACACAAAAGTCACTTGTCTCTTCCAAGAGCTGATCCCAGCCGTTTTCTCTTATTTGAGGATTTTCATTTTTGGAACTATTCCTGCAGATTTCCTTTTGTTCCAAAAGGACTTCTATGCCCATATTCCCACACCCTAAACTTTTCTTATATTACTATTTTGTTTGTTCTTACATTGTTATCCCGCAAAAATCAAAATAATGTATATACATAAAACACAAGGTATTTACATTTGGAGGTTAAATGTATAAAATTTAACAATCACATCAATAATTGTATTTACAAAAATATGAATGGAAGTGCTTGAACACACATATACGTTGGGGGGGGGGGGGGGAATGCCCATCGTGTGTACCATCTAATAATCAGATGGCCATACAAGCACGACAACCCGACAACTGCCACCAACAAAACTGGACAAATTAGTAATTTCCTTGATTGGGCCTTTCTGCAAAACCTTGGCATGGATGCTCGCCCTTTGGTACAAGTGTTCACCTTGTACCTCATGGAACAACAGATTCATGCACATGTGCCGAATGTGTTTCTGAATTCTTTTCTCCCGAATTGTATAGGTTAGTGGCGTCGTAACCATGCCTTATACGTTTGTTCCTCAAAAAGCGTAGTTAGGTATTTCCATACGAACTTCCTTTGAAAGTTTCTTCTGTCATAGAGTCGATGAATTTTTTTTATGTTTCACAAACTAGCAACAACCCCACAAGCAGTGGCGGAGCTACCAGCAGAAAGCTGAGCGGGCCATGTTACTAAACATGGCCCTAAACTTGAATTGTTGCATGCTGAGTAGTCTTGTTTGTCCATGGGCTGAACAGTGGGCTTAGGTATCATTTTTTTTATTTGGAAAAGTTGGGCAGGCCACGACCATGTTTGGCCCTAACGAGCTCCGCCGGTGCCCACAAGATCATAGTTTAAGAACACCTCCATCCCCTCCGGCCAGGTGCTACACCATCGCCATATGGCAACGACTTCAGCGTGCCCTCTATGTGGAGCTCAGGATACATGGAAGCATGCGTTACTCGAGTGTCCGATGTCTCATTGCACTTGGGCATTGTCCTCGGAAGTAGTACTGGATCATCTCAGTATTGTTCAACATGACAACGCGAAAAAATGGCTATTTGCCTTTCAAGAGAGCCTCGATGCCGATGACTATATCAGACTAGTGGTCACTCTTTGGGCTATCTGGGGAGCTAGAAGAAAAGCAATATATGAAGGAGTTTTCCGCAGCCCTCGGTCCATCAATGGATTTATAAATTCTTACCTGTCGGAGATCAATATGATCTACCCCGAGAAAGCTTCAGTGGTCAAGGCAAATACGGCAAGGCCGCGACGGTGGTTGCCGCCCGTTGAGAATCACGCTAAAATAAACACGGATGCAGCAGTCGGTGGCCGGGGACGATTTGGTGCGGTCGCAGCAATCTGCCGTGATGGTGAGGGAACTTTTGCAGGTGCGTCGGCAGTCGTATACAGAACAATTGGAGACCCGGCTACGCTCGAAGCCTTAGCCATCCGAGAGGCTCTCTCCCTTGCTGATGATCTATATCTCCAGAGAATTCACGTGGCTTCGGATTGCAGGGAAGTAGTGGAGGAGATTTCCAGCGGTGGTGCATCGATCTATGGTGCAGTTATACAAGAGATCAAGTCGCACGTTTTGTCCTTTAATTCTTGTAAGATACTTCATGAGTTTAGGAGCTCAAATTATGATGCTCACAACCTTGCGAAATATGCGTTGGGTCTCGGGCCTGGCCGCCATGTTTGGTTAGGCCAGCCCGAGGGAATTCCCTTCGTCCATGTAAACATTGTGACGAATGAATAAAAAGTTTCGCAGGGTTGCCTCAAAAAAAAAAGAACACCTCTATCCGAATTTACTTATACCAGAACACAAAAAACGACTTATTAATACTTGCTGCAAAAGTTTTTTACTGCTATAAATAGCGAGCATATGTACTAAAGCTTCGGAATCACCAAAAATCTGAAGTCGGATTTTTGGAGTTTGGGTCAAAAATTGTTTCTACCATAGGATTTAGTAGCACGGATCTCGGAGCAGAGGGGAAGCCATGTCACTGTTCTTATTCGTTGGCTACAACATAGAACGGGCGCGAACACTTTCATCAGGAAACACATTCACCCATCAAACTGGCTAGTGCCTCTAGCTTCCTCCCGGGAGACCTGGGTTTGAATTTCACTTCTTCCTTTTTTTTCGACGGGGGTGGCAAATTATGCAAAATATTAGCTTTCAGATACATGACAAATTCACAGCAAAAAAATATCTTTTTTCTTTTCCACCACCTCCTTCGACATAGGTATAGTTGGTCATATATGACTACTATTGCCGAAGTGTCGTTCTTTATTTACTGATGTCAGACTGTTTGTGTTGGCTGTGGACGTCTTAACTATGTAGAGGTAAGGTGCTGCTAATCATGTTTTGTATTTGATGCTGCATTTTAACTTAATAAAAATGCCTTTTATCGAAAATAACGAAAACCTTGCCTTCTCTTTTTCAACTGAAATTCGAAATCCAAATTACAATGCCAAATTTGAATGGCAAACAGCTAGCCACACTACAAGTATGACGACTCACACGGGCTCACTTTTCTCCGCCATGTACATGTACAGAAGAAGCCCCGACGATCGAGAAAAGCCTCCAGCTTAATTAGAGGCCACAGATGGGCAGGTCGAGCGGGGCGGCACCGTGGCCTGGAGCTCCGCCTTGCCATCCTCCACCAGCATCGCCACGGCGAGCCCGCCGGAGAGATGCGCGTGGATGTGGCAGTGCACCAGCCACACCCCCGGATTGTCCGCCACGAAGCGCACCAGTGAGGCTAGGAGCAAGGGGACTGTGAAGTGTTATACTGAACACCTGTGACTGTAAGGATTAGTAGGGTAACACGGATCAAATCCTTGGGGATTCATGAGGTCTAGTCATTGAACGCCCAAAGCTTTTGTCTGATATTATTATTTTAATTATCGAGACAACCCCGCGAGACGGATAGGGCCTTCAGTAGGACAACTGGTTCTTGATGCAGGACTCATGCCGTCCATGATGTTATTTGGACACATCGCCCATTCCAAACGAAGTAAGCACCTCTTGATGGGTGACTTCCCTAGCACAAACTAATATCATTTTTTATCCCAACACCAATACATGGTTGTAAGCATAAAGACCTCATCCTCGTACCTTCTTTTTATTATAAGTGTTTGAATCAACATTTGCTTGCTGATCCGGTCAAAAGCTGGATTTGACACTTTAGCAAAAGCTTGCTAGAGACCACCGCTTCAAGGGAATCTTCCTCTCGTGGGTTCGATAACCCAGGGTCACCTCTGGGAAAATAGGTGCGGGATACTCTTTTCAGTTCCAATACCGGGTCAACAAAAAGGAGATATCAGGTGACGACACGAAGGCGAGTTTCTGGTTCGCACCTTGGCTACGGGGCCAAAAGCCAAAGGACATGGCTACGAGTATCTTCATCCTTTCAAAGCGCAACAATGTTTGTGTGGCAAAGGCTCTGACAAACAGTGACTGGATCCACCATATCGACATGCAGGGAGGCCTCTCTGTCGACCACATACAACAATTCGTTAATCTTTGGAGTAAGGTCCAGGAGGTACAACTTGCGGCGGGCACAGAGGATGTCATTCGATGGAAATTTATGGCGGATGGATGCTACTCTACTGCCATGGCGTACAAAATGCAATTCGCTGGACTGATAAAGTCAAACGTGCCTAGGATGGTTTGGAAGGTTTAGGCGCCGCCTAAAATTAATTTATCTCATGGCTCATTCTCCAAGATAGAGTTTGAATGGCAGACAGACTTGCCCGTAGGGGCTAGCCCATTGCGGTCTTTGTCAGCTTTGTAAAAGGGAACCGGAATTTGCCCCGCACATGCATGTTTAAACGTCGCTACTTGGTCAGGATTTGGAATTTGATCCATGATTGGTTGGGATACAGTCGCAAACGACGGCTTGGGCCGATCTTCCATCTGTTGAACGGTGGTGGGACACTAACAGACTTCTCAGCGGCGCAAGCAGGAAGGCTCTCAACTCTTTGAATATGCTAATTTGTTGGGCAATTTGGAATGAGAGGAATGCAATGATCTTTGAAAACAAGGCCTCCATACCCACTCACGTATTTTCATCCATCAAGGCGAAGGCGCAACTACGGGTGAGAGCACGGGCTAAGTACCTAGGGAACCTTATTTCCGGAGACTAATCCCTCTGTATGTTATATCTGGCCTTTGTGGCCATGTAACCGACAATCCGTACTCTTATCTGCTTAATTAATGAGATGAGGCAAATCTTTTGCCTCCGTTTCAAATAAAAAATAATAAATGCGCGCAGAAAGAAAAACTCATGTCAACATGCAGCAACACCACCACATTGATAGATAACATATAGACACAATATGAACACAAGGACAAATGAAGGAGTTCTTGAACATATAGCTAGAAAAACTGTACTCATCCAAACCAGTAATTCACGTTTGATCCTGGGCTCATCTACACCAGATCAGCAAACTTTTAGAAAAAGTATAATAATAACAATAGATTCTATTTTCTTGCATTGAAGATGCTCAAGTGCACAAAGAGCTTGCAAATTTTTGAATTAGTTAGACATTTGAGGAGCTCTAGGAAAAAAAGACGAAATAGGACCCAAACAATGTATTTTTCCAAAGTTTCTTTTCACAACCATTTTTTTGCCGCAACCTCCTCGAATGTCCGAAACATCACGAATTTTTGCACGCACATTCGAGCATCTTGATGCCATTTTTTCTAGATTTTTTTTTTGCTATTTTAAATAATTTTACTGTTCATGCCTAGGTCCAATCGCTGCAGTCCATCCAGAGGTCGGTTTCTTCCTCTCAATTGACAAACACAAACTTCAGATAACAAAATAAAGGTTGTACACAATTAAAGACAGAAGACATGTCACATACATAAATGTAGATGTTCGTATTGAAAGCAAATGGAGAAATCACATAAAACCATAAAATCTAGACATTGGAGCGGGCGAAATTCTCTCCCAAAAACTTAAGTATACGCTTCACCGAACCAAGTACTAACGATTGTGCAAGGTGGCGTGTATATAGTTGGAGAGGGTGGCCAGGAATGTTTTTACCCAATATGGGTATGACGTAGTCTCTAAATTGATCCACCGTCTCCTTCGACGTAGATATAGTGTCGGTCCTATATAACTTTGCTATTGCCGAAGTGACGTTCATTATTTACTGATGTTAGACTGTTTGTGTTGGCTGTGGACGTCTTAACTATGTAGAATTCGGGTGTCGCTAATCATGTTTTGTATTTGGTGCTACATTTTAACTTAATAAAATCGCCTTTCATCGAAAATAACGGAAACCTTGCCGTCTCTTTTTCAACTTAAATTCGAAATCCAAATTACAATGCCAAGTTTGAATGGCAAACAGCCAGCAGCACATCAAGTACGACGACTCACACGGGCTCGCGTTTCCCCGCCATGTACATGTACAGAAGAAGCCACAACGATCGAGAAAGCCTCTAGCTTAATTAATTAGAGGCCACAGACGGGCAGGTCGAGCGGGGGCGGCACCGTGGCCTGGAGCTCCCCCTTGCCGTCCTCCACCAGCATCGCCATGGCGAGCCCGCCGGAGAGATGCGCGTCGATGTGGCAGTGCACCAGCCACACCCCCGGGTTGTCCGCCACGAACCGCACCACGGCCCAGCCGCCCACGGGCACGCCGATGGTGTTCCGGCTGGGCGGGTCCACCATGTTGAACCTCGCCGGGTCCCGCCTCGGGTCGTAATTGCCGAACCCCGTGGCGAGCACATAGAAGTGGTACCCGTGGATGTGCATCGGGTGCTCCTCCGCCGCGAAGATGCCCGTGTCCTGGAACACCATCTGCACCACCGCGCCGTACCTGACGCGGTACAGCCGCGTGCCCTTCACCGGCTGCCACAGCGCGCGGGGGACGTTCTGCGAGGTGTAGTCGAAGGCCACCGGCGGGCGAGCCGGGAAGTCGTCGGTGAAGACGCCCGGGATGCGGCCGTAGTGCGCCTGCAGCAGGGAGACGGTGCTGGGGAGCTGGAACGACACGTTGTTCATGCTCGCGCCCAGCCGGGTGTTGTTGGGGCCCTGGCAGAAGGGGCCCGGCCGGCAGCTGAACTGGCCGAACCCGACCGTGGTGAACACCTCCTGCGTCACTGGCCCGGGCACCTTCACCGGCCGCGGGCTCCGGATGCTGTTGGAGAAGGCGGTGGCCGTGGCAGTGTCATTGTTGGCTGGCAGCATAGGAAGCATTGGTGGCCGGCCTAGGCCTAGGCCGGCGGCGTTCTTGTACTGGAAGATGGCAGTGGCTGTGGTGTTATCGACGGGGACGCCCCGAGCGGAGGCGTAGACGCGGGCGCCGAGGTAGTAGCGGCCAGGGGCGGCGTGGGCGGTGACGAGGACGTCGGTGGTCTGTCCGGGGCCAAGGAGCACGACGGTGGTCTCGAAGGGCTTGGTGTACATGGCGTCGGCGGCCACCACGGTCATCTTGTGGCCGGCGAGCGAGACGAAGAGCTCCGAGTTCATGGCCGCGTTGATGATGCGCAGCAGGTTCGTCTCGCCGGCGACCACCGGGATGATGCTCGTCTCTGCATGGTGGTCGCGAATGATCAGTTTCAGTTGCCAACATGCATGCATGCAATATGCATGCAAATTAACGTGGTAGGTAACCAAGCACCTTGGCTGGAGCACGGGAGGAAATCTCCTGGCTGGCCGTTGATGAGGATGGTGTCGGAGACGTTGGGCCCTGCGCCGGTGACCATGGACTGCCTGAGCACCGCGATGGGATCCCTCCTCCACCACTCCGCTGCACCGCACGGCGATCCCATCAGAAACAAAACTCCACCCATCATGACGATCAAACTGAAGTAAATTAACAGATGATGGACGTACCCAGGACGACGGGGATCTCCTTGGCGGGCTTGGGAAACGGGTAGGGGCGGCCGCGCTTGGGGAGGATGACGAGCGCGCCGTGGACGGTGGCGCGGAGCCAGGAGCTGTGCGCGTGCCACCACAGGGTGCCCTCCTGCTCCTGGATGGTGAACCGGTACGTGTAGCTGGACCCCGGCCGGATCGGGCACTGCGTCACGAACTCCGGCCCGTCCGCCCACCCGTTCCGGAGCTGCCGGAGGCCGTGCCAGTGGAGGGTCACGTTGTACTGCGCCCTGTTGACGGCCTTGATCGCCAGCGTGTCACCGTCGTGGACCTCGATGGTCGGCCCCGGGAACTGCCCGTTCACCGTGATGATCTTGCTCGTCTCGCACAGCCTCTTCACCTCCGTCTCCTGGACCTGCATGCATGCATGCCATTGCCAACAACAGTCAGATTAAGCATTGCCAACTCGTGCGAGGAGTAGAAATACCATGAGACAGGACTGAAGAGAGGACTCACGTACCACGAACTCGTAGAATCGCTCCTCGGCGAGGGCGCTGGGGAGCAGGAACGACAGCACAAGAACACCGGAGATGCAGCAGCCGAGCCTCATGAGACGCCTCGTCTCCGCGGTCGTATCCATTGCTCCCAGCAGCTAGCTCCAATCCCTAGCTGGCTGCTCGCTTCTGTCAGGTGCTGTTCTTGCCTTGCCTTGATGACAAAGCCAAGTATATATATAGATAGGATAGATAGAGGTCGATCGGCGCGCGCGAGGAGATCAGTGCGGTTGTTTGAGCTTTTGGAAGATTAGGTTTCGACGATTTCGTCCTACGATTTGTTGCCGCCTCCTTTTCCCACTCCAATCGAGCAATTCCTCAATTTCCAGTAGCCTATGTACTATTTTCTCGCTGGTAACCATTAACTAATCGTGCTTTTTCAGAAATGGTTTAAACTAATCTCTCGACTGTCTCGTCGCCGCACCAGAGAGAGGAGCAGGTACAAGCATTCGTTGGAGGAAGTCCATCTAAAAGTATCACAAGGAATCTTATCAATGATTTTCTTTTGTTCGGGATTATCAGTGAGATCTTTACCCTGAACTACTGTATGAAGGACCCAAAAGCTTACTTAATTACTCTGACTGTTTGTTGTAAACAAACTGCAAATTGACTGGGTATTTTGTTTTTTCATTTGGTTTTCAGAAAGCAAGCTATACACTTCAACTTCAACTAGGTTGTTCTCTTCTTTGACAATAATATAAGAGCCCTAATATCACGGCCCGTTATAGTGCATTTACATTTTGCGAATAATAAGTTATTCTGTTTTAATGTTCTGCTATGCGGGGTTTGTTCGACCGCAACCCTCGCTAGCCCGCAAAACACGTGGTTTTTTTTCTAAATTTGACACATATGTCACATATTACACAAAATTATGAATTCAATATACAGTAAAATGTGAATATTATAATACAACAGTCATCCAAATTACAATAATTATTCAAATCATCGAATTAAACTAATAATTCAAATCACCAAAACAAACTAATAATTCGACACGGTCACCACCACCATCACCATCACCAACACCACCATCCACATGGTCACCACCACCATTCCGAAGGAGACCTCCTTTTGGATTAATATCTATCCACGAGCGAGCTTCCAAAACATTTTTGCTGTGTCATCCATTGTGGTTGGGTTCATGAACGCGATAGCACATTCTTCGGCCTTCCTTTCATTCAAAAGTCTCTCCTCCTTGAGTGTAAGCCTACGCTCCTCCTCCTTCAACTCCCTCTCTTCGGCTACCAACTTTGACCTTCATTTCTCGTCTTCCAACAACTTGAGCTCATCCCATCTTGTCGCCTTCTCTTCTTTGCGTTCGGCCGCCAAGTCTTTCTTGGTCTCAGTCATGGCCCCAAGCTCTTCTTAATTTGTAGGTACCGCCGAAGGCTCCTGTCCTTTTCCTCTCTTTTGCAATCTAACAACCATCTGGTCTTTTGTTGGGATTTTCATCTTCCTCGTCATCTTCCTTGACGGGTGTGCTTAACCTTACTCTCTTTGGTGTGGTCTCGTAGTTTCTTCTAATCCACTTCTCATTGCTACAAAATTCTTTGTAGCAATAGTGCGATATGAAGGGCGTACTTCTTGTTGCATTGCTTGAAAAGATCTTGGATAATATATAGGCCCATAGTCCTAGATTTGCACACCACTCGGCGGCGCACAGTTGACTTGATCAATACAACCTAACCACCGTTTGCATTTATCTTCGATGGTACTCTAAAGGTGGTCGTGTGAGCCTTGGTTGCGGCTTGATGTGACTTTCACGGTGTTGGTGTAGTACTCTGCAATCCTACCTCAAAAACTTCTGCATCAACATTCTACTCAAAGAAAAAAATCCAGATCCTTGTCTTTCCTGCTTATCATGATGCCAATGGGAGTGTCAGCATCGCCCTTTGCAATTAGTTTCATCTTCTTCCTGCAACACAAATTATAAAGGTCCTTCCTCCCAAACCCTGCATTAGCGTACGAATCATACCCGCTGAAGAAGTTGCCCATAATGATGTCCTTTCTGATCCCAGCTGCTCCTGTGCGTAATATCTCTGCTCTCTGGAATTCCTTGATCTGTCTATGAGACCGAAGAAACGGGACTTTGTGATCATCAAGGAAACTTCCAACAAACCAAACTGCACGAGTTCTATCAAAACTTCACAGGTAAATGAGCATCACAATAGCACCAAGTCTCTGGTCTAAGCCTACGACTCCAGCCTTTCCTAGTTAAAACTTGGTTTATCGTTTTCCAGCCCTGGAACAAACATGCCTCTTAAAGCATATACTTTCTGTAGCACATTTTCCTCATTTCAGCAAGTCCCTCCTAATGTTGAAGCCACACTCCTTCGCATACTTGTTGTAGAACACATACGCCTCTGTTTCTGAGCCAAACATCTTTGTCATTACCTTTCAATGCTTATACAATGCCTCTTGTTGATATTCATCATACCCAATGACCAGGTCATCAACATCATTGTCATCATGCCCGCTAGGAGCACCGACACCCTCCTGCATAATTAGACAAATCATGTAAGTCAGTCGGTTCTTATACCATGTTTTGCCCTACATATTTTTCAGCATACTTGACTCGTGTTCGCACACGAACACGTCACCGTGTACCCTTGACGCTGGGGGTGATGCACCGCAGCTCACGTCGAAGGAGACCCGGCTGGAAGCGCGGTACGCAGGCAACCCAGCGGGTGCTTTTGAGGACCCAAAATCCCACACGCCCGGGAGGGACCCCGTTTGGACGTGCGACGACTATGGGCTGCCCTAGGTTGGCCTGACCGCCCCTAGGACCTCGTGGATTCGCTGCCCTCCAATCTTGAAGAATGACGAAGAACAAGAAAAAAGATACAAGGGTACGAGATAAAAGTAGATGAACACGAAAAAATAGTAGACTGATTTGTTCGATTGTGTGTTGTTCAATCGGCCGTCACCTCTCATCTATTTATGAGACGGCTGGACTTCCCATACAAGAAAATGACTTCAAATCTCGTTCAAATCCTTTCAAAATTAGCCAAACTTGGATTAGGTATGTCTGAGTTAGCAGTTAGGTTTTTGTGTTTCACAGGCCAAATACGACCTCGAATGAAGATGCGCCCAAAAGTAAATCTAACCATTTCGATGAGCCGAACAACTTTCGTGCTGAATGTTTTTTGATTCGAGGCAATCTTGAGGGCTGAATCGCTTGCACTACCCATCAGACATCACCCACACGGGTGTCTAATGCCCCGGGCCAGTTTTTACTCATGATAGGTTCGCAGTGCATTGGCTCCAACTTCTTCGTATGACCTCTGAATGAGACGATTTTTATATCGAAATCGATTGTTTCGACGAGACGAAGACAACTCGTGTATAAACTTTTCTCATATGAGGCTGTCTTGGAGGCCTAATCGGTCGAACAGTATTCTGCATACAAAATCCTAGTACTTCGAGCACAACTTCGACCCTCGAGATGAGATCGAATGGCGATGACCCAAACTTCAAAGATGTTTATGTCGACAATACGGAACTTTTTCATGCAGATTACTTCTCTATCTGAGACCATCTTTATTGCGTTTCATACCATGCCAAAATCTGGTGTCAACAACTCGCACTTTCAGCATACGATTCATCGAGATTGTTCTGCTCATTGTCAACATCGACATCCACCTATACAGATTTAAAGTAAACATGTAAGTGTCAAGGTTGTTGTTTGTCACAAAAAATTGTCAACGTACACTTCACTTGCATTACCACTATCTGATTCACTGCCTGCATATCCGATTTCATGCTCCATCGAAAGATCTTCAAATGATGTGGCCGATCAATCCGAACACTGCACAACATCATTAGAGAAATAGTCTGTTCAATTGCAAAATCGGCGATGAAGTGTGATGCACACATAAAACATGTGCGGAAGCAGAGTACATGATAGCAATGGTAGTTGGCACGGTTTTTTTGGCACCATCACAAGGCACTGTTAGATTGTTCATGTATAAAGACTGAATTGTTTTTGCTCATTTTTTGCACCATTTCAGTGTGTACAAAATTACATAGGTAACAAAAGCAAGAGCAAAAGCAAACCTTTTGTTGATCCAACGCAGGTCGGGCATCAACATAGTTTTTGTCTTGGTCGACAACGTCGGAGAGGCGGAAGTCCCCCTACATGGCGCCTTCCGCGTGCGGGGAGGAGCGCCCATGTCGGCATGCTGGCGCCGCCAATTGCGTGGCAAACAACGACCACGACGCCGTGTGCGAGGAGGGGACATGGACAACGCCTCGGGCAGTGACGCCGACGATCCTAATGCCAACGACTGGAGATAGTCGCCGACTAGAGTCACAATGGGTGTTGTGGATCATAAGGGTTTAAGATCGAGCGGGGCTGGCGTTTCTTTTTTCTTTTTCATTCGAGGGACCGGTGGGTAGGATAGCTGAATGTACGGCATACTCGTATGGCGTATATGTTCCAGTGGGCCAACCAGAATACATATGAAAGTGTGTACGTTTTGCCAAAGGTTCACTTCTGCATAGGAATTGGATGAAGGGAACAATTGTGAGGGTGCCACAGATGTGTTCTCGAAAAAGAAAAAGAAATATGAATAGGATTGTATTTTCCTCACAATGTGTGAATTTTTTGTGTGTGATAAAATTTGTGCTTCCACAAAAAGACGAGAAGCACAGATGTGTTCTCGTAAAAGAAAAAATATATGCTTCGACGACAAGAACAGATTTGCATCCGGGAGCTCAAAAAAATAATGCTTCCATGAGAAGCAAAACGTACGGCCTGTGCTCCAAAAAACAGAAAAAACGCAACCTTGCTTCAGGTCCCTGGTATTTTTATTAGTTTTTTTGCTTGAACCGGTTTTTAGGGTTTTTTTATTTTGTTTTTTGCTATTCATTTTTTTCTTGTTCTCTGTTTTGTTTTCTATTTCTAGTTTTCTCATGAAAAAAAGTTCTTCAGAACTTATTAACATGGGATCTAGTTTTAAAGATCTCGACGCGAGTAATCCAACAACGAAAATGGTTTGCTATTTGGACGCGTGGTTCAAGAGTTAAATTTTTTAAACGAATATGCGGAAAAAAAAGGAAACTCAAATTTTATGACAAGTGGCACACATGCAGTGCACCATTTGTCAAAACCAAAGAAGGTGAAAACTGACCTTTGCAAAGACTACCCCTTAACTATTAGTTTTGCCTAATTGGCGCTATAGACGCAAGTTCGCTAAGTTGGCGCTAGCAGCCGCCTAGCGTGGCCCGGCCCAGCAAGCATGTTGGTTGCTCGCTCTCCATTCGTTCGCTCACACAATAACGGCGCAAGCAGCTTAGTTCGTTCAGTTCAAGGTCAAAAATTTGATGGTTGACCGTGGACTTGAAAGAAAATGGATACAAAATTATCAATTTGCAAATAGTTCATGAATTTTAAAAAACGAGTTTAAAAAAATATATAGTTTGGCAAACGGTCATGGATTTGAAAAAGATTTTGTATTGCACGAAATTAGAAAGGTTTATTAATCTGAAAAATATTTGACGAATATGAGAAAATTCATGAGTTTAAAAATTCAAGGATTTCACAAAATTTAGAGAAAGTTCATAAACTCAAAAAAATGTTCACAAATTTGAGAACAGTTCACAAGTTTTAAAAAAGTTCATGGATTTCATGAAATGATAAAAATAACATAAATTTGAAAAAAAATCTGGAAAGGAATTTAGATTAAAAAATTTCATTAAGTTGTAAAAATATATTTAAAAGTTCTCAGATTTAAGAAAAAAAATCACATTTTTGAAAAAAGGTTAAAACATTTGGGAAAGTTCATGATTTCGAAAAATTGAAATTTTCATAAGTTTTTCTTAAAAGAGGGGTTCATGAAAATTTAAATGAAAGAAGAAAAAGGAAACACGAAAAGAAATGGAAAAAACAGAAAAGCGGCCTAAAACGGATAGAAGCAAAATAGAAGAAAAAACTGGCCCAAAATGGGAGCAAAATACAGCTACAGTGCTAATGGCCCTGCCCATATTGGTTGCGAGGGGGGTACGGATTAGCCTAGGAAAGCAAATAATTGAGGAAGGCTCCTTCGTGAGGCTCCTCAAGGGTCACTTGCAGTGGGCTGCTCTCAGTCGGCACAACATGCCGCGCTCTAGGCGCTTCCTCTGGATTTTATTTTATTTTTATTTTTCGCACGCGTTTTTGCATTTTTAGATGGTTTTTCTTTTTCTTTCACCAGTCTTTCTTAGCTTTTCGAAAGCAAAAAAAAAACAAATTTTTAGCATGGAAAAATGCATTTTATTCTTTTTTTGCTTCCACAAGAGGCACTACCGAGCCTCTCGAAAACGAAAAAAAGCTGTTTCCCCTTTTTTTTTCTTCCGTGAGAGGCATGGTTTTTGTTTCCGCGAGAGGCACGGCCATGTCTATCGAAAAAGAAAAAAAATATTTTTTTTCTTTCTTAAGAGACACGGATTTACTTCCGCGTCATGCCTCTCGGAAACAGGAAAAAAAACGTGTTTCATTTATTTTCCTTCAGCGAGAGGTACACTTTTGCTTCCCCGTGCCTCTCGGGAACGGGGAAAACCACGTTTTCTTTCTTCCATGAGAGGCACAGATTTGCTTCCGCGAGAGGCACCGCCGTGCCTTTCTAAAACAGCTTCATAATGAAAAAAAAGGTGCTCTTGGTTCGAAATTTTCGTGAAAATAGAAGTCTGTCAAAACCTATCAACATGGGATCTAGTTTTGAAGATGTGGACATGAGGAATCCAATGTAACAACAGTTCGATATTTAAATGTAGTGTTTAAGAGATAAATTATTTTGATTAAACGGATCTAAAAAGAGAAAACTTTTAGATTGCGACAAGTGTCGCACATACAGCTTGCCACTTGTTGCAACCTGGGAAGGGTGAAAGTGATCTTTGAACCCACTTAGTGATTTCGCTCTAGTTGGCATTGAGTTGATATTTGCGGCATTGAGCAGCAGTTTTTTTTTTTTTTGAGAATCCATTGAGCAGCAGTTTTTTTTTTTGAGAATCCATTGAGCAGCCGATAGTCGAACAGTACATGCGGGCGTAGTGAGCCGCCCAGTTCAGCGTCTGTGTTTACTACCGGTCATTCAATTTTGTGCACTTTTTTTTTCTGTGACTTCTCTTGTTTGTTTCATGGGGTTTAAAAAAATGAAAATCAAGATTTTCATTTTTAAAATGTGCAAAAAATATATATTAAAGAGCGTTTCGGGATTGCTTTAGAAAAACTTCAGATTTTTTTTATGCCTGAACTAAAAAATGTTTGGATAATGTTTGTTTGTTTTTAAATTCTGTATATTTTTTGAAAATTCCTAAATATATTTTAGAAATCCCGACATATTTCTATCAATGAGTTTTTCTTAAATTCTCAGAAATTTCAAAATTCGCATATCTTAAAAATTGTTCTTGTAAAATAATTTTTAAATTTTAATATAAAAGTGAAAACACATGGAATAAACCAGAAAATAAAAAATAAAAATAATACTCCTTCTGTTCCATAATTCTTGTCCTGGTTTTAGTTCTTAGTTGAAATTGGAACTAAAATGACGGGAAAAATTATGGAATGGTGGGAGTTGAAAAACAAGAAAGAAAGAAAAAAAAGAAAAATTAAACTAAAAACCGAAGCCGATACTAGAAAGGAACCGAAAAGGAAAAAACATGGGTGCAAGTGAGCCGGCCCAGGAAAAAAAGCCGATTTGTTGTTTCTGTATTTATTCTAGGTAGTTATTTTATGGATTTACATGGAGTAAGTATGAAAATTAAAATTCATTATTAGTTTTGAGCTTCATATTAAAATTAATTTGTATTCTCGATCAACCTAATAAAGACATAATGACGGGTATTAGTTTAAAATTGTATCTCTAGCTTCCTTCTTCTTGGCAGTTTGGTCCTCCTGCCTCGTCTCCAACAGGTCGGTGTGGTCTCAGTATTGGCGTGAGGCATGTGAGAAATAACGGAGGATTTTTAGCTTTTGGATTTGCAGTTCTTCCAGCAACGATGGTTTCTTCTCCTGGCTGCTAGTCCAACAGGACGATGACCCTGATACCTTTTGGTCTGTGATCAACAACAACAGGCTGGCTCCGATAATGGAGCAACATGCACCATCGTGTCATGAGTCCATTCGGGGGGAAATGAAGACTGTTCACCACCAGAGACTTTCTTGAGTGTTTGTATTCGTTGGTTTAGTTAATATATTTGAACTTTCTACACAAAAATAAAATAAAATATTTGATTGTGTCTAGTACCTGATTATGGAATGGAGGAAGAGTTCGTGAACGATGCAAATACTGGTATCTTGTACTAGTATCTGATACACCTAGAGGTTCATCGATCTTGGCGCTGTCGGTTGAGCACACCACGCGAAAGTTCAGCAAATTAAAACCACTGTAAGTCATCCATATCAGACTAGCTACTTACTGTTCAGCATCAGGTTGAAGTTTCCAAGATTCAGGCCATTTTTTTCTCATGCTGACAAAGGGTGCGCACGTTCCTTTTTCAACATGGATTCTTAGATCGCGACGTGTTCTTGCAGCTTCTGACTTTGTGTAGCAAACAAATGAAAACCACACATATCGGGATTAGACTAGAGAGAGCTGTCCAAGTAGGCAACTAGAGATCTAATTTGACCAAGTAGAAATTTTGAGCCAGCTCTGAGCCTAACAAACTGGTTGTTCGGTGACCACGACACTGAATCCTCATTGGCTTCCCAGGTCATGGGGAATGTTCGCCATCGCCGCTCAAAATGTTCATTTCTTCTCTGCTGTTATGGCGAGAAGAAAAGGGCACAACCCACCAACCTTAGTTGGGAAGAGGTAGGAGCACCTACTACCAGTGTTTTCTTTTCTTTTCTCTTCTCTTGTGCACATATCATTGGTTCAGGAGTTAAGCACATATCATTGGTTCACTGCCCTCTACCTAATTCACTACAGAAAAATGGGGTGTGCCCATCACCATGCATGATCCAAAAACCTTGATTAGTCGCTGGAACGTGGGAAGTGTTGGTGAGTGTGGGACGAAAGCGAAATGGAGAGAGTAGAGTGAACCATCTTGCGTGGTTGTTGAAGATTGTGATGCCATTTAGGAATTTGCTGATCTCACCTTGTTGAACATATGTACATGTACATAGGTCTAAGTTTTGTATGCAGTACCTATAGTATCTGTCTCTCTCTGTATGTACGTGTATCTTGGGAGACAAGATACCGGTCGCATCCCTTGTACCTATATATATGTGCCTAGTGCACGATCAATCAATTATCGATGCACCAAATCATTCTCTACATGGTATCTATCGCAAGTCGATCTCCCCGCCTCCGCTAACCCTAGCCACCGCCTCGAGCCGCCGCCGCTATCTCCCGCCACCGCCGCCGCCGCCCCACGCCGCTGCCACCACCCCTCCTCCTCGCGCGCCCCCTCCTCCCCACCGCGCGCCTCCACGCCGCACCGCCCCTTCCCGCGGCGCCGCCTGACTCCCGCCGCCGCGCTGCCTCTCCTTCGCCGCGCCGCGCCGCCGTCATGTCTTCCAACGCCTCCTGCTACTCCAACCCCTTCGCCGTCGACCCTGCCGAGATCCACGACATCAACGTCCATGCCCGCGTCCCCGTGACCCTCGACGCCTCCAACTCCACGTACTTCGCGTGGAAGACGTACTTCACGCTGCTCTTTCGCGAGAACAATCTCGTGGATCACGTGGATGGCACCGTGGACTCCCGCACCATGGCAGACGACGCCGAGTGGACCGCGATCGACGCCACGATCATCCCGTGGTTCTTCACCACCATCTCCAAGGACTTGTTCCACACGGTCGTGAGCGCCGGCGACGACGCCCGCGCCCTGTGGGTCAAGCTGAACGGCCTCTTCACCGACAACAAGCTTCAGCGCCGCGTTTTTTTGCAGCAGGAATTTTTTGAGTGTCACCAGGATGACCAGTCCATTGATGACTACTGCCGCCGCCTGAAGACGTTGGCGGACGAGCTCCGTGACATTGGAGCCAAGGTGGACGACGACCTCCTCCTCAGCACACCCACCGCCGGCCTCAACGAGGACTTCGGCAACGCCGCCTCCAACCTCACCTTGATGCCGGAGCCCTCCTTTCCCAAGTTTGTGGCGTACTTGAGGTTGGAGGAGCGCTGGATGGAGGGGGTCAAGAAGCGTGTGCAGCACCACGCCCTCGCCGCCGGCACCTCTCGCAGCGCCCCTCCACCGACCGCCCCACCCGCGCCGCGCCAGCAGCCGCCGCCACCCGCGCCTCCGGGGTAGTTCCCCCTCCCGCCCGCGCCTCCCGCCCCTCCCGCTGCCCCCCAGCAGCCGGGTGGCGGGCGCCGCGGCAACCGCCGCGGGGGCGGCCGCAAGCAGCAACAGGCATCCGAGGGGGGGGGGGGCCTCGTCAGCAGCAGCAGGTGAATCCCCCATGGACATACGGCACCAACCCATGGACCGGCGTCATCCACGCGTACTCCATGCTGGTCCCTCGGGCTCCGGCCCCGGGCATCCTCGGGCCCCGCCCGGCGGGTCACCAGGCCCTCTTCGCCGCGCAGAACGCCGCTTCGTACAGCGGCTATGGTGCCGCCCCTCCGCCGCCGCCCGCCTACGGGTCCGGGCCGGCTTATGGCGTCGTCGCCGCGCCGGCCTATGGGGCCGCGCCCGCCTACGGGGCCGCCACTGCTCTGGCCTTCGGGGCTGCACCCGCCCCGGCCTACGGAGGGTTCTACCCTCCTCAGGTGCCGCCGTCGTGGGACCCGGCCTTGCTCGCTGCGCTGCACTCCGCCCCGTCACCGAGCTCCTATGGTGGCGGTGGTGACTGGTACATGGACTCGGGCGCCACTGCTCACATGAATGCTCATCCCGGTAACCTTACATCCGCCACTCCCGTTCATACTCCCACCCGTATCACCGTTGGTAACGGTTTCTCCCTCCCCATTACTCACGTCGGTCATATGTCTTTTCCTTCTACTTCTACTCTTGTGCATATGTCTAATGTTCTTGTGTCTCCTGAATTAGTCACTAATCTTGTTTCCGTTCGTCGCCTTGCTCGTGAGAATCCTATAACTGTCGAATTTGACGATATCGGTTTTTCTGTGAAGGACGCCCGTACACGGATGGTACTCCACCGATGTGATAGCCCGGACGACCTCTATCCAGTGCATCCCTCCGGCGCCACCACCACCCGTCGCCCCGCCGCCTTCGCCGCCAGTGTCGATCTTTGGCATGCCCGTCTCGGTCATCCCAACTCCACCGTTATGTGTCAGATTCTTCAAAGTTTTTCTTTTTCATGTAATAAGGTCAACGATCACACTTGTAAGGCTTGCCGTCTTGGCAAGCACGTTCGTCTTCCTTTTAGCGAGTCTACAAACATTTCCACCTTTCCGTTTCAGTTATTGCATAGTGATGTTTGGACGTCCCCGGTTGCTAGCAACACGGGCTATTTATACTACCTGGTGATCTTGGATGATTTTACTCATTATGTGTGGACATTACCCCTCCGTCGCAAGTCTGACGCTCTTTCCACACTCACCGCTTTTTATTCATATGTCGCCACATAGTTCGGTCGTCCTATTCTCGCCTTGCAAACCGACAACGGCAAGGAGTTTGACAACGTCGCCGTCCGCACTTTACTTGCGTCCCACGACACCATCTTTCGTCTCACCTGCCCCTACACGTCTCAGCAGAATGGTCGTGCCGAGCGCGTCCTTTGCACGCTTAATGACTGTGTCCGCACGTTGCTCTTCCACTCCTACGTGCCTGCTCGGTTCTGGCCGGACGCGCTCGCGACCGCCAGCCTCCTTATTAACATTCTCCCCTGTCGTTCCCGCTGGAACTACACCCCTCTCCAGCTCCTCTTCGGTGCGGTTCCATCTTATGATGGTCTTCGCATTTTTGGGTGTCTCTGTTATCCTAGCACCGCGTCCACTGCTCCTCACAAACTCGCACCACGATCCCTTCCTTGCATCTTCCTTGGCTATCCTCCTAACACCAAAGGTTACCGGTGCTATGATCCAGTCTCCCACCGCGTTTTCACTTTGTGGCATGTGTACTTTGATGAGCTCGTGTTCCCGTTTCAGCAGGTACCGTCACCTTCGGAGTCTCCTGCGGCGCGGTTCGTCCCTGCCTCCACCTCTGGCGGACCGCCCATCCACACCCCGGGTCCGGCTCTGCTCGCGCTCCCTGCGCCGGCGGCCCCTGGCGCTGCGCCCCTGCCGCAGCCCCCGACGCCGCGGCCCCCGACACTGCGGCCTCCCCGGCCGCCGCCGCGGCCCCCGTCGCCGTGGCCCCCCTGGCCGGCCCCGCCGCGGCCCCCACCGCGGGCCCCGTCGCCACGGCCACCACCGCGGCCCCCCTGGCGGCTCCCGCCGCCCCGGCCGCACCCCTCACCGGTGTGGTCACTCGGGCTCGGACTGGGACCCTACGTCCCAGCACGCGCTACTCGTCAGACGAGTACGCCTGCGCGGCTTCTACCTCGACGCCGTCACCCCTCCCCACCTCCGCTCGCGCAACCCTTCGGGATCCGAACTGGCTAGCTGCGATGCGTGAGGAGTTTGACGCCCTGCAGCGCAACCGTACGTGGCAGCTTGTCCCGCGGCCACCCCGTGCCAATGTCATCACTGGCAAGTGGGTCTTCCGCCATAAGACTCGCTCCGACGGTTCTCTCGAGCGCTACAAGGCGCGTTGGGTGGTGCGCGGTTTTCACCAGCGCGCCGGCGTGGACTTCACCGACACCTTCGCCCCGGTTGTTAAACCGGGCACGATTCGCGCTGTTCTCCAGCTCGCTGTTTCTCGCGCTTGGCCTGTTCACCAGCTCGATGTGTCTAATGCTTTCTTGCATGGTCATCTCGATGGGCAGGTGTTCTGTCAGCAGCCGACTGGTTTCGTCGACACCGACTATCCGGACCACGCGTGCTTGCTCTCCCATTCTCTCTACGGGTTGAAGCAGGCACCTCGGGCCTGGTACCAGTGGATCGTGGCCTTCCTCCAGCAACAGGGGTTCCGGTCCACACGGTCCGATGCCTCCCTGTTTGTCTACCACCAGGGCCACGCCACCGCGTACCTCCTCCTGTACGTCGACGACATCATCTTGACTGCGTCCTCGCCAGCGCTTCTTCAGCAGATCACAGCTCGCCTCGGCACTGAGTTCGCTCTCAAGGACTTGGGGGCTCTCCACTACTTCCTCGGCATCGAGGTAGTGCGCCGGGCTACTGGCTTCTTCCTGCACTAGCAGAAGTACGCCTACGAGCTTCTGGAGCGAGCGGGCATGCTTAATTGCAAGCCTGCTTCCACGCATGTCGATACGAAGGCTAAGGTGTCCGCCGTTGAGGGCTCTCCGGCGTCCGACGCTCCCTTCTACCGCTCCATCGTCGGTGCGCTTCAGTACCTTACACTGACGCGTCCGGACATTCAGTATGCTGTCCAGCAGGTGTGCCTTCACATGCACGCTCCTCGTGACACCCATTGGGCTCTCATGAAACGTATACTTCGGTACATACGTGGCACCACAGCCATGGGTCTCACCCTGACGGCCTCGCCAGACACCAGCCTTGTCGCCTACTCCGACGCCGACTGGGCTGGGTGTCCCGACACTCGACGCTCCACCTCCGGCTACTGCGTCTACCTCGGGCCCTCTCTGATTTCGTGGTCGTCTAAACGACAACCCACGGTCTCACGATCGAGCGCTGAGGCCGAGTATCGGGCCGTGGCCAACGCCATCGCGGAGTGTTCCTGGCTACGACAGCTACTCCAGGAGTTGCTATGTGAGGTCACCAAGGCGACGCTCGTCTACTGTGACAACGTCTCCACGGTGTACCTCGCTGCCAACCCTGTCCATCACCGACGGACGAAGCACATCGAGCTCGACATCCACTTCGTCCGGGAGCACGTCGCACTTGGTCATGTTCGTGTTCTCCATGTGCCCACAGATCAGCAGTTCCCGATGTGATGACGAAGGGGCTACCTACCTCGACTTTCGAGGGGTTTCGGTCCAGTCTTTGCGTCACCAGCGACGCTTCGACTGCGGGGGGTGTTGAACATATGTACATGTACGCAGGTCTGGGTTCTGTATGCAGTACCTGTAGTATCTGTCTCTCTCTGTATGTACGTGTATCTTGGGAGACAAGATACCGGTCGCACCCCTTGTACCTATATATATGTGCCTAGTGCACGATCAATCAATTATCGATGCACCAAATCATTCTCTACACACCTATTGTATGTTACTAGTAATATGCACGTGCAAAGCACGTTTGACTAACATATCTGGAATTTGAAAAAGTACAACTTTTTTTTTACATTGAAAAGTCTACGGTTGTGTTAAATTTGTGCATATATACCATCTTATCTTCAAGGACTATTTGGTTCGTGGGATTATAAAAACACAGTAATAGAGAAAATACATAATTGCGTTGGCATGCCACAGGATTTAGTTTGCACCAAAGTCTGTTTGGTTGCATCACATGATAAAAAAAGAAACCCGGGGGCGGATATGGGAACCGGCCATCCAAAGATATCTGTATATGTCCGGTTCTATTAACTTAAAAAATAGCATTCTGCCAAATCATGCACGATTCATTACAATACAATACTAATGCGTGATTAGTAGCTTTGTTTCACCAACTCTCATTTTACCAAGCACTTTAAGGAAAAAGTGGCACGCTTTGGCAGAAGCCTTTCATCAAGTGACGGAAGCTACTAATCTAAGTGTTCAAGTGTTGGCCGAAGGAAGCCTATCACCAAATACTAACGTGTTCAAGTGTTGGTGGAAGGGAGTATTTGCCACAAACACTTGAACACATTAGTAGCTTTCTTTCACCAAGCATTTGAAAAAAAAATTGGCTTCCGCCAAAAGGTTTCAATGCCTTCCGCCAGAATGGTAAACTAATCTTCTGCTAATCACAACAGCCAGCAGCCTTCCATCATCCGGACGAAGAGAGTACGTGGCGGCTTTTGGTTCGTTATGTGGATGTCCGGACTCCCGCAACCCCCCCCCCCCCCCCCCCCCCTGCGTTTGTCTTCGTCTTGTGGGAAAAACATGTTCAGACCGCCAAGCACACGGATACAGGACCGCGTCGAATGGCAAAACATCGTTCAAACTGTGCGTCCGGACGGATGTGGGCGGTTTGAGGGTCTGCTTTGAAGATGCTCTTAGAGCATACCTAACCATTCCTCTATCTCTAGCTCCCAAATTCACTCAAAAATCTTTTCCAATGAATTTTGGCTTTTACGAAGGTGGAAACTAGCCCATCCCCACTACCCAACTCCCAATAAGATCTCACATTAAGAGAGATGGAAGGATCTCTCCCGCGCAAGAGTGTACAATAAGAGGCCAGCCCATTAGCTCCCGCCTGAAAGAAATAGAAAAAAAAAGAACGAGTGCGCATACGGAGATTCAATACCGGGTCTCCTGGTTATTAGGAGGCACGGTTAGTAGAAGAGTGCCCTCTACTAGAGGCGTAAGAGCATCTCCAGCCGCGCCCCTAGAAAGGCCTCCCCAGGCGATTTTATTTGCTCCGGCGCCGAAAAAACGGTCCAGTCGCGCCCCCAGGACGCCGAATTCCGTCGGCTCGGGCCGTTTTTGCGCTCGGCGCTCGCAGGCCGAACCGGCGCACTGGGGGTCGCTCAGGGGTCCGGCGCAAGCGAAAAGTGCTCCTGGGGCCACATTGACAGGCGAAAAGTCAATCCACCCGCCCAGATTCGCCCTCCTGCCCCTTGCGCTCGGCCACCACCCTCCGCCACCCTGCCGATCCCGGCGCCGACCACCGGCAGCCGCAGCTAGGTAGACCGTCTCCATCCTAGAGAAAGAAGGAGCGTCGCCGAGGCAGCCTCTTCGCCGCCGCCCCAGCACCTTTTCCGGCGCTCCGGCCACGCATGGGCCTGTACGCCGGCGGGCTTGCGCCCACCTCGCCCACAAGGTGTTCGGTGAATGTAGGGGAACGCAGCAGAAAACAAAAAATTTCCGACCTACGCACCAGCCCAAGACCACTATGGAGATTGCATACATGGTTTGATCTTTTTCGTTACCGACTCGTAGCGCAGCGGAAAGTAGAGTCGATGACGAACGGCGGTGCAGATCCCCGCAGCTAGGATTTACAACCTCCCAACCGCGAGGATGTATACCCTCATCTGCTCCTCAGACAGCCCTCCAGGAGGCGGTCGAACAGCCCTCCGGACGGTGTCGCGGACAGCCCTTCGGGAGGACCTCCGAAACTCGAACGGTCACTCGGACAGCCCTTCGGGAGGACCTTCGAAACTCGGACGGTCACACGGACAGCCCTTCGGGAGGCACTCACGAACTAAGACTGAAACTACAATCTCTCTACAGAGTTGCACACATACGGTGTCATCTATCCAGCAGGGCTTCGCCGTCCAGAACTAGTTCCTGCCGGAACCCAGACAGCCTTACGGCTCTACGAAACTCTTTTCGTGGGAGGGAGAGAAGAAGCCAGATCATGCATGGCACTTGTATGTGAGAAAGAGTGAGTGTGGAGGGCTGCCCCTCCACCTCTATTTATAGGAAATCCCAAGGGGTAGGGTAGTTTAACACAAAAACCCAAAATGCACATGAATGAAGTCCTTCCTCAAGGGCATAAGAGTGAAACCAAGGAACAAGAGGGGCCCCAAGTGTGGCCGGCCACACCCCTTGGGGGGCCCCATGAGGGCCTCCCAATCCATCCATGTCATCCCTAGATCTTTTGGGTAAAGCCCCAAAAGGTGGCTTTCCATAAAATATCCCAAAAACACTTTCACTATTCACGACAACATTTTTCAGCGTCCGTTCGAACTGAAAATATTTATGTGGGCTTAGAACATTTCCAATACCCACCATAATAATTTTCAACGCGTTCTGGAACAATTCCATTTTAGTGATTTTCATCTGCGAAACGCATCTGAAGTGGTTCCGGCAGCTCCAGAACATTTCCGGTTTTTATCTCAGAAAATTCCAAAAAGCTTCCAGAATGATTCTGGCACCCTCCAAGAATTATCAGGCATGTGCCGAAACCAATTTGACTTAATGGTATATCCCGAAACAACTTTTCGGTATCATCGAAACTTATCCGATGACCTCTCTCTGCGGTATGATTCCGCTGTCCGAAACCATTCCGGTGTCCGAAACTTTTTTCGGTGATTTTCTCTCAGACTCCCTGTCTAGTTATTCAGCAGATAGATGACCCTTAAGCGTGTGGCCCTATAGGTTCGGTGAAGTATAGACATGACCCGGAACCCCTTCCGATCAATGATCAACATCGGAGCCGTGGACACCCATATTGACCCCTATACCCACACGAATGAATATTCGAGTGAACCTCCAGTTGCCGTGTGCTATTCCTGTTGCTTCGCGATATGTTACAATGACCCGAGGTGAGATTTACTTGCATCCCCGTGGATCAACAACTTGTCCACTATGCTAGTTACCTCATTACTGGTTTTGTTCTCTTTTCTCGTTTCCGTGTTCCGGCATCCCTGTGATCAAATCACACTGTGTTTGGCCAGACGATGATGGATACCGTAACACCGAGAGGGCCCGAGAATATCTCTCCATCGTCGGAGGAGCAAATCCCAATCTTGAGCTATCAAGTTACTTGACACACTTTTCCATGAACCCGTAAGCCGCCGTAATAGCCACCCATTTACGGATGACGTTTAACAAACCCCAAAGTTCATGAAGCAAGCATGAAGAAACTCGATACTCTCATGGTCTAAGGAATCATGCAAACGTTAACCATCTCTGTGTTATTTACCATTAACTTGTGACGAATGAATCTCATAGCATAACATCAAACCGGTTCGATTCAACACAAATGTTTTCTTAACATTGTGCCCTCAAAGTTGCTGGCATAGACATGCCCATGATCAGGAAAACGGAACCATCATGCAACACTTGAGCTAGTCTTAGAGGCCAAACTAGGAATACTTCTTACCGTTTATTATTCCACACGTGCATATGAGTCTTCCTCCGAGCCTCGTGGATATTGTAGACTCGAGAATCATTACAGTTATAGCATGGAATATAAACATAATTATGAACTCAGAGATAAATAATATCATTTATTATTGCCTCTAGGGCATATCTCCTACAGTGAATTGCCCGGCCCGGCGATTGACTCCGAAGATGAGGAGGCGCTCGTGGTGTTGCTGGATGAGGAAGCCAAAGTCGACGTCCAGGAGCAGGAGCATCTCATGGTGCTCGCCGCCCTCGCCGGCCTGCTCGCGAGCAGTGAGAAGCCGTGCCGAGGTGGCTCGGCGCTTGGGCGGGTGAAAGAAAAGAACCGGCATCATCTGGAAGGCTACTGTATGCTCTACTCGGACTACTTCGGCGACGATCCATTGCACGGTGAGAAAACATTTCGGCGCCGTTATCGGATGAGCCGAAAGCTTTTCCTCCTGATTGTGAATTCCATCCGGGAGTTCGACATCTACTTCAAGTGCAAGAAGGATTGCACCGGCACACTTGGATTCACCTCGATCCAGAAGTGCACGACAACTATGAGGATGCTTGCATACGGAGCTCCCGGTGATTCACTCGACGACTATGGGCACATGACCGAGTCCACCACCATTGAGTGTTTCTACAAGTTCTGCAGGGCAGTGGTGGCAGTGTTTGGACCGCAGTACTTGCGAACACCCAATGCGGAAGACACAGCTCGGATCCTAGCATAGAATGAAGCAAGAGGATTTCCTGGGAAGCTTGAAAGCAACGACTGCATGCATTGGAAATGGAAGAACTATCCATTTGCTTGGCAGGGGTTGTACAAAGGCACCAAAGGCGGTTGCAGTGTGGTGCTTGAGGCAGTGGCCACACAGGACCTCTAGATTTGGCACTCTTTCTTTGGGATGTCAGGAACTCACAATGACATCAACGTCCTGCAGTGCTCCCCAGTCTTTGCCAAGCTTGTTGAAGGTCATTCTCCTCCGGTGAATTTTGAGGTCAATGGGCGGCAGTACAACAAGGGGTACTATCTTGCTAATGGCATCTATCCGAGATGGTCCACATTTGTGAAGACCATCTCAAACCCTGTGCCAGGAGGCAAGAACGCCTGGTTTGCGAAGATTCAGGAGGCTTGCAGGAATAATGTCGAGCGGGCATTTGGTGTGCTCCAATCTCGATTTGCTATTGCCCGGTACCCTGCTCAGACCTGGTCAAAAGATCAAATGTGGGAGATCATGACTTGTTGTGTCATCTTGCACAACATGATCATTGAGAGCGAGCAGGGAGAGCCAGTGTTTGACACTGAACCATATTACTTGCATGGTCCTCTTGCCCAAGTTGATCACCAGATACCGGCAAACTGGACTGACTACCTCAATATGCGTCAGGAGATCCGAGACCCACAGGTGCATCAAGAACTGCAACACGATTTGGTGGAGCACCTATGGAGGCTCAAGGGCGAGGCCGGGAATGGAGATGAAACTTGAGTTTTTATTTGTTAAACGATATAATTTGTAGTGAACTATTTGATTTATGTGATGAAACAAGCCGAAAACACGCCGAACTATGTGAGGAGCTAATTGGTTCCTATTTATTTGCGAAAATTCACGCCGAAACCCGCCGAACCGCGCAGAATATGGGCCGATTCACACAGTTATCGGACCGTTTCTGGACATATTTGGGCCGAAAGCTGGGCTGAATTCGGCGCCTGGGGGCGACCTGGGGGCAACGGCTGCGTGCCGAACCGCCCCCAGCGCCGATTTTATCGCCGGCGCACCCCAGGACGCTCTTCGCCGCCGCCCTGGGGGCCGAACGGCTGGAGATGCTATAATAAGCCGATTTACCACTGGTTTTTCTTGGATTTTGTTTTCATTTTTTCCTTGTTTTTCAGCGGTTTTCGCCTGTTTTTACTTTTTTATTTTCTTTTCTTTCTCATTTTTTTGTTTCTTTTCTCCATTTTTTCATTCTTTTTTTGCATTTTCTCTTTGTTTTTATTTTCCTTTTTTTGTTTATTTTGTTTCCTTTTCTGGTTTTCTTTGTTCTTTTGGTTATTATTCTACATTGTTTGTATATGTCAACACCATTTTTCTAATACACGACTAATATTTTTCCAGTATAAATTAAACATTTTTGTAATACATGGTCAACTTTTTTTGTATAGATTTCTAATATATTTTTAAATGCTTGATTAACAGTTTAAAAATAAAAATATTATTATGAATACATGGCCAACATGTTTTGTATACACATTTAAGATTTTTCAAATGCTTGAGTGTCATTTTTCAAAACACTTGTTCAACATTTTTTTAAATGCTTGATTAACATTTTTTATATACATGATCAAATTTTATCATCATTTTTTAATACATGATCAACATTGTTTATATACACATTTAACATTTTCCAAATGCTTGTTCAACATTTTTCAAATGCTTGATTAACCTTTTTATATGCATGATCAAATTTTTACATATTTTTTTAATACATGGTCAATATTTTTTTCTATACGCATTTAACATTTCCTAAATGCTTGATTAACATTTTTCAAATACTTATTCAACAATTTTTGTCAACATGCTTGATTAAAATTTCTATATACATGATAAAAAATCCTCAGTTTTTTAATACATGATCAACATATTTTTTTAATACACATTCACCATTTTTCCAAATGCTTGATTAATTTTTTTTATATACTTATTCAACATTTTTCAAATACATTTCAACATTTTTCAAATGTTTTTGTAGAGTTTTTTTTATAATATATATATTTAGAATATTTTAAAGTATAAACAAAAGTACAAAATTAAAGCAAAAAACAAAAAATATAAAACTAAAAAGCAGAAAAAGAGGTTGTGGCCTGCCATGCTTGTGGGCCGGCCCATCTCGCTCGCCCCTTCACCGAGTCAGAAGCTGGACTCGCTGAAGGCAAGATATAGGGGCGTCCATGGCCAACAAAGGGTGCGTGGGGACGTCTAGTGGTGGAAGCTAATTGTGGGCCACGACGCAGGAGCTCATTGGGAGTGCTGGCTAGCATGACTCCTTAGGCCAGCCACAACGCACATACCAAAATAGACGTTCGTTTTATCCGGATTTTGCCAGTTTGGGTCGGGCAGAGGGGCAGCGTCCGGTCTCTTTTGTTTTTGCGTTGCCAGCGCGCCAACTCGGCCCACACATTTGGTCCGCCCGGCAACCAAATGTAGGCTTGTTTTAATTAATATAAAAGAAACATTGCATATTGTTTTACAACCAAATAAAATCACATAGTACTATAATAATAAATAGTTTCACAGCTGAATAAAAACACAAAGTTTACAACCAAATTTAAATAGTGACGAATAATTGAAACAAAATGAAATGATACATCAACTAGTTGCCAATGTGAGTCCACATGTTCTCAAGCAAGTCATTTTGTAGTTGCATATGAGTTTGCTAATCACGCATTTCATGATGAAATGGGTGAAGTGTTCAAACATTGCCGGTTCTTGGTGCTCAGGCACAACATTTTCGCCCTGATATTCAAACCCTTGGTCGTCGATGTGGTTATCATGCTCAGCCTCCATGATCACGTTGTGCATGCTCACACCAGTAGTCATCACCTCACAAAGCTTCTCGGTGCTCGACGTTAGTGTGGGGTGTCGAACAATAGCTCATCTAGATTGAAGAACACCAAAAGTGTAGGAGATATGCCCTAGAGGCAATAATAATAGCAATTATTTACCTCCAAGTTCGTGATTAATTTTATATTTCGTGCTATAACTATAATGGTCCTTGAGTCCATATATCCATAAAGTCTTAGAGGGAAAACCATATGCACGTGTGGTATATAAATGGTAAAATGTATTCCTAGTCGTGCATCTAAGAATAGCTCAAGTGTTGCTGATGGTCACATTTTCCTGATCATGGGCATGATTATGCCGGCAATTTTGAGGACACAATGTTAGAAGAACACTTGTGTTGAATTGACTCAAATTGATTTATGCTATAAGATTCATTCATCACAAGTTAATGATTAACAACATAAAGAAAATAAGTGTTTGCATAATTCGTTAGACTATAAGAGTACCAAGATCCTTCTGATTGCTTCATGAACTTTGAGGTTAGTTAAACATCATCTATCACAAGGTGGCTATTACGGCGGTTTTTGGGTTCATGGAAAAGTATGACAAGGGACTAGATAGCTCAAGATTTGGATTTGCTCCTCTGACGATGGAGAGATATTCTTTGTCCCTCTTGGTGTTTACGGTATCCATCATCGACTATCTAGACACAGTGTGATATGATCATGCGGATGCTAGAATGCGGGAATGAGAAAAGAGAACAAAACCGGTAATGAGGCAACTAGCATAGTGGACAACTTGTTGATTCACGAAGATGCCATTATTCTCACCTTGGGTATTTGTAACATATCGCGAAGCAACAGAAACATCATTCGGTAAACTATAGGTTCACTCGAATTTTTATTCGTGTGGGTATAGGGATCAATATGGATGTCGACGGTTCCGCTATTGATCATTGACCGGAAAGAGTTCTGGCCATGCCTATACTTCACCGAACCTACAGGGTCACACACTTAAGGGCCATCTATCTGCTAAGTAATAGACATGGAGTCCGAGAGAATGTTACCAGAAAAGTTTCAAAGACGGCAAAAAAGTTTCAGAGAGAAAACCAGAAATGTTTCGGAGTCAAAGGAAGTGTTTCAGAGATAAAAGCATCATACCCGAAATGTTCGAGAGCGCATCCAGAATTATTTTTGGGGTGCCCGAATTTTCAGGACCTTCGGCAAGTTTTCCAGATTAAACGGTCGCGGAAAAATCTTGTCCTAGTCTAAGGGGACAAGATCCGATGAATCATGGGATGATGATGTCATGGGAAGGTAATGTCACTCGTACCCTAAAGTAGTGGGTGATTCCACTTGTACCTTAATGTAGTGGGTGATGTCACTCGTACCCTAAAGTAGTGGGTGATGTCATGGTGTGTGATGTCACTCGTACCCTAAAGTAGTGGGTGATGTCATGGGGAGGTTGTTTTGTTCTTTCCCCTAGCCTATACCCCTTGCCTCCCACTATAAATAGAGGTGTAGAGAGCTCTTCGTTTCATCTCAAGTTCTCTCTCAACACATGCCAATGCAATGATCTAACTTTCAATCTCTCTCCCCACGAAATAGTTCCCTATGCCGAAAGGTTGTCTACTCTTCGGCAGGGCCTTGTTCTGGATTGTGAAGACCTACTGGATAATTGAGACCGGATGCGTACAACCCGGTACAGAGGTCATAACTTCGATCTTAGTTCGAGTGGCACGCCAAGGGACTATCCGAGGTTCTGTCCGAGAGCCTCGCGAAGGGCTGTCCGAGGGACCGCCCAAAGGGGTTGTCTGAGGGAGAACATCCTCACGGTTGGGAGGTTGTAAAATCCTAGCTGCGGAGATATGCACTAACAATCTTCGCAAACTCTACTTTCGTTGCACTACGAGTTGGTAACGATTAGATCAAACCGGGTATTCTACATAGTGGTCCTAGGCCGGTGCGTAGGTCAGAATTTTTTGTTTCTTGCTGTGTTACCCTACAAAAAGCACGCTCCACATCCTTCCTAGCACTCTCTTGTGTTTGGGAAAATCTCTTCTTCTTCTCTCCTTCCGAATTGGATATTGTCTTCACAAGTGTTTACCAGTGATAACCCACAAGTGTAGGGGATCGCAAAAGCTTTTGAGGGTGAAGTATTCAACCCAAATTTATTGATTCGACACAAGGGGAGCCAAAGAATATTCTTGAGTATTAGCAGTTGAGTTGTCAATTCAACCACACCTGGATAACTTAGTATCTGCAGCAAAATATTTAGTAGCAAAGTAGTATGATAATAAAGGTAACGGTGGCAAAAGTAAAGATAATAGTTTTGGGGTTTTTGTAGTAGTTGTAACAGTAGCAACGGAAAAGTAAATAAGCGAAGAACAATATGTGAAAAGCTCATAGGCAATGGATCAGTGATGGATAATTATGCCGGATGCGATTCCTCGTGTAATAGCTATAACATAGGGTGACACAGAACTAGCTCGAGTTCACCAATGTAATGTAGGTATGTATTTCGTAAATAGTCATACGTGCTTATGGAAAAGAACTTGCATGACAACTTTTGTCCTACCCTCCCGTGGCAGCGGGGTCCTAGCGGAAACTAAGGGATATTAAGGCCTCCTTTTAATAGAGAACCGGAACAAAGCATTAGCACATAGTGAATACATGAACTCCTCAAACTACGGTCATCACCGAGAAGTATCCCGATTATTGTCACTTCGGGGTTGTCGGATCATAACACATAGTAGGTGACTATAGACTTGCAAGATAGGATCAAGAACACACATATATTCATGAAAACATAATAGGTTCAACTCTGAAATCATGGCACTCGGGCCCTAGTGACAAGCATTAAGCATAGCAAAGTCATAGCAACATCAATCTCAGAACATAGTGGACACTAGGGATCAAACCCTAACAAAACTAACTTGATTACATGGTAAATCTCATCCAACCCATCACCGTCCAGCAAGCCTACGATGGAATTACTCATGCACGGCGGTGAGCATCATGAAATTGGTGATGGAGGATGGTTGATGATGACGACGGCGATGAATCCCCCTCTCCGGAGCCCCGAACGGACTCCAGATCAGCCCTCCAGAGAGAGATTAGGGCTTGGCGGCGGCTCCGTGTCGTAAAACGCAATGAAACTTTCTCTCTGATTTTTTTCTCCCCGAACGTGAATATATGGAGTTGGAGTTGAGGTCGGTGGAGGTCCAGGGGGCCCACGAGATAGGGGGGCGCGCCCTATAGGGGGGGCGCGCCCCCTGTCTCGTGGACAGGGTGTGGGCCCCCTGGTGTATTTCTTTCGCCTAGAAATTCCTATTAATTCCAAAAAGTGCCTCCAAGGATTTTCAGGACATTCCGAGAACTTTTCTTTTCTACACATAAAACAACATCATGGCAAATCTGCTGAAAACAGCATCAGTCCGGGTTAGTTTCATTCAAATCATGCAAGTTAGAGTCCAAAACAAGGGCAAAAGTGTTTGGAAAAGTATATACGTTGGAGACGTATCAACTTCCTCAAGCTTAAACCTTTGCTTGTCCTCAAGCAATTCAGTTGATAAACTGAAAGTGATAAAGAAAAACTTTTACAAACTCTGTTTGCTCTTGTTGTTGTAAACATGAAAAACCAGCATTCAAGTTTCAACAAATATTATGAACTAACCGTACTCACAATAACACTTAGGTCTCACAATTACTCATATCAATAGCATAATCAGCTAGCGAGCCACAATAATAAAACTCGGATGACAACACTTTCTCAAAATAACATAACATGATATAACAAAATGGTATCTCGCTGGCCTTTTCTAAGTCCGCAAAACATAAATGCAGAGCACCTTTAAAGATCAAGGACTGACTAAACATTGTAATTCATGGTAAAAGAGATCCAGTCAAGTCATACCCAATATAAACCAATAGTAATGAATGCAAATGACAGTGTGCTCTCTAGCGGGTGCTTTTAATAAGAAGGGTGATGACTCAACATAAAAGTAAATAGATAGGCCCTTCGCAGAGGGAAGCAGGGATTTGTAGAGGTGCCAGAGCTCGATTTTAAAATAGAGATTGAATAACATTTTGAGCGGCATACTTTTGCTTTCAATGCAACAACTATGAGATGGCTGTATCTTCCATACTACATGCATTATAGGCAGTTCCCAAACAGAATGGTAAAGGTTTATACTCCCCCCACCACCAACAAGCATCAATCCATGGCTTTCTCGAAACAACGAGTGCCTCCAACTAACAACAGCCCTGGGGGAGTTTTGTTTAATTATTTTGATTTGCTTCGATCTTTTTGGATCATGGGACTGGGCATCCCGGTTACCGGCCCTTTCTCGTGAATGAGGAGCAGAGTCCACTCCTCTTGAGAATAACCCACCTAGCATGGAAGATATAGGCAGCCCTAGTTGTAACATGAGCTGCTCGAGCATACAAAACAGAATTTCATTTGAAGGTTTGGAGTTTGGCACATACAAATTTACTTGGAACAGCAGGTAAATACCGCATATACGAAGGTATAGTGGACTCATATGGAACAACTTTGGGGGTTTAAGGAGTTTGGATGCACAAGCAATATTCCCGCTTAGTACAGGTGAAGGCCAGCAAAAGACTGGGAAGTGACCAACTGAGGGAGCGACAACAGTCATAAACATGCATTAAAATTAATTCACACCGAATACAAGCATGAGTAGGATATAATCCACCATGAACATAAATATCATGAAGGCTATGTTGATTTGATTCAACTACATGCGTGAACATGTGCCAAGTCGAGTCACTCAATTCATTCAAAGGAGGATACCATCCCATCATACCACATCATAATCATTCTAATAGCATGTTGGCACATGATGTCTACTACACAACCTTCTTCTTGTAGACGTTGTTGGGCCTGCAAGTGCACAGGTTTGTAGGACAGTAGCAAATTTCCCTCAAGTGGATGACCTAAGGTTTATCAATCCGTGGGAGGCGTAGGATGAAGATGGTCTCTCTCAAACAACCCTGCAACCAAATAACAAAAAGTCTCTTGTGTCCCCAACACACCCAATACAACGGCAAATTGTATAGGTGCACTAGTTCGGCGAAGATATGGTGATACAAGTGCAAAATAGATAGTAGATATAGGTTTTTGTAATCTGAAATAATAAAAATAGCAAGGTAACTAAAGGTAAAAGTGAGCGTAAACGGTATTGCAATGATAGGAAACAAGGCCTAGGGTTCATACTTTCACTAGTGCAAGTTCTCTCAACAATAATAACATAGATAGATAATATAACAAGCCCTCAACATGCAACAAAGAGTCACTCCAAAGCCACTAATAGCGGAGAACAAACGTAGAGATTATGGTAGGGTATGAAACCACCTCAAAGTTATTCTTTCCGGTCAATCTATAGAAGAGTTTGTACTAGAATAACACCTTAAGATACAAATCAACCAAAACCCTAATGTCACCTAGATACTCCATTGTCACCTCAAGTATCTGTGGGCATGATTATACGATATGCATCACACAATCTCAGATTCATCCAACCAACACAAAGTACTTCAAAGAGTGCCCCAAAGTTTCTACCGGAGAGTCAAGAACGTGTGCCAACCCCTATGCATAGGTTCCCAATGTCACTAAACCCGCAAGTTGATCACCAAAACATACATCAAGTGGCACATGATATCCCATTGTCACCACAGATAATCACGGCAAGACATACATCAAGTGTTCTCATAAAAGACTCAATCCGTCAAGGGGGAAACTCAATTCATCACAAGAGAGTAGAGGGGGAGAAACATCATAAGATCCAACTACAATAGCAAAGCTCGCAATACATCAAGGTCGTATCACCTCAAGAACACGAGAGAGAAAGAGATCAAACACATAGCTACTGGTACTTACCCTCAGCCCCGAGGGTGAACTACTCCCTCCTCGTCATGGATAGCGCTGAGATGATGAAGATGGCTACCGGTGAAGGATCCCCCTCCAGCAGGGTGCCGGGAAGGGCTCCCGAGAGGTTTTTGGTGGCTACAGAGGCTTACGGCGGCGGAACTCCCGATCTATCTTCTATTCTGGAAGTTTTAGGGTACGTAGGTATATATGGGTGAAATAAGTACGTCGGTGGACCGAAGGGGGGGCCACGAGGCAGGGGGCGCGCCCGGGAGGGGGGGGGGTGGGTGCGCCCCCACCCTCGTGAGCACCTCCCTTCTTTCCTGATGTGCACTCCAAGTCCATCGGGTGGCTTTCCTTCCAAAAATAACTTCTCCAGTTGATTTCATTCTGTTTTGACTCCGTCTGATATTCCTTTTCCTCGAAACACTGAAATAGGCATAAAACAGCTAATCTGGGCTGGGCCTCCGGTTAATAGGTTAGTCCCAAAAATAATATAAAGTGGATAATAAAGCCCAATATTGCCTAAAACAGTAGATAAAGTAGCATGGAGCAATCAAAAATTATAGATACATTGGAGACGTATCAAGCATCCCCAACTTAATTCCTGCTCGACCTCGAGTAGGTAAATGATAAAAAAGAATTTTTGATGCGGAGTGATACTTTGGCATAATTTCAATGTAAATCTTCTTAATTGTGGTATGAATATTCAGATCCGAAAGATTCAAGACAAAAGTTCATATTGACATAAAAATAATAATACTTCAAGCATACTAATCAAAGCAATCATGTCTTATCAAAATAGCATGGCAAAAGAAAGTTCATCCCTACAAAATCATATAGTTAGGCTATGCTTCATTTTCGTCACACAAATATGTTCCCAACTTCTATACCCCTGATGATAGGCCAAGCAATTGTTTCATACTTAAATAATCTCAAACTTTTTCAACCTTCACGCAATACATGAGCGTGAGCCATGGATATAGCACTATGGGTGGAATAGAATATGATGATGGGAATTGTGTGGAGAAGACAAAAAGGGAGAAAGTCTCACATTGACGAGGATAATCAACGGGCTATGGAGATGCCCATTAATTGATGTCAACATGAGGAGTAGGGATTGCCATGCAACAGATGCACTAGAGCTATGAATGCTCAACAAAAGAAAACTAGTGGGTGTGCATCCAACTCGCTTGCTCATGAAGACCTAGGGCATTTGAGGAAGCCCATCGTAGGAATATACAAGCCAAGTTCTTTAATGAAAAATTCCCACTAGTATAAAAAGACAACTTATGAGACTCACTATATGAAGAACAAGGTGCTACTTTGAAGCACAATATATGAGACTCACTACATGAAGAACAAGGTGCTACTTTGAAGCACAGGTGTGAAAAAAGAGATAGTAGCATTGCCCTTTTTATTTTTATTTTTTTGGGCCTTTTTTTTCTGTTTTTTTGGGCAATGCTCTAATAATGATGATCATCACACTTCTATTGATTACAACATAAGGATTACAACAAGATATGACTCTATCTGAATGCCTCCGGCGGTGTACCGGGATGGTGCAATGAATCAAGAGTGACACGTAGGAAAAATAATGCATGGTGGATTTACAACAAATACGATGTCAACTACATGATCATGCGATGGCAATATGACAAAAGTAATGTATGTCATGATGATGATGATGGAACTTGCATGGCAATATATCTCGGAATGGCTATGGAAATGCCATGATAGGTAGGTATGGTGGCTGTTTTGAGGAAGATAAACGGAGGTTTATGTGTGATAGAGCGTATCGTGTCACGGGGTTTGGATGCACCGGCGAAGTTTGCACCAACTCTCAAGGTGAGAAAGGACAATGCACGGTACCGAAGAGGCTAGCAAAGGTGGAAAGATGAGAGTGTGTATAATCCATGGACTCAACATTAGTCAAAAGAACTCATATAATTATTGCAAAAATTTAGAAGACATCAAAAATCAAGTACTACGCGCATGCTCCTAGGGGGATAGATTGGTAGGAAAAGACCATCGCTCGTCCCCGACCGCCACTCATAAGGATGCACAAGCCAGGTACACTTCATGTTTCAAATTTGTTACACAACTTTAACCATACGTGCATACTACAGGACTTGCTAACTTCAACACAAGAATTCTTCAAATTCACAATTACTCAACTAGCACGACTTTGATATTATCACCTCCGTATCTCAAAACAGTTATCAAGCATCAAACTTATCTTAGTATTCAATTCACTCAAAAGAAAGTTTCGCATATCTTGAATACCAAGTATATTAACATTAAACAAATTACCATGATATTAACGACTCTCAAAATAATCTAAGTGAAACATGAGAGATCAATAGTTTCTTTAAAACAAATCCACCATCGTGCTCTAAAAGATCTAAGTGAAGCACTAGAGCAAATGACAAACTACTCCGAAAGATATAAGTGAAGGTCAATGAGTAGCTAAATAATTATGCAACTATGCGAAGACTCTCTCTCATTTAATAATTTCAGATCTTGATACTTTATTCAAACAGCAAGCAAAGCTGAAGAAAACTACATTGCAAGGATAGCACAACTCATGTGAAGAAGCAAAAACTTAGGCTCAACCGATACTAACCGATAGTTGTTGAAGAAGAAAGGTGGGATGCCTACCGGGGCATCCCCCAGCTTAGATGCTTGAGACTTCTTGAAATATTATCTTGGGGTGCCTTGGGCATCCCCAAGCTTGAACTTTTGCGTCTCCTTAATTCCTCTCATACCATGGTTTCTTCTTTTTATCAAAAAGCTTCATCCACACCAAACTAACTCGTGAGATAGGTTAGTATAAACCAATGCAAAACCTTATCATTTTCTACTGTAATAAATCACTAAAATTATTATTCAACATTGAATACTAAATGCCTCTGCATATTTAATACTCCTATCTTCAAATAGAATCATTAAACAAACAAACATATGCAAACAATGCAACCATAACAGCAATCTGCCAAAACAGTACAGTCTGTAAAGAATGCAAGAGTCATCATACTTCCCTAACTGCACAAATTATGAACTAAAATTCCCACTGTAATAAATTTATCAGAGCTCAATATGAAAAAAGATTCAACATTATACCGTTCTCTGTCTTTTCTACGGAATTTTTGCAACAGCGGTAAACTTTCTGTTTTCAAACAGCAACATGTATACTAGCAAAATAAGCATGGCAAAGGCTATCCTTGGCTTCTTTATTGAAAATAAAGATGCAAAATATTATTATAACTAACAGCAAGCAAAAACTAACAAAAGGAAATGACGCTCCAAGCAAAACACATATCATGTGGTGAATAAAAATATAGCTCCAAGTAAAGTTACCAATAGACGAAGACGAAAGAGGGGATGCCTTCCGGGGAATCCCCAAGCTTAGGCTTTTGGCTATTCTTGAATATTATCTTGGGGTGCCTTGGGCATCCCCAAGCTTAGGCTCTTGCCACTCCTTATTCCATAGTCCATCGAATCTTTACCCAAAACACTACTGGAATCAGCTACTTTGCCATCTGCCTGATCTTTGCCGTCGGCTAGCGGACGACAAAGAAGCTCTTTGCCATCAGCTACCGATAAGCCGACGGCAAAGAAACGGCGGATGGCAAAGAAGCTCTTTTCCATGAGCCATTTCTTTGCCGTCCGCCAGCTGACGGCAAAGATTCTTTGCCGTCAGAGGGAGGTGGCCCCCACCCACCCGCCCGTTTAAAAAAACTTAACACCCCCACCTCTTTGCCGTCAGCTAGCAGACGGCAAAGAGAGACAACGGCGGACGGAAAAGAGTGGCGGACGACAAAGAGCTTCTTTAACTAACGGATGTCCACACCCCCCCGCCCGTTACTCTCCTCTTCCTCTCTCCTCCCCGACGGCCCGCCCTAGATCCACCGCCGCCCCCGCCCCTGCCGCCCGGCGCCGCCCCCGCCCCCGCCCCCCGCCCCCGCCACCCCTCCGCCCTACCACCCCCCGCCCCCACCACCCCTCCACCCCCACCACCCCACCCGCCGCCCGGCAACGCATCCGCCGGCCGGCGACGCACCCGCCGCCCGGCGCCGCCCCGCCGACCGTCCCATTGCTCCGGTGAGGGAACTACTTTTTTTTCTTCTGTTTTTTCATTTTTGTTGTTGTTTAATTGTTAGTTCTAGATTGTGTTAGTGTTAGTGTTAGAAAAGAATTAGAAGAATTAGAAGAAGTAGAAGTAGTAGAAAGATGAAAAAAGAAGAAGAAGAAAAGAAGTAGAAGAAGTAGAAGAAGAAGAAAAGAAGAAACGAAAAGAAGTAAAAAAGTAGAAAAAATATGGAAGAAGAAGAAGAAGTAAGGAAAGAAGAAGAAGAAGAGAAAGAAAGAAGAAGAAGGATAGAAGGAAATACCCCGACCCCCTGACCCCCGACACCCTGACCCCGACACCCCGACCCCCTGACCCCGACACCACACCCCGACCCCGACACGACACCCAGACACCCCGACACCCGACCCCCCGAGGCTGACAGGGTCTTATATTTGTGAATTATTAGTTAGGTCATATATTTTACGATTTTGTTATGAAAAACATCATATATAATTGTGTTGATCGGGTTGATTTAAATGTGCAGTTGTTTCACCGCTGCGAGGTTTGGTGTTCGACGACCTCGCCGTGCGTTTGACGAGCTCTGCCCCTTCGTTCATGGGTGAGAACAAATGACATGTCCTCCTCCCCCATTAATTATTTGCTCTGTTCCGGTGTTCGTGCCGATGAAACTTGATAGCTAGCTATATATGTGTCTTGAATCATCAGTATGCGTAACCAATATGTGTCTCCCATTCGAAAGCGTCATAGTTATAAATATGCATGCATTTGCATATTTATAACCTTGATTCTTTTGAATTGTCCAACGCTACCCATGGACAGCCCGAGTATGTGTAGATTGGCTTCGTTTTCCCATATGCTTTGCTCCGGATCCGACGCATAAATTTCGTCAGTGCCTCCCCTGTTGTTCTCCGGGTACACATCCTCTCTGTTTATTGCAGAGACGTGTATCAGGAGAACAGCAGGGAGGTGTTGCCGAAATTTTGCGTCGGATCCGGAGCATAGCATATGGGAAAATGAACCCAATCTACACATACTCGGGTGGGATTAGGACCTATCATTACCTATTAGAGTGTAGGTTGCATGGACGTAATAAAATTATATATATAACTGTTGTGTGTCCAGTAGCTCTGAAAGTCAAGATGAGTGATCGTGCGTGGATGTATACCGGTCACACTGGTCAGAACAAATGGAGCGCTGAATGGTTTACAAAAACCAAGGGGTTTGTGCAAGCCGCATTTGCAAATGGCCAGAGGAAAACTTGGTGCCCCTATTTCCGATGCGGCAATTGGGAAAAGAGGACAGAGGCTGAAATGGGTAAACACATGCAGAAGAATGGTTTTACGCCCGATTATACAGTGTGGACATTTCATGGTGAGTCTGCCCAACGTGACCGAGCTGAGGTGGATCATCGTCGCACCAACGAGCATGGTACCAGGATGGAAAACATGGTGCAAGACTATGATGATGCTCGGGATTCGGACGAGGAGATGGAGGAATCTGCAAAGGCCTTCAATGAAATGTTGGAGTCTTCAAAACGTCCGCTCCACGAGCACACTGAGCTTTGTCAGTTGGATGCCATCTCACAAGTAATGGCTTTGAAGGCTCAGTTCAACTTGGGCAGAGAATGCTATGACGCAATTATGACAGTATTTGGACGCTTTCTACCCAAAGGCCATGTAATGCCTGCAAACCTGTACCAGTCGGACAAAATCCTCCGTGCACTGAAGATGCCCTATGAGAAGATACATGCTTGTGAGAAAGGATGTGCCTTATTTAGGCTTGACTATGCGGACTTGAACTATTGTCCCATTTGCAAGTGTTCTAGGTATATTGTGGTAGACAATGGTATGGGTGAGAAGACACAGACCAAAATCCCTGTTAGTGTTCTTCGGTATATGCTAACCGTACCAAGACTTCAACGTCTTTTCATGGTCGAAGAGACGGTCAGACAGATGACATGGCACAAAACAGGCAAAAGAACCAAACTAGATGCAGATGGGAAACTGATGATGGTACACACATCGGATGGTGTTGCGTGGAAAAGGTTTGATGAATTACATGCTAACAAAGCGTCAGATCCGAGGCATCCTCGAGTCTGTATCAACACCGATGGGTTCAGTGTGTTTGGTATGACGGCAGCCCAATACAGTTGTTGGCCCGTATTTGTCTTTCCACTCAATCTCCCCCCTGGACAGATTATGCAAAGAAAGAACATTTTCCTGATGTTGATAATTCCAGGGCCCAACTATCCGGGGAAAAATATGAATGTGTACATGCAGCCGCTTAAGGACGAATTGCAAGAAGCCTGGGATAATGGGTTCAAGACATACGACGCCTATAGAAAACGAAACTTCATAATGCGTGTCTGGTACATGTACTCGACGCATGACTTGCCGGCGTATGCGCTATTCGTTGGCTGGTGTGTGCATGGAAGGTTCCCGTGCCCCACATGCAAGGGAGCTCTTGAGTTTCGTTGGCTTCAGGCCGGTCGCAAGTTTTCTTGCTTCGAAATGCATAGACAGTTCCTGGATCCTCGCCATAAGTTCAGGAAAGACAAGAAGAACTTCATTAGAGGTAGAGTTGTAAAAAACTCTGCACCACCTGTGTTGACAGGCCAACAGACCCTGGATCAGTTAAACGCTCTCGAGCCAGATCTAGAGCGTCCAGGGTACTTCAAAGGGTATAATTCTGAGCACGCCTGGACTCACAAAACATGCTTATGGGATCTGCCTTACTTCAAATACCTCCTTTGCCCACACAACATCGACGTGATGCACACTGAGAAGAATATCGCCGAGGCACTTTTTGGTACATTGTTCGGCATAGATGGAAAGTCAAAGGATAATACTAAGGCTAGAGTCGATCTGGAGGCGCTATGTGATAGGCCGTAACAAAACATGAAAGAACCGAAAGGAAAGTAGAACTGGATGAAGCCAAAGGCATGGTTCAATCTTGGAAGGCCAGCTATGAGGGAAATTATCTTGTGGGTGAAAATGCAGTTGATGTTCCCCGATGGGTATGCAGTGAATCTGAAGAGGGGAGCGAGTCTTGGTAAATTGAAGATACTTGGTCTCAAGAGTCATGATTGGCACATATGGATTGAGCGGGTAATGCTGGTGATGTTGCGTGCCTTCATCCCTGAGGATGAATGGCTAGTACTGGCAGAACTCAGCTATTTCTTCCGTGTTCTTTGTGCGAAAGAACTATCGCCTGGCATGCTAGAAGAAATGGAAGAGTTGGCGCCAGAGTTGATCTGCAAGTTAGAGAAGATCTTTCCACCAGTCTTCTTTAATCCAATGCAACATTTGATTTTGCATCTCCCGACAGAGGCAATATTGGGGGGGCCCATGCAAAATCGTTGGTGCTACCCAACTGAGAGGATGCAGAAGACGCTTCGAGAAAACTGTAAAAATAAACGTAGAATTGAAGCGTCTATGGCTGAGGCATTCATCACTGAGGAGGCGGCAAACTTCGTGATAGCACACTACGAAACCAAAAATCGTCATTTGCATAATCCGAAGCCTCGGTACAATGCTGATGAGCCTAAAAAGGGTGGATCCAACCTCAGCTTATTCAAAGGCAATCTCGCACCAGCCAGTGTTTCAAATCCAGCATCTTTGGATAACGAAGAATGGCGGACCATTTCGTTGTATATCTTCAACAACCTGATAGAAGTGCGGCCGTACATCGAGTAAGTTCTCGGTACATTATTTCGCAACTTCTATTTCCTTTGAACTGCTCTTATTCCTGGATATTTCATATAGTCGATACGTCGCCCTATTCTCGTATGGAGCGGTGATCCAAAAGGATTCCGTCGAAGAGTATGAGCTTCTCACAAAGCAAGGAGGCGGCTATCCCGGTTTCATCTCTTGGTTCAAACAAACGGTAAATTCTATTAGACAATTTCATTTCATTCGCTAATTTGTGCGTAATGCAACAATCCTTTCATATTAAACTTGTAGGCTAATTCAGAGTCTATGGACGCCGAACTGGGACAAGTCGCTAATGGTTTTGACTATAAGGTCCGTTCATTTGACAAATACGACATCAACGGGTATCGTTTTTGTACCTATGGCAAAGAGCTATCTATGGCCGACCGAAAGTCTACAAATTGTTGTGTATCTGCTATCGGCGAAGGAGGTACCGAGTATTATGGGAGAGTTGAAGCAATTTATGAACTTCTATTCTATGGTGAAAACCCACCGAATGTCGTAGTGTTCAAATGTTATTGGTTTCAGCCGAAGGAGACTAGAAGGACTCATGAACATATAGGGCTAGTTGAAATCAACCAAAGCACCCATTTAGATGTTCCTGATGTCTATATTATGGCTCAATAGGCGACCCAAGTATTCTATCTACCCTGGGCCTGCCAAACTAATCCAAATCTGAAAGGTTGGGATGTCGTTTATGAAGTGCCGCCACGTGCTAGATTATCTCCCCCAAAGGAAGAGGATTATGAACCTCACATTAACCCAGACACATATGAAGGAGAATTTTTCCAAGAGACACGTCTTTCCAAAAAGCGTTTCAAGAACCGGTATACTTCACCCCAAAACATTGAAGTAGACAGCGACAGTGAATCCCACATCACCCCAGAGGAGGAACAAGAAGAGCCGGAACAAGAAGAGGTTACTGCTGCAGAAGACCTCTCAATGCTTGACCGATTACGTAAAGGTGGCCTTCCACATGTTGATGCCACTGAACCCTATGAGCCCATCATTGATTATAGTGATGATGATGATTATGCATTTATTGATGATACTGATCAAGATTATTAGTAGTGTCAGGTATTCAATTTTTTTATGTTGTACTCCCTCCGTTCCTAAATACTTGTCTTTCTAGGCATTTCAAATGGACTCAACATACGGATGTATGTAGACATATTTTAAAGTGTAGATTCACTCATTTTGCGCCGTATGTAGTCACTTGTTGAAATCTCTAGAAAGACAAGTATTTAGGAACGGAGGGAGTACTTGATGATGATACACTTAAGTGATATACATATTATTATTCATGTCGGTATTTTTTTTTATGTTGTACTAATTTCGTTTACTCTTTGTCATGGCAGGTGTTGAGAGATGGAAGGGGAGCCGACTGAGGCCAAGGACAAACGTGCCCAAATTGAAGGTGTGCCACACCATCAAGGTAGCTCCAGCTTATATCAGTTCGGGCGGAATTGGGTAATGTGGTTTGCTTCATGATTAATGCAATTCATTCATCATGCTAGCTTGAGCCCTTTAATTACTAATTTACTTTGTTTCTCTCTTTCAGGCATGCTACAATAAGACAGATAAGGTCCCAGAGGGGTACGACCTGTATGCCATGGCCCACACTGCCTCTTACAAGCAAGTCAAGGGGAAGGCGAGGAAAGGGGAGGAGTTCATCACCGACCTAGGAGTCATACCCAATGCGTCGGGGCCGATCAAGCTCTTCTGTGACAACACTGGAGCTATTGCACTTGCCAAGGAGCCCAAGTTTCACAAGAAGACAAGGCACATCAAGCGTCGCTTCAACTCCATTCGTGAAAATGTTCAAGATGGAGACATAGAGATTTGTAAAATACATACGGACCTGAATGTAGCGGATCCGTTGACTAAACCTCTCCCTAGAGCAAAACATGATCAACACCAGAATTCCATGGGTGTTCGATTCATCACAATGTAACTAGATTATTGACTCTAGTGCAAGTGGGAGACTGTTGGAAATATGCCCTAGAGGCAATAATAAAAGCATTATTATTATATTTCTTTGTTCATGATAATTGTCTTTATTCATGCTATAATTGTATTATTCGGAAATCGTAATACATGTGTGAATAACAGACACCAACATGTCCCTAGTAAGCCTCTAGTTGACTAGCTCGTTGATCAATAGATAGTCATGGTTTCCTGGCTATGGACATTGGATGTCATTGATAACGGGATCACATCATTAGGATAATGATGTGATGGACAAGACCCAATCCTAAGCATAGCGTGAGATCGTGTAGTTCGTTTGCTAGAGCTTTTCTAATGTCAAGTATCTTTTCCTTTGACCATGAGATCGTGTAACTCCCGGATACCGTAGGAGTGCTTTGGGTGTATCAAACGTCACAACATAACTGGGTGACTATAAAGGTGCATTACAGGTATCTCCGAAAGTGTCTGTTGGGTTGACACGGATCGAGACTGGGATTTGTCACTCCGTATGACGGAGAGATATCACTGGGCCCACTCGGTAATGCATCATCATAATGAGCTCAAAGTGACCAAGTGTCTGGTCACGGGATCATGCATTACGGTACGAGTAAAGTGACTTGCCGGTAACGAGATTGAACGAGGTATTGGGATACCGACGATCGAATCTCGGGCAAGTAACATATCGATTGACAAAGGGAATTGCATACGGGGTTGATTAAATCCTCGACATCGTGGTTCATCCGATGAGATCATCGTGGAGCATGTGGGAGCCAACATGGGTATCCAGATCCCGCTGTTGGTTATTGACCGGAGAGCGATCTCGGTCATGTCTACATGTCTCCCGAACCCGTAGGGTCTACACACTTAAGGTTCGGTTACGCTAGGGTTGTAGGGATATGTATATGCAGTAATCCGAATGTTGTTCGGAGTCCCGGATGAGATCCCGGACGTCACGAGGAGTTCCGGAATGGTTCGGAGGTAAAGATTTATATATGGGAAGTCCTGTTTCGGGCATCGGGACAAGTTTCGGGGTTATCGGTATTGTACCGGGACCACCGGAAGGGTCCCGGGGGTCCACCGGGTGGGGCCACCTGTCCCGGGGGGCCACATGGGCTGTAGGTGGTGCGCCTTGGCCTACATGGGCCAAGGGCACCAGCCCCAAGAGGCCCATGCGCCAAGAGAAGAAAAAAAAGGGGAGAGTCCTAAAGGGGGAAGGCACCTCCGAGGTGCCTTAGGGAGGATGGACTCCTCCCCCCCTTGGCCGCACCCTTCCTTGGAGGAAGGGGCAAGGGCTGCGCCTCCCCCTCTCCCTTGGCCCTATATATAGTGGGGAAAAGGAGGAGCAAACACACCTTGGCCTTTGGTTGCCTCCTTCTCCCTCTCCAACACCTCCTCCTCCTCCATAGTGCTTAGCGAAGCTCTGCCGGAGTACTGCAGCTCCATCAACACCACGCCGTCGTGCTGCTGCTGATGCCATCTCCCTCAACCTCTCCTCCCCCCCTTGCTGGATCAAGAAGGAGGAGACGTGGCTGTTCCGTACGTGTGTTGAACGCGGAGGTGCCGTCCGTTCGGTGCTAGGATCTCCGGTGATTTGGATCATGTCGTGTTCGACTACATCATCCCCGTTCTTTGAACGCTTCCGCTCGCGATCTACAAGGTACATAGATGCATCTAATGACTCGTTGCTAGATGAACTCATAGATGGATCTTGGTGAAACCGTAGGAAATTTTTTGTTTTCTGCAACGTTCCCCAACAGTTTCTCTAGTTTTTTGCTTAACAAATGCATAAATACCTAGACTTAGCTTTATTTCATCCAATATGCTTACCTTAATGACCTAGAGTTAGCTTCTTTTCCTGCAAAATGACTTAATAAGCTTACTGACCTCCAAAACCAGCCATTTTACCTAAGCTAGCTCTAAAACGATCTATACTTAGCTTTGTTTCCTCCAAAATGACCTAAGTTAGTTATAATATGCTTAGTTAACTAGGTTTGCTCAATAATGACATGTACTTACCTTACTTATGTAAAAAAACGACATAATTAGCTTATTTAGCTCATAAATGATCCATTTTACCTACATTAGCTCTAAAATGATGCATTTTACCTAAGTTAGCTCATAAACGATCCATTTCACCTAAGTTACCTCACAAACGATGGCGTGCTTCTTCTTCTAGTCTTCTTCTTCTAGTCACCTTTTCCTAACTTTCTTATTTGCCATTTTGCAGATTTCATTCACTTCTCGGAAGCTAGCTTGCTATGGAGTGCTTGTTTTTTATTTCATTCTCTTCTAGTATTCTTCTAATGGTTGCAACTTATGTGTATGCTACGATGGAACTTGCTATCTTGATGAAACTTTGCATTGTAATATGTATGTGCAACCTCCTAATGGTTGCAACTTATGTGTATGTGCAACTTGCTATGTATGAGTGGATGGAACTATATATGTATGTACGATGAAACTTATGTGCTGTTAAATAGCCCTGTGAAATATATCTATATATGTCATATATATTTGCTGTGAAAACTGTTGGATTTAAAAAAAACAGGGAAAAAAAGCCATTATGCAGGCTCTTTGCCGTCCGCCACCGACGGCAAAGGGCTCTTTGCCATCAGCGGCGGATGGCAAAGAGGCCACGTGGCAGGCAACTGTGCTTCCTGGGAGGCTGACCTATTTGGTCAGTTTGCCAACAGTGGCTGACGGCAAAGAGGAAAAAAACTTTGCCTACAGCGGCGGATGGGAAAGAGGAAAAAAACTTTGCCAACAGCGGCGGACGGCAAAGGCTTGCCGTTAACCACCTAACGGAGTAACAACGCAATTATTCCCGTCAGCACTCTTTGCCGTCGGCAGCTGATGGCAAAGGACCCTTTGCCGTCAGCCGCCCGAAGCGGACGGCAATGTAGCTCTTTGCCATCCCTTACATTGCCGTCCACTTTTGCCGTCCACGGCCGACGGCAAAGACCTTTGCCGTCCGCCATCCATGCCTTTGCCGTCCGCCGTGGCAGATGCCAAAGTAGCAGATTCCTGTAGTGAAACTTGAAAACTTTACAACACAAAACTCAACAGAAAACTCGTAAGCTCCGTTAGTATAAGAAAGTAAAACAACCACTTAGGTACTGTAATGAACTCATTCTAAATTCATATTGGTGTAATATCTACTGTACTTCAACTTATCTATGGTTCATACACTCCGATACTACTCATAGATTCATCAAAATAAGCAAACAACACATAGAAAACAGAATCTGTCAAAAACAGAACAGTCTGTAGTAATCTGTATCAAACGTATACTTCTAGAACTCCAAAAATCCTACAAAATTAGGAAGTCCTAAGAAATTAGTGTACCAATCCATAGCAAAAAGAATCAGATCAGAAACATGTGTAAGTGAATTAACAAAACTAATTTACTGGGTGAAAAAGTTTCTGATTTTCAACAGGATCAACACAACTATCACCGTAAGCCATCCTAAAGGTCTTACTTGGCACTTTATTGAAACAAAAGATATAAAACATGATTACTACAGTAGCATAATCATGTGGACACAGAAAAACAGTAAGGATAAATATTGGGTTGTCTCCCAACAAGCGCTTTTCTTTAATGCCTTTCTAGCTAGGCATGATGATGACAATGATGCTCACATAAAAGATAGGAATTGAAACATAGCGGGAGCATCATGAAGCATATGACTAGCACATTTAAGTCTAACCCACTTCCTATGCATAGGGATTTTGTGAGCAAACAACTTATGGGAACAATAATCAATAAGCATAGGAAGGTAAAACAAGCATAACTTCAAAGTTTTAAGCACATAGAGAGAAAACTTGACATTATTGCAATTCCTACAAGCATATATTCCTCCCTCATAATAATTTTCAGTAGCATCATGAATGAATTCCACAATATAACCAGCACCTAAAACATTCTTTTCATGATCTACAAGCATAGAAAATTTACTACTCTCCACATAAACAAAATTCTTCTCATGAATAGTAGTGGGAGCAAACTCAATAAAATAACTATCATATGATTGAAAATTAAGATCAAGATGACAAGTTTCATGGTTATCATTATTCTTTAAAGCGTACGTGTCATCACAATAATCATCATAGATAGGAGGCATGCTTTCATCATAGTAAATTTGCTCATCAAAGCTTGGGGGACAAAAAATATCATCTTCATCAAACATAGCTTCCCCAAGCTTGTGGCTTTGCATATCATTAGCATCATGGATATTCAAGGAATTCATACTAACAACATTGCAATCATGCTCATCGTTCAAAGATTTAGTAGCAAACATTTTAATGCATTCTTCTTCTAACACTTGGGCACAATTTTCCTTCCATCATACTCACGAAAGATATTAAAAAGATGAAGCGTATGAGACAAACTTAACTCCATTTTTTGTAGTTTTCTTTTATAAACTAAACTTGTGCTAAAACAAGAAACAAAAGATTCGATTGCAAGAGGTAAAGATATACCTTCAAGCACTCACCTCCCCGGCAACGGCGCCAGAAAAGAGCTTAGTTGACGGGGTGTGAGTGAGTGCCCTTTACCTAGCCTCCCCGGCAACGGCGCCAGAAAAGAGCTTGATGTCTACTACACAACCTTCTTCTTGTAGACGTTGTTGGGCCTGCAAGTGCACAGGTTTGTAGGACAGTAGCAAATTTCCCTCAAGTGGATGACCTAAGGTTTATCAATCTGTGGGAGGCGTAGGATGAAGATGGTCTCTCTCAAACAACCCTGCAACCAAATAACAAAAAGTCTCTTGTGTCCCCAACGCACCCAATACAATGGCAAATTGTATAGGTGCACTAGTTCGGCGAAGAGATGATGATACAAGTGCAAAATAGATAGTAGATATAGGTTTTTGTAATCTGAAATAATAAAAACAGCAAGGTAACTAAAGGTAAAAGTGAGTGTAAACGGTATTGCAATGATAGGAAACAAGGCCTAGGGTTCATACTTTCACTAGTGCAAGTTCTCTCAACAATAATAACATAGATAGATAATATAACAAGCCCTCAACATGCAACAAAGAGTCACTCCAAAGCCACTAATAGCGGAGAACAAACGTAGAGATTATGGTAGGGTACGAAACCACCTCAAAGTTATTCTTTCCGATCAATCTATAAAAGAGTTCGTACTAGAATAACACCTTAAGATACAAATCAACCAAAACCCTAATGTCACCTAGATACTCCGTTGTCACCTCAAGTATCCGTGGGCATGATTATACGATATGCATCACACAATCTTAGATTCATCCAACCAACACAAATTACTTCAAAGAGTGCCCCAAAGTTTCTACCGGAGAGTCAAGAACGTTTGCCAACCCCTATGCATAGGCTCCCGAGAGGTTTTTGGTGGCTACAGAGGCTTGCGGCGGCGGAACTCCCGATCTATCTTCTGTTCTAGAAGTTTTAGGGTACGTAGGTATATATGGGTGAAAGAAGTACGTCGGTGGACCGAAGGGGGGCCACGAGGCAGGAGGGCGCGCCCGGGGGGGGGGGGGGGGGGGGGGGCGCCCCCACCCTCGTGAGCACCTCCCTTCTTTCCTGACGTGCACTCCAAGTCCATCGGGTGGCTTTCCTTCCAAAAATAACTTCTCCAGTTGATTTTGTTCCGTTATGACTCCATCTGATATTCCTTTTCCTCGAAACACTGAAATAGGCATAAAACAGCAAATCTGGGCTGGGCCTCCGGTTAATAGGTTAGTCCCAAAAATAATATAAAAGTGGATAATAAAGCCCAATATTGCCTAAAACAATAGATAAAGTAGCATGGAGCAATCAAAAATTATAGATACGTTGGAGACGTATCAGCACGCAAGGTAAACCTTTATAACTCATAGCTAATCAAGCATGGCGCAAGCAACTATAATCTCTAAATGTCATTGCAAATATGTTTACTTCATAATAAGCTAACTCAGAAACGATGAACTCATCATATTTACAAAAACAAGAGAGGTCGAGTTCATACCAGCCTTTCTCATCCAATAAGTCCATCATATATCGTCATTATTACCTTTCTCTTGCATGACCGAATGATGTGTATAATAATAAGAGTGCACGTGCATTGGACTAAGCTGGAATCTGCAAGCATTCAACTCAAGAGAGAAGACAAGTAATATGGGCTCTAAGTTAAATAAACAATCATGCATATGAGAGCCACGAAGCATTTTCAATATGGTCTTCTCGACCCCCAAAGGAAAGAAAAGAAAATAAAACTATTTACACGGGAAAGCTCCCAACAAGTAAGAAGAAGAACTAGAAATCTTTTGGGGTTTTCATTTTAAATGCTACCACTATCATGGAAATTAAACTAACTAATTTTTTTCGTTTTTCTTAAGGTTTATCAAACACACAAGAAAAAAGCTAGAAAAAGAAATTTAAACTAGCATGGATAATACAATGAAAGAGTATGAGCACCGACGACTAGTGTGTGAACATGAATATAAAGTCGGTGAGAAATACGTACTCCCCCAAGCTTAGGCTTTTGGCCTAAGTTGGTCTAGTACCAAGGACCGCCGCTACTCTCCCTAGTGTAATGGGAGGTGTAATCAGGATACCACTGGCTCATCTCCGGTTCCCACTGTACTGATGATGCACGATAAGGGTCCAGTCCAAGTTCCAGCTCAGGTTCAGGTTCTGGAGTAAAAGCTTGAGCTAAATGGGGATTTTTTTTGGGTAGAAGATGAAGTGTGTGGGTGCTGGCATAAGTGGAGGGGGGCCACAAGGGGCCCACGAGACAGGGGCGCGCCCTATAGGGGGGGGCGCCCTCCACTCTCGTGGCCTAGTGCTTGCCCCTCCTGCAGTGTTTTCAATGCCTAAAATCCTCAAATATTCCATCAAAAATCATACTAAATTTGCAGGGCATTTGAAGCACTTTTATTTTCGGGATATTTTTTAATGCACGGATAATTCAGAAAACAGACAGATAATACTATTTTTGCTTTATTTATTCTAAATAACCGAAAGTAAAAAAAGGGTACAGAAGGTTGTGCCTTCTAGTTTCATCCATCTCATGATCATCAAAATGAATCCATTAACAAGGTTGATCAAGTCTTGTTAACAAACTCATTCCGAATAACACGGAACCGGAGAAATTTCGAATAACACTAAGTTACCTCAAAGGGGATGTGAAAATCCCCTACAATAATAATATCATACTTTTTCTTGACAGTAGGGAGAGGAAATTCAAAACCTCCAATAATAATAGTTGGAACTTTTCCAATAGAATTGATGCTATGAACTTGAGATTGTTTCCTCGGAAAGTGTACCGTATGCTCATTACCATTAACATGAAAAGTGATATTGCCTTTGTTGCAATCAATAACACCCCCTGCAGTATTAAGAAAAGGTCTACCAAGGATAATAGACATACTATCGTCCTCTGGAATATCAAGAATAACAAAATCCGTTAAGATAGTGACATTTACAACCACAACAGGCACATCCTCACAAATACCGACAGGTATAGCAGTTGATTTATCAGCCATTTGCAAAGATATTTTAGTAGGTTTCAACTTATTTAATTCAAATCTACGATATAAAGAGAGAGGCATAACACTAACACCGGCTCCAAGATCACATAAAGCAGTTCTAACATAATTTCTTGTAATGGAGCATGGTATAGTTGGTACCCCGGGATCTCCAAGTTTCTTTGGTATTCCACCCTTAAAAGTGTAATTAGCAAGCATGGTAGAAATTTCAGCTTCTGGTATCTTTCTTTTATTTGTGATGATATCCTTCATATACTTAGCATAAGGATTTACTTTAAGCATATCAGTTAAGCACATACGTAAGAAAATAGGTCTAATCATTTCAGCAAAGAGCTCAAAATCCTCATCATCCTTTGTCTTGGATGGTTTAGGAGGAAAGGGCATGGGTTTCTGAACCCATGGTTCTATTTCTCTACCGTGCTTCCTAGCAACAAAATCTCTCTTATCATAACGTTGATTCTTTGATTGTGGGTTATCAAGACCAACAGCAGGTTCAATCTCTACTTCATTGTTTTTGCTAGGTTGAGCATCAACATGAACATTATCATTAAAATTATCACTAGGTTCATGTTCATCACCTGATTGAGTTTCAGCATCAGAAATAGAAATATCATTGGGATTCTCAGGTGTGTCTACAGTAAGTTCACTAGAAGCATGCAAAGTTCTATCGTTTTTCTTTTTCTTCTTTTTAGAAGAACTAGGTGCCTCTAAATTATTTCTCTGAGAATCTTGCTCGATTCTCTTAGGGTGGCCTTCAGGATACAAAGGTTCCTGAGTCATTCTACCACTTCTAGTAGCCACTCTAATAGCAAAGTCATTTTTATTATTTAATTCATCAAGCAAATCATTTTGAGCATTGAGTACTTGCTCAGCTTGAGTAGCAACCATAGAAGCATATTTGCTAATGACTTTGAGTTCACCTTTAACTCTAGCCATATTATCGCTTACGCGTCCTATCTCGAAAGCATTATTCTTTAATTCTCTACCAACATAAGCATTAAAACTTTCTTGTCTAGCCATATAGTCATCAAATTCATCTAAGCATGGGCTATGAAATTTAGTAGAGGAGATTTCTACTTTATCATATCTATAGAGAGAATTTACCTTTACTACCTGTGTCGGGTTATCAAGACAATGTGGTTCTTCAACAGGGGGTATATTAAGACCATGTATTTCTTCAATAGGTGGTAAATTCTAAACATCTGCAGCTTTAATACCTTTTTCTTTCATTGATTTCTTTGCCTCTTGCATATTTTCAGGACTGAGAAATAAAACACCACACCTCTCTTCTTCGGAGTGGGTTTAGGAATAGGCTCAGGAGTTGGCTCAATTGGTTCAGGAATTGCCTCAAGATTTGGCTCAGGAAGAGTCCAATTATTTTCATTAGTCAACATATTATTCAATAATATTTCAGCTTCGTCGACTGTTCTTTCCCTGAAAACACAACCAACACAACTATCCAAGTAGTCCTTGGAAGCATCGGTTAGTCCATTATAAAAGATATCAAGTATTTCATTTTTCTTAAGAGGATGATCAGGCAAAGCATTAAGTAACCGGAGAAGCCTCCCCCAAGCTTGTGGGAGACTCTCTTCTTTAATTTGCACAAAATTATATATTTCCCGCAAGGCAGCTTGTTTCTTATGAGCAGGGAAATATTTAGCAGAGAAGTAATAAATCATATCCTGGGGACTACGCACACAACCAGGAGCAAGAGAATTGTACCAAGTCTTAGCATCACCCTTTAATGAGAACGAAAATATCTTAAGGATATAATAATAGCGAGACTTCTCATCATGAGTAAAAAGGGTAGCTATATCATTCAACTTGGTAAGATGTGCCACAACAGTTTCAGAATCAAGGCCATAAAAAGGATCAGATTCAACTAAAGTAATAATCTCAGGATCAACAGAGAATTCATAATCCTTATCGGTAACACGGATAGGTGAAGTGGCAAAAGCAGGGTCAAGTTTCATTCTAGCATTAAGAGACTGCTGCTTCCATTTAGCTAATAATTTTTTAAGATCATATCTATCATTGCAAGCAAATATAGCTCTAGCAGCTTCTTCATTCATAACATAACCCTCAGGAACAACAGACAATACATAATCATTGGGAGAACTTTCATCATCACTATCATCAATAATAGCATCTTCAATACTTTCATTCCCCCTAACTCTAGCAAGTTGTTCATCAAGAAATTCACCTAATGGCAAAGTAGTATCACGCATAGAAGTAGTTTCATCATGCATAGCAGAAGTGGCATCATCAATAACATGCGACATATCCGAATTCATAGCAGTAGCAGGTTTAGGTGTTGCAAGCTTACTAATAATGGAAGGAGAATCTAGTGCAGAGCTAGATGGCAGTTCCTTACCTCCCCTCATAGTTGAGGCAAAATCATAGTTCTGTCGTCTTTCAAGTTCTTCATAGTGATCAACAGATATAAATCCCAAGTGACTCAGAGAATAGAGCTATGCTCCCCGGCAATGGCGCCAGAAACTAGTCTTGATAACCCACAAGTGTAGGGGATCGCAACAGCTTTCGAGGGTAAAGTATTCAACCCAAATTTATTGATTCGACACAAGGGGAGCCAAAGAATATTCTTGAGTATTAGCAGTTGAGTTGTCAATTCAACCACACCTAGATAACTTAGTATCTACAGCAATGTATTTAGTAGCAAAGTAGTATGATAATAAAGGTAACGGTGGCAAAATTAAAGATAATAGTTTTTGGGTTTTTGTAGTAGTTGTAACAGTAGCAACGGAAAAGTAAATAAGCGAAGAACAATATGTGAAAAGCTCGTAGGCAATGGATCAGTGATGGATAATTATGCCGGATGCGATTCCTCGTGTAATAGCTATAACATAGGGTGACACAAAACTAGCTCCAGTTCATCAATGTAATGTAGGCATGTATTCCGTAAATAGTCATATGTGCTTATGGAAAAGAACTTGCATGACAACTTTTGTCCTACCCTCCCGTGGCAGCGGGGTCCTAGCGGAAACTAAGAGATATTAAGGCCTCCTTTTAATAGAGAACCGGAACAAAGCATTAGCACATAGTGAATACATGAACTCCTCAAACGGTCATCACCGAGAAGTATCCCGATTATAGTCACTTCGGGGTTGTCGGATCATAACACATAATAGGTGACTATAGACTTGCAAGATAGGATCAAGAACACACATATATTCATGAAAACATAATAGGTTCAGATCTGAAATCATGGCACTCGGGCCCTAGTGACAAGCATTAAGCATATCAAAGTCATAGCAACATCAATCTCAGAACATAGTGGATACTAGGGATCAAACCCTAACAAAACTAACTTGATTACATGGTAAATCTCATCCAACCCATCACCGTCCAGCAAGCCTATGATGGAATTACTCGCGCACGGCGGTGAGCATCATGGAATTGGTGATGGAGGATGGTTGATGATGATGACGACGACGAATCCCCCTCTCTGGAGCCCCGAACGGACTCCAGATCAGCCCTCCAGAGAGAGATTAGGGCTTGGCAGCGGCTCCATGTCATTAAACGCGATGAAACTTTCTCTCTGATTTTTTTCCCCGAACGTGAATCTATGGAGTTAGAGTTGAGGTCGGTGGAGGTCCAGGGGGCCCACGAGATAGGGGGCACGCCCTACAGGGGGGCGCCCCCCTGTCTCGTTGACAGGGTGTGGGCCCCCTCGTGTATTTCTTTCGCCCAGATATTCTTATTAATTCCAAAAGGTGCCTCCGAGGATTTTCAGGACATTCCGAGAACTTTTCTTTTCTACAAATAAAACAAAATCACGGCAGTTCTGCTGAAAACAGCGTCAGTCTGGGTTAGTTTCATTCAAATCATGCAAGTTAGAGTCCAAAACAAGGGCAAAAGTGTTTGGAAAAGTAGATACGTTGGAGAGTATCAACCACTTAGGATAGACACCATCAACTAGGTCGTATCCCTTGTTGTAGTTGTGTCCATTGATCTCAAAGTTGACCTCTGAACAGTAACCTTCTGCAATTATTGTGAACACTGGAGAATGTTGAAGCACGTTGATGTCATTGTGAGAACCAGCCATGTCATTGTGAAGCCAGTACTTCTATTATGATAGTGCAACCTTTTACACTCCCCTTGTACTGCCCCTACCAAGCAAATGGACAATTCTTCCACTAATAGTGCATACAATCTATGCTACCAAGCATTCCCGAAAAGCCTCTATCTGCATTGATCGCCAAAACTGGGTTGTATCTGCGACATTTAGCTCTCTCAGGTACTAAGGGACAAACACTGCCACCACAGCCTTGCAGAACCAGTAAATTGATGCGAGACATTTGGACTCACTTATACAGACATACTGATCCATAAGATTACAGGAAGTTCCATGTGCAAGCATACGAATAGCCATAGTGCATTTATGATAAGAGGAGAATCCAACCTTACCAAGAGCATCCTCCTTGCACTCAAAGTAAACATCATATGCTACCACTTCCTCCTGAATACGATTGCACACATGCCTCGACATCCGGAAGCAGCACCAGAAAAATGGGGTTTGAAGAGCGGGGTTGTCTCAAAGTAATCGGCGAAGAGCAGGCAATGACCGCTCTTTCTATTATGCTTCAACACCGGAGCATGGCCAGGGATTAATCCCCTGAACCTCGGCCGATACCTAGCAATGTGGCCATTTACGACCAATGCGGCAACCACAAGCTCCTCATCGTCCGACGAACAAATGGAGTTGTTGAAAATATACTCGTCCCCACTATCCATGGTACATGGTACGTCTCCAACATATCTTCAATTTTTTATTGTTTCATGATATTATATTATCAATCTTGGATGCTTTATATGCTATTTTATATCATTTTTGTGACTAACCTATTAACCCAATGCCTAGTGCAAGTTCATATTTTTGCTTGTTTTTTACTTTTCAAAAAATCAATACCAAACGAAGTCCAAACACAATGAAACTTTATGGTGATTTTTTCTGGACTTAAAGGGGCCCTAGAAGGTTTGGGAGGAGGGCAGAAGACTTATGGGAGAGCTATGAGCTCACAGGGCGCCCCCAGGGGGTAGGCCCGCCCCCTGAGCTCGTGACTCCCACACAACTCCGTTTAGCCTAATTCCACCTTTATAAATTCCCAAATAGTCCCAAACCGATAGGGAGACACCCACTTTTCCACTACCGCAAGCCTCTATTCTGTCGTGATCCCATTTGGAGGCCCTTTTCGGTACTCGGCCAGAGGAGGAATCGATCATGGATGGCTTCTACATCAACCTTGCTGCCTTTCGATGAATCGTGAGTAGTTCACCGCAGACCTACGGGTCCATAGCTAGTAGCTAGATGACTTATTATCTCTCTTTGATCTTCAATACCATGTTCTGCTCGATCTTCTTGGAGTTCTATTAGATGTAATCTTCTTTTGCGGTGTGTTTGTTGGGATCCGATGAATTATCAATTTATGATCAGATTATTCATTGAAAGTAATTGAGTCTTTTCTGAAATATATTATGCATTATTATTATATCTTTATATTTCTCTCCAATCTGTCTGTTTGGTTTGGTCAACTAGATTGATTTATCTTCAGTGGAAGAGGTGCTTTGTGATGGGTTCAATCTTGTGGTGTCCTCATCCAGTGACAGAAGGGGTAGGGAAGCGCGTATTTGTATTGTTGCCTTTAAGGGGTAAAACAATGGGGTTTATTCATATTGCTTGAGTTTACTTTGTCTACATCATGTCATCATACTTCATGCAGTACTTTGTTTGTTATGAACTTAATACCTAGAGAGGCAAGCATAGAAGCGCTCTTGAAGTGGAGTAATAGTAGTAGATGCAGGCATGAGTCGGTCTACTTGTCACGGATGTGATGCCTAAATACATGATCATTGCCATGAATAACTTTAGTCATTTTCTTGCAAGGCTTCTTATGATGTGTATTACAGAGAGGGCCCAGAGATACCCGTCCGATACTCGGAGTGACAAATCCTAATCTCGATCTATGCCAACTCAACAAATACCTTCGGAGATACATGTAGAGCATCTTTATGATCACCTAGTTATGTTGTGATATTTGATAGCACACAAGGTATTCCTCCGGTATCTGGGAGTTGCATAATCTCATAGTCGAAGGAATATGTATTTGACATGAAGAAAGCAATAGCAATAAATCGAACGATCATCATGCTAAGCTAATAGTTGGGTCTTGTCCATCACATCATTCTCCTAATGATGTGATCCCGTTATCAAATGAAAACACATGTCTATGATCAGAAACCTTAACCATCTTTGATCAACGAGCTAATCTAGTAGAGGCTTACTAGGGACACATTATTTGTTTATGTATTCACATATGTATTTAAGTTTCCGATCAATACAATTGTAGCATGAATAATAAACCTTTATCATGAATAAGGAAATATAAAATTACAACTTTATTATTGCCTCTAGGGCATATTTCCTTCAGGTTTCATGGGAGAGTTGCGAGTAGGTTGTCCTACAGGAGAACGAAGACCTGGCTGAGGAACCACTCATTCGAGGCGTCATTAGCGATGAAGCCCCATGACAAAGACAAAATAGCATTAAGTCCAACAAAACCAACATAGGTTAGGTGATCCCGTTTCTATTTTATTTCAGTCAACATATTATTTCTATGTGTGCATAAAATAATATTTTGTTGACAACACCCTTTGAAAAGTAAAAAAACACTCCCTTAGGGCATCTCCAACGCGTATACTCAAAATGCCTACATTTGTCCAGACCTAGTTGTATGAACACACTTTGCCATCTAACGTGGTACCCCATTGGTCTGCATACCAGAATTCCCGTAAACCGAAGGCAAACTTGAAAGTGCAACTATCCCTAGGTGGTTTTGGTAATTCCTAACAACATATAGCTCATTGAGCTAATGATATTTCAAGATGAATATTTCAGGAAAGCTCAGTGATTGGCATGGCATGGATGAGAAAAGTGGACCCCTCAAAATACTAAGGACAAAAGGATTGGCTCAAGCTCAAAGCTCAGGACTCTACATTTTATATTTTAGTGATCCAAGATCACATGGAGTCTATAGGAAAAGCCAATACTATCAAGGAGGGATGAGGTGTTGCTTCATGGCTTGCTTGCTCAAAATGCTTAGTGATATGCTCCAAAGCCCTCAACTACTTTCTCACATCCACATATGACCTAAACCAAAAGTCAAACTTGGCCCCACCGATTCTTTCTATCCGGCGCCACCGAGTTCAGATGTCATAGCCACTGCCACAAACCCTAGGCAAATCAGTCTCACCGATAGGGATCTCGGTCTCACCGAGATGGGATTGTAATCTCTCTGTTTCCCTTCATAACGTTTCAGTACCACCGAGATGAGCGATTGTTCCCAACGAGATAGCAATGTAAACTCTCTGTTTCCTTTTCGTAACATCTCGGTCTCACCGAAATGAGCGAACCGGTCCCACCGAGTTGTTGGGGAATGTAGTAATTTCAAAAAATTTCCTACGCACATGCAAGATCATGGTGATGACATAGCAACGAGAGGGGAGGGTGTTGTCCATGTACCCTCGTAGACCGTAAGCGGAAGCGTTATGACAATGCGGTTGATGTAGTCGTACGTCTTCACGATCGACCGATCCAAGCACCGAATGTACGGCACCTCCGAGTTCAGCACACGTTCAGCTCGATGACGATCCCCGGGCTCCGATCCAGCAAAGCTTCGGGGATGAGTTCCATCAGCACGACGGCGTGGTGACGATGATGATGTTCTACCGGCGCAGGGCTTCGCCTAAACTCCGCGACGATATGACCGAGGTGGAATATGGTGGAGGGGGGCACCGCACACGGCTAAGGAACGATCCGTAGATCAACTTGTGTGTTCTAGGGTGCCCCCCTGCTCCCATATATAAAGGAGCAAGGGGGGAGGCCGGCCGGCCCTAGAGGGCGCGCCAGGAGGAGGAGTCCTCCTCCTAGTAGGAGTAGGACTCCCCCTTTCCTACTCCTACTAGGAGGGGGAAAGGAAGGGGGAAGGGGAGAAGGAAAGAGGGGGCGCCCCCCTCCTAGTCCAATTCAGACCAGAGGGGGAGGGGGCGCGCGGCCCACCCTGGCCGCCCCTCTCTCTCTCCACTAAGGCCCATAAAGCCCATTACTTCTCCCGGGGGGGGGGGGTCGGTAACCCTCCGGCACTCCGGTTTTCTCCGAAAACATCCGGAACACTTCCGGTGTCCGAATATAGTCGTCCAATATATCAATCTTTATGTCTCGACCATTTCGAGACTCCTCGTCATGTCCGTGATCACATCCGGGACTCCGAACAAACTTCGGTACATCAAAACTTATAAACTCATAATAAAACTGTCATCGTAACGTTAAGCGTGCGGACCCTACGGGTTCGAGAACTATGTAGACATGACCTAGAACTATTCTCGGTCAATAACCAATAGCGTAACATGGATGCCCATATTGGTTCCTACATATTCTACAAAGATCTTTATCGGTCAAACCGCATAACACCATACGTTGTTCCCTTTGTCATCGGTATGTTACTTGCCCGAGATTCGATCGTCGGTATCCAATACCTAGTTCAATCTCGTTACCGGCAAGTCTCTTTACTCGTTACGTAATGCATCATTCCATAACTAACTCATTAGCTACATTGCTTGCAAGGCTTATAGTGATGTGCATTACCGAGAGGGCCCAGAGATACCTCTCCGACAATCGGAGTGACAAAAGCTAATCTCGAAATACGCCAACTCAACATGTACCTTTGGAGACACCTGTAGTACTCCTTTATAATCACCCAGTTACGTTGTGACGTTTGGTAGCACCCAAAGTGTTCCTCCGGTAAACGGGAGTTGCATAATCTCATAGTTACACGAACATGTATAAGTCATGAAGAAAGCAATAGCAATATACTAAACGATCAAGTGCTAGGCTAACGGAATGGGTCATGTCAATCACATCATTCTCCTAATGATGTGATCTCATTAATCAAATGACAACACATGTCTATGGTTAGGAAACATAACCATCTTTGATTAATAAGCTAGTCAAGTAGAGGCATACTAGTGACGTTGTGTTTGTCTATGTATTCACACATGTATTATGTTTCCGGTTAATACAATTCTAGCATGAATAATAAACATTTATCATGATACGAGGAAATAAATAATAACTTTATTATTTCCTCTAGGGCATATTTCCTTCATGAGCCCACTTGCACTAGAGTCAATAATCTAGATTACATAGTAATGATTCTAACACCCATGGAGTCTTGGTGCTGATCATGTTTTGCTCGTGAGAGAGGCTTAGTCAATGGGTCTGCAACATTCAGATTTGTATGTATCTTGCAAATCTCTATGTCTCCCACTTGGACTTGGTCCCGAATGGAATTGAAGTGTCTCTTGATGTGCTTGGTCCTCTTGTGAAATCTGGATTCCTTTGCCAAGGAAATTGCACCAGTATTGTCATAGAAGATCTTCATTGGTCCCGATGCACTAGGTATGACACCTAGATCAGAAATGAACTCCTTCATCCAGACTCCTTCATTTGCTGCTTCCGAAGAAGCTATGTACTCCGCTTCACATGTAGATCCCGCCACGACGCTTTGTTTAGAACTGCACCAACTTACAGCTCCACCGTTTAATAAAAACACGTATCCGGTTTGTGATTTGGAATCGTCCGGATCAGTGTCAAAGCTTGCATCGACGTAACCATTTATGACTAGCTCTTTGTCACCTCCATATACGAGAAACTTATCCTTAGTCCTTTTCAGGTATTTCAGGATGTTCTTGACTGCTGTCCAGTGATCCACTCCTGGATTACTTTGGTACCTTCCTGCCAAGCTTATTGCTAAGCATACGTCAGGTTTGGTACACTGAATTGCATATATGATAGAGCCTATGGCTGAAGCATAGGGAACATCTTTCATTTTCTCTCTATCTTCTGCTGTGGTCAGGCATTGAGTCTGACTCAACTTCACACCTTGTAGTACGGGCAAGAACCCTTTCTTTGCCTGATCCATTTTGAACTTTTTCAAAATTTTATCAAGGTATGTGCTTTGTGAAAGTCCTATTAAGCGTCTTGATCTATCTCTATAAATCTTGATGCCCAATATGTAAGCAGCTTCACCGAGGTCTTTCATTGAAAAACTTTTATTCAAGTATCCCTTTATGTTATCCAGAAATTCTATATCATTTCCAATTAATAATATGTCATCTACATATAATATCAGAAATGCTACAGAGCTCCCACTCACTTTCTTGTAAATACAGGCTTCTCCAAAAGTCTGTATAAAACCATATGCTTTGATCACACTATCAAAGCGTTTATTCCACTCCGAGATGCTTGCACCAGTCCATAAATGGATCACTGGAGCTTGCACAGTTTGTTAGCACCTTTTGGATCAACAAAACCTTCTGGCTGCATCATATACAACTCTTCTTCCAGAAATCCATTCAAGAATGCAATTTTGACATCCATTTGCCAAATTTCATAATCATGAAATGCAACAATAGCTAACATGATTCGGACAAACTTAAGCATCGCTACGGGTGAGAAAGTCTCATCATAGTCAACCCCTTGAACTTGTCGAAAACCTTTCGCAACAAGTCAAGCTTTATAGATAGTTACATTACCATCAGCGTCAATCTTCTTCTTAAAGATCCATTTATTCTCAATGGCTTGCCGATCATCGGGCAAGTCAACCAAAGTCCATACTTTGTTCTCATACATGGATCCCATCTCAGATTTCATGGCCTCTAGCCATTTTGCGGAATCTGGGCTCATCATGGCTTCCTCATAGTTCGTAGGTTCATCATGGTCAAGCAACATGACTTCCAGAATAGGATTATCGTACCACTCTGGTGTGGATCTTACTCTGGTAGACCTACGAGGTTCAGTAGAAACTTGATCTGAAGTTTCATGATCAATATCATTAGCTTCCTCACTAATTGGTGTAGTTGTCACAGGAACCGGTTCTTGTGATGAGCTACTTTCCAATAAGGGAGTAGGTACATTTACCTCATCAAGTTCTACTTTCCTCCCACTCACTTCTTTCGAGAGAAACTCCTTTTCTAGAAAGGATCCGATTTTAGCAACGAAAATCTTGCCCTCGGATCTGTGATAGAAGGTGTACCCAATAGTCTCTTTTGGGTATCCTATGAAGACACATTTCTCCGATTTGGGTTCGAGCTTATCTGGTTGAAGTTTCTTCACATAAGCATCGCAGCCCCAAACTTTAAGAAAGGACAACTTTGGTTTCTTGCCAAACCACAGTTCATAAGGCGTCGTCTCAACGGATTTTGATGGTGCCCTATACAACGTGAATGCGGCCGTCTCTAAAGCATAAACCCAAAACGATAGCGGTAAATCAGTAAGAGACATCATAGATCGCACCATATCTAGTAAAGTACGATTACGACGTTCGGACACACCGTTTCTTTGTGGTGTTCCAGGTGGCGTGAGTTGCGAAACTATTCCGCATTGTTTCAAATGTAAACCAAACTCGTAACTCAAATATTCTCCTCCACAATCAGATCGTAGAAATTTAATTTTCTTGTTACGATGATTTTCCACTTCACTCTGAAATTCTTTGAACTTTTCAAATGTTTCAGACTTGTGTTTCATTAAGTAGATATACCCATATCTGCTCAAATCATCTGTGAAGGTGAGAAAATAATGATACCCGCCGCGAGCCTCAACATTCATTGGACCACAAACATCAGTATGTATGATTTCCAACAAATCAGTTGCTCGCTCCATAGTTCCGGAGAACGGCGTTTTAGTCATCTTGCCCATGAGGCACGGTTTGCAAGTACCAAGTGATTCATAATCAAGTGACTCCAAAAGCCCATCAGTATGGAGTTTCTTCATGCGCTTTACACCGATATGACCTAAATGGCAGTGCCACAAATAAGTTGCACTATCATTATCAACTCTGCATCTTTTGGTTTCAACACTATGAATATGTGTATCACTACTATCGAGATTCAATAAAAATAGACCACTCTTCAAGGGTGCATGACCATAAAAGATATTACTCATATAAATAGAACAACCATTATTCTCTGATTTAAATGAATCACCGTCTCGCATCAAACAAGATCCAGATATAATGTTCATGCTCAACGCTGGCACCAAATAACAATTATTTAGGTCAAAAACTAATCCCGATGGTAGATGTAGAGGTAGCGTGCCGACCGCGATTACATCGACTTTGGAACCATTTCCCACGTGCGTCGTCACCTCGTCCTTAGCCAATCTTCGCTTAATCCGTAGTCCCTGTTTCGAGTTGCAAATATTAGCAACAGAACCAGTATCAAATACCCAGGTACTACTGCGAGCATTAGTAAGGTACACATCAATAACATGTATATCACATATACCTTTGTTCACTTTGCCATCCTTCTTATCCGCCAAATACTTGGGGCAGTTCCGCTTCTAGTGTCCAGTCTGCTTGCAGTAGAAGCACTCAGTTTCAGGCTTAGGTCCAGACTTGGGTTTCTTCTCTTGAGCAGCAACTTGTTTGCTGTTCTTCTTGAAGTTCCCCTTCTTCTTCCCTTTGCCCTTTTTCTTGAAACTGGTGGTCTTGTTAACCATCAACACTTGATGCTCCTTCTTGATTTCTACCTCCGCGGCTTTTAGCATTGCGAAGAGCTCGGGAATAGTCTTGTCCATCCCTTGCATATTATAGTTCGTCACGAAGCTCTTGTAGCTTGGTGACAGTGATTGAAGAATTCTGTCAACGACACTATCATCAGGAAGATTAACTCCCAGTTGAATCAAGTGATTATTATACCCAGAAATTTTGAGTATGTGTTCACTGACAGAACTATTCTCCTCCATCTTGCAGCTATAGAACTTATTGGATACTTCATATCTCTCAATCCAGGCATTTGCTTGAAATATTAACTTCAACTCCTGGAACATCTCATATGCTCCATGACGTTCAAAACATCGTTGAAGACCCAGTTCTAAGTTGTAAAGCATGGCACACTGAACAATCGAGTAGTCATCAGCTTTGCTCTGCCAGACGTTCTTAACGTCGTCAGTTGCATCAGCAGCAGGCCTGGCACCCGGCGGTGCTTCCAGGACGTAATTCTTCTATGCAGCAATGAGGATAATCCTCAGGTTACGGACCCGGTCCGTGTTATTGCTACCATCATCTTTCAACTTTGCTTTCTCAAGGAACGCATTAAAATTCAACGGAACAACAGCACGAGCCATCTATCTACAACAAACATAGACAAGCAAAATACTATCAGGTACTAAGTTCATGATAAATTTAAGTTCAATTAATCATATGACTTAAGAACTCCCACTTAGACAGACATCTCTCTAGTCATTAAGTGATTACGTGATCCAAATCAACTAAACCATGTCCGATCATCACGTGAGATGGAGTAGTTTCAATGGTGAACATCACTATGTTGATCATATCTACTATATGATTCACGTTCGACCTTTCGGTCTCCCTGTTCCGAGGCCATATCTGTATATGCTAGGCTCGTCAAGTTTAACCTGAGTATTCCGCGTGTGCAACTGTTTTGCACCTGTTGTATTTGAACGTAGAGCCTATCACACCCGATCATCACATGGTGTCTCAGCACGAAGAACTTCCGCAACGGTGCATACTCAGGGAGAACACTTCTTGATAATTAGTGAGAGATCATCTTAAAATGCTACCGTCAATCAAAGCAAGATAAGATGCATAAAGGATAAACATCACATGCAATCAATATAAGTGATATGATATGGCCATCATCATCTTGTGCTTGTGATCTCCATCTTCGAAGCACCGTCGTGATCACCATCGTCACTGGCACGACACCTTGATCTCCATCGTAGCATCGTTGTCGTTATGCCATCTATTGCTTCTACGACTATCGCTACCGCTTAGTGATAAAGTAAAGCAATTACAGGGCGTTTGCATTTCATACAATAAAGCGACAACCATATGGCTCCTGCCAGTTGCCGATAACTTCGGTTACAAAACATGATCATCTCATACAATAAAATATAGCATCACATCTTGACCATATCACATCACAACATGCCTTGCAAAAACAAGTTAGACGTCCTCTACTTTGTTGTTGCAAATTTTACGTGGCTGCTACGGGCTTAGCAAGAACCGTTCTTACCTACGCATCAAAACCACAATGATAGTTCGTCAAGTTACTGCTGTTTTAACCTTCGCAAGGACCGGGCGTATCCACACTCGATTCAGCTAAAGTGAGAGAGACAGACACCCGCCAGCCACCTTTAAGCACGAGTGCTCGTAACGGTGAAACCAGTCTCGCGTAAGCGTACGCGTAATGTCGGTCCGGGCCGCTTCATCTCACAATACCGCCGAACCAAAGTATGACATGTTGGTAAGCATTATGACTTGTATCGCCCACAACTCACTTGTGTTCTAGTCGTGCATATGACATCGACGCATAAAACCTGGCTCGGATGCCACTGTTGGGGAACGTAGTAATTTCAAAAAATTTCCTACGCACACGCAAGATCATGGTGATGAAATAGCAACAAGAGGGGAGAGTGTTGTCCACGTACCCTCATAGACCATAAGCGGAAGCGTTATGACAACACGGTTGATGTAGTCGTACGTCTTCACGATCGACCGATCCAAGCACCGAACGTACGGCACCTCCGAGTTCAGCACACGTTCAGCTCGATGACGATCCCCGGGCTCCGATCCAGCAAAGCTTCGGGGATGAGTTCCGTCAGCACGATGGCATGGTGACGATGATGATGTTCTACCGGCGCAGGGCTTCGCCTAAACTCCACGACGATATGACCGAGGTGGAATATGGTGGAGGGGGGCACCGCACACGGCTAAGGAACGATCCGTAGGTCAACTTGTGTGTTCTAGGGTGCCCCCCTGCCCCCGTATATAAAGGAGCAAGGGGGGAGGCCGGCCGTCCCTAGAGGGCGCGCCAGGAGGAGGAGTCCTCCTCCTAGTAGGAGTAGGACTACCCCTTTCCTAGTCCTACTGGGAGGGGGAAAGGAAGGGGGAAGGGGAGAAGGAAAGAGGGGGCGCCGCCGCCCCCTTTCCTAGTCCAATTTGGACCAGAGGGGGAGGAGGCGCGCGGCCCACCCTGGCCGCCCCTATCTCTCTCCACTAAGGCCCATAAGGCCCATTACTTCTCCCGGGGGGGTTCCGGTAACGCTCCGGCACTCCAGTTTTCTCCGAAAACGTCCGGAACACTTCCGGTGTCCGAATATAGTCGTCCAATATATCAATCTTTATGTCTTGACCATTTCGAGACTCCTCGTCATGTACGTGATCACATCCGGGACTCCGAACAAACTTCGGTACATCAAAACTTATAAACTCATAATAAAACTGTCATCGTAACGTTAAGCATGCGGACCCTACGGGTTCGAGAACTATGTAGACATGACCTAGACCTATTCTAGGTCAATAACCAATAGCAGAACCTGGATGCCCATATTGGTTCCTACATATTCTACGAAGATCTTTATCGGTCAAACCGCATAACAACATACGTTGTTCCCTTTGTCATCGGTATGTTACTTGCCCGAGATTCGATCGTCGGTATCCAATACCTAGTTCAATCTCGTTACCGGGAAGTCTCTTTACTCGTTACGTAATGCATCATTCCATAACTAACTCATTAGCTACATTGCTTGCAAGGCTTATAGTGATGTGCATTAACGAGAGGGCCCAGAGATACCTCTCCGACAATCGGAGTGACAAAACCTAATCCCGAAATAAGCCAACTCAACATGTACCTTTGGAGACACCTGTAGTACTCCTTTATAATCACCCAGTTACGTTGTGAAGTTTGGTAGCACCCAAAGTGTTCCTCCGGTAAACGGGAGTTGCATAATCTCATAGTTACAGGAACATGTATAAGTGATGAAGAAAGCAATAGCAATATACTAAACAATCAAGTGCTAGGCTAACAGAATGGGTCATGTCAATCACATCATTCTCCTAATGATGTGATCTCATTAATCAAATGACAACACATGTCTATGGTTAGGAAACATAACCATCTTTGATTAATAAGCTAGTCAAGTAGAGGCATACTAGTGACGTTGTGTTTATCTATGTATTCACACATGTATTATGTTTCCGGTTAATACAATTCTAGCATGAATAATAAACATTTATCATGATATGAGGAAATAAATAATAACGTCATTGTTGCCTCTAGGGCATATTTCCTTCATGAGTTTACCTGACCAACTCTCTAGTTAGCTTATTACCAAAATCGGTCTCACCGAGTTTGTGTAATCGGTCTCATCGAGATTATGTTATGCCCTAACCCTAACCATATCGGTCCTACCGAGTTGCATGTCGGTCCCACCGAAAATCCTAACGGTCACTAGATTTGCTGAATTGGTTCGACCGAGTTTCTCAATTCGGTCCCACCGAGATTGGCAAGTTGTGTGTAACGGTTAGATTTTGTGTGGAGGCTATATATACCCCTCCACCTCCTCTTTATTCATGGAGAGAGCCATCAGAACAAACCTACACTTCCAACTTACATTTTCTGAGAGAGAACTACCTACTCATGTGTTGAGACCAAGATATTCCATTCCTACCATATGAATCTTGATCTCTAGCCTTCCCCAAGTTGCTTTCCACTCAAATCTTCTTTCCACCAAATCCAAATCCTGTGAGAGAGAGTTGAGTGTTGGGGAGACTATCATTTTAAGCACAAGAGCAAGGAGTTCATCATCAACACACCATTTGTTACTTCTTGGAGAGTGGTGCCTCCTAGATTGGCTAGATGTCACTTGGGAGCCTCCGAAAAGATTGTGGAGTTGAACCAAGGAGTTTGTAAGGGCAAGGAGATCGCCTACTTCGTGAAGATCTACCGCTAGTGAGGCAAGTCCTTCGTGGGTGACGGCCATGGTGGGATAGACAAGGTTGCTTCTTCGTGGACCCTTCGTGGGTGGAGCCCTCCGTGGACTCGCACAACCATTACCCTTCGTGGGTTGAAGTCTCCATCAACGTGGATGTACGATAGCACAACCTATCAGAACCACGACAAAAACATCCGTGTCTCCAATTGCATTTGAATTCTCCAAACCCTTCCCTTTACATTCTTGCAAGTTGCATGCTTTACTTTCTGATGCTCATATACTCTTTGCATGCTTGATTGAATTGTGTTAAGATTGCTTGACTTGTGCTAAGTTAGCTAAAATCTGCCAAAGACTAAAATTGGAAAAAAGGATAAGTTTTTATTTGGTCAAGTAGTCTAATCACCCCCCTCTAGACATACTTTCGATCCTACAAGTGGTATCAGAGCTTTGGTCTCCATTTGCTTTGATTTCCATAGCATTTTGTAGTCATAGCCTTGGTTTCACAACCTAGGAGAGTTTGGCGTCTAGCGAGGGAAACTATCACCGTAGAGGTCCTTACTTTGATGGTACTAATTTTGCTAGTTGGAAGCATAATATGAAAATGCATATTCTTGGACATAACCCCGCCGTTTGGGCTTTTGTGTGTATTGGCTTGCAAGGTGAATTCTTTGATGGGAGAGAACCTAATCGTGAAGCTACCGCAGAAGAGTTGAAGATGCTGCAATACAACGCTCAAGCTTGTGATATCCTCTTCAACGGATTGTGCCCCGAAGAATTCAACAAAATCAGCCGTCTTGAGAATGCAAAGGAAATTTGGGATACTTTGATTGATATGCATGAAGGTACCGACTCCGTCAAGGAATCCAAGTTGGATGTTCTTGAAAGTCAGCTTGATAAGCTCAAAATGAAGGATGGTGAAGGTGTTGCTGAAATGTACTCTAGGCTTGCTCTTATCACAAATGAGATTGTCAGCTTAGGAAGTGAAGAGATGACCGACAAATTCATCATCAAGAAGATCCTAAGAGCTTTGGACGGAAAATATGATACCGTGTGCACATTGATCCAAATGATGCCCAATTACAAAGATCTCAAGCCAACGGAAGTCATTGGAAGAATTGTTTCTCATGAGATGTCACTCAAGGATAAGGAGGAACTTCACAACAAGTCAAGTGGTGCTTACAAAGCCTCATGTGAAGCTCCCACATCATCAAGTGAGAAACAAACCTTCAATGAAGAATTGAGCCTAATGGTGAAGAACTTCAACAAGTTTTACAAGAGTAGAAGCAAAGAGAGAAGTTCCAAGTCATGGTCCTACAATGACAAAAGATCTTCTAGTCAAGAGCATAATTGCTACAATTGTGGAAGACCCAGACACTACTCCAATGAGTGTACGACACCCTACAATAGAAGAGAAGACTCTCCAAAAAGAAGAAATAGAAGAGAAGAATCACCACCAAGAGAGAGAAGGAGTAGAGATGATCATTATGAACGAAGAACATCCCGGAGAAGCAAGGATTCGGAATGGAAGGACAAGTCATCAAGTAGCTACACAAAACGAAGACATCAAGCTCATGTTGGTGAATGGGTATCCGGCTCTGACTGCGACAATCACTCCTAGAGAATCTATCACTCTGACTCCAAATATACTCAAGATGAAGGTGTTGCCGGTCTAGCACTTGTGTCAACCAACTCCTACGACATATTTGATTCACCAAATGAAGGACTTGGAAGATGCTTCATGGCTAAAGGCCCAAAGGCACACCACGAGTATGTTGATTTCAATAGTGATGAAGATGACTTGTTAGGTGGTGATGATTTACTTGTTGACAACTCTAGTGATGAATACTATGATGAAACGTCAATTAATCATGCTAATCAAGATAAAACAAATAACAATGATAAGGAGAAGATTGAGCTTCTAACTAAAGAACTAAACACTCTTAAGTTAGCTCATGAAACTATCTTAGAAGATCATCGAGAACTTTGAAGGACTCATGAGAAGTTATGCTTTGAAAAGCTCAACCTTGAGCAAGAGCATGAGTTCTTAAAGGCAATCAATGATGATCTTCACAAGAAAAGTTCTTCTTACATTGCCAAGCGTTTACTCTTATCTACTTACATGCCTCAAGTCAAATCTAGTAACAAGAACAAGAAGTTCTTCCTCTAGTAGTAACAATAATCATGTTAAATCCAATATTGTTGCTTCTAGTAGTTCTCTTGATTCCACTAATGATTCTCTTAGCCAAGTTACACTTGAGCAAGAAAATAGCTTATTGAAGGGAATTATAGAGAAAGGTGTTTACAAGAGCCTTGTGATACGTCTCCGTCGTATCTATAATTTTTGATTGTTCCATGCCAATATTCTACAACTTTCATATACTTTTGGCAACTTTTTATACTATTTTTTGGGACTAACATATTGATCCAGTGCCCAGTGCCAGTTCCTGTCTGTTGCATGTTTTTTGTTTCGCAGAAACCCAATATCAAACGGAGTCCGAACGGGATAAAAACGGACGGAGAATTATTTTGGAATATTTGTGATTTTTGGGAAGTAAAATCAACGCGAGACGGAGCCCGAGGGGGCCAGGAGATAGGGGGCGCCCCAGGGACGCATGCGCGCCCTGGACTCTCCTGGGCCCTCGTAAGGCGGTTGACGCTCTTCTTTTGCCGCAAGAAAGCTAATTTTATGAGAAAGATTTGGGCGAAAGATTTACCCCAATCAGAGTTACGGATATCCGGATATAAAAGAAACGGTGAAGGAGTAGAATCTGAGAACGCAGAAACAAAGAGATAGATCGACGCCATGGGAGCCAAGGACCAGAGGGGAAACCCTTCTCCCATCTAGGGAGGAGGTCAAGGAAGAAGAAGAAGAAGGGGGCTCTCCCCCCCTTGCTTCCGGTGGCGCCGGAGCACTGTCGGGGGCCATCACTAGGGCTGGAATTCGAGCCGAGTTGAGCCATCTCGGCTCGACTCGCTAAAGCTCGTTTCATTAACGAGCTAGCTTGACTCGACTCGTTACTATAACGAGCTCAAACTCAAGATTGGCTCGACTCGTATAACTCGCGGGCTGGCTCATTTAGCTTGTTAAGCTCGTTAAAGATATGAATATAAAACCCTCAAATTTGATAAAAATAATTATGTACATATTAAACACATATATCACTAAACAATTGCAATTTCCTTGTAACGCATGAGCCTCCTAGGCGGTTGGGCCTTCAATGGCTGGGCCTTGTGTTGTGCGCTTGGGACATTGGGCGCTAAGTGGCTGATCGTTTTTTGTATCGGGAGTGGCTGATCTTTTGTACCGATCCTAATGAGTTACACGAGTACTCATGAGATTGGCTCGTTTAACTTGGCGTATAAACGATCTTAAACAAAAGCTCGGCTCGACTCGTTATTCTTCGAGGTCGAGTTGATTCGAGCCGAGTCACGAGCTACTCGTTTAGCTCGCGAGCTTCGAGCTTTTTTTCCAGCCCTAGCCATCACCAACACCGCCGTCATCTTCACCAACATCTCCATCACCTTCCCCCATCTATATTCAGCAGTCCACTCTCCCACAACCTGTTGTACCCTCTACTTGAACATGGTGCTTTATGCTTCATATTATTATCCAATGATGTGTTGCCATCCTATGATGTCTAAGTAGATTTTCGTTGTCCTATCGGTGATTGATGAATTGCTATGATTGGTTTGAGTTGCATGTTTAATTATTGGTGCTGTCCTATGGTGCCCTCTGTGTCACGCAAGCGTGAGGGATTCCCGCTGTAGGGTGTTGCAATGCATTCATGATTCGCTTATAGTGGGTTGCGTGAGTGACTGAAACACAAACCTGAGTAAGGGGATTGTTGCGTATGGGATAAAGGGGACTTGATGCTTTAATGATATGGTTGGGTTTTACCTTAATGAATCTTTAGTAGTTGCGGATGCTTGCTAGAGTTCCAATCATAAGTGCATATGATCCAAGTAGAGAAAGTATGTTAGCTTATGCCTCTCCCTCAAATAGAATTGCAATAGTGATTACTGGTCTAGTAATGTAGTCAATTGCTTAGGGACAATTTCACAACTCCTACCACCACTTTTCCACACTCGCTATATTTACTTTATTGCATCTTTATCTAAACAGCCCCTAGATTTTATTTATGTGTTCTTTATTATCTTGCAAACCTATCCAACATCACCTACAAAGTACTTCTAGTTTCATACTTGTTCTAGGTAAAGCGAACGTCAAGCGTGTGTAGAGTCGTATCAGTGGCTGATAGGACTTGAGAGAGTATTTGTTCTTCCTTTAGATCCTCGTTGGGTTCGACACTCTTACTTATCGAAAGAGGCTACAACTATCCCGTATACTTGCGTGTCATCAAGACCTTTTTCTGGCGCCGTTGCCGGGTAGTCATAGCGTGGGGGTGAATATTCTCGTGTGTGTGTGTGCTTGTTTGCTTTATCACTAAGTAATTTTGATTTGCTGTTCTTAGTTGTTTTCTATCTTTAGCTATGGGTAGGAAATGCAAAGTACCAAAAAAATTAGTTGTACCTACTGAACCAGTGGTTGAAGAACCACTCAAAATCTATCACACTCCTGAAGCTTTTTTACTTGGATCATCTTCGATCCCTTTGTGCTCGTGCTGAAACCCCCACTAGTTTAGTTGAGGGAAAATCTTTAGATGAGCATGCTTGTTTTGTGTGACACCGTATATCTGAAAAAGAGAAACTATTATGGGATCAAATTCAACGTTTGCAATGCTATGCTTGGAATTTATGTGAAATATATGAGTTTACTTGTTGTTCTGAAGACCCTAAGAAACACCTACCCTATCAATGCTTGTTTAGTGATAATGGAATCGTATCTTCGTATGCTAAGGGTGTTTACAATTACTATGATGTTCAACAAATTGAAGAATTTGTTGCTTTTAAAGGTGCCTATGAGATTGCCTCTTTGATTGAAAAGTATGATGCTACTCTTTACAAATCTGAAAATTTTGCCATATTTCAATGTTGTTATGATAATTATGCTTCTAATGCCTATGTTAAACCATATATTGAGGGCTTCTACGCTGTCCAAGAAGAGACTAACATTTTGCAGGAAGCTATGGAAGAAGAAATTGATGAAATAGTGAGATCATTGGATGAAAAAGATGATGAGGAGAGCGAAGAACAAAAGGAGGAAGAGCGGATTAGCTACCCGTGCCCACCTTCTAATGAGAGTAACCCTCCAACTCATACATTATTTAATTCCCCTTCGTGCTTACCGAAGGATGATTGCTATGATGATTGTTATGATCCCTTGAATTTGTTTGAAATATCCCTTTTTGATGATGCTTGCTATGCTTGTGGCCAAGATGCCAATATGAATTATGCTTATGGAGATGAACTTGCTATAGTTCCTTATGTTAAACATGAAATTGTTGCTATTGCACCCACGCATGATAGTCCTATTATCTTTTTGAATTCTCCAAACTACACTATATCGGAGAAGTTTGTGCTTATTAAGGATTATATTGATGGGTTGCCTTTTACCATTGCACATGATGTTTTTAATGAATATAATATGCATGTGCTTGCTGCTCCTACTTGCAATTATTATGAGAGGGGAACTACATCTCCACCTCTTTATGTTTCCAATATGATAGAATTGCAAGAAACTGCTTATACTATGCATTGGCCTTTACTATGTGTGCATGAATTGTTCTTTTATGACATGCCGATGCATAGGAAGAGGGTTAGACTTTGTTGTTGCATGATATATGTTACTTTGTGCTCACTAATAAATTACAAATCATTGTTAATTAAAATTGGCTTTGATATACCTTGGGATCCGGGTGGATCCATTACTTGAGCACTATATGCCTAGCTTAATGGCTTTAAAGAAAGCGCTGCCAGGGAGACAACCCGGAAGTTTTAGAGAGTCATTTATTTCTGTTGTGTGCTTTCATATAGTCTAAAAACAAAACAAAATAAATAGGGGAACCCAAAACTTTCCAAAAAGCAAAGTGAAAGTGAGAAAGACAAGCATTGTTGAAGTGGGAGAGCTCCTTGAACTTTGTTCATGCCCACAGAAACTTTGTGAATCTTGATTACAGAAACTTTTCATCAAAAATAATTATCCCTTTGTATAATTCCATTGTATTATAAAAATAATGTGCTAAGGTTTGCCTTTAGGATGTTTACAATGCTTGTTGGTTTGTACGATGCAGGAGAGAAAATTTGGCTGTAGTGCGCGATTTTACATTTTTAACTGGAACTTCAATTGGTTCTGATTCCTTTTGCACTGTATTTCTATACAACTTGTTTATTTTTCCTAATTTTGGTAGAATTTTGGGGTAGTAGAAGTATGGTGGATGTTCAGATTTCTACAGACTGTTCTGTTTTTGACAGATTCTGTTTTTGATGCATAGTTTGCTTGTTTGGATGAATCTATCAATTTATATCAGTGGATTAAGCGATGAAAAAGTTATATTACATTAGAAACAATGCAAAAACAAAATATGAATTGGTTTTCAACAGTACTTAGAGTGGTGATTTGCTTTATTATACTAACGGATCTTACCGAGTTTTCTGTTGAAGTTTTGTGTGGATGTAGTGTCTAATCGAGGATGTCTCGATATGAGAAAAAGGAAGAGAGGCAAGAGCTCAAGCTTGAGGATTCCCGAGGCACCCCAAGTAAATATTCAAGGAGACTCAAGCATCTAAGCTTGGGGATGACCCAGAAGGCATCCCCTCTTTCTTCAACAAGTATCGGTATGTTTTCGTATTCGTTTCGTTTATGCATTATGTGCAAGTTTTGGGGCCTCTTTTGCATTTAGTTTTCACTTTTCTCTTATGCACCATGCTGGTATGAGATAGTCCTTGGTTGATTTATAGAATTCTCATTGCACTTCACTTAAATCTTTTGAGTATGGCTTTATAGAATGCTCATTGCACTTCACTTATATCATTTGAAGTTTGGATTGCCTGTTTCTCTTCACATAGAAAACCTGCATTTGTAGAATGCTCTTTTGCTTCACTTATATTTGTTAGAGCGTGGGCATATCTTTTTTAGAAAGAATTAAACTCTCTTGCTTCACTTATATCTATTTAGAGAGATGACAGGAATTGGTCATTCACATGGTTAGTCATAAAATCCTACATAAACTTGTAGATCGCTGAATATGATATGTTTGATTCCTTGCAATAGTTTTGCGATATAAAGGTGGTGATATTAGAGTTATGCTAGTGGGTGATTGTGGATTAGTATAAATACTTGTGTTGAGGTTTGTGATTCCCGAAGCATGCACGTATCGTGAACCGCTTTGTGATGAAGTTGGAGCACAATTTTATTTATTGATTGTCTTCCTTATGAGTGGCGGTCGGGGACGAGCGATGGTCTTTTCCTACCAATCTATCCCCCTAGGAGCATGCGCGTAGTACTTTGTTTTCAATGGCTTGTAGATTTTTGCAATAAGTATATGAGTTTTTATGACTAATGTTGAGTCCATGGATTATACGCACTCTCACCCTTCCACCATTGCTTGCTAGCCTCTCTTGTGCCGCGCAACTTTTGCCGGTACCATACACCCACCATATACCTTCCTCAAAACAGCCACCATACCTACCTATCATGGCATTTCCATAGCCATTCCGAGATATATTGCCATGCAACTTCCATCATCATCATATACATGACTTGAGCATTCATTGTCATATTGCCTTGCATGATCGTAAGATAGCTAGCATGATGTTTTCATGGCTTGTCCGTTTTTTATGTCATTGCTACGCTAGATCATTGCACATCCCGGTACACCGCCGGAGGCATTTATATAGAGTCATATCTTTGTTCTAGATATTGAGTTGTAAGTAAATAAAAGTGTGATGATCATCATTATTAGAACATTGCCCCACAAGTCGGGATGAGACTCCGGACTTTATGAAAAATAAAAGAGGCCAAAGAAGCCCAAATAAAAAATGGGGCCAAAGAAGCCCACCCAAAAAAAGGGAGAAGAAAAAAAAGAAAAATAAGAAAAATGAAAAAATGAGAGAAAAAGAGAGAAGGGGCAATGTTACTATCCTTTTACCACACTTGTGCTTCAGAGTAGCACCATGTTCTTCATAGAGAGAGTCTCCTATGTTTTCACTTTCATATACTAGTGGGAATTTTCATTATAGAACTTGGCTTGTATATTTCGATGATGGGCTTCCTCAAATGCCCGAGGTCTTCATGAGCAAGAAAGTTGGATGCACACCCACTTAGTTTCAGTTTGAGCTTTCATACACTTATAGCTCTAGTGCATCCGTTGCATGGCAATTCCTACTCACTCACATTGATATCTATTGATGGGCATCTCCATAGCCCGTTGATATGCCTAGTTGATGTGAGACTTTTTCCCTTTTTGTCTTCTCCACATAACCTCCACCATCATATTATATTCCATCTATAGTGCTATATCCATGGCTCACGCTCATGTATTGCATGAAAGTTGAAAGTTTGAGATTATTAAAGTATGAAACAATTGTTTGGCTTGTCATCGGGGTTGTGCATGATTAAATACTTTGTGTGATGAAGATAGAGCAACAGCCAGACTATATGATTTTGTAGGGAATAACTTTCTTTGGCCATGTTGTTTTGAAAAGACATGATTGCTTTATTGGTACGCTCGAAGTATTATTGTTTTTATGTCAAATGATAGACTATTGCTTTGAATCACTCGTGTCTTAATATTCATTCCATGATTAGACATATGATCAAGATTATGCTAGGTAGCATTCCACATCAAAAATTATGTTTTTTATCATTTACCTACTCGAGGACGAGCAGGAATTAAGCTTGGGGATGCTGATACGTCTCCGTCGTATCTATAATTTTTGATTGTTCCATGCCAATATTCTACAACTTTCATATACTTTTGGCAACTTTTTATACTATTTTTTGGGACTAACATATTGATCCAGTGCCCAGTGCTAGTTCCTGTCTGTTGCATGTTTTTTGTTTCATAGAAACCCAATATCAAACGGAGTCCAAACGGGATAAAAACGGACAGAGAATTATTTTGGAATATTTGTGATTTTTGGGAAGTAAAATCAACGCGAGACGGTGCCCGAGGGGGCCAGGAGATAGGGGGGGCGCCCCAGGGAGGCAGACGCGCCCTAGACTCTCCTGGGCCCCCCGTAAGGCGGTTGACGCTCTTCTTTTGCCGCAAGAAAGCTAATTTTATGAGAAAGATCTGGGAAAAAGATTCACCCCAATCAGAGTTACGGATCTGCGGATATAAAAGAAACGGTGAAGGGGTAGAATCTGAGAACGCAGAAATAGAGAGATAGATCCAATCCCGGAGGGGCTCTCGCCCCTCCCAAGCCATGGGAGCCAAGGACCAGAGGGGATACCCTTCTCCCATCTAGGGAGGAGGTCAAGGAAGAAGAAGAAGAAGGGGGGCTCTCTCTCCCTTGCTTCCGGTGGCGCCGGAGCGCTGCCGGGGGCCATCACCAACACCGCCGTCATCTTCACCAACATCTCCATCACCTTCCCCCATCTATATTCAGCGGTCCACTCTCCCGCAACCTGCTGTACCCTCTACTTGAACATGGTGCTTTATGCTTCATATTATTATCCAATGATGTGTTGCCATCCTATGATGTCTGAGTAGATTTTCGTTGTCCTATCGGTGATTGATGAATTTCTATGATTGGTTTGAGTTGCATGTTTTATTATTGGTGCTGTCCTATGGTGCCCTTTGTGTCACGCAAGCGTGAGGGATTCCCTCTGTAGGGTGTTGCAATGCGTTCATGATTCGCTTATAGTGGGTTGCGTGAGTGACTGAAACACAAACCCGAGTAAGGGGATTGTTGCGTATGGGATAAAGGGGACTTGATGCTTTAATGATATGGTTGGGTTTTACCTTAATGAATCTTTAGTAGTTTCGCATGCTTGCTAGAGTTCCAATCATAAGTGCATATGATCCAAGTAGAGAAAGTATGTTAGCTTATGCCTCTCCCTCAAATAGAATTGCAGTAGTGATTACCGGTCTAGTAATGTAGTCAATTGCTTAGGGACAATTTCACAACTCCTACCACCACTTTTCCACACTCGCTATATTTACTTTATTGCATCTTTATCTAAACAGCCCCTAGCTTTTATTTATGTGTTCTTTATTATCTTGCAAACCTATCCAACATCACCTACAAAGTACTTCTAGTTTCATACTTGTTCTAGGTAAAGCGAACGTCAAGCGTGCGTAGAGTCGTATCAGTGGCCGATAGGACTTGAGAGAGTATTTGTTCTACCTTTAGCTCCTCGTTGGGTTCGACAATCTTACTTATCGAGAGAGGCTACAACTATCCCGTATACTTGCGGGTTATCACCTTGCCGGGAGTAAGCAATTCGAGGAAATTGTACACAAGCAAGGAAGGCACCGGAAGAACCAAGGTGTTGGTTTTGAAGGAAAGTTCAATGCCAATGGAGTTGAGTGGGAAGAAGATCAATACCCCAAGATGAAGTATGTTCCTCAACAAGAGAAGTATGATCCTACTTCCTTCAAAGGGACACAAGCTCAAGATGATCTTCCACCACAAGACCACAAGCAAAAGGCAAGGATAAGCTTCAAGAGGAGATTGATGCATTTGAAGAAGCTCCTAAGGCCTTGGTCAAGTGGGTTCCCAAGACTACATCAAGTTCTACTTCATCAAGTACGACTACAACGCCAAGGATTCCCATCAAGATGATGTGGATCCCGAAGAAGAATAATTAGAGAGTTCTTGAGGGTGACTCCGCCAACGTACTTCACTCTTATCATTTTGGCAAGGACAAGTGCAATCAACTTCCACATATTGCACTAGTTCATGGAGTCACAAACCCTCTTGTTGGTAAGACAAGGGACAAGATAACTAATGCTTTCATAGACATCATCTTGTGTGTGCATCACTCTATGTCTATGGATATCCTTGTTTGTTCCTTGTGGGACTAACCCGTGTAGGTATTGAAAGTTCAACTCACTCCAAAGGATTGCTCCAAACGATCTATATCAACATTGAGCATCCACATCTTCAACACCTACATGAAGTCATCATCGACAAAACCCAAGGTTAATTCATCCCTCTTAGGGGGGATCTCACATCTAGGGGGAGCTTTACTCTAAGAATTGAGTCAAAGCAACTCTAATGGTGTGAACACAACAATGCATTATGTAAAAGTAGTAACCCCACTTGTGCTTAAACGATGAGTATGACCTATGATCAAATGTTCTCATTTGACTCCTAAGTCAATATACTCATATATAGATGACCTAGTCATCGCCAATTGCTTGATAGATGCTAGAATTGGTTGTGCACGCTTTGCTACATATTTCATTTGCCATTTTATTGTGTGAGCATGTTGGTTGCATATTTTACTCATTCGAGGACATCCACTTGTTGTTTTGATTGTTTGGTTTCTTTTCTTTTGCCAAGTGGATCGACAAGAATGCCTAAGAACCCTCTCTAGCTATCTATGCTTTTCTTGTCTCAAACTCTATTCATGCTACATCACAAAGTTTGATCAAGTCAGATTCGAACCACTCTGTGTGAGGAGCACTCGGAGTCCCCGATTCATCATAGACTTAAACTTCCAAAACTTCTTTGTGCGTTTCGGTCTGATCAATTCTTCCATTTCGGTCATACCGAGATCACTAAGTCAATCTAGGTTTTCAATCTCGGTGCAACCGATTTGAACTTTTCGGTCACACCGAGTTGCAGTAACTGCTTGCAGTTATGCATCTCGGTGCCACCGAGTTGTTCCACTCGGTCACACCGATAGGGTCAGGCTATATATATCCACGGGTCAAAATTTGGAAATTTCTCCAAACTCTTTTGCCCGCGCTCAGCCTGCTATGCCTCCCTAGGTCTCCGGCTCGTCCTCCTCGTTGCCAGCTGCCTCCCACCGCTGGTCTCCGCCGCCGTCAACGGGAATCATCTCCGCCGTTGCCGCCGTAGCAAGCCCATCGCCGAACTAGGGTATGGACTTGATCCTGGTGCTAATCCCACTCCGAATTCCTAGCACATTGTTTTTCCATGTATCTTACCACGATTGAGATCATCTTATCCAGCGAAAACACTTCGTAGTTTAGTTGTGGATTGAAAATTTAGGGTTAGGTTTCCGCCGAAACCATCTCGAACCAACCGAGTTGTAGAAATCGGTTCCACCAATTTGGCCAAGGCCATTGCACATGTGATTCTTGGTCTGACCGAGAATTGCAAATCGGTGTGACCGAGTTTAGGACTTTGTGAAACCCTAGCAGTCTCGGTTCCACCGAACTGTGACTCGGTCTGACCGAGTTCACTAGTTTAGGTTCCAAAAGTTGCTTCGGTATCACCGAGTTTACAAATCGGTAGATCCAAAATGCTTTCTGTGGAAAACTAAAACTAAGTTTTTGACTCCTTCTTTTGCAAAAACCTCTGTACTTTGTGATGCTCATCCTATCTATCTCATCTATATCTATTCACAGGGTGAGTTGTTAGTGTTTCCAACATGTCTGATCAGAGTGACAGTCAGAACAAGTCTGAGGAACAAGTTCACATGAGTGAGGGCACTAGTCCCTCAAGCAGCTATGATGGAAGCAGGAGCACACCCAACAACTTACCCAAGGCAGCCACCAGGGTCAGAAAGAAGAGAAACTCAGAGTCTGAGGATGAAGACTATGTGGCTCTTGAGGATGAGGCCACTTCCAAGAAGAAGGTTCTCAAGAAGGAGTATGGCACAGGTGCTGCCACTAAGCCTGGTATGAGGACCAAAGCACCTCCAAGAAGAATTCCCATGTCTAAAGCCAGAGCCTCCACTCAAGTACCTTTGGAATCTGAACCCAAAAAGGCTGCTGCAGAAGGAAAGAAGAAGGAAAGAAAGAGAGGGAGATGGTGCAAGAAAGTTAACCCAATGGCAGAATTTGAGAAGCATTCTTCTGATGAGGAAGAAGAAGAGGAAGAGGTTGCTACACCAGCACCTAAAGCTCAAAAGCTTATGGGTGATGCCATCAGGTCAGGGGCTGCTCCATCAAAGCCCAAAGAAGCTCCCATGGCAGCTGCTCCAAAACCCAAGTCTGTGTTGGAGAACGTTGCAGAAAACAAAAACATTCCTACTCATTTCACCAAGATCATCTAGGAGTTCATCTAGCAACGAGTCATTAGATGCATCTACATACCTTTGTAGATCGCGCACGGAAGCGTTCAAAAGAACGGTGATGATGTAGTCGTACTCAACGTGATCCAAATCACTGATGACCAAGCGCCGAACGGACGGCACCTCCGCGTTCAACACACGTACGGGACGGGAGACGTCTCCTCCTTCTTGATCCAGCAAGGGGGGAGGAGAGGTTGATGAAGATCCAGCAGCACGACGGCGTGGTGGTGGATGCAGGGCGTCACTGCAGCAGGGCTTCGCCAATACTACGAGGGAGAGACGTAACGAGGAGAGAGGGAGGCGCCAGGGGCTGGTGTGTCAAGTCCCTCCTCTCCCCCACTATATATAGGGGTGCCAGGGGGGCGCCGGCCCTAGTAGATGGCATCTACTAGGGGGGGCGGCGGCCAAGGGGAGGTTTCCCTCCCCCCAAGGCACCTAGGGGTGCCTTCCACCACTTGGACTCTTCCTTGGTGGAAACCCTAGGCGCATGGGCCTATAGGGGCTGGTGCCCTTGGCCCATCTAGGCCAAGGCGCACCCCCTACAGCCCATGTGGCCCCCCGGGACAGGTCGCCCCACCCGGTGGGCCCACGGGACCCCTCCGGTGGTCCCGGTACAATACCGATAACCCCAAAACTTGTCCCGATGCCCGAAACTGCACTTCCTATATATAATTCTTTACCTCCGGACCATTCTGGAACTCCTCGTGACGTCCGGGATCTCATCCGGGACTCCGAACAACATTCGGGTTACTGCATATACATATCTTCACAACCCTAGCGTCACCGAACCTTAAGTGTGTAGACCCTACGGGTTCGGGAGACAAGCAGACATGACCGAGACGACTCTCAGGTCAATAACCAACAGCGGGATCTGGATACCCATGTTGGCTCCCACATGCTCCACGATGATCTCATCGGACGAACCACGATGTCGAGGATTCAATCAACCCCGTACGCAATTCCCTTTGTCAATCGATATGTTACTTGCCCGAGATTCGATCGTCGGTATCCCAATACCTCGTTCAATCTCGTTACCGGCAAGTCACTTTACTCGTACCGTAATGCATGATCCCGTGACCAGACACTTGGTCACTCTGAGCTCATTATGATGATGCATTACCGAGTGGGCCCAGTGATACCTCTCCGTCATACGGAGTGACAAATCCCAGTCTTGATCCATGTCAACCCAACAGACACTTTCGGAGATACCCATAGTCTATCTTTATAGTCACCCAGTTACGTTGTGACGTTTGGTATACCCAAAGCACTCCTACGGTATCCGGGAGTTACACGATCTCATGGTCTAAGGAAAAGATACTTTGACATTGGAAAACTCTAGCAAACGAACTATACGATCTTGTGCTATGTTTAGGATTGGGTCTTGTCCATCACATCATTCTCTTAATGATGTGATCTCGTTATCAATGACATCCAATGTCCATAGTCAGGAAACCATGACTATCTATTGATCAACGAGCTAGTCAACTAGAGGCTTACTAGGGACATGTTGGTGTCTGTTATTCACACATGTATTACGATTTCCGGATAACACAATTATGGCATGAATAAAGACAATTATCATGAACAAGGAAATATAATAATAATGCTTTTATTATTGCCTCTAGGGCATATTTCCAACAGTCTCCCACTTGCACTAGAGTCAATAATCTAGTTACATTGTGATGAATCGAACATCCATGGAATTCTGGTGTTGATCATGTTTTGCTCTAGGGAGAGGTTTAGTCAACGGATCTGCTACATTCAGGTCCGTATGTACTTTACAAATCTCTATGTCTCCATCTTGAACATTTTCACGAATGGAGTTGAAGCGACGCTTGATGTGCCTTGTCTTCTTGTGAAACCTGGGCTCCTTGGCAAGTGCAATAGCTCCAGTGTTGTCACAGAAGAGTTTGATTGGCCCCGACGCATTGGGTATGACTCCTAGGTCGGTGATGAACTCCTTCACCCATATTGCTTCATGTGCTGCCTCCGAGGCTGCCATGTACTCCGCTTCACATGTAGATCCCGCCACGACGCTCTGCTTGCAGCTGCACCAGCTTACTGCCCCACCATTCAAAATATACACGTATCCGGTTTGTGACTTAGAGTCATCCAGATCTGTGTCGAAGCTAGCGTCGACGTAACCCTTTACGACGAACTCTTCGTCACCTCCATAAACGAGAAACATTTCCTTAGTCCTCTTCAGGTACTTCAGGATATTCTTGACCGCTGTCCAGTGCTCCTTGCCGGGATTACTTTGGTACCTTCCTACCAAACTTACGGCAAGGTTTACATCAGGTCTGGTACACAGCATGGCATACATAATAGAACCTATGGCTGATGCATAGGGGATGACGCTCATCTCTTCTACATCTTCTGCCGTGGTCGGACATTGAGCTGAGCTCAACTTCACACCTTGTAACACAGGCAAGAACCCCTTCTTGGATTGATCCATATTGAACTTCTTCAATATCTTATCAAGGTATGTGCTTTGTGAAAGACCTATGAGGCGTCTCGATCTATCTCTATAGATTTTGATGCCTAATATATAAGCAGCTTCTCCAAGGTCCTTCATTGAAAAACTCTTATTCAAATAGGCCTTGATGCTGTCCAAGAGTTCTATATCATTTCCCATCAAAAGTATGTCATCTACATATAGTATGAGAAATGCTACAGAGCTCCCACTCACTTTCTTGTAAACGCAGGCTTCTCCATAAGTCCGCGTAAACCCAAAAGCTTTGATCATCTCATCAAAGCGAATGTTCCAACTCCGAGATGCTTGCACTAGCCCATAAATCGAGCGTTGGAGCTTGCACACTTTGTCAGCATTCCTAGGATCGACAAAACCTTCCGGCTGCTTCATATGCAATTCTTCCTTAAGGAAACCATTAAGGAATGCCGTTTTGACGTCCATTTGCCATATTTCATAATTGTAGAATGCGGCAATTGCTAACATGATTCGGACGGACTTCAGCTTCGCTACCGGTGAGAAAGTCTCATCGTAGTCAACCCCTTGAACTTGTCGATAACCCTTAGTGACAAGCCGGGCTTTATAGATGGTCACATTACCATCCGCGTCTGTCTTCTTCTTAAAGATCCATTTATTTTCTATGGCTCGCCGTTCTACGGGCAAGTCAGTCAAAGTCCATACTTCGTTTTCATACATGGATCCTATCTCGGATTTCATGGCTTCTAGCCATTTGTCGGAATCCGGGCCCGCCATCACTTCTTCATAGTTCGAAGGTTCACTGTTGTCTAACAACATGATTTCCAAGACAGGGTTGCCGTACCACTCTGGTGCGGAACGTGTCCTTGTGGACCTTCGAATTTCAGTAGGGGCTTGATCAGAAGTATCTTGATCATTATCATTAACTTCCTCTCTAGTCGGTGCAGGCACCTCAGGAACATTTTCTTGAGTTGCGCCATTTTCCGGTTCAAGAGGTAATACTTCATCAAGCTCTACTTTCCTCCCACTTACTTCTTTCGAGAGAAACTCTTTCTCTAGAAAGGACCCATTCTTGGCAACAAAGATCTTGCCTTCGGATCTGAGGTAGAAGGTGTACCCAATAGTTTCTTTTGGGTATCCTATGAAGACGCATTTTTCCGACTTGGGTTCAAGCTTTTCAGGTTGAAGTTTCCTGACATAAGCATCGCATCCCCAAACTTTTAGAAACGACAGCTTAGGTTTCTTCCCAAACCACAATTCATACGGTGTCGTCTCAACGGATTTCGACGGTGCCCTATTTAAAGTGAATGCGGCAGTCTCTAAAGCATAGCCCCAAAAAGATAGTGGTAAATCGGCAAGAGACATCATAGATCGCACCATATCTAATAGAGTGCGATTACGACGTTCGGACACACCATTACGCTGAGGTGTTCCAGGCGGCGTGAGTTGTGAAACTATTCCACATTTTCTTAAGTGTGTACGAAACTCGTGACTCAAGTATTCTCCTCCACGATCTGATCGTAAAAACTTGATTTTCCTGTCACGTTGATTTTCAACCTCACTCTGAAATTCCTTGAACTTTTCAAAGGTTTCAGACTTGTGTTCCATTAAGTAGATATACCCATACCTACTTAAATCATCAGTGAGGGTGAGAACATAACGATAGCCACCGCGAGCCTCAACACTCATTGGACCGCACACATCAGTATGTATGATTTCCAATAAGTTGGTTGCTCGCTCCATTGTTCCTGAGAACGGAGTCTTGGTCATTTTTCCCATAAGGCATGGTTCGCACGTGTCAAATGATTCATAATCAAGAGACTCTAAAAGTCCATCTGCATGGAGCTTCTTCATGCGTTTGACACCTATGTGACCAAGGCGGCAGTGCCACAAGTATGTGGGACTATCATTATCAACCTTACTTCTTTTGGTACTCACATTGTGAACATGTGTAGCATCACGTTCGAGATTCATAAAGAATAAACCATTCACCATAGGAGCATGACCATAAAACATATCTCTCATATAAATAGAACAACCATTATTCTCGGATTTAAATGAGTAGCCATCTCGAATTAAACGAGATCCCGATACAATGTTCATGCTCAAAGCTGGCACTAAATAACAATTATTAAGGTTTAAAACTAATCCCGAAGGGAGATGCAGAGGCAGCGTGCCGACGGCGATCACATTGACCTTGGAACCATTCCCGACGCGCATCGTCACCTCGTCCTTTGCCAGTTTCCGCTTATTCCGCAGCCCCTGCTTTGAGTTACAAATTTGAGCAACTGCACCGGTATCAAATACCCAGGAGCTACTACGGGCACTAGTAAGGTACACATCAATTACATGTATATCACATATACCTTTTGTTTTGCCGGCCTTCTTATCCGCTAAGTACTTAGGGCAGTTCCGCTTCCAGTGACCGCTTCCCTTGCAATAAAAGCACTCAGTCTCGGGCTTGGGTCCATTCTTTGGCTTCTTCCCGGCAGCTTGCTTGCCGGGCGCGGCAACCTCCTTGCCGTCCTTCTTGAAGTTCTTTTTACCCTTGCCTTTCTTGAACTTAGTGGTTTTATTGACCATCAACACTTGATGTTCCTTCTTGACTTCTACCTCTGCTGATTTCAGCATAGCAAATAGTTCAGGAATGGTCTTTTCCATCCCCTGCATATTGAAGTTCATCACAAAGCTCTTGTAGCTTGGTGGAAGCGACTGGAGGATTCTGTCAATGACCGCATCATCCGGGAGATTAACTCCCTGCTGAGTCAAGCGGTTATGTAACCCAGACATAGTGAGTATGTGCTCACTGACAGAACTATTTTCCTCCATCTTACAGCTGAAGAATTTGTCGGAGACTTCATATCTCTCGACCCGGGCATGAGCTTGGAAAACCATTTTCAGCTCTTCGAACATCTCATATGCTCCATGTCTCTCAAAACGCTTTTGGAGCCCCGGCTCTAGGCTGTAAAGCATGCCGCACTGAACGAGGGAGTAGTCATCGGTACGTGCCTGCCAAGCGTTCATAACATCTTGTTCTGCAGGGAGAACGGGTGCGTCACCAAGCGGTGCTTGTAGGACATAATCTTTCTTGGCAGCTATGAGGATGATCCTCAGGTTTCGGACCCAGTCCGTATAGTTGCTGCCATCGTCTTTCAGCTTAGTTTTCTCTAGGAACGCGTTGAAGTTGAGGACTACGTTGGCCATTTGATCTACAAGACATATTGTAAAATATTTAGACTAAGTTCATGATAACTAAGTTCAACTAATCAAATTATTAGTGAACTCCCACTTAGATTAGACATCCCTCCAGTCATCTAAGTATTACATGATCCGAGTTAACTAGACCGTGTCCGATCATCACGTGAGACGAACTAGTCAACATCGGTGAACATCTTCATGTTGATCGTATCTTCTATACGACTCATGCTCGACCTTTCGGTCTTCTGTGTTCCGAGGCCATGTCTGTACATGCTAGGCTCGTCAAGTCAACCTAAGTGTTTGCATGTGTAAATCTGTCTTACACCCGTTGTATGTGAACGTCTGAATAAAACACCCGATCATCACGTGGTGTTTTGAAACAGCGAACTGTCGCAACGGTGCACAGTTAGGGGGAACACTTCTTGAAATTAGTATGAGGGATCATCTTATTTACTACCGTCGTTCTAAGTAAACAAGATGCAAAACATGATAAACATCACATGCAATCAAATAATAAACGTGACATGATATGGCCAATATCACATAGCTCCTTTGATCTCCATCTTGGGGCTCCATGATCATCTTGTCACCGGCTTGACACCATGATCTCCATCATCATGATCTCCATCATCGTGTCTCCATGAAGTTGCTCGCCAACTATTACTTCTACTACTATGGCTAACGCGTTTAGCAATAAAGTAAAGTAATTTACATGGCGTTTCTCAATGACACGCAGGTCATATAAAAGAATAAAGACAACTCCTATGGCTCCTGCCGGTTGTCATACTCATCGACATGCAAGTCGTGATTCCTATTACAATAGCATGAACATCTCATACATCACATATAGATCATTCATCATTCATCACAACTTTGGCCATATCATATCACAAACCACTTGCTGTAAAAACAAGTTAGACGTCCTCTAATTGTTGTTGCAAGTTTTACGTGGCTGAATTAGGGTTCTAGCAAGAACGTCTTCTTACCTACGTTAAAGCCACAACGTGATTTGTCAACTTCTATTTACCCTTCATAAGGACCCTGTTCATCGAATCCGCTCCAACTAAAGTAGGAGAGACAGACACCCGCCAGCCACCTTATGCAACTAGTGCATGTTAGTCGGTGGAACCGGTCTCACGTAAGCGTACGTGTAAGGTTGGTCCGGGCCGCTTCATCCCACAATACCGCTGAAGCAAGAAAGGACTAGTAACGGTAAGAAAGTTGACAAATCTACGCCCACAACAAATTGTGTTCTACTCGCGCAAGAAGAACTACGCATAGACCTAGCTCATGATGCCACTGTTGGAGAACGTTGCAGAAAACAAAAAATTTCCTACTCGTTTCACCAAGATCATCTAGGAGTTCATCTAGCAACGAGTCATTAGATGCATCTACATACCTTTGTAGATCGCGCACGAAAGCGTTCAAAAGAACGGTGATGATGTAGTCGTACTCAACGTGATCCAAATCACCGATGACCAAGCGCCGAACGGACGGCACCTCCACGTTCAACACACGTACGGGACGGGAGACGTCTCCTCCTTCTTGATCCAGCAAGGGGGGAGGAGAGGTTGATGAAGATCCAGCAGCACGACGGCGTGGTGGTGGATGCAGGGCGTCACAGCAGCAGGGCTTCGCCAATACTACGAGGGAGAGACGTAACGGGGAGAGAGGGAGGCGCCAGGGGCTGGTGTGTCAAGTCCCTCCTCTCCCCCACTATATATAGGGGTGCCAGGGGGGCGCCGGCCCTAGTAGATGGCATCTACTAGGGGGGGAGGCGGCCAAGGGGAGGTTTCCCTCCCCCCCAAGGCACCTAGGGGTGCCTTCCACCACTTGGACTCTTCCTTGGTGGAAACCCTAGGCGCATGGGCCTATAGGGGCTCGTGCCCTTGGCCAATCTAGGCCAAGGCACACCCCCTACAGCCCATGTGGCCCCCCGGGACAGGTGGCCCCACCCGGTGGGCCCACGGGACCCCTCCGGTGGTCCCGGTACAATACCGATAACCCCGAAACTTGTCCCGATGCCCGAAACTGCACTTCCTATATATAATTCTTTACCTCCGGACCATTCTGGAACTCCTCGTGACGTCCGGGATCTCATCCGGGACTCCGAACAACATTCGGGTTACTGCATATACATATCTTCACAACCCTAGCGTCACCGAACCTTAAGTGTGTAGACCCTATGGGTTCGAGAGACAAGCAGACATGACCGAGACGACTCTCAGGTCAATAACCAACAGCGGGATCTGGATACCCATGTTGGCTCCCACATGCTCCACGATGATCTCATCGGACGAACCACGATGTCGAGGATTCAATCAACCCCGTACGCAATTCCCTTTGTCAATCGATATGTTACTTGCCCGAGATTCGATCGTCGGTATCCCAATACCTCGTTCAATCTCGTTACCGGCAAGTCACTTTACTCGTACCGTAATGCATGATCCCGTGACCAGACACTTGGTCACTCTGAGCTCATTATGATGATGCATTATCGAGTGGGCCCAGTGATACCTCTCCGTCATACGGAGTGACAAATCCCAGTCTTGATCCATGTCAACCCAACAGACACTTTCGGAGATACCCGTAGTCTACCTTTATAGTCACCCAGTTACGTTGTGACGTTTGGTATACCCAAAGCACTCCTACGGTATCCGGGAGTTACACGATCTCATGGTCTAAGGAAAAGATACTTTGACATTGGAAAACTCTAGCAAACGAACTATACGATCTTGTGCTATGTTTAGGATTGGGTCTTGTCCATCACATCATTCTCTTAATGATGTGATCTCGTTATCAATGACATCCAATGTCCATAGTCAGGAAACCATGACTATCTATTGATCAACGAGCTAGTCAACTAGAGGCTTACTAGGGACATGTTGGTGTCTGTTATTCACACATGTATTATGATTTCCGGATAACACAATTATGGCATGAATAAAGACAATTATCATGAACAAGGAAATATAATAATAATGCTTTTATTATTGCCTCTAGGGCATATTTCCAACAGTCTGCACCCAAGAGGAATACAAGGAACATTCCAGCTGCAGAGAAGAACAAGGCCCCAGTGCCTGAAGCTGTTGTTGAAGAAGAAGATGAGGAGGAACATGTCTTGAGAAAGTTGAAGCCCAAAATTCCAGATCACAATGATGTTCATCCTGTAGCTGAGGATATGAAGCTGAGGAAGGATGCAGGACTCAGATAGTGGAGGTTGACTGATCCCTATGCAGTCAGGAGGAGAACTGCTGTGGACTACAGGTTCCATACAAAGGAACAACAGGACTTCTATGAGACAGTGCTGCTTGACAAGAAGCCAATAGTCTGTGATATGAGATGGGTGGACTGGGAGTACATCAGGAAGAATGAAGAGCCTTATCCAGGAGTGTATGACAATTTCAATGCTTGTGGAGTGGATGACTTTGTTGGGCAGAAGCTCACAAAGTGGAATGATGAGCTTATTATGCAGTTCTAGTCCACAGCTCACTTCTACCCAGATGGAAGGATTGTCTGGATGTCTGAAGGTACTAGGTACCAATCAACAGTTGAAGAATGGGCAAAATTGATCAATGCTCCTAAGGAAAATGAGGATGACTTGGATGTCTATGCCAAGAAGAAGGATCACAACTCCATGGCACATATGTACAGAGAGATCCCAGATGCTTCTGTTGAGACACACAAGTTTGGATCAGTACATTACCTTCTGTCAGGATTGCCAACAATTAACTGGATCCTCAGGCACACTCTTTTGCCTAAGTCAGGTGATCTCAAGATGATCAGAGGCCATGCTATCAACCTACTTCACATATTTGATGTGCCTCAAAAGTTCAAGGTCATGAGCCTCATAGTGGAAACTATCAAGAGAGCAGCTGCTGACCAAAAGAGAAGTTGTGGGTATGCCCCACAGATCCAAGAGCTAATCAACTCCAAGATGGGCACTGGCACATACCTCTTGGACAAGGAACACATGCCCATCTATCCAGATTTTGAGGACAACACAGTGGTTATGGATGAAAATGAACCATCTTTCGTGCAAGCACAAGCAAAGAAGGAGAAGGCAAGGACTGAAAAGGCTGCAAAAATGCCAACCATTGATGAGGCATCTCAGTATTTCCTGAAGAACAAGCAAGATCAGCTTGGATACTTGATTGCCTCCACTCTGAGGATTGAGAAGGGATTGGCCACCCTGACTCAAAACCAGGAGAGCCTGGAGAGGATCATGGAGAAGAAGTTCTATGACTTAGATGTGAAGGTTACTGAGATACAGTCAGTTGTTGAGCAACTTCAGGATGACATGCAAGAGAGGAAGGGCAAGACTACCACTGATGCTTTTGCTAGAGTGCCCAGGAGTCAAAGATCAGCTGCAATGCCTGTTCCAGACACCAGAGCAACTTCATCTGCACCAGCTACAGCTTCAGTGCCACCAGCTCCAGCACCTACTCCACCTGCTCCATCTACATCAACAGAAGTCTTCGTCCAAGGATCCATCTCTACACCACCACCTGAAGACCAAGTCTGAGAGACGATCTAGCACTATGCATTTTTTATGAACTTTTTGGTAACTTGTTGCCAAAGGGGAAGAAAATGTATAGATCATAGGCTTCGAGAGAGAGTGTTGCTTTTGTTCTCTCTTGTTTTGGTGGTTGAACTTTATTTGCTTGTTTGAGATACTCTATGCTTTTGTGAGATACTTGGATAATCATGTGTTTGATCATATGCTACCTTAATGCTTGTTGGATGACATTATCCTTTTATCTCTATATGATCATTCACTTTGCTTGGTGATGAGTGTATGTATTTAATTATCATGATTTTGAGCGCTCCACCAAGATGTATGTGACATGGAAGAGTAACCCATGATCCTAACTCATTGTGCATTTGCAGTCCAAAACAAATCTAAAACTATGCACACATTTAGGGGGAGCTCTTACATTTCACATACTTCTCAAAGCGACAATGTTTTTCACTCTTATTATCATTTGTCGAAGCTTTGATCTATATGTTGTCATCAATTACCAAAAAGGGGGAGAGTGTAAGTGCAACTATCCCTAGGTGGTTTTGGTAATTCCTAACAACATATAGCTCACTGAACTAATGATATTTCAAGATGAATATTTCACGAAAGCTCAATGATTGGCATGGCATGGATGAGAAAAGTGGACCCCTCAAAATACTAAGGGCAAAAGGATTGGCTCAAGCTCAAAGCTCAGGACTCTACATTTTATATTTTAGTGATCCAAGATCACATTGAGTCTGTAGGAAAAGCCAATACTATCAAGGAGGGATGAGGTGTTGCTTAATGGCTTGCTTGCTCAAAATACTATTGATATGCTCCAAAGCCCTCAACTACTTTCTCACATCCACATATGACCTAAACCAAAAGTCAAACTCGGCCCCACCGATTCTTTCTATCCGGCGCCACCGAGTTCAGATGTCATAGCCACTGCCACAAACCCTAGGCAAATCGGTCTCACCAATAGGGATCTCGGTCTCTCCGAGATGGGATTGCAATCTCTCTGTTTCCCTTTGTAACATTTCGGTACCACCGAGATGAGCGATCGATCCCACCAAGATTGCAATGTAATCTCTCTGTTTCCTTTTCGTAACATTTCGGTCTCGCCGAAATGAGCGAACCGGTCCCACCGAGCTTACCTGACCAACTCTCTGGTTAGCTTATTACCAAAATCGGTCTCACCGAGTTTGTGTAATCGGTCTCACCGAGATTACGTTATGCCCTAACCCTAACCATATCGGTCCTACCGAGTTGCATGTCGGTCCCACCAAAAATCCTAACGGTCACTAGATTTGCTAAATCGGTCCGACCGAGTTTCTCAATTCGGTCCCACCGAGATTGGCAAGTTGTGTGTAACGGTTAGATTTTGTGTGGAAGCTATATATACCCCTCCACCTCTTCTTCATTCGTGGAGAGAGCCATCAGAACGAACTTACACTTTCAACTTACATTTTCTGAGAGAGAACCACATACTCATGTGTTGAGACCAAGATATTCCATTCCTACCATATGAATCTTGATCTCTAGCCTTCCCCAAGTTGCTTTCCACTCAAATCTTCTTTCCACCAAATCCAAATCCTGTGAGAGAGAGTTGAGTGTTGGGGAGACTATCATTTGAAGCATAAGAGCAAGGAGTTCATCATCAACACACCATTTGTTACTTCTTGGAGAGTGGTGTCTCCTAGATTGGCTAGGTGTCACTTGGGAGCCTCCGACAAGATTGTGGAGTTGAACCAAGGAGTTTGTAAGGGCAAGGAGATCGCCTACTTCATGAAGATCTACCGCTAGTGAGGCAAGTCCTTCGTGAGCGACGGCCATGGTGGGATAGACAAGGTTGCTTCTTCGTGGACTCGCGCAGCCATTACCCTTCGTGGGTTGAAGTCTCCATCAACGTGGATGTACGATAGCACCACCTATCGGAACCACGACAAAAACATCCATGTCTCCAATTGTGTTTGAATTCTTCAAACCCTTCCCTTTACATTCTTGCAAGTTGCATTCTTTACTTTCTGCTGCTCATATACTCTTTGCATGCTTGCTTGAATTGTGTTAAGATTGCTTGACTTGTGCTAAGTTAGCTAAAATCTGCCAAAGACTAAAATTGGGAAAAGGATAAGTTTTTATTTGGTCAAGTAGTCTAATCACCCCCCTCTAGACATACTTTCGATCCTACAAAACTAGGGGGCTTTGTGGATGTCCAAACTGTTGCCATGTATGCGTCGACACCCCGGACCCACCGAATAACCTCTCCCGTGCGAAATGGCTGCCACGCAATCATGTCGATTAGTGTCGCTCCAGAGCGCCAGCTTCTCATTCTTGCCGACTCGGAGCGGACACAACCTCTCACTGGAGCCGACATTGAAGAGAAAGCGTTGTGGCCGCGGACATCACCAGCTCCACATATACAAGATGATAACACACAAATGAAGATCTCTATAGTGGAGCTATTTTTCTATTACTATCAGCCCCGCGATTCGCACCATGCTGCAACGACCACGAGGTCAGCCTGTCCATGTCCGGTGCAGTCCACATGGTGGATTCCTGCGAGAAAGAGCAGGGCATGGGACGTGGGGCATGTATGGTGTCCCATGTGGGTTGTGGCCTACATCTTATGCTTCCCCTCCCGGAGCTCATGACCGTTACATTTGCCGGACATGGGGAAGACAGGACATGGCACACGACGCCACGAAGGGCGGCGATGATTTAGACCAGGTTAAAAAATGGTGTTCACTTTGCGTTAGTTGAAATATGTCGAAAATTAATGTATTTGGTTTGGTTTAAATGAAAATTGTCCGTTTTGCATGAAATTTGCCCAGTCTATTCAAATTTTGATGGAAATGTACCCAAATATTTAATGCCTAGGGTTGGATGATGACTCTCGTAGCACCATCTGCAAATAGATAGTGTGTTTATTTTAGAGGGCCCACGTTGGAAGTGTCGTCATCTACAATCGGACTTGGCAAATCCAGCCCCTATACGCCCACGGGCGCGTCCGAGGACAGCGTCGAGCGGCCCCTCATTTGGGTTGCCGCACATCCACACACCTCAAATGCGGATCCTCAAATCCATGCAATCCATGTACATCGATTGTACGATACAAATCATCCCAATTCAATAGTTTGAAACAAGTACGAAAAAGCAAAATAAATCATAGTTCAACAATCTCGGACATGCCAAAATTAAATCAAAGTCCGAGCATGCCAGATCACTCGCCGGATGTCATCCATGTCGTCTGCTCTATGACCATCCTTGCGTCCTGCTCTGCATACACCCCTGCCACATGCTCCGCTGCTGCCATAGCCGCCCTCAGTGCCTCGTACTCCCTACACTCGATGATCTCCTTCTTCATCTCCATAATCCACTTCTTTACATGCCCATTCAAGAGGCTTTCGTCCGCCAACATTATCGTTGCATCCCCGTGTCCCGTGCAATTTGCAGCCTCTCCTTCTCAACCTCAATCTCTCCAAATGTGTTGGCATTGACCTCTCCCGCTGCTTCTGTCGGGCAGGTCAACGGTACACTGGTTTATGCAAAACACGAACATGCATGCAAAGTCGATCAGAGAGGATCAACAAGGACATACTGAGTCTTGTTGTGTCATTCCATTGAACAGGTCATCGGCAGCCCGGGCGCCGCCGGTGCCTGTGCTTGTCCGCGCCTGAACAAGTTGCAGCAAGTGACAGACGTCCACCGGCGACATCTACGTTGGCGGAAAGCTCTCCGGAATGTCCCAACCAACCGTCGAATTTTCCTATGTGCCAACCTGGTCCGAAGCCGCGATCCCTGTTGGCGGCTAGATGGATTGGGTGCTCGGCCCCGGGCACAGCGAGGGTACAGCTGCTCGTCGAGGTCCACATTCGCTCCCTGGGCCGACGCCTCCCTCCCTGGGCCGCTGCCACTTCCATCTCTCGCTGTCTCTGTTGCCGATGCTCGTGCTTATCCGCTCTCGAATGAGCTGCAGCAAGCGATACACGTCTTCCAGGGGCATCTGTGTTGGCGGAAAGCTCTCGAGATGCCCCAACCGGCCATCCGATCTTCCTATGTCGTAACCTGGTCCAATGTCGCGATCCTTGTCGGTGGCTGGATGGATGTGGTGCGGGTCCCGGGAGCGGCGGGGGACAACTGCTCGTCGAGGTCCGCATCCACTCCCTAGGACGCCGTTGCTTCCCTCTCCCGTTGCCTCTGTCGCCGGTCCATCCGAACGATGTTCTCCGTCTTGCACGACGTCGCCGGGGACGGGCTGCCGATGGACGACGTGGACACAACCTCGGTCGCGGTGGTCAGGGACGGGGTGGACGACATCTAGGGCGGTGGATCGGGACAGGCGTTGAGGATGGGGAGCACGCGTGGTGGATGGCGAGGGCTCGGATGCGGAAAATGATGAAGGGATGCGGGAGAAGGGCGAAGGGTGTGGTGGATTTGGTACAATTTGTGATGGGTAGGCCTATCGGGTCTGACATGACGGACGCGTCCGGTCGCGGCCGGGCCTTTTCATATCCACCATATATTTAGGTTGTACTACCTCTGTACCGAAATACTTGTAGCTGGGAAAACTAGTACAAGTTGCCCCAGCTACAAGTATTTTGGTACAGAAGGAGTATATGAGAGGTGCCAATCAGTCCGGACGTTTGAGGCATGTTTGAGTCACTGTCCGAATCAAGTTTTTTTTATCGTTCACTGTCCGGCCGTCCGGCCGTGCCTGCTGTAGATGGCCTTAGGGAAACTCCAACGCACGACCCCAAACGGACGTCCGTTTCGTCCGCTTTTTGTCTGCTTGGGGGTGGCAATGCGATCGTGTCCGCCCGGATTTGTGAATGTGCCGGACATGCACCCAACGCGCGGGATCGGTCGCATCTCGTCCGCATACATTTCGTTTTTGCAACACATATCTTATTTTCATTATTGTTTGATACATAGAAGCACATCACCAAATCTTGACTAGAATAGCAAGACCAAAGAAAACAAGAACCACAAGAACACATTTTAGAAGATATCCAACTTCCATAACTGCTCCCATAAGTTGGATTAGTGCCTTCTCGACGCATTCATTGTTGATCTACGGAGGCTCGATCTTGCGTGCTTTTTTCTACTTCGAGTCTAAAGAAGTAGACATTGTTTCTTCACATCTAGTCTCATCTCTAGCCTCTATTCTAGCAACAAGTGCACAAACATCTATTAAATTGCGCTCTATTAATAGATCGATGTATTCTTCTTCCCAATACCAAAAATTGCATCCATCCTACACAATAAATATTTTAGTCTAAGTAAAACTAGCCGAATCCAAGAGCACAACCAAAGCTAAAAGTAGCACATACCCCATTGTTTGAGCACTTGATGAACACTCATCTGGGATGTTCCGGTGTTGTAGACACACGGCGCAAGACCTTCTTTGGGCATTCGTCACGCTTTATGAGTGGCAATGGTGCACCGACGAGTCTTTGGGCTAGCACCGAGCCCGGACGACCGCCGTTCTTGTATTTTTCGGCAAACCGCCAACGGGGAAGATCCGAGCGGCTAGAGGTGGAGTCAGTACCTGCATGCGGCCTTGCGACCTTGTCGGGGCTTTTCGGCCCGGTGCCTGGCCAGTCCATGGCACGGCGCGGCCTCCCGCAGCCGATAGAGCTCTCAACTCCGGTCAGATCCGCTCCAAAACTGATCGCCGGGTGCGCTATCAGGTGGCCAGGGTTGGGCAGCTCAATGGTGCTGCGACAAGGGTAGGGCGAGCACGCGACTGAGTTGCACAGTGGCACGTCTGAGAAAATGACGGCAACGGCTAGGGACAAGAGGGGTGGGGGTGCGGCTGGAGCGGGGAGAGCGGGAGAAAAAGGAGGGGTCTGTCTCCCCGACGGGCGTGCCAGGGCAGGACAAGGGCACACGCCCCGCCCATTCGCGCGTGTCCGTTCGAACGTAAACTCGACCCAAAGTTAGCCGGGAATAGATCGAAAACGGACAAAAAACAAACGGCGGTCCGTTTGCTCCCACGCGTTGAAGAGCCTGCTATGTCCGTTTACCCTCGAATGAACGCGGACGAACAGGACGATGGGGTCCTGCGCCCTTATGCATACGCGGGGAGCCGTGGCCGGTCACCATGGTTCTGTACACTATCGCCGGTGACCGACTATGGCCTCGATACGGTACGGGGCAAACATCGCTTTCGGGTGTGTTTGGTTTTAGTCATCAAGTGGAACGGAACAGGTCCGACCTGTCCCTGGGCCTTATTCCTGCGTTCGTTGGGCAACTAGTACTGGAACCCCATCGTTCCCAGAAAACGAATATTCGGCCCAGATCCGGAACACACCCATACCTCCGATTCGGTGGAATCACGCGGAACCGCTCGCTCTCCCAGTGGCGGAGCTTGAGCAAGATCTTTGGGGGGGCCAAATGAAATATATAGGCTAGTGAGGGGGTCAAACATGCAAAATTTAACAATCTAAATTATTTCCTAATATTTTTATGCCTACATGTGCTAATCTTGGGGGGGCCACAGCCCCCCCAGCCATGCACTAAGCTCCGCCACTGCTCTCCCGTCTCAGACGCGAAACGCTGTCGTCTCTCCCTCTCTCGAACTGCGTCGCCTCTCCCTCGTCTCTCCCTCCGCTGATCTGCGCCGCATGAAGACCGGAGGAGATGGGATGGTAGACCGAAGAGGAGGATGTGAGGAGGGCGAGCGGTTGTGGGGCAGCGGGCTTCCATCGGGGCGGCGCCAAACCGCATGATTTGGAGCGGCGGCGGCTCCCGAAACAAGACGCCACGGCGGCGCACCTCACGTGGCGCCGGAAGAAATCGAGCTCGCCTCAAGGGGCAGCGGAAGGGGAAGCATGCGGTGTGGCTGGTTCTTGCCGGCGGCGGCTTGACTTGCTGTTCCAAATTGTTTGTGCTGCTATGTTGTGCAATGCGATACTATCCTGGAGACCCAAACTTTAGATCCATACATTCAGTTTATGCATAGTGTTTATGTGCTGAAGCAAAAATTTACCGATTCCATCTCTTCAGTTCGTGCTTGTGGCACTGTTAAAATTTTGTCATTCAGTTCATGCTAGTGACACTATCAAATTTAGAGGGGAAGAATTTATTTGTCATTCAGTTCATGCTAGTGAGATTGTCAAATTTAGTTGTCATTCAGTTTATGCATAGTGTCATAGTGTTTATGTGCTGAAGCATTAACAAATTTACTCAATCCATCTCTTCAACCAAATGCAGGAACAAAACGATTCTGTTTCAGTTTTTGACGCCAACCAAACACATGACCGGAATCGACCCATTCCACTGGAATGAAATGGAATGGAACCATTCCATTACATTCCGTTTGGTTCTTCAACCAAACACACCCTTCGAGGCGCTGTGCACGTAAACATCCTTTGGTCGCTCAGGTTCATCGAATCCGGACGCACTGCACTTGTAAGCCCAAAACGCAAATAACTAGTAAGATCCATTTGCATAGTATTCTCTTCGTCCAAAAAGCTCACCCCAGACTTATCCTTTTAAATAGATGTACTCCCTCCGTCCGAAAATACTTGTCATCAAAATGGATGAAAAGGGATGTATTTTCGGACAGAGGGAGTATCTAACACTAACGATATTACATCCCTTTTCATCCATTTTGATGACAAGTATTTTCGGACGGTGGGAGTATCTAACACTAACGATACTAGATGCATTCATCAAAGGAACGGTTTTTCAGACGAAGCGTGTACATATTATATGAGCCGAGGTGCTGTTCCCTGTTAGTGTGCCTGGAAACCATCTCGATAGAAAGACCGGCGCCTCTTTTTTACTCCTTTGTGTAAGTGTGATTCCAATCCAAGAACAAGACAGGACAAGACATGTTGGGGTTAAATTACGCAACCCGATCAAATGCGAGTGGAGCAGTTCCGCGTCGACTTGCACTATCTCTCTCGAGATGGGTGCTGTTTTGGCGGCTCTCCCATCACATCGCACTGACGCGCCCACGTGCCATCGCCACTGTTGCCTTGCTAAGATAAAAGCCGCGCCCACAAATCTCATTATCGTCCTTGTCCAAATACTACCTCCGTCCGGAAATATTTATCATTAAAACAAATAAAAAATATGTCTAAATGTATTTTAATTTTAAATATATTTTTTTATTCATTTTGATGATATTTTCTGACGGAGGGAGTACTACAGTGCCCCTCTTTAAGAAAGGAAAAAAAAAACTTTCTCGGATCCAAATTGATTGATATTCTCTCGGTCTTAAAACAAGGTTCTCAACTTTAATACTCCCTCTGTCTGGAAATATTTGTCATCAAAATAAATGAAAAGGTATGTATCTAGATGTATATTATTTATAGATACATCTCTTTCTATCCATTTTGATGATAAGTATTCTCGGACGGAGGTAGTACAATTTTGGATCGGGAAAAGTATTGAAAGGTACGACTACTAGAACTGCGTCAGTTATTCTGGATCAGAGGGAGCATCATCTTTCTTTTTCCGATGTGAAAAAAACTTACAGGACAAAATCCAATGCCGTATTTTCTCTACGGTGACTGTAATGGAAGTTTCTGTAGGTGACGCACGCCGGGAAATGGATGAAAAAGGAAGAAATATAATGCTGCCCTTTAGAGCGTACAACAGGCAGGAGGGAGATGTGACGGTACACTAGCCTAGCTACCCAGGAAATATCTGACACGTATATGGTGGAGCGCGAACGTATGGTTTTGTTGCACGACAGCTACGGCGTGCCCAGCAATCATATCCTCACACGTGGCCGCACAGGCTTGGTCGACAGGGAGGTCGATGGCCACGCATGCCGCATCAACACGTGGCGGCATGCACACTCCGGTAGCCGCAGCGCTCGATGTCGATCACCCTTTGTCCCGTTCTCATAATGGAAAATGATGGCGAATTTCCTCCTCCAGCTACCTACTAGTAGTTCAGAAAATGTATTCATCTCAGAAAAGATATTTTCTTGTCCAGAAACTACGTATTGTTTTTTTCTATTTAGAGCTGTATGTATGGACCATTGTGTGGGCAAGCTTGAAAAACAGATCATACAATACTTCCGTTTTATTGGTTTGTATACCTCTCAAAGTGGGCTGGGGTGTATCTTAAAATATTATCATCCACATGATACTGGTTTGTGATACTAACTCTTCAATGTACTACACTTGTATGCTATTGTTAATTTATTTATTTACTTTGTGCAAATTCAAAGCAAATTTGTGTTTTTTTTTCTTGGTTCATACGCTAGGATATTGTATTATAATATGATATTAGAATATTCTCTTACATCCTTCACTTAGAGCCACATCGTCTTTTTGCTAACGTTGCAGTGCATGATATTCTTGACACTCCCATTATGAGAGGTCTTATTTAAATGTCATCGATATGTTATTTTCTTTAATCCTAAGCCCTCAAACTCAATCCATTATTTAAGAAGGAATGAACTACCCGATTAATTATAGAAAATAGTGAGAAAATCGTTGCCATATCCCACAAGGCGGAATGCTCCATCGCGACTACCAACAAAGATCAACACACTATTGGAGAGAGAAAAACCGTTGAGAGTGTCGATTAGCCCCACACGCACGCCTGCGCGCACACACACAAGCGCGCGCGCAAACGACCTAACAACTCCGACTATGACAATGAGCGTGTTGTCAGAAAGATATGTAAGGCCTATACCAAGCCACTCCACCATAGTGGTCCCCAACAAGTTACCTTCGACTTCACAACTACATGGCGAGCCACACAAGGAGAATCCCTCGAACACGCGGGTAGTTGACTATGAAGCCATGCTGCAACCAAACATTCACGCACCATCGTTGTCGTTGTCAAACTGATCTAGGGCAGTCATCCCATCGTCCACATGGAAGAAGCCATCACCAGAGCCCTCCCTCAACGCCCAATCAGTTCCAAGAAAAATCCTTGAAGAAGGTCTGTGGCACCAGAAGCACCACCACTCCGTACCAACAAGGGGACAAGGGTCCTGGAGTCCTCATCACGTGGGAGGACACACAACACCTACATCCATTTGAATCATATATGATTGTACCTTGTTTGATCGCATCACATAAAACGATCTTTTCATTCCAAGAATTTCAGTGGATGCTAAATTTTATATGAAATGTAATTAAAAAATTGCTATAATAGAAATCTAATGAGATTAAGTACTATGAACTAAGTGTTGGTGAACGAAGCATGAAAATCAAAAAATTTCCTACAAACACCCTAGATCCATCTAGGAAAAGTATACCAATGAGAGGGGAGAGTGTGTCTACGTACCCTCGTAGACCGTTAAGCGGAAGCGTATATCACGGGGTTGATGTAGTCGTACTCGTCACGATCCAATCGTGATCCAAACCGATAAAGTACCGAAAGGACGGCACCTCTGTGTTCAGCACACGTACGGTTCGATGATGTCTCCTCCTCCTTGATCAGACAAGCGAGGGAGGAGAAGTAGATGGGATCGCCGGCAGCACGACAGTGTGACGGTAATGATGGTGGTGTGATTCCGGCAGGGCTGTGCCGAGCGCTACCGAAACAATGAAGACAGAGGAGTTACGAAGTAACGGGAGACAGAGAGGAGGGCAAGGGCTTGTGTGTCCTCTTGGGGGCGCCCATTCCCCTCTATATATAGGTGGAGGGGCGTGGTGGCTAGCTGAAAGCACAAGTGCTCCCTGGGTGATTTTGATAATTCATGTCAACATATCTCTTGTTGGACTAATATCTTTATCTAGTATATTTCAGATGAGTTCAACAGTGGAGTGTCAGGACAAGAGGTTGTGGAACCCCTTCAAGATGCTAAGGACAAACATTGGCGAAAGCTCAAGACTCTTCATTTCATTTTAGTGATCCAAGATCACATTGAGTCCGTAGGAAATCCAATACTATTAAAAGGGGATGAGGTGTTGCTTAATGGCTTGCTTGCTCAAAGTGCTTAGTGATATGCTCCAAAAGCCCTCAACCACTTTCTAATTTCCACATATGTCCTAAACCCATAGTCAAACTCGGCCCCACCGATTTGATTCATCCGGCGCCACCGAGTTCACTTGACATAGCCACTGTCAGAAACCCTAATCAGTTCGGTCTTACTGATGGGATCTCGGTCTCAACGAGATGGCCCTACAAACTCTCTGTTACCTATTGCAGTTATTTCGGTCTCACCGAGATATGCAGTCGGTCCCATCGAGTTTGTTTGACCAAGTCTATGTTTGCTTATTGCTAAAATCAGTCTCACCGTGTTCATGCAATCGGTCTCAAGATGAGGTTTTGCCCTAACCCTAGCACATCGATCTCACCGGGTTGACCTTGTTGGTCCCACCGAAAACTCTAACATTCACATTTTGAACCATATCGGTCTAACCGAGTTTCACTATTTGGTCCCATCGAGTTTGATAAATTGTGTGTAACGGCTAGATTTTGTGTGGAGGCTATATATACCCCTCCACCCCTTTCTCCATTCGCGAGAGAGCCATCAGAATGTGCCTACACTTCCACTACTCATTTTCTGAGAGAGAATCACCTACTCATGTGTTGAGACCAAGACATTCCAATCCAACCACAAGAATCTTGATCTCTAGCCTTCCCCAAGTTGCTTTCCACTCAAATCATCTTTCCACCATATCCAAATCTGTGAGAGAGAGAGTTGAGTGTTGGGGAGACTATCATTTGAATCACAAGAGCAAGGAGTTCATCATCAACACACCATCTATTACTTTTGGAGAGTGGCGTCTCCTAGATTGGTTAGGTGTCACTTGGGAGCCTCCGTAAAGATTGTGGAGTTGAACCAAGGAGTTTGTAAGGGCAAGGAGATCGCCTACTTCGTAAAGATCTACCCAAGTGAGGCAAGTCCTTCTCGTGGGCGATGACCATGGTGGGATAGACAAGGTTGCTTCTTTGTAGACCCTTCGTGGGTGGAGCCCTCCGTGGACTCGCGCAACCGTTACCCTTCATGGGTTGAAGTCTCCACCAACGTGGATGTACGATAGCACCACCTATCGGAACCACACCAAAAATCTTCGTGTTTCAATTGCGTTTGCACACTCCAATCCCATCTCTTTACTTTCTGCTGCTCATATACTCTTACCATGCTTGCTTGAAATGTATTGTGAATGCTTGAAATTTTGCTAATCACCAACCTCAACTTGACTTAAAAACTGCCACCTTTACTTGTTGAGGGTATAATCACCCCTCCCCCCTCTAAACATCTCTTCTCGATCGTTTCAATTGGTATCAGAGCTTTGGTCTCCATTGCTTTGGTTTAAACACCATTGGAGGAAGATGGATGAGTCTATGATTGGGAGTATTAGACGTAGAGTACCTATGCTTGATGGAGAGTTCTGTAATGCTTGGAAAAATGAGATGCTTGAGATTTTCAATGAATATCACTTGAAAAGTACATTACTACTCCTTGTGCGCCCCTTGTTGACCCCTTGTATCCTACCCCTGATGAGTCTCTTCACATGATTCGCAATCTCAGAACTGTAATTTTAACACTAGAGAATTACCTAGAATTTTGATTGCTTGCTTGCCAACTCTTGAATGTGCTTACACTATATGGAGATTTCTTGGGGAACGTTCCAAACTATTCCTTGAAAAACTTAGATGAGATTGTTCAAAGTCTATTGCTTTGAATAAGATGAGTCCTAATGATCCTAAGTTTGGTGATTTTCTATTTGAGCTTCGTGACCCTATGTGTGCCAAAGGAGATGTTGGAATCATTAGCAACATCATTTCCGAAGTCATTAGAATTCATAGAGATGCACATTGTCATGATCACAAAACTAATGAATCACTCTCTCTAGGAAATGATCAACCACAAGATGATGTTGAGCATGGATACTATGATGAGGATGATGATAGTGACTATGATATCGATGAGTTTATCAGACACTTTGGTCTTATGGCTAACCTTTGCGGCTACATGGTAGGAGGAAAGGAATGGGTTCTTGATAGTGGATGTACCGATCACATGACCGGAGACAAGGATATATTTCATGAGCTTGCTGAAAACAACGGCCCTCGAAAGTATGTCACTTTTGGTGATAACTCAAAGGGTAAGGTGGTTGGCCTCAGTAAGGTGGCCATCTCACATGGCAGCTCCATACAAAATGTTATGCTCGTTGAATATCTTGGCTATAATTTACTTTCTGTATCTAGACTAGCCGATTTCGGTTTCAATGTCCTATTTACTAAATTAGATTGCCAAGTGTTTCGAAGAGATAATCATAATATGGTATTTACCAGCATACGTAGAGGTGATCTATACATTGTTGATTTCACTAAGAAGGCTCAACGTAGAACTTTCTTAATTGCTAAATCTTCTAAAGGTTGGTTGTGGCATAGACGGTTAGGTCATGTGGGCATGCGAAATCTTGACAAGCTTATTAAAGGTGATCATATCCTTGGTGTTAAAGATGTTATATTTGATAAGGATAGACTTTGTAGTGCTTGCCAAGCAGGAAAACAAGTTGGAGGAAGTCATCCCGTGAAGAACATCATGACCACAAGAAGACCACTTGAGCTACTTCACATGGATATTTTCGGTCCCAACGCCTACAACAGTCTCGATGGTAACTCGTTCGGATTGGTCATTGTTGATGATTTTTCAAGATTTACATGGGTGTTCTTTCTTAATGATAAATCGCAGGTCCAAAAGATCTTCAAAAACTTCGCTAGGAAGGCCCACAATCAATTTGAAGTGAATACCAAGAAGGTTCATAGCGACAACGGAACGGAGTTCAAGAACGCCAATGTGGACACCTTTCTTGACAAAGAAGGGATTTCACATGAGTTCTCGGCTACGTACACGCCTTAACAAAATGGAGTTGTTGAGAGGAAGAACCAGACGCTCATCAAAATGGTGAGAATGATGCTTGATGAGTACAAGACGCCAAAACACTTTTGGGCAGAAGCGGTTGAGACAGCTTGCCATGCAACGAATCGTCTATATCTTCACAAGCTACTCGGCAAGATGGCATACGAGCTTCTCACCAGTAAAAAAAACCCAAGTTGGATACTTTTGGTTATTCGGCTCAAAGTGCTACATTCTTGATAAGCATCGTCATTCGAAATTTGCTCCTAAATCTCATGAAGGTCTCCTACTCGGTTATGGCTCAAACTCTCACACATACCATGTCTACAACAATTTCACCCGAAAGGTTGAAGAGACGGTAGATGTGAAGTTTGATCAATCTAACGACTTGCAAGTAGAGCAATTGCCAATTGATGTAGGTGACAAAGATCCTTCGACAGCTATACAAGACTTGTCTATTGGCAAGATTCGCCCAACGGAGGTGAACGAGAGCACCTCGTCCGTCCAAGTGGAAGCCTCAACTTCATGCCAAGGTGAACCACAAGTTGACTTGGAGGCATCCACAAGTGGAACACATCAAGACGATGGAAACGAGGATGTACAACAAGACGAACCTCGTCGACCTCCCTCTCCACCTCCACGAGAGAACAACAACGCCAACGACAACTAAGAAAGACAAGAAGAAGAACAAGACAATGAAGAGGATGTTCCACCCCGACCCAAACAAAAGCTCTCACGAGTTTGAGCAAGAGTCTCAAGAGATCATTCCGCCGAACAAATCTATGATGATATTCAAACCGGGAGAATTACTCGCTCTAAAACTTGTTTGGCTAATTTTTGTGAACATTACTCATTCATTTCTAGTATTGAACCTATGAAGGTCGAAGACTCTTGATGATCCGGATTGGGTGAATGCCATGCATGAAGAGCTACACAATTTCGAGAGGAACCAAGTGTGGACGTTGGTTGAAAAGCCCGATGAGAAGCACAATGCCATTGGAACCAAATGGGTGTTTCGAAACAAGCAAGATGAAGATGGACAAGTTGTACGCAACAAGGCTCGTCTCATTGCTCAAGGCTACACTCAAGTTGAAGGTATGGACTATGGTGAGACATATGCCCCCGTTGCTAGACTTGAATCCATCACATCTTACTTGCTTATGCCAATCATCATGATATCACTTTATATCAAATGAACATTAAAAATGCTTTTCTTAATGGTGAAATTGAGGAGGAAGTTTATGTTAAACAACCTCCCGGCTTTCTTAATCCGAAGAAATCCGATCATGTATACAAACTTCACAAAGCTCTTTATGGTATTAAACAAGCTCCTAGAGCATGGTATAAATGCTTGACTAAGTTCCTAATTGAAAAAGGCTTTGCGATTGGAAAAATTGATTCTACACTTTTTACTAAAAGGGTTAATGGTGAATTATTTGTGTGCCAAATTTATGTGGATGATATCATATTTGGTTCGACTAACCCTCATTTTAGTGAAAAGTTTGGAAGGCTAATGTCGGAGAAGTTTGAGATGTCTATGATAAGTGAACTCATGTTCTTTCTTGGTTTGCAAATCAAGCAAACAAAGGCGGGTACCTTTGTTTCTCAAACAAAGTATACCAAGGACTTATTCAAGAAGTTCAACATGCAGGAATTCAAAGGTATGAGTACACCCATGCCTACCAGTAGACATCTTGACTTGACAAAGGATGGCGAACCGGTTGACCAAAAGGTTTTCCACTCTATGATTGGTTCATTGTTATATCTCTGTGCCTCACGTCCCGATATTATGCTAAGTGTGTGCATGTGTGCACGATATCAAACGGTCCCCAAAGAATGTCATCTTAAGGCTGTGAAAAGGATTGTGAGATACTTAATTCACACACCAAACTTTGGCATTTGGTATCCTAAGAGGTCTTCTTTTGATCTTGTTGGCTACTCCGATTCGTACTATGCCGGTGACAAGGTTGATAGAAAGTCCACTTCGGGTATCTGTCAATTTCTCGGTAGATCTCTTGTGTCTTGGTCCACCAAGAAACAAAACTCGGTATCCTTCCTTTGCTAAAGTGGAATACATTGCCGCCGGTTCATGTTGTGCTCAGTTACTTTGGATGACTGATACGTCTCCAACGTATATATAATTTACAAAGCATTCATGCTATTTTATTATCTGTTTTGAATGATTACGGGCTTTATTATATACTTTTATATTACTTTTGGGACTAACCTATTAATCGGAGGCCCAACCCATATTGCTGTTTTATTGCCTATTTCAGTGTTTCGAAGAAAAGGAATATCAAACGGAGTCCAAACGGAATGAAACCTTCGGAAAAGTTATTTTTGGAACAGAAGCAATCCCGGGAACTTGGAGTGCAAGCCAGGGAAGCGTCGAGGAGGCCACGAGATAGGGGGGCGCGCCCACCCCCCTGGGCGCGCCCTCCACCCTCGTGGGCCCCTCGAGGCTCCCCCGACCGACTTCTTTTGCCTATATATTCCCATATACCCTAAAACGATTGAAGCACAAGATAGATCGGGAGTTCCGCCGCAGCAAGCCTCTGTAGCCACCAAAAACCTCTCGGGAGCCCGTTCCGGCACCCTGCCGGAGGGGGGATCCCTCACCAGTGGCCATCTTCATCACCCCGACGCTATCCATGACGAGGAGGGAGTAGTTCACCCTCGGGGCTGAGGGTATGTACCAGTAGCTATGTGTTTGATCTCTCTCTCTCTCTCTCGTGTACTCTCTACGGCACGATCTTGATGTATCGCGACAGACTGTTCTGTTTTTGACAGATTCTGTTTTTCGTGTGTTGTTTGCTTATTTCAATGCATCTATGGCTAGTAAATTAGTTTATAAACCATAAAGAAGTTGGAATACAGTAGGTTTAACACCAATATAAATAAAGAATGAGTTCATTGCAGTACCTTATGTGGTGGTTTTGTTTTGTTTCACTAACGGAGCTTATAAGATTTCCTGTTGAGTTTTGTGTTGTGAAGTTTTCAAGTTTTGGGCAAAGCTTTTATGGACTATGGAATAAAGGGTGGCAGGAGCCTAAGCTTGGGGATGCCCATGGCACCCCAAGATATTCAAGAATAGCCAAAAGCCTAAGCTTGGGGATGCCCCAGGAAGGCATCCCCTCTTTCGTCTTCGTTCATTGGTAACTTTACTTGGAGCTATATTTTTATTCGCCACATGATATGTGTTTTGCTTCGAGCGTCGTGTATTATATTAGTCTTTGCCTTTTAGTTTACCACAATAATCCTTGTTGTACACACCTTTTGGGAGAAGCCTATTTGATTAGAATTTGCTAGAATACTCTATGTGCTTCACTTATATCTTTTGATTTTGATAGTTTTTGCTCTAGTGCTTCACTTATATCTTTTAGAGCACGGTGGTGTCTTAATTTTGAAGAAATTGCTAGTCTCTCATGCTTCACTTATATCATTTTGAGAGTCTTTTAGAACAGCATGGTATTTGCTATGATCATAAAGTTGGTCCTAGAATGATGAGCATCCAAGTTGGGTATAATAAAAACTATCATAGAAAGTGAATTGGATGCTATGATAAATTTGATGCTTGATAATTGTTTTGAGATATGAAGGTAGTGATATTAAAGTCATGCTAGTGTTGGGAATATGCCCTAGAGGCAATAATAAAAGCATTATTATTATATTTCTTTGTTCATGATAATTGTCTTTATTCATGCTATAATTGTATTATCCGGAAATCGTAATACATGTGTGAATAACAGACACCAACATGTCCCTAGTGAGCCTCTAGTTGACTAGCTCCTTGATCAATAGATAGTCATGGTTTCCTGGCTATGGACATTGGATGTCATTGATAACGGGATCACATCATTAGGATAATGATGTGATGGACAAGACCCAATCCTAAGCATAGCGTGAGATCGTGTAGTTCGTTTGCTAGAGCTTTTCTAATGTCAAGTATCTTTTCCTTTGACCATGAGATCGTGTAACTCCCGGATATTGTAGGAGTGCTTTGGTGTATCAAACGTCACAACGTAACTGGGTGACTATAAAGGTGCATTACAGGTATCTCCGAAAGTGTCTGTTGGGTTGACACGGATCGAGACTGGGATTTGTCACTCCGTATGACAGAGAGATATCACTGGGCCCACTCGGTAATGCATCATCATAATGAGCTCAAAGTGACCAAGTGTCTTGTCACGGGATCATGCATTACGGTATGAGTAAAGTGACTTGCCGGTAACGAGATTGAACGAGGTATTGGGATACCGACGATCGAATCTCGGGCAAGTAACATATCGATTGACAAAGGGAATTGCATATGGGGTTGATTAAATCCTCGACATCGTGGTTCATCCGATGAGATCATCGTGGAGCATGTGGGAGCCAACATGGGTATCCAGATCCCGCTGTTGGTTATTGACCGGAGAGCGATCTCGGTCATGTCTACATGTCTCCCGAACCCGTAGGGTCTACACACTTAAGGTTCAGTGACGCTAGGGTTGTAGGGATATGTATATGCAGTAACCCGAATGTTGTTCGGAGTCCCAGATGAGATCCCGGACGTCACGAGGAGTTCCGGAATGGTCCGGAGGTAAAGATTTATATATGGGAAGTCCTGTTTCAGGCATCGGGACAAGTTTCGGGGTTATCGGTATTGTACCGGGACCACCGGAAGGGTCTCGGGGGTCCACCGGGTGGGTCCACCTGTCCCGGGCGGGCACATGGGCTGTAGGGGGTGCGCCTTGGCCTACATGGGCCAAGGGCACCAGCTCCACATAGGCCCATGCGCCTAGGGTTGGAGGGGGGAAGAGTCCTAGGAGGGGAAGGCACCTCCTAGGTGCCTTTGGGGGGAGGGAAACCCCCCTTGGCCGCCGCCCCCCCTAGGAGATTGGATCTCCTAGGGCCGGCCACCCCCCCTTGGCCCTCCTATATATAGTGGGGGAGAGGAGGGACTTCACACCTTGGCCTTTGGTTGCCTCCTTCTCCCTCTCCAACACCTCCTCCTCCTCCATAGTGCTTAGCAAGGCTCTGCCGGAGTACTGCAGCTCCATCAACACCACGCCGTCGTGCTGCTGCTGGTGCCATCTCCCTCAACCTCTCCTCCCCCCTTGCTGGATCAAGAAGGAGGAGACGTGGCTGTTCCATACGTGTGTTGAACGCGGAGGTGCCGTCCGTTCGGTGCTAGGATCTCCGGTGATTTGGATCACGTCGTGTTCGACTACATCATCCCCGTTCTTTGAACGCTTCCGCTCGCGATCTACAAGGTACGTAGATGCATCTAATGACTCGTTGCTAGATGAACTCATAGATGGATCTTGGTGAAACCGTAGGAAATTTTTTGTTTTCTGCAACGTTCCCCAACAGTGGTATCAGAGCCAGGTTTATGCGTAGTTCTCTTGCACGAGTAGAACACAATTTGTTGTGGGCGTAGATTGGTCAACTTTCTTGCCGCTACTAGTCTTATCTTGCTTCAGCGGTATTGTGGGATGAAGCGGCCCGGACCAACCTTACACGTACACTTACGTGAGACCGGTTCCACCGACTAACATGCACAAGTTGCATAAGGTGGCTGGCGGGTGTCTGTCTCTCCTACTTTAGTTGAAGCGGATTCGATGAAAAGGGTCCTTATGAAGGGTAAATAGAAGTTGACAAATCACGTTGTGGCTTTCACGTAGGTAAGAAAACGTTCTTGCTAGAACCCTACTTCAGCCACGTAAAACTTGCAAACAACAATTAGAGGACGTCTAACTTGTTTTTGCAGCAAGTGCTTTGTGATATGATGTGGCCAAAGTTGTGATGAATGATGAATGATCTATATGTCATGTATGAGATGTTCATGATATTGTAATAGGAATCACGACTTGCATGTCGATGAGTATGACAACCGGCAGGAGCCATAGGAGTTGTCTTTATTTTTTGTATGACCTGCGTGTCATTGAAGAACGCCATGTAAACTACTTGACTTTATTACTAAACGCGTTAGTCATAGAAGTGGAAGTAGTCGTTGGCGTGACAACTTCATGAAGACACGATGATGGAGATCATGATGATGGAGATCATGGTGTCATGCCGGTGACAAGATGATCATGGAGCCCCGAAGATGAAGATCAAAGGAGCTATATGATATTGGCCATATCATGTCACTACTTTATATAATTGCATGTGATGTTTATTATGTTTTATGCATCTTGTTTACTTAGGACGACGGTAGTAAATAAGATGATCCCTTACAAAATATCAAGAAGTGTTCTCCCCTAACTGTGCACCGTTGCTACAGTTCGTCGTTTCGAAGCACCACATGATGATCGGGTGTGATAGATTCTTACGTTCACATACAACGGGTGTAAGACAGTTTTACACAGCGAAAACACTTAGGGTTAACTTGACGAGCCTAGCATGTACAGACATGGCCTCGGAACACGGAGACCGAAAGGTCGAACACGAGTCGTATGGAAGATACGATCAACATGAGAATGTTCACCGACGATGACTAGTCCGTCTCACGTGATGATCAGACACGGCCTAGTCGACTCGGATTGTGTAACACTTAGATGACCAAAGGGATGTCAAATCTGAGTGGGAGTTCATTATAATTTGATTAGATGAACTTAATTATCATGAACTTAGTCTAAATATTTTACAATATGTCTTGTAGATCAAATGGCCAACGTAGTCCTCAACTTCAACGCGTTCCTAGAGAAAACCTAGCTGAAAGACGATGGCAGCAACTATACGGACTGGGTCCGGAACCTGAGGATCATCCTCATAGCTGCCAAGAAAGATTATGTCCTACAAGCACCGATAGGTGATGCACCTGTTCTCCCTGTAGAACAAGACGTTATGAACGCTTGGCAGGCACGTTCCGATGACTACTCCCTCGTTCAGTGCGGCATGATTTACAGCCTAGAGCCGGGGCTTCAAAAGCGTTTTGAGAGACATGGAGCATATGAGATGTTCGAAGAGCTGAAAATGGTTTTCCAAGCTCATGCCCGGGTCGAGAGATATGAAGTCTCCGACAAATTCTTCAGCTGTAAGATGGAGGAAAATAGTTCTGTCAGCACATACTCACTATGTCTGGGTTACATAACCGCTTGACTCAGCTGGGAGTTAATCTCCCGGATGATGCGGTCATTGACAGAATCCTCCAGTCGCTTCCACCAAGCTACAAGAGCTTTGTGATGAACTTCAATATGCAGGGGATGGAAAAGACCATTCCTGAAGTATTTGCTATGCTGAAATCAGCAGAGGTAGAAGTCAAGAAGGAACATCAAGTGTTGATGGTCAATAAAACCACTAAGTTCAAGAAGGGCAAGGGTAAAAAGAACTTCAAGAAGGACGGCAAGGTAGTTGCCGCGCCCAGCAAGCAAGCTGCCGTGAAGAAGCCAAAGAATGGACCCAAGCCCGAGACTGAGTGCTTTTATTGCAAGGAAAGTGGTCACTGGAAGCGGAACTACCCCAAATACTTAGCGGACAAGAAGGCCGGCAAAACCAAAGGTATATTTGATATACATGTAATTGATGTGTACCTTACCAGTAATCGTAGTAACTCCTGGGTATTTGATACCGGTGTCGTTGCTCATATTTGTAACACACAGCAGGAGCTGCGGAATAAACGGAGACTGGCGAAGGACGAGGTGACGATGCGTGTCGGAAATGGTTCCAAGGTCGATGTGATCGCCGTCGGCACGCTACCTCTACATTTACCTACGGGATTAGTTTTGAACCTCAATAATTGTTATTTTGTGCCAAGTTTGAGCATGAACATTGTATCAGGATCTCGTTTAATTCGAGATGGCTACTCATTTAAATCCGAGAATAATGGTTGTTCTATTTATATGAGAGATATGTTTTATGGTCATGCTCCGATGGTGAATGGTTTATTCTTTATGAATCTCGAGCGTAATGCTACACATATTCATAGTGTAAGTACCAAAAGATGTAAGATTGATAGTGATAGTCCCACATACTTGTGGCACTGCCGCCTTGGTCACATAGGTGTCAAACGCATGAAGAAGCTCCATGCTGATGGACTTTTAGAGTCTCTTGATTACGAATCATTTGACACGTGCGAACCATGCCTCATGGGTAAAATGACCAAGACTCTGTTCTCAGGAACAATGGAGCGAGCAACCAACTTATTGGAAATCATACATACTGATGTGTGCGGTCCAATGAGTGTTGAGGCTCGCGGTGGCTATCGTTATGTTCTCACCCTCACTGATGACTTGAGTAGATATGGGTATGTCTACTTAATGAAACACAAGTCTGAGACCTTTGAAAAGTTCAAGGAATTTCACAGTGAAGTTGAGAATCAACGTGACAGGAAAATCAAGTTTCTACGATCAGATCATTGAGGAGAATACTTGAGTCATGAGTTTCGTACACACTTAAGAAAATGTGGAATAGTTTCACAACTCACGCCGCCTGGAACACCTCAGCGTAATGGTGTGTCGGAACGTCGTAATCGCACTATATTAGATATGGTGCGATCTATGATGTCTCTTGCCGATTTACCACTATCCTTTTGGGGCTATGCTTTAGAGACTGCCGCATTCACTTTAAATAGGGCACCGTCGAAATCCGTTGAGACGACACCATATGAATTATGGTTTGGGAAGAAACCTAAACTGTCGTTTCTAAAAGTTTGGGGATGCGATGCTTATGTCAGGAAACTTCAACCTGAAAAGCTCGAACCCAAATCGGAAAAATGCGTCTTCATAGGATACCCTAAAGAAACTGTTGGGTATATCTTCTACCTCAGATCCGAAGGCAAGATCTTTGTTGCCAAGAATGGGTCCTTTCTGGAGAAAGAGTTTCTCTCGAAAGAAGTAAGTGGGAGGAAAGTAGAGCTTGATGAAGTATTACCTCTTGAACCGGAAAATGGCGCAACTCAAGAAAATGTTCCTGAGGTGCCTACACCGACTAGAGAGGAAGTTAATGATGATGATCAAGATACTTCTGATCAAGCTCCTACTGAAATTCGAAGGTCCACAAGGACACGTTCCGCACCAGAGTGGTACGGCAACCCTGTCTTGGAAATCATGTTGTTAGACAACAGTGAACCTTCAAACTATGAAGAAGCGATGGCGGGCCCGGATTCCGACAAATGGCTAGAAGCCATGAAATTCGAGATAGGATCCATGTATGAAAACGAAGTATGGACTTTGACTGACTTGCCCGTTGAGCGGCGAGCCATAGAAAATAAATGGATCTTTAAGAGGAAGACAGACGCGGATGGTAATGTGACCATCTATAAAGCTCGGCTTGTCGCTAAGGGTTATCGACAAGTTCAAGGGGTTGACTACGATGAGACTTTCTCACCGGTAGCGAAGCTGAAGTCCGTCCGAATCATGTTAGCAATTGCCGCATTTTATGATTATGAAATTTGGCAAATGGACGTCAAAATGGCATTCCTTAATGGTTTCCTTAAGGAAGAATTGTATATGATGCAGCCGGAAGGTTTTGTCGATCCTAAGAATGCTGACAAGGTGTGCAAGCTCCAACGCTCGATTTATGGGCTGGTGCAAGCATCTCGGAGTTGGAACATTCGTTTTGATGAGATGATCAAAGCGTTTGGGTTTACACAGACTTATGGAGAAGCCTGTGTTTACAAGAAAGTGAGTGGGAGCTCTATAGCATTTCTCATACTATATGTAGATGACATACTTTTGATGGGAAATGATATAGAACTTTTGGACAGCATTAAGGCCTACTTGATAAGAGTTTTTCAATGAAGGACCTTGGAGAAGCTGCTTATATATTAGGCATCAAGATCTATAGGGATAGATCGAGACGCCTCATAGGTCTTTCACAAAGCACATATCTTGATAAGATTTTGAAGAAGTTCAAAATGGATCAGTCCAAGAAAGGGTTCTTGCCTGTTTTACAAGGTGTGAAATTGAGCTCAGCTCAATGTCCGACCACGGCAGAAGATATAGAAGAGATGAGTGTCATCCCCTATGCCTCAGCCATAGGTTCTATTATGTATGCCATGCTGTGTACCAGACCTGATGTAAACCTTGCCGTAAGTTTGGTAGGAAGGTACCAAAGTAATCCCGGCAAGGAACACTGGACAGCGGTCAAGAATATCCTGAAGTACCTGAAAAGGACTAAGGAAATGTTTCTTGTTTATGTAGGTGACGAAGAGCTCGTCGTAAAGGGTTACGTCGACGCTAGCTTCGACACAGATCTGGATGACTCTAAGTCACAAACCGGATACGTGTATATTTTGAATGGTGGGGCAGTAAGCTGGTGCAGTTGCAAGCAGAGCGTCGTGGCGGGATCTACATGTGAAGCGGAGTACATGGCAGCCTCGGAGGCAGCACATGAAGCAATATGGGTGAAGGAGTTCATCACCGACCTAGGAGTCATACCCAATGCGTCGGGGCCGATCAAGCTCTTCTGTGACAACACTGGAGCTATTGCTCTTGCCAAGGAGCCCAGGTTTCACAAGAAGACAAGGCACATCAAGCGTCGCTTCAACTCCATTCATGAAAATGTTCAAGATGGAGACATAGAGATTTGTAAAATACATACGGACCTGAATGTAGCGGATCCGTTGACTAAACCTCTCCCTAGAGCAAAACATGATCAACACCAAAATTCCATGGGTGTTCGATTCATCACAATGTAACTAGATTATTGACTCTAGTGCAAGTGGGAGACTGTTGGGAATATGCCCTAGAGGCAATAATAAAAGCATTATTATTATATTTCTTTATTCATGATAATTGTCTTTATTCATGCTATAATTGTATTATCCGGAAATCGTAATACATGTGTGAATAATAGACACCAACATGTCCCTAGTGAGCCTCTAGTTGACTAGCTCGTTGATCAATAGATAGTCATGGTTTCCTGGCTATGGACATTGGATGTCATTGATAACGGGATCACATCATTAGGATAATGATGTGATGGACAAGACCCAATCCTAAGCATAGCGTGAGATCGTGTAGTTCGTTTGCTAGAGCTTTTCTAATGTCAAGTATCTTTTCCTTTGACCATGAGATCGTGTAACTCCCGGATACCGTAGGAGTGCTTTGGGTGTATCAAACGTCACAACGTAACTGGGTGACTATAAAGGTGCATTACAGGTATCTCCGAAAGTGTCTGTTGGGTTGACACGGATCGAGACTGGGATTTGTCACTCCGTATGACGGAGAGATATCACTGGGCCCACTCGGTAATGCATCATCATAATGAGCTCAAAGTGACCAAGTGTCTGGTCATGGGATCATGCATTACGGTACGAGTAAAGTGACTTGCCGGTAACGAGATTGAACGAGGTATTGGGATACCGACGATCGAATCTCGGGCAAGTGACATATCGATTGACAAAGGGAATTGCATACGGGGTTGATTAAATCCTCGACATCGTGGTTCATCCGATGAGATCATCGTGGAGCATGTGGGAGCCAACATGGGTATCCAGATCCCGCTGTTGGTTATTGACCGGAGAGCGATCTCGGTCATGTCTACATGTCTCCCGAACCCGTAGGGTCTACACACTTAAGGTTCAGTGACGCTAGGGTTGTAGGGATATGTATATGCAGTAACCCGAATGTTGTTCGGAGTCCCGGATGAGATCCCGGACGTCACGAGGAGTTCCGGAATGGTCCGGAGGTAAAGATTTATATATGGGAAGTCCTGTTTCGGGCATCGGGACAAGTTTCGGGGTTATCGGTATTGTACCGGGACCACCGGAAGGGTCCCGTGGGTCCACCGGGTGGGTCCACCTGTCCCGGGGGGGCACATGGGCTGTAGGGGGTGCGCCTTGGCCTACATGGGCCAAGGGCACCAGCCCCACATAGGCCCATGTGCCTAGGGTTTGAGGGGGGAAGAGTCCTAGGAGGGGAAGGCACCTCCTAGGTGCCTTTGGGGGGGGGGGGGGAAACCCCCCTTGGCCGCCGCCCCCCTAGGAGATTGGATCTCCTAGGGCCGGCCACCCCCCCTTGGCCCTCCTATATATAGTGGGGGAGAGGAGGGACTTCACACCTTGGCCTTTGGTTGCCTCCTTCTCCCTCTCCAACACCTCCTCCTCCTCCATAGTGCTTAGCGAAGCTCTGCCGGAGTACTGCAGCTCCATCAACACCATGCCGTCGTGCTGCTGCTGGTGCCATCTCCCTCAACCTCTCCTCCCCCCCTTGCTGGATCAAGAAGGAGGAGACGTGGCTGTTCCATACGTGTGTTGAACGCGGAGGTGTCGTCCGTTCGGTGCTAGGATCTCCGGTGATTTGGATCACGTCGTGTTCGACTACATCATCCCCGTTCTTTGAACGCTTCCGCTCGCGATCTACAAGGTACGTAGATGCATCTAATGACTCGTTGCTAGATGAACTCATAGATGGATCTTGGTGAAACCGTAGGAAAATTTTTGTTTTCTGCAACGTTCCCCAACAGCTAGTTGGTTGATTATGAATTTAAAGAATGCTTGTGTTGAAGCTTGTGATTCCCGTAGCATGCACGTATGGTGAACCGCTTTGTGATGAAGTTGGAGCATAATTTTATTTATTAATTGTCTTCCTTATGAGTGGCGGTCAGGGACGAGCGATGGTCTTTTCCTACCAATCTATCCCCCTAGGAGCATGCGCGTAGTACTTTGGTTTTTGATGACTTCTAAATTTTTGCAACAAGTACATGAGTTCTTTTGATTAATGTTGAGTCCATGGATTATACGCACTCTTTCACCCTTCCACCATTGCTAGCCTCTCTTGTACCGTGCAACTTTCATGGTACCATACACCCACCATTTACCTTCCTCAAAACAGCCACCATACCTACCTATTATGGCATTTCCATAGCCATTCCGAGATATATTGCCATGCAACTTTCCACCGTTCCGTTCATATGACACACATTACTTTTGTCATATTGCTTTTTGCATAATCATGTAGTTGACATTGTATTTGTGGCAGGGCCACCTTCATAATTTTCATACATGTCGCTCTTGATTCATCGCATATCTCGGTACACTGTCGGAGGCATTCATATAGAGTCATATCTTGTTCTAGCTTTGAGTTGTAAATCCATAAAAGTGTGATGATCTTCATTATTAGAGCATTGTCCTAGTGAGTAAAGGATGATGAAGACTATGATTCCCCCACAAGTCGGGATGAGACTTTGGACTTTACAAAAAGAAAAAAAAAGAAAAAAAGAAGGCCAAAGAAAAAAAAGAAAAAAATGACAGAAAAAGAGAGAAGGGACAATGCTACTATCTCTTTTTCCACACTTGTGCTTCAAAATAGCACCATGATCTTCAAGATAGAGAGTCTCATATGTTGTCACTTTCATATACTAGTGGGAATTTTTCATTATAGAACTTGGCTTGTATATTCCAATGATGGGCTTCCTCAAAAGTGCCCTAGGTCTTTGTGAGCGAGCAAGTTGGATGCACCCCACTTAGTTTCTTTTATTGAGCTTTCATATATTTATAGCTCTAGTGCATTCGTTGCATGGCAATCCCTACTCACTCACATTGATATCTATTAATGGGCATCTCCATAGCCCGTTGATACGCCTAGTTGATGTGAGACTATCTTCTCCTTTTTGTCTTCTCCACAACCACCATTCTATTCCACATATAGTGTTATGTCCATGGCTCACGCTCATGTATTGCGTGAAAGTTGAAAAAGTTTGAGATTATTAAAGTATGAAACAATTGCTTGGCTTGTCATCGGGGTTGTGCATGATTAAATACTTTGTGTGATGAAGATAGAGCATAGCCAGACTATATGATTTTGTAGGGATAACTTTCTTTAGCCATGTTATTTTGAGAAGACATGATTACTTTGATTAGTATGCTTGAAGTATTACTATTTCTTATATCAATATGAACTTTTATTTTGTATTCATTTGGATCTGAACATTCATGCCACAATAAAGAAAATTACATTGAGAAATATGCTATGTACCATTCCACATCAATTTTTTTAATCATTTACCTACTCGAGGACGAGCAGGAATTAAGCTTGGGGATGCTTGATACGTCTCCAACGTATCTATAACTTTTGATTGTTCCATGCTATTATATTACCCTTTTTGGATGTTTATGGGCTTTATTTTACACATTTATATCATTTTTGGGACTAACCTACTAACCGGAGGCCCAGCCCATATTGCTGTTTTTTTCCTATTTCAGTATTTTAAAGAAAAGGAATATCAAACGGAGTCCAAACAGAATGAAACCTTCGGGAGCGTTATTTTTGGAACAAACCTGATCCGGAGAGCCTGGAGTGCAAGTCAAGAAAGGTCCGAGGGCCCCACGAGATAGGAGGGCGCCCCCCTGTAGGGCACGCCCCTTGTCTCATGGGCCCCTCGGGCGGCCACCGACGTACTTCTTCCTCCTATATATACCTACGTACCCCAAAAACATCCAGGAGCACCACGAAACACAATTTCCACCGCCGTAACCTTCTGTATCCACGAGATCGCATCTTGGAGCCCTTGCCGGCACTCTGCCGGAGGGGGAAGCAACCATGGAGGGCCTCTACATCAACATCCTTGCCCCTCCGATGAGTTGTGAGTAGTTTACCACAAACCTATGGGTCCATAGTTATTAGCTAGATGGCTTCTTCTCTCTTTTTGGATCTCAATACAATGTTCTCCCCCTCTCTTGTGGAGATCTATTCGATGTAAACTCTTTTTGCGGTGTGTTTGTCGAGATCCGATGAATTGTGGGTTTATGATCAAGTTTATCTATGAATAATATTTGAATCTTCTCTGAATTCTTTTATGTATGATTGAGTTATCTTTGCAAGTCTCTTTGAATTATCAGTTTGGTTTGGCCTACTAGATTGGTCTTTCTTGCCATGGGAGAAGTGCTTAGCTTTGGGTTCAATCTTGTGGTGTTCTTACCCAATGACAGAAAGGGTTGCAAGACATGTATTGTATTGTTGCCATCGAGGATAACAAGATGGGGTTTATATCATATTGCATGTGTTTATCCCTCTACATCATGTCATCTTGCTTAATGCGTTACTCTGTTCTTATGAACTTAATACTCTAGATGCATGCTGGATAGCAGTCGATGTGTGGAGTAATAGTAGTAGATGTAGGCAGGAGTCGGTCTACTTGTTATGGACGTGATGCCTATATACATGATCATGCCTAGATAATCTCATAACTATGCACTTTTCTATCAATTGCTCAACAGTAATTTGTTCACCCACCGTAATACTTATGCTATCTTGAGAGAAGCCTCTAGTGAAACCTATGGCCCCCGGGTCTATCTCTTATCATATTTGCTTTCCATCTACTTTATTTGCATCTTTACTTTTTGCATCCATATTACAAAATACCAAAAATATATTTATCTTATCATACTATCTTTATTAGATCTCACTTTCGCAAGTGGCCATGAAGGGATTGACAACCCCTTTATTGTATTGTTGCGAGTTCTCAGTTTGTTTGTGTAGGTGCATGGGACTTTTGAGGAGCCTCTTACTGGATTGATACCTTGGTTCTCAAAACTGAGGGAAATACTCTACACTTTGCTGCATCACCCTCTCCTCTTCGAGGAAAACCAATGCAAGATCAAGACGTAGCAGTAATGACTTCACATCTAAGAAGTAGAGGTTGTAAATTTATTGAAGGTTAGCAAGCATTGTATTGGTCATTTGAACAATTCATGAAAGAATATTGAAGGAAGAGAGATTTCACATATAAATATACTGTCGTAGACATCTTTTATAATTGTGAGCACTCATTAAGTATGACATGCTAAAGAGTTGATGTTGAACAAGGAAGACAACGTAATGGCTTATGTTTTCTCACATCTCAGTTAAAGTATATTGTCATGGATCATTCAAACATGTTGATCTTGCCTTTCCCCCTCATGCTATCCAAAATTCCTTGCACCAAGTAGAGATAGTACTCCTGCTTCCAAATATCCTTAAACCCAGTTTTGCCATGAGAGTCCGCCATACCTACCTATGGATTGAGTAAGATCCTTCAAGTAAGTTGTCATCGGTGCAAGCAACTAAAATTGCTCTCTAAATATGTATGATCTATTAGTGTGAAGAAAATAAGCTTTATACGATCTTGTTATGGAAGCAATAAAAGCGACAGACTGCATAATAAAGGTCCATATACAAGTGGCAATATAAAGTGACGTTCTTTTGCATTAAGATTTTGTGCATCCAACCATAAAAGTGCATGACAACATCTGCTTCCCTCTGCGAAGGGCCTATCTTTTACTTTATGTCTTTTACTTTATGCAAGAGTCAAGGTGATCTTCACCTTTCCCTTTTTCATTTTATCCTTTGGCAAGCACCTCGTGTTGGAAAGATCCTGATATATATATCCAATTGGATGTAAGTTAGCATGAACTATTATTGTTGACATCACCCAAAGGTGAATACGTTGGGAGGCAAAATTATAAGCCCCTATCTTTCTCAGTGTCCGATTAAAACTCCATAACCATAAGTATTGCGTGAGTGTTAGCAATTGTAGAAGACTATATGTGGAAATCAAAGCTCTGACATAGACCCTTCCTGAAAATAAGATGAATTGTAATTGTTTGATGACTGAGAATGAAGTTTGCTATTTTTCAAGAAAGTTAATGGTCTATGCTTTAACATGTGAATTGCTTGTTACTTGTTCGTGAGAAGTTTTATGAGATAAACTACCGTTATGACATATAATCATGCTACAAAAGGTGATTGAAATTATCATTGATCAAACTTGTGCACCTTCTAGCATTCACACTTCATAAATTCTTTCTTTTATCATTTACCTACTCAAGGACGAGCAGGAATTAAGCTTGGGGATGCTGATACGTCTCCAATGTATCTATAATTTATGAAGCATCCATGCTATTTTATTATCTGTTTTGAATGATTACGGGCTTTATTATACACTTTTATATTACTTTTGGGACTAACCTATTAATCGGAGGCCCAGCCCATATTGCTGTTTTATTGCCTATTTCAGTGTTTCGAAGAAAAGGAATATCAAATGGAGTCCAAACGGAATGAAACCTTCGGAAAAGTTATTTTTCGAACAGAAGCAATCCCGGGAACTTGGAGTGCAAGCCAGGGAAGCGTCGAGGAGGCCACGAGATAGGGGGGCGCGCCCACCCCCCCTGGGCGCGCCCTCCACCCTTGTGGGCCCCTCGAGGCTCCCTCGACCGACTTCTTTCACCTATATATTCCCATATAGCCTAAAACGATCGAAGAACAAGATAGATCGGGAGTTCGGCCGCCGCAAGCCTCTGTAGCCACCAAAAACCTCTCGGGAGCCCGTTCCGGCACCCTGCCGGAGGGGGGATCCCTCACCGGTGGCCATCTTCATCACCCCGGCGCTATCCATGACGAGGAGGGAGTAGTTCACCCTCGGGGCTGAGGGTATGTACCAGTAGCTATGTGTTTGATCTCTCTCTCTCTCTCTCTCTTTCTCTCTCTCGTGTTCTCTCTACGGCACGATCTTGATGTGTCGCGAGCTTTGCTATTATAGTTGGATCTTATGATGTTTCTCCCCTCTACTCTCTTGTGATGAATTGAGTTTTCCTCTTGAAGTTATCTTATCGTATTGAGTCTTTAAGGATTTGAGAGCACTTGATGTATGTCTTGCCATGCTTATCTGTGGTGACAATGGGATATTCACGTGATCCACTTGATGTATGTTTTGGTGATCAACTTGCGGGTTCCGCCCATGAACCTATGCATAGGGGTTGGCACACGTTTTCGTCTTGACTTTCCGGTAGAGACTTTGGGGCACTCTTTGAAGTACTTTAAATTTGTGTTGGTTGAATAGATGAATTTGAGATTGTGTGATGCATATCGTATAATCATGCCCACGGATACTTGAGGTGACAATGGAGTATCTAGGTGACATTAGGGTTTTCGTTGATTTGTGTCTTAAGGTGTTATTCTAGTATGACCTCTATGATAGATTGAACGGAAAGAATAGCTTCATGTTATTTTACTACGGACTTTTGAATAGATAGAATAGAAAGGATAACTTTGAGGTGGTTTCGTACCCTACCATAATCTCTTCGTTTGTTCTCCGCTATTAGTGGCTTTGGAGTGACTCTTTGTTGCATGTTGAGGGATTGTTATGTGATCTATCTATGTTATTATTGTTGAGAGAACTTGCACTAGTGAAAGTATGAACCCTAGGCCTTGTTTCCTATCATTGCAATACCATTTACGCTCACTTTTATCATTAGTTACCTTGCTGTTTTTATATTTTTCAGATTACAAAAACCTATATCTACCATCCATATTGTACTTGTATCACTATCTCTTCGCCGAACTAGTGCACCTATACAATTTACCATTGTATTGGGTGTGTTGGGGACACAAGAGACTCTTTGTTATTTGGTCATATGTCTCGGATATACTTGTACTCTTGCATGCTATCTAACCCTTGTAGGTACTTGGATAAGCCCCACTCCATGAGATTACAACTCAGTCACAACCTAAGCAATCTCAACATCACCAAGTCTCTACAATATGGTGGTTTAAGACAAGGAAGCATGAATCCTTTCAATATATCCTTTGACAATTTCTATAACATTCCATGATTGTCACTTTGGATATACAAGTGCTCTTCCTTGCAAAACTAACCCATGTAGGAAGATGAACTCAAACTACAAGCAGTGTTCCCAACTCATGATGAACTACATCGACATTGAGCATCCTACATAAGTTCACCTACATGATCAAGATCAACACCACCACCAAGGTATGTCATTCCATCTTAGAGAAGCTTTACCCCAAGACATGGGTCAAAGCAACTCAACAAGATGTGAATACATCAAAATGCTTAAACAAAAAATGGCAACCCCATTTTGAGCTTAAACAATGAGTATGACCTATGATCAACTGTCTTCACTTGACTCCTAAGTCAATATACTCTAACATAGGTGACTTTGTCACCGACCAATTTTAAATGAAGTTCTCTAGTGTTTCTCTGTGTTCTTGCATTTGTCTCTTGCATGTTTATTTCCCCTTTCAAAAAAAACTTCATCTAGATTTCTTTTCTTTTCTCTATTATGTTCTGCATTCTTTGCATTTAATTCATTGCAAATACTTTAGTTAATTCCCTGCAAATCTTTGTGAGGTCCAAATAGCCTAGAGAGCTGAGATGACAAATTTTTCTCTGTGTTGAAATCGGCCTTACCGATTTTCTTATTGGCTAGACCGAAACAACTCGGTGTCACCAAAGAAAAGGATTCAGTGTTACCGATTTCACAACTGAGCAAAATTTTGCCATTTGCATCCTGCATTTCTGATCCATCTCCACTGGATGATTCTTATCCTCTACTTGCATCACAACCTACATGCTGCTTTGTCATGTGACTCAAGGACCAAACCTATTTGACTTATACTCCAGAAGATCCCTTCTTGGAAATTGATGTCAAAGGGGGAGAGAGAGATCACATCAAAGCTTAATCACATCAAAGGGAGAGAGAGACCCTATGGGAGAGAAATACTTCTTTCTAGATGCTTGGTATACAAAGAGGAGAGAAGTCACATGTCTTTAAGAGGGGAAAGACATGTTAATAGAAGATGTTTCTTTGTGTCTATTGCTCTGTTTTTCTTTGCTCTGATTTTCTATTACCCTTTCTTCTCTCATTATCCAATTTCAGATTCAGGGGAAGACATACTTCTAGGGGAAGAAAATCTCTGAAATTCATTGCATATCTTTATCCCTTGGGGACATGTTGAAGGAAATATGCCCTAGAGGCAATAATAAAGTTATTATTTATTTTCTCATATCATGATAAATGTTTATTATTCATGCTAGAACTGTATTAACCGGAAACATAATACATGTGTGAATACATAGACAAACACAACGTCACTAGTATGCCTCTACTTGACTAGCTTATTAATCAAAGATGGTTATGTTTCCTAACCATAGACATGTGTTGTCATTTGATTAATGGGATCACATCATTAGGAGAATGATGTGATTGACATGACCCATTCCGTTAGCCTAGCACTTGATCGTTTAGTATATTGCTATTGCTTTCTTCATGACTTATACATGTTCCTGTAACTATGAGATTATGCAACTCCCGTTTATCGGAGGAACACTTTGGGTGCTACCAAACGTCACAACGTAACTGAGTGATTATAAAGGAGTACTACAGGTGTCTCCAAAGGTACATGTTGGTTTGGCGTATTTCGAGATTAGGTTTTGTCACTCCGATTGTCGGAGAGGTATCTCTGGGCCCTCTCGGTAATGCACATCACTATAAGCCTTGCAAGCAATGTAGCTAATGAGTTAGTTACGGAATGATGCATTACGTAATGAGTAAAGAGACTTGCCGGTAACGATATTGAACTAGGTATCGGATACCGACGATCGAATCTCGGGCAAGTAACATACCGATGACAAAGGGAACAACGTATGTTGTTATGCGGTTTGACCGATAAAGATCTTCGTAGAATATGTAGGAGCCAATATGGGCATCCAGGTCCCGCTATTGGTTATTGACCGAGAATAGTTCTAGGTCATGTCTACATAGTTCTCGAACCCGTAGGGTCCGCACGCTTAACGTTACGATGACAGTTTTATTATGAGTTTATAAGTTTTAATGTACCGAAGTTTGTTCGGAGTCCCGGATGTGATCACGGACATGACATGGAGTCTCAAAATGGTCGAGACATAAAGATTGATATATTGGACGACTATATTCGGACACCGGAAGTGTTCCGGGTGATTTCAGAGAAAACAGGAGTGCCGGAGGGGTTACCGGAACCCTCCGGGGAAGTATTGGGCCTTAGTGGGCCTGAGGGGAGAGAGCAGCCCAGGAGGTGGCGCGCCGCCCCCATGAGGAGTCCGAATTGGACTAGGGGAGGGGGCGCGGTCCCCCCTTTCCCTCTCCCTCTCCCTCTCTTTCCTTCCCCCTTCCTCCTTCCTAGTGGGACTAGGAAAGGGGAGTCCTACTCCCACTAGGAGGAAGACTCCCCCCTCCTTGGCGCGCCCCTAGGGCCGGCCGGACTCCCCCCTTGCTTCTTTATATATGGGGGCAAGGGGGCACCCTAGAGACACACAAGTTGATCTACGGATCATTCTGTAACACCCCAAAAATTTAACCAGGTTTTAGTTATTAAAATTTTGCCAAGAGTTTAAAATTTTTGCCTGCAAGAATATCTCTGTTGATTTCAAAACTTTTCTTTTAATATAAAGGAGTTTTTCCCAAGTGGATCCTTCCAAAACATATTGGACTTATTTTCCCTCTCATTTAAAAACATTTCTTGATCAGTAGATTCATTTATTAAATTATTTCATCCGGAGCTTAAATCATTAAAATGACTTTCTTTAAGTTTTGGAGCCCTTTTTGAACTACAACCAGTTGATAGATTTATCTAAAAATCCAACCAAAATTTGGAGATGTCATGTGATGTTTTTAAATCACTTTTATACAAAAATATCTTTTATTCTTGAAATATTTTGAGCTCTACACCCAATTTTCTTCTCTGGTCCAGAGAGCAATTTTGCACTACAACCCTTTTAAATAATTCTTTCTAGCCTCCACCAAAATTTTGGGATGTCAGTAGGAGCATATCATTCCATTATATGCAAAAATCCAGTGATGTTCTTTGAAAATATTGAGTGAAACAACCTCATCTTCATTCTGGCCCAACATGATGGTTTGTACAGCAACCACATTTTTAGTTGCTACTTTGTCCATGATTCCTTTTCCTACCTGTAGCCCTCCCCACTAAACCCCTAAGTCCAGGAGCATGCACTTATTGGATCATTTTTAGTTCATGAAATGATACCATTCACTCCCTGCCCAGAAGTGTAGTTTTGCAAAACTTGCACTAGCAAGTTTCTCCTATCTGCAAACTAACTTCACCACTCCCTCTTGCATCCAAAGAGACTTCAATATGGAAGATTTGGCCCCTCCAAGACATGCCTAAATGCCCTTAGTGTTTTGTCAAAAACCTTATGGGCATGATCTATTTTGACATGAGTTTTTGTTTACACTGTGAAATTAATCCCCTGACCAGACCAGCATGTCCAATGGTTTTGCCTTATACTATAACCCCACCCTGCTAACTTTCTTGTGGTTTGGAGCCCCCTAACATGCCATAGCATTTCGTCGAGCTCGTCCCGTGCGTGCGCTGGGCGCGCCCAGAGCGCGCAGATTGCAGCCGCGCACACGAGCCGCCGCGTCATGCCCGCTTCGCGCCACCTACCCCGCTCGCCCTGCGGAGCCACGCCACTCGCTTGGATTCTCGCCGCGTCGCGCCAAGAGCCCCGACAGCCTCCTCACCCCCCTGCAACGTAGCCAGCAAGCCGCTTGGCGGCACGCCCGCGGCCGCATGCGCCACCGCCATGAGCAGCACCGCCCCGACCACCACAGCGCGCCAGCTCGCCTCCATGGATAGTGGAGCTTTCGTCGGTAGCTCCTGGAGCCGACCAACCACCGCCACGTCGCCCTGCAACACAGTAGGGCGGTTCGCTGGCGAACTTATCCCCGGCCGCCGCAAACCGACATGGCCACGCTATAAGAAGGGACCCCGAGCCCCTCTGAGCACGCACGCAACCTCAGGCTACCCCCATGGAACCCCCATAGCCCGCAATCGTCAGGGAAACGCCGCCTTCTTCATCTCCGGCAACTCCTGCCGCCGCCACTGTCTCGTTCACTCCGGCGCCACCAGGGCTTCCCCCTCTCCATTCTCTTCACCAAGAACACCTCCTTCCTTCCAGGAACCCAACCCCCTACTCGATTTTGATCGGGAACCACATTCGCCCCAAAATCACTTTGTTCCCCGAAGCCCCCTCCGCCGCGGAGCTCGCCGCCGGCGACTCCCTCCACCTCCGGCGACCCTGCGACCACCGGGAGGGCCACCTAGGAGTGGCAGATCCATTCCTGCACTCGGATACCCGCGAGGAGCCGCCTAACGCCGGCAACGATCGCCGGAGCCCCCGCCTCTGTTCGGCCAGAGGAAGGGGAGGGAGGGCGACTGGTCAAATCTGACCAGTGGGCCCCCTGGACCCACTGTCAGTGACCCCACGCCGGTCCACGTGTTTAAGTGGAGGCGTAAAGTATGAAGTACGTTTTCTCTGTGCGAAAGCGTATTCTGTCCGAAACCTTTTCTTTTTCTATTTTATTTTAAAAACAGATTTTGACCAAACTTTGACTGGTTATATCTTTTTAAATATAACTCCAAATGAATTAATTCTTTTTCCTACCTCTCTCAAATATTGTCTAGTTTATTTTAAGATTTATTTGAAAAAAATTCAGAACAACTTTTTGTGCTATTTTTATTTTGTGTGTTAATTCAAATATATTCTTTAATAGGATTTTTGAAGATTTCAAGATGTTTTGGAATGCACCCTGTTTTCCCATGACCTGAAGGCAAGCATTCTGAACCCCGACATAATATTTTTGTGTGTTCGATGACACGTTCATAACATCACCTCACTTTGGAGAAACTTGTTATTTCATGTGATATGATCATATGCATGGGTGCATGTTATTGATTTCCATGCTGTTGGAAACGAACACACTTGTGATGATAATCATCCTCATGTGCCTTGCATGCATACCGGCAGGAACCCGGGAAAACCTCTGCCTTGGGTAGGCATGAGTTTGTCGCCGGTCTCCGTCGGGACGGTTATGTCTGGTATGGCATGGTAAGGTGATATGAGCGGTGACTCTGTTGGTTGAAATATATTCGTTATGCTAATCATGCAGGGAATACTTAAACCTCCTGAGTCGACCGTAGATCGAGTCTTGTTCCAGTAACCCCCATACTTGTTTCGTACTACCACTCGTCTCTACAGCAAGTAGAGTACGGTTCAGTAAGTTGTCAACCTCTTTCTAGCACACACCGTACAGAGAGGCCATGGTGGAAGATACCGGTTGTAGCTGGTAGGCAGGCCACCTGGTCCGGGGGCATGGGTGTTTCCGGTTGGGACCGAGAGGGGAGGCCACCCCTTAGAGCGCGCGATATAAATTTGATCCCATGCTACGCGAGGTTGTAGCCTCCCCACTTAGAGTTTGCTTGACAGGTGTCGTGGGTGATTCCAGACACGTGTGAGTTAAGCTGGTGTGTGCAAGTTAGGTGTGTTTTCAACAAAAAGACCGTAGACGGAATTAGTCCCGATGGACTAAAGAAATCCGTTACTCGTGGGTAAAGAGTACACCCTCTGCAGAGATTAAACCTATTCGAATAGCCGTGTCCATGGTTAAGGACTACAGTCTGGGATGGGTCAAGTGTCGGTCTTAGTGTCGGTCTTCGGAGGTGAAACTGTTAAACCAGAAATGGAATTACTACTTGTGACTTGTGAAAATTATGATTATTATTGTTAACTAACCCGTGATTTTATTGTTATTATCGAGTATCTCTGGGATGGTTCTACCTCCGGGATATTTGCTATGATTGTTATTTTAAAGCCCTTTATGCGGTGTCACTCAGACGCCCGACTGTGGCATTTCTTTTAAAGCCCGTTATGTGGTGTCGCTCAGACGCCCGACTGTGGCATTTCTTTTAAAGCTCGTTATGTGGTGTCGCTCAGACGCCCGACTGTGGCATTTCTTTTAAAGCCCTTTATGTGGTGTCGCTCAGACGCCCGACTGTGGCATTTCTTTTAAAGCCCTTTATGTGGTGTCGCTCAGACGCCCGACTGTGGCATTTCTTTTAAAGCCCTTTATGTGGTGTCGCTCAGACGCCCGACTGTGGCATTGCTTGTTATTTATTTCATAAATTTTAATGCTACTATGTTATTGCATTTTTATAAATAACTTGCTTGCACGCATCAGAGTTTTATTTATCTTTTGTGACTGATGTCATGAGCATAAAATATTTTCAGCACATCATTGTTATATTGTACCTGTGTTCATAATGTTTGCGAGTACATTCAAAGTACTCACTGGCTTGTCCCTGGCTATTGTCTTGGCCAGATTTTCTTGCACGGAGAGGAGCGACGTGATGACAGCCCCGGAACCTAAGCAATGGAGATAGCAGCCTCGCGAAGATAGGAGTTAACCTGGTCAGCTGTTCCTGTGAGAAATGGAGTCCCATAGACACTGATGTTTCACAACCTGCTTCCGCCATCAACCACTAGAAACCTTTTGTTGTACTCACAGGCCAGAACGGTCTTGTACTACATATTTTGTATTTGCTTTGAATTTCGGTATCAAGTTGGAGCCTCATCAGCTAACAGTAATCCTGGGGCTGATGAGTACAACGGTCTTTTTCTGGAAATTTATACCCGGAAAAACCGGTCGTGACAGACTTGGCATCAGAGCCAGGCTGACGATTGGCAAATCCTATCTTAGCCAGGTCAATAAATTTAGGCAAGCCAACCCACCTGACCTTAACCAAACCCCAGCCAAGCTTCTCGTGCAAGATAGCCACAAAGTAATCCCGACACTTTTGGCAGTCGGTGCCCAACCTATCAGCGTAGCCTGTCGATCGCACACCAGTGACCGATGGCAAAAATGTCTCATTCGCAAGCGTGCGAAGGAAGACTCCGTTCCCTTTTCTATAAAAAGGGCACGCTAGCCTCAACCCAGCACAGCACAGCCTCGAACCCAGCCAAAATGCCCGGCCCCGTCATGCACAATGAGACCACAGCAACCAACCTTGGAGGTTTTGCGACCATCCTCGCAAACCTCACTCGTCGTGCCTATGCGTTAGAAGAGCCACCTGAATATGTTGTGTACCAAGGACCCATGAGCGGTGAGGACCGTCAATTCTGGGCCACTGTGCACATCTACGGTAGGGGTCTAGCACCCGAGCGCCCCGACAGGTTCACCGGAAGAACAACTTCCTTTGAGCCACAAGCCATACAACTAGCTGCTCGAGAGGCTATAGTTCATCTCAGGCACTTGTCGCCCAGAGTTAACTGTCGCTCGTTCCACTACTACCCCAGACGTGAAGGGTATGGTAGACCACCCCAAGTTGCCAACGGAGATCACGAGACAGATCCCGCATTGTTGCACCTAGTGCGCTATGTAAGTGCACTAGAGGCACTGTTCGACCAGATCACCATTGATCTGATCACAGCTCGAGGAGAGCTGGTTCGTCGAGCCCCAGCAAGAAGAGAAGACGAGCCCGACGCCAACAACCCAGTCGTGCTGTTCGGACAACCGATCGAGACCCTGAGATCAGCTCCAGCCATCAGCCGAGATGCTTTGATGACCCCAGAAGTGCTTCGTCGCCTTTTGGGAACACACTCCAACGGGATTGTGGCCAACAATCCCCACGATGGTCATCATCGCTACCCCGACCCTGTCGTTCCTCCGCCATCTCCGACTAATCTCGGCAGTGAGACACATGGAGAAGCCTCGACATCCACCAGGCACGCCCGTTTAGACATAAACGAAGACTAAGCCGTACGAGTAGTACCGAGTCTCATTGTATCCTCACTTTGTAATTGTGCGACCTTGTATATAAACGCAACCTGTCGTTGTGCCTCTATTTTAATGGTAGCCTTGCGTATTTTCTTTGTCAGCGCATAGTTGCACATTTTCCGGGCACAACTACCAAAACCAACCCGACGACAACCACAGTAACATGTCTCTTTATGAGATATGTGTATCTCTGACACTGACCTGACCTTTGGAGCTAAGCTGGCAAATTTATTACCTTTCACCACGGTAAAATGATCCGACTCCATTGCTATATAAAGGCCACCTTGTGACCTTACCCAGCAACCCTCACCTTGTGCACCACACTCACAACTTTTTCCTGTCATGCCGAGCCCCAGCATTCATCTGAGAACCCCAGATGCAACCCCAGGTAGCTTTGTCAAAATATTGTGGGACTTTACCCGCAGTACCATGGGTTCTACCCAGCCACCCCAGTACGAGTTTTTCAAATCAAGAATCACCCCATCCACCTCGGAATATTGGGCAACAGTACACATTCCTCCTGTAGACCCCAACCAAGATCCAACAAAAGTTTCCTTCGTGGGGAAATCTATGCCAACCCCACACCTGGCCATAGAAGCTGCTGCGAAAGAAGCGATTGCTCGTCTTCGATCCGCAGTACCTTATGCCCGCGAACGAGGATATTATTATTTTCCGAGACGTGCAACACCCGGAGGAGTGACATCTTTTCCCGGTGGGCGTATTGAGAGAGACCCAGTTCTGGCCAACCTTCTCCAGTACATCATCGCTCAAGAGCATTTGAACCAACGAGTGATGGATTATCTCCAGAATCTCACTGATTTAAATCCTCAGATTGCCATCGGCAGACCACTGAGGCCCGACCCGGAGAGACGCATACATCGACTCGTCAATCCACTTCCTCCGATAGAATAGGAGTGTATCCCTTTACCAGAGACATTTTATCAGGACCCCACCCAGTTACCGTTTTCATTTTAGATGTCACTACTGTATTTGTTTTTGCAGCATTTATATTTGCATTGTAACTTATGCATGGTACCTCGAATTGTGCGACGAGTCGAGTATTTAGTTTTTACGTTTGTGAGTGGTTTTCTTCGTGAGCAACCTATCTAACCGCGAAAAAAAAAATCCTGGAATAAGATTTTCTTCTTCCAAAAATTGCTGCATCGATTATCCCCTCACTACGTGGATTATTATTATTTTTATTCACGCAGCACCACAGCAGCAGTCTCACAACCGCTCGAACACATATGGAGTATTTGTTTTTCACAACGGCTTTTAGCAAATCTCGAGGACGAGATTTTTTCTTAAGGGGGGTAGTATTGTAACACCCCAAAAATTAAACCAGGTTTTAGTTATTAAAATTTTGCCAAGAGTTTAAAATTTTTGCCTACAAGAATATCTCTGTTGGTTTCAAAACTTTTCTTTTAATATAAAGGAGTTTTTCCCAAGTGGATCCTTCCAAAACATATTGGACTTATTTTCCCTCTCATTTAAAAACATTTCTTGATCAGTAGATTCATTTATTAAATTATTTCATCCGGATCTTAAATCATTAAAATGACTTTCTTTAAGTTTTGGAGCTCTTTTTGAACTACAACCAGTTGATAGATTTATCTAAAAATCCAACCAAAATTTGGAGATGTCATGTGATGTTTTTAAATCACTTTTATACAAAAATATCTTTTATTCTAGAAATATTTTGAGCTCTACACCCAATTTTCTTCTCTGGTCCAGAGAGCAATTTTGCACTACAACCCTTTTAAATAATTCTTTCTAGCCTCCACCAAAATTTTGGGATGTCAGTAGGAGCATATCATTCCATTATATGCAAAAATCCAGTGATGTTCTTTGAAAATTTTGAGTGAAACAACTTCATCTTCATTCTGGCCCAACATGATGGTTTCTACAGCAACCACATTTTTAGTTGCTCCTTTGTCCATGATTCCTTTTCCTACCTGTAGCCCTCCCCACTAAACCCCTAAGTCCAGGAGCATGCACTTATTGGATCATTTTTTAGTTCATGAAATGATACCATCCACTCCCTACCTAGAAGTGTAGTTTTGCAAAACTTGCACTAGCAAGTTTCTCCTTTCTGCAAACTAACTTCACCACTCCCTCTTGCATCCAAAGAGACTTAAATATGGAAGATTTGGCCCCTCCAAGACATGCCTAAATGCCCTTAGCGTTTTGTCAAACACCTTATGGGCATGATCTATTTTGACATGAGTTTTTGTTTACACTGTGAACTTAATCCCCTGACCAGACCAGCATGTCCAATGGTTTTGCCTTAGACTATAACCCCACCCTGCTAACTTTCTTGTGGTTTGGAGCCCCCTAACATGCCATAGCATTTCGTCGAGCATGTCCCGTGCGTGCGCTGGGCGCGCCCAGAGCGCGCAGATTGCAGCCGCGCACACGAGCCGCCGCGTCACGCCCGCTTCACGCCACCTACCCCGCTCGCCCTGCAGAGCCACGCCACTCGCTTGGATTCTCGCCGCGCCGCGCCAAGAGCCCCGACAGCCTCCTCACCCCCCTGCAGCGTAGCCAGCAAGCCGCTTGGCGGCACGCCCACGGCCGCATGCGCCACCGCCATGAGCAGCACCGCCCCGACCACCACAGCGCGCCAGCTCGCCTCCATGGACAGTGGAGCTTTCGTCGGTAGCTCCTGGAGCCGACCAACCACCGCCACATCGCCCTGCAACACAGTAGGGCGGTTCGCCGATGAACTTATCCCCGGCCGCCGCAAACCGACATGGCCACGCTATAAAAAGGGACCCCGAGCCCCTCTGAGCACGCACGCAACCTCAGGCTACCCCCATGGAACCCCCATAGCCCGCAATCGCCAGGGAAACGCCGCCTTCTTCATCTCCGGCAACTCCTGCCGCCGCCACTGTCTCGTTCACTCCGGCGCCACCAGGGCTTCCCCCTCTCCGTTCTCTTCACCAAGAACACCTCCTTCCTTCCAGGAACCCAACCCCCTACTCGATTTTGATCGGGAACCACATTCGCCCCAAAATCACTTTGTTCCCCGAAGCCCCCTCCGCCGCAGAGCTCGCCGCCGGCGACTCCCTCCACCTCCGGCGACCCTGCGACCACCGGGAGGGCCGCCTAGGAGTGGCAGATCCATTCCTGCACTCGGATACCCGCGAGGAGCCGCCTAACACCGGCGACGATCGCCGGAGCCCCCGCCTCTGTTCGGCCAGAGGAAGGGGAGGGAGGGCGACTGGTCAAATCTGACCAGTGGGCCCCCTGGACCCACTGTCAGTGACCCCACGCCGGTCCACGTGTTTAAGTGGAGGCGTAAAGTATGAAGTACGTTTTCTCTGTGCGAAAGCGTATTCTGTCCGAAACGTTTTCTTTTTCTATTTTATTTTAAAAACAGATTTTGACCAAACTTTGACTGGTTATATCTTTTTAAATATAACTCCAAATGAATTAATTATTTTTCCTACCTCTCTCAAATATTGTCTAGTTTATTTTAAGATTTATTTGAAAAAATTTCAGAACAACTTTTTGTGCTATTTTTATTTTGTGTGTTAATTCAAATATATTCTTTAATAGGATTTTTGAAGATTTCAAGATGTTTTGGAATGCACCCTGTTTTCCCATGACCTGAAGGCAAGCATTCTGAACCCCGACATAATATTTTTGTGTGTTTGATGACACGTTCATAACATCACCTCACTTTGGAGAAACTTGTTATTTCATGTGATATGATCATATGCATGGGTGCATGTTATTGATTTCCATGCTGTTGGAAACGAACACACTTGTGATGATAATCATCCTCATGTGCCTTGCATGCATACCGGCAGGAACCCGGGAAAACCTCTGCCTTGGGTAGGCATGAGTTTGTCGCCGGTCTCCGTCGGGACGGTTATGTCTGGTATGGCATGGTAAGGTGATATGAGCGGTGACTCTGTTGGTTGAAATATATTCGTTATGCTAATCATGCAGGGAATACTTAAACCTCCTGAGTCGACCGTAGATCGAGTCTTGTTCCAGTAACCCCCATACTTGTTTCGTACTACCACTCGTCTCTACAGCAAGTAGAGTACGGTCCAGTAAGTTGTCAACCTCTCTAGCACACACCGTACAGAGAGGCCATGGTGGAAGATACCGGTTATAGCTGGTAGGCAGGCCACCTGGTCCGGGGGCATGGGTGTTTCCGGTTGGGACCGAGAGGGGAGGCCACCCCTTAGAGCGCGCGATATAAATTTGATCCCATGCTACGCGAGGTTGTAGCCTCCCCACTTAGAGTTTGCTTGACAGGTGTCGTGGGTGATTCCAGACACGTGTGAGTTAAGCTGGTGTGTGCAAGTTAGGTGTGTTTTCAACAAAAAGACCGTAGACGGAATTAGTCCCGATGGCCTAAAGAAATCCGTTACTCGTGGGTAAAGAGTACACCCTCTGCAGAGATTAAACCTATTCGAATAGCCGTGTCCATGGTTAAGGACTACAGTCTGGGATGGGTCAAGTGTCGGTCTTAGTGTCGGTCTTCGGAGGTGAAACTGTTAAACCAGAAATGGAATTACTACTTGTGACTTGTGAAAATTATGATTATTATTGTTAACTAACCCGTGATTTTATTGTTATTATCGAGTATCTCTAGGATGGTTCTACCTCCGGGATATTCGCTATGATTGTTATTTTAAAGCCCTTTATGCGGTGTCGCTCAGACGCCCGACTGTGGCATTTCTTTTAAAGCCCGTTATGTGGTGTCGCTCAGACGCCCGACTGTGGCATTTCTTTTAAAGCCCGTTATGTGGTGTCGCTCAGACGCCCGACTGTGGCATTTCTTTTAAAGCCCTTTATGTGGTGTCGCTCAGACGCCCGACTGTGGCATTTCTTTTAAAGCCCTTTATGTGGTGTCGCTCAGACGCCCGACTGTGGCATTTCTTTTAAATCCCTTTATGTGGTGTCGCTCAGACGCCCGACTGTGGCATTGCTTGTTATTTATTTCATAAATTTTAATACTACTATGTTATTGCATTTTTATAAATAACTTGCTTGCACGCATCAGAGTTTTATTTGTCTTTTGTGACTGATGTCATGAGCATAAAATATTTTCAGCACATCATTGTTATATTATACCTGTGTTCATAATGTTTGCGAGTACAGTCAAAGTACTCACTGGCTTGTCCCTGGCTATTGTCTTGGCCAGATTTTCTTGCACGGAGAGGAGCGACGCGATGACAGCCCCGGAACCTAAGCAATGGAGATAGCAGCCTCGCGAAGATAGGAGTTAACCTGGTCAGCTGTTCCTGTGGGAAATGGAGTCCCATAGACATTGATGTTTCACAACCCGCTTCCGCCATCAACCACTAGAAACCTTTTGTTGTACTCACAGGCCAGAACGGTCTTGTACTACATATTTTGTATTTGCTTGGAATTTCTGTATCAAGTTGGAGCCTCATCAGCTAACAGTAATCCTGGGGCTGATGAGTACGACGGTCTTTTTCTGGAAATTTATACCCGGAAAAACCGGTCGTGACACGTTCCTTAGCCGTGTGTGGTGCCCCTCTCCACCATATTCCACCTCGGTCATATCGTCGCGGAGTTTAGGCGAAGCCCTGCGCCGGTAGAACATCATCATCGTCACCACGCCGTCATGCTGACGGAACTCATCCCCGACACTTTGCTGGATCAGAGCCCGGGGATCGTCATCGAGCTGAACGTGTGATGAACTTGGAGGTGCCATACATTCGGTACTTGGATCGGTCGGATCGTGAAGACGTACGACTACATCAACCGCGTTGTCATAACGCTTCCGCTTACGGTCTACGAGGGTACGTGGACAATACTCTCCCCTCTCGTTGCTATGCCATCACCATGATCTTGCGTGTGCGTCGGAATTTTTTTGAAATTACTATGTTCCCCAACACATGTTAATATCCAAACAGAGTACTAAGTACACACTCACTACATGTCATCCCAGTCTTGGTACTCTTGTGGTTTCTTGTTCTGGCTCTGATAAGTAGATGTTCATGTGTTACCTAACCCTACTTTCTCAGGTTCATCTCTTCCAAAGTCAGCTCAAGACCATAAGGTAAGTATATGCATCACACTCATGTGCATGATGATCTCTTGCTAATGTACATATTGTTTGCAAGAAGGACTCATGAACATGTAGGTACATTTTTCTCCATTTCACATCATTTGCTCTGATGCATATAGCCAAGATACATGCAACTCATTGGTTGCTCTAACATGTTTATGCATTCACATACTTTTATAAGCTATCTTCACATGATTGCATACATGTAGGGGGAGCCAATGCATGTTGCATGTTCTCCCAAAGCTTTACTTGTTGTACTTCATATCTTTATCTGAAGCTTTGATGTATGTTGTCATCAATTACCAAAAAGGGGGAGATTGAAAGCACAAGTGCTCCCTGGGGGTGATTTTGGTAATTCATGTCAACATATCTCTTGTTGGACTAATATCTTTATCTAGTATATTTCAGATGAGTTAAACAGTGGAGTGGCAGGATAAGAGGATGTGGAACCCCTTCAAGATACTAAGGACAAACATTGGCGAAAGCTCAAGACTCTTCATTTCATTTTAGTGATCCAAGATCACATTGAGTCCATAGGAAAGCCAATACTATTAAAAGGGGATGAGGTGTTGCTTAATGGCTTGCTTGCTCAAAGTGCTTAGTAATATGCTCCAAAAGCCCTCAACCACCTTCTCATTTCCACATATGTCCTAAACCTATATTCAAACTCGCCCCACCAATTTGATTCATCCAGCGCCACCGAGTTCATTGACATAGCCACTACCAGAAACCCTAATCAGGTCGTTCTTACCGATGGGATCTCGGTCTCACCGTGATGGCCCTACAAATTCCCTATTACCTGTTGCAGTTATTTTGGTCTCACCGAGATATGCAGTCGGTCCCACCGAGTTTGGTTGACCAAGTCTCTGTTTGCTTATTGCTGAAATCGGTCTCGAGATGAGGTTTTGCCCTAACCATAGCACATTGGTCTCACCGGGTTGACCTTGTTGGTCCCACTGAAAACTCTTACGTTCACATTTTGAACCATATCGGTCTGACCGAGTTTCACTATTCTGTCCCACCGAGTTTGATAAATTGTGTGTAACGGCTAGATTTTGTGTGGAGGCTATATATACCCCTCCACCCCCTTCTCCATTCGCGAGAGAGCCATCACAACGTGCCTACACTTTCCCTACTCATTTTCTGAGAGAGAACCACCTACTCATGTGTTGAGACCAAGACATTCGAATCCAACCACAAGAATATTGATCCTCTAGCCTCCCCCAAGTTGCTTTCCACTCAAGTCATCATTCCACCATATCCAAATCTGTGAGAGAGAGTTGAGTGTTGGGGAGACTATCATTTGAAGCACAAGAGCAAGGAGTTCATCATCAACACACCATCTATTACCTTTTGGAGAGTGGTGTCTCCTAGATTGGTTAGGTGTCACTTGGGAGCCTCCGTCAAGATTGTGGAGTTGAACCAAGGAGTTTGTAAGGGCAAGGAGATCGCCTACTTCGTGAAGATCTACCCAAGTGAGGCAAGTCCTACGTGGGCGATGGCCATGGTGGGATAGACAAGGTTGCTTCTTCATGGACCCTTCATGGGTGGAGCCCTCCATGGACTCGCGCAATCGTTACCCTTCGTGGGTTGAAGTCTCCACCATCGTGGATGTACGATAGCACCACCTATCGGAACCACGCCAAAAATCTCTGTGTCTCCAATTGCGTTTGCACACTCCAACCCATCTGTTTACTTTCTTGCAAGTTGCATGCTTTAATTTCCTCTTCTCATATACTCTTGCCATGCTTGCTTGAAATGTATTGTGAATGCTTGAAATTGTGCTAATCTCCAACCTCAACTTGAAAATCTTAAAAACGACCACCTTTACTTATTGAGGTTCTAATCACCCCTCGTCTAGACACCACTTCTTGATCCTTTCACTAGCCCTCTAAGCACTAGGGCTAGCTCACCAAGGGGGAGGAGATGGACTCCTAGTCCAATACCCTCCTTTCCATACACATGTGGGCTTTCCACCTTTCCCAGCCACATGGGCCTTGAGGGACTTGTGTGTCTGGCCCAATAAGGCCAGGGTGCCTCCCCTCAGCCCATGCTGACCCTCGGGATGTGGTGGTACCCTTGGTGGACTTTCGGACTCCTCCGAAAGTTTCCAGAACCTTCTGAAACCTTCTAGTACAATATCGAAAAAACTGAAACTTTTTTCGGAACCCTGAAAGCAACTTTCCATATATAAATCTTTACCTCCGGATCATTCCGGAGCTCCTCGTCACGTCCGAGATCTCATCCGGGACTCCAAACAACATTTGGTCACCAACATGCACATCCCAATATTACTCTAGCGTCACTGAACATTAACTGTGCGGTACCTACGGGTTTGAGAATCATGTAGACATGACTGAGACACCTCTCCGGTCAATAACCAATAGCGGAACCTGGACACCCATATTGGTTCCTACATATTCTAGGAAGATCTTTTATCGGTTGAATCATGGCATCAGGGATTAGGTTAATCTCGTATGCAATTCCCTTTGTCTAGTGATATGTTACTTGCCCAAGATTCGACCGTCGGTATCTCCATACATACCTAGTTGAATCTCGTTACCGACAAGTCTCTTTACTCGTTCCGTAATACTGAACTCGTTACTAACTCATTAGCCACATTGCTTGCGAGCTCTTTATGACATTGTATTACCGAGAGGGCCCAGAGATATCTCTCCGTCCCATGGAGTGACAAATCCCAGTCTCGATCCATGCCAACCCAACAGACACTTTCGGAGATGCCTGTAGAGCATCTTTATGAGCACCCAGTTACGAAGTGACGTTTGATAGCACACAAGATATTCCTCTGGTATCCTGGAGTTGCATGATCTCATGGTCTTAGGAATAGATACTTGACTCGAAGAAAGCCATAGAAATAAACTCAAGTGATACGATCGAATGATAAGCTTACGATTGGGTCTTGTACATCACATAATTTTCCTAATGATGTGACCCCGTTATCAAATGACAACTCATGTCTATGGTTAGGAAACCTTAACCATCTTTGATCAACGAGCTAATCTAGTAGAGGCTCACCAGGCACATAGTATTTAAGTTTTCAGTCAATACAATTCTAGCATGAATAACAAACCTTTATCGTGAACAAGGAAATATAATAATAAAAATTTATTATTACCTCTAGGGCATATTTCCAACACTAAGGACCAGTTCTTTTTCCTGGTTCTTCTAAAATCTTGAGAATCCGCAGCTCCTCGGATTCCTTCATAATCTTGAACCCACATTAGCTAAGATTGCCAAAAAAATGGATTCAAGATTGTGAGAGTATCTATGAGGAGGTCGATTCCCAAGATTCTGGTAGAATCAGTTAAAAGAACTAGCCTAAACGAGGGGCTAGTGGCGGAGGCAAGGGGGTGCGGCCCTGCCCCAGCGAAAGAAAAAGAGCCCATGTAAAATAAAAGTCCTGTTTTGATCCCAAGTTCAAATGCACCCTGATAAAAAGTAAAATGAAAAGATAGAAAAATTTCATAAAAAACTGATTTTTTTGGTAAACTTTGACAAATGTTTTGTATACTTGTAAATTTTTAGCACGACATGACATTCATGGAAGTCGTCGCAGAAAAAATAAAACCAACACTCTAAAATGTTTTCAAAACTAGCATTTTGGACCGTCGAATTTTTTTGCCATGACTTTCATCAATATCATTTTGTGCTAAAATTTTGCAAGATATAAAACATTTTTCAAATTTTACCATAAAAATATTCATATGTTTTACTATTTTTCTGATTTTACTATTCATTAGGGTGCATTTGAGCTTGTGAGCAGATACTCCACGCCCCACATAAAAGCCCAATACCTCCGCTCCTCAAAAAATAGCTCCGCTCTAGAAAACGCAAACGAAATAGGGTAGCTCCATGATATGTCGCTCCAAAAAAAACTAAAATCTAGGGTACAAGTTACTGTTTTTTGTGAAGCTCTACCAGGTGCTGCTCCAAAAGCTTAGAAGCTGGAGTTGGGGGAAATTACCCACCACCACCACCACTGGTAAGTGGATGCCCCTTCATTTCTCCAATGTCATTCAATCAAATAGATTCTTTACACCAAATTTCTCATTCTTAAAGCTGGAGCTAACTGAAAGTCGAACATGATAAAGTGCTCTTTGATAGAGCTACAACTCATATATAAAATTGCTCCAAAATTGGAGGTGTGAAGCTGATTTTGGTGGAGCGGAGTAATCCCAAACAGGCTCTTAGCCTCCGGTCTAGTCTCCCGCAAGCCACGCTGTCCTTTGATTAGCGTATGATACATCTCCAACATATCTATAATTTTTTTTATTGTTCCATGTTGTTATATTATCAATCTTGGATGGTTTACAATCATTTTATAGCAACTTTATATCATTTTTTGGGACTAACCTATTGACATAGTGCCCAGTGCCAGTTGCTATTTTTTTGCTTGTTTTTTACTTCGTAGAATATCCCTATCAAACAGAGTCCAAACGCAGCGAAACTTTTTGAAGATTTTTTTGGACCAGAAGACAACTTGGGAGTTGAGGAAGTCCACTAGGGGAGGCCCATAGGGCCCATGAGACACCAGGGCACGCCAGAGGCCCCTAGCGCGCCCTGATGGGTCGTCGGGCCCATGGGGGTCTCCTCCATCGCCTCTCAGCTATATAAATACCCAAATATTCCACAAACCCTAGGGGAGTCGACGAAACACAATTCCAGCCGCCGCAAGTTCCAGAACCACGAGATCCAATCTAGAGCCCTATTCCGGCATTCCGCTGAACGGGAAAACGATCACGGAGGGGTTCATCATCCTCATTGGTGCTCCTCCGATGATGCGTGAGTAGTTCACCATAGACCTATGGGTCCGTAGGCAGTAGCTAGATGGCTTCTTCTCTCTTTCTGATTCTCAATACAGTGTTCTCCTCGATGTTCTTGGAGATCTATTTGATGTAATGACTTTTTGCGGTTTGTTTGTTGGGATCCGATGAAGTTCGAGTTTATGATCAGTTCTATCCATGAATATTATTTGAGTTTCTTTGATCTCTTATATGCATGATTGTTCTAGCCTCGTATTTCTTCTCCAAATCTTTGGTTTAGTTCGGCCAACTAGATTGATTTTTCTTGCAATGGGAAGAGGTGCTTTGTGATGGGTTTGATCTTGCGGTGTCCTCACCCAGTGACAGAAGGGGTAGCAAGGCACGCATGTATCGTTGCTATTAAGTATAAAAAGATGGGGTCTACTCCTACATGAATAGAATTTTGTCAACATCATGTCATCGTTCTTATTGCATTTCTCCATTTCTCCATGAACTTAATACACTGGATGCATGTTGGATAGCGGTCGATGTGTGGAGTAATAGTAGTAGATGCAGAATCGTTTCGGTCTATTAATCTTGGACGTGATGCATATATACATGATCATTGCCTTGTATATCATCATGATTATTTGATCTTCTATCAATTGTCCAACAGTAATTTGTTTACCCACCTTATGCTATTTTCTTGAGAGAAGCCACTACTCAAATCTAAGGCCTCGGGCCTATCTTTTATCATATTGCTCTCAGATCTATTATTCCAAAACCCCAAAAAAATACCTTACTGATTTTTTATTTGCATTTTCTATTTTACGTTCTTGTGTGATCTATTTATCCAAACTCATACAGTTTAATCTATCTTTTAGCAAGGAGGGATTGACAACCTCTCTTACATGCTGGGTTGCGAGGATTTGTTCTTTGCGTGCAGGTATCATTTACATAGTGTTGCTTGATTTTTCTACTGGTTCAATAACCTTCGTTTCATAACTGAGGGAAATACTTGCCGTAGCTGTGCTGCATCATCTTTTCCTCCTTGGGGAAATACCAACACAGTTCTAAACCACGTCAGCGCATACGTGTCATTAGGCATAGCCACCGTCCTTTACCCTCGCCGTCACCATCTAATTCATAAGGCGAGTTGGCGATTCAGCTTGCTTCACTGCTCCAGCCAACGAACTAGCCAAGGTTAACACATCACACCATATACTATTATCTTTCAATTATAATCTTGTATTGGTCCTAAAATTATACTTCAGATTTTAGTTGTTTTGTTGTGTGATTTGAGATGCTATCAATAATTCGCATCTTGCGCATGTCCTAAAAATAATTTTGATGCAAATTATAATGTATGAATTCCTATTTGTGATGCAAAAATTTTGTATGTTGAACGTAGAAAATATAACGAGATTAAAATTCAGCAACTATGAATAGAAAAATGCAAGCAAACACTGTCTCGATTATTTTGTTTTCTAAGTGGGTTGCTTCAAGTTCTGAATGTACTCAAATTGTTAAAAAGGATGATGTGTGCGAGCATTTCGAACAAATCCCCAATAATTTGGAGGGCGATATGGCCGAGTATCCTTTAGAGAAGCATATTTGCTCCTCTAAAACAGCGCAGTTTCTATCCAATCTTCTAAATTTAATGGAGTAAACAAAAGTATCACAAATTAAGTGCAATTTTTATTCAAAGACCTTCATCAAACTTGTTCGAACTCGATTTAACTGGTCGCATAAACTTAAATGAAATTTTAACTAGATGGCATAAAAACTAGAAAACTACTTGCAAATCACACCCGTTCGTCAACCTCTCCCGGTTTGATTGGGCCATGTCGTCGTCACCGGCACTGCGCTGTTCCTCGAGAATGCCACCGCCCTAGCCCGCTCTGTTTCCACCGCTCTCGCCATGGGAGTCACTGGAGCGAAGGTCCATTACCTTCATTGCTCCGACCATGTATTGCCAGTATGGTGCTCCGCCTCGACGCGTTCTAGGTACATGCGGCGAAGCTCCGCCATGTAAACTTTGCCAGTTGCCTCTGCCTCGAGGTGCTCGCGGGTCTCCCGTTCTTCCACGTCTTCCGTGTGGTGGCCATCTAGGGGTCGACGGGCTCTAACCGTGGAAGGCCGTCGAGGAAGTTAAGCCGAGCGGTGACACCATGGAGGCGGACCGACATGATGTCGTACTCCCGCTCCGGCTGCACCATGGAGTGTAAGGAGCCAATCCAAATCTGCTTATGGGTGTCACAGTTGGTGATCTCCGCGACCCACACCCCCCCCACTAGTGCTACCGCATGCTAAGGTATTTCCTCCGCGGCTGCGGTGGTGGGTGGGCGGAGAAGAGGGCATCGCAGGCCTCGCGGGAGGAGGAAGTGTCGCGGCAGCCGCAACCACAAGCTCAGGACCACTCGTGGTGGCGTGGATCTGCGCTGGGGATGGGCGGCGAGGAGCGGCTGGATCCAGTCATTATAGGCAGTGGGCGGCCCAGACTGGATGGGGGTGGGGTTGGGGATCCGCCTCTAGGGCTTGCATGGCAACGACGGGATGAAAGAAGAGGCGAAATGGGGAAGTGGAATTTTTACTCCACGAGAGTGCGGTCGAGTATATTTAAGAGTCGCGGATACCACGGCAATGTGGAGCTACAATAGAGAACATGGGTGGTCCAGTACAAGGGAAAGCCATCACTGTTTTTCCTCTCGTGGCCCAGGTTTTTCTTAATCCATCACTGTTTTAGCTAAGTTTTGGGTGGGCCATTACCCATTTGGCCATGTTATAGCTCCGCCAGTGCATTGTGGAGTAAAAAAAATTCATTGGGTAAAGGTTTTTGGGCTTCGGTTAATTACTTGTTTTTTTACGAGGGAAAAGAGATTTTATTCCAAGATCACATGGTTACAATCCAGAGGCAATAGTTCCTCCACACATGGTGGACCTCTACCTAGCCATACAGAAGTAGTACTCTCCGTACGGCTATACGAAGCCAATCGATCTGCTACCCTGTTTTGCTCACGCTTAATTTTCGACGGAATAAACTCTCTTACACCCATATGATGCTGAATCTCAGCCACCAAATGCCGATAAGCAGAAAAACGAAGATTGTCCCCCTTCAATGCCATGAATGCTTCTGAAGAGTCGGTTTGAACAATAATAGGCCCCTCATAGTGCTCATTAGCAAGGGCCATGACGAAGTCATGTACCTAGGGTAGGTTCATGGACCTGTCCAAGGTACCCTCCCCAAGGACATCTTTAGAAGAAACTGCCTTCCAGTCGACCTGGAAGGATTCCACTCGACATACTCGAAGACACTCGACCATGAAGACTCACTCGACCACCAGGAGGTCTAGGGTCATTCTGCACCCAAACGGTCTGTTATTAAGTACTCTTTATGGCCATGATAGCACTTTATGTAGGGCGTTACCAGTAACGCCAGGCCTTTATGTACATTGAACCCTCCGCTACGTGGGCTGGCTGGGGTCCTGGCGCACTCTATATAAGCCACCCCCCTCCACAGGCAGAAGGGTTTGCACCCCTGTAACTCATACGCATATAATCCAGTCGACCGCCTCCGGGCTCCGAGACGTAGGGCTGTTACTTCCTCCGAGAAGGGCCTGAACTCGTAAATCCCTTGCGTATACAACTACTCCATAGCTAGGATCTTGCCTCTCCATACCTACCCCCCTATTCTACTGTCAGTCTTAGTACCACGATAGTTGGCGCCCACCGTGGGCTGGTGTCTTAGCGACTTATTGGAGAAGTTGCGATTATTCCGATCACCTTCATCATGGTTTCTGGCGGAGTTTTGGCCGAGGGCCGCGAGATCCGTCTCGGCGCACTCACGTTCATCGCCGACGACTCCGCTTGGCTCCAGGAGGCTCCACTTGACATCGACGCGCTTCCAGTCTGTGGGGCGACACACTTTCGCGCATGTGTCCGCGGCGTCCTGCTGCGGCAACCTTCAGCCCCATATCGGTCGACTCCTGCGTCGTCCTCCCTCCCTGTCTCCCGCCAGCGCAAGCGCTCCAGTCGGTCGAGGCTTCAGCGGTGGGTGAGGCATGCAGTGGCCCGCCAGTCGGCCACCCCCCAAGTCGCGGCGATTGAGCCTGATGAATCTCTCTACGGCCTGTTCGATCTGTTGACTGGCTCCATAGAGACTGCATCCGAGTGTGACATCAGTGATCCAGCGGCGGAGGTCCTGATGGTCAATGGGCCTCGTAGTCCTCCCGGATTCCCTCGCACCGACGGAGGAGACGGCGGAGGCGACCCAGCGCAGGTCCACGAGGAGTATCAACCCGAGCCACTCACTTCTCTGCAAAGGGAAGATCTTCGCCGCCGGAACATGGATGCTCTGCATACTCCTATCGTAGGAGAAACCCCCGAGGCTCATGCCTTGGAGGACGCGCGTTTGGCCAACTTGGCTGAGTGCACTCGACTGGAGAACCTCCAGCGAGCACTCGACGAGCGCGCGCGGCAACGAGTTCCAGACTCCAGTCGACGTCAACTCTTTCCACCACCGACTCAGGTATATCGCACTCCGATTTAGAATTTAGCGGCTGCAGCCTGAATAGCAGAATCGATTCAGCCCTCCCAGTCAGAGGCTGGCAGGGGCTTGATGTAGATCAGAGATTTGCTCCGGGCAGTGGGAGATCAGAATTCAGCTGTATTGCAGTCGCGTAATACGATTCACAGTCAATCCGTCGCTGTGAATACAGTCCAGTCGGCCCATAGCCCAAGATCGCCCCCGCGGCGTGAGGGACGTGGAGGTCAACGTGATCAGTACGACGACAGATTTGATCGCGATGATCGGCGTCGAGTGCCCACTCCTCGCCCAAGGGGTGGGTCGTTCGCCCCTCGGCAGCAAGAAGACAGACGCCAGCACAGTGTTGGGCGAAGGGTTCCAGTCGACCCCAGGGAACCAGGCTTTGATGCGAGATCCATTATCGTTCAGGGCTTGGTCGACCGGAACAGAGCTCACCGAGAAGGCCATGACAGAGATGTGCCCACCAGCAGCAGAGTTCATGTTTCAGGACCAGAGTGTTTTAGCAGAGCCATCAGGGCCGCAGTGATCCCTCCCAACTTCATGTTGGCGACTGGGGTGAGTAAGTTCACTAGTGAGTCCAAGCCCGATACTTGGCTTGAGGACTACCGAGTGGCTATTCAGATTGGCGGTGGCAATGATGAGGTGGCCATGAAACACCTACCACTTATGTTGGAGGGCTTAGCCAGAGCCTGGCTGAATCAGTTGGCGCCTAGCAGCATTTACACTTGGGAAGATCTTGCCCGAGTGTTTGTCAGGACATTTGAAGGGACTTGCAAGCGACCAACAGGTTTGACAGAGCTGCAGGTTTGCGTGCAAAAGTTGAATGAGACCTTGAGAGATTACATCCAGAGGTGGATCACATTGCATCATACGGTGGAGAACGTATCTGATCACCAAGCAGTCTATGCCTTCAAGGAAGGCGTTAAGAACAGGAAGCTAAGTTTGAAGTTTGGTTGGACCGGAGACATGACCCTGAGTCGAATGATGGAGATTGCCACCAAATATGCCAATGGTGAAGAAGAGGATCGGCTCTGGAGTGGCAAGTACAAGCCGAGCCAGTCGGAAAAAGGAAACTCCAGTCGGAAGCAGAAGCGGAAAGCCGAGCCAGCTGCTCCTGGAGAAGCCTTGGCCGTGACTCAGGGCAAGTTTAAAGGGAAGCCCAAAGGATCTTGGAACCCCAAGAAAGTGAAGGACAAGGAAGGAAACGATGTGATGGATTTGCCGTGCCACATCCACACGAAGAAAGACGAAGAGGGCAACTTCATCTACCCGAAACATACCACTCGCCAGTGCCGACTCTTAATCCAACAGTTTCAGGGGAAACAGCCCAAGGATAAGGAGAAGGAGTCTGACAAGGTTGAGGACAAAGAGGACAGTGATGGAGGATAACCCCATGTCAATTCCACCCTGATGATTTTTGCTGATGTTGAGAGCAAAAGTCGATTGAAAGTTATCAACCGTGAGGTGAATATGGTCGCTCCGGCGACACCCAGTTACCTGAAATGGTCTCAGACCGCCATCACATTCGAACAGTCTGATCATCCGACGCACATAGCTACCCCTGGGAGGCAAGCTTTGGTGGTCGACCCGGTCGTCGAAGGCACTCGACTGACTAAGGTTCTGATGGATGGTGGCAGCGGGCTGAATATATTGTATGCAGAGACGCTGAAGGGAATGGGCATTCCGATGTCCAGACTCAGTTCCAGCAACATGAGTTTTCATGGAGTCATTCCTGGGAAGAAGGCTGAGTCACTCAGCCAAATTGCTCTTGATGTGGTTTTCGGCGACTCAAAGCATTTCCGCAAAGAAAAGTTAACATTTGAAGTTGTGGATTTCCAGAGTGCTTATCACGCTATTTTGGGCAGGCCAGCTTATGCACGATTCATGGCTCAACCATGTTATGTGTGCCTCAAATTGAAGATGCCTGGTCCCAAAGGTGTGATCACCATCACTGGCAATCGGAAAAAGGCAGAAGAGTGCTTTCAGAAGGGCTCTTGCCGATGCTCAGATAACAGTGGTGGAGCTGCAAGAATATCAGAAAAATGTAGATCCGAGTGATTTATTGCGGGCCAAGAAGCCCGCCACGGAGTCAGCGTTCCAGTTGTCTGGTGAGACGAAGCCCGTTCACATTCACCCGACCGACCCCAGTGCTGCTCCGACTCATATCTCCACAACACTCGACTCTAAATAGGAAGAAGCGCTCATCCAGTTCCTCCATGAGAACTGGGACATCTTCGCATGGAAGCCTGCTGACATGCCCGGTGTTCCCAGGGGGCTGGCTGAGCATCGTCTACGAGTCGACTCAAAAGCGAAACCTGTCAAAGAACATCTTCGACGGTCCGCCGTCCAGAAGAGAAAGGCCATTGGCGAGGAGGTGGCTCGGCTCCTGGCAGCAAAGTTTATCCGAGAAATTTACCACTCCGAGTGGCTCGCCAATGTTGTCATGGTCCCCAAGAAGGACAAGTCACTTCGCATATGCATAGATTCCAAACATATCAATCGGGCCTGCCCAAAAGATCATTTTCCTCTCCCCCGCATCGACCAAATAGTCGACTCGACTGCGGGATGTGAGAGACAGTCTTTTTTAGACGCTTATTCCGGTTACCATCAGATCCGTCTGTATGGACCCGACGAGATCAAAACAGCTTTCATCACTCCATTCGGGTGCTTCTGCTATGTCACCATGCCATTCGGCCTCAAGAATGCCAGAGCCACGTTCATGAGGATGATTCAGAAGTGTTTACTCACTCAAATCAGTCGGAATGTGGAAGCATACATGGATGATATTGTGGTCAAATCACGGAAGGGTTCCGACCTGTTGACTGACCTCGCTGAAACATTTGCCAATCTCAGGAGGTATGATATCAAGCTTAATCCATCAAAGTGCACATTCGGAGTTCCTGGCGGAAAGTTACTCGGTTTTCTCGTTTCCGAATAAGGAATCGATGCCAACCCAGAAAAGGTTGGCACAATACTCCGAATGAAATGTCCCGTGCGTGTGCACGATGTCCAGAAGCTTACTGGATGCTTGGCCGCGTTAAGTCGATTCATCTCTCGCCTCGGTGAAAAGGCATTGCCTCTTTACCGACTGATGAAGAAGTCAGACAAGTTCGAGTGGACTCCAGAAGCTGATGCAGCGTTTGCAGAGCTAAAAGCTCTGCTCTCCACCCAGCCGGTGCTTGCTACTCCTATCAGCAAAGAGCCTATGTTGCTTTACATTGCAGCCACAGGACAAGTCGTCAGTACAGTACTTACGGTCGAGCGGGAAGAAGAAGGGAAAGCCTTCAAAGTTCAGTGCCCTGTATATTATCTTTCCGAAGTGTTGACCCCATCGAAGCAAAGATACCCTCATTATCAGAAGCTTGTATATGGGATTTACATGACCACGAAGAAGGTTGCTCATTATTTCTCTGATCATTCCATTACAGTCGTCAGCGATGCCCCATTGTCGGAGATTCTACACAATAGAGATGCAACTGGTCGAGTGGCAAAATGGGCGATTGAACTCCTTCCCCTTGATATCAAGTTTGAGGCAAACAAAGCCATTAAGTCCCAAGCGGTAGCAGATTTCATCGCCGAGTGGATTGAACAACAGCAGCCGACTCAAGTTCACTCGGAGCACTGGACCATGTTCTTTGACGGTTCTAAGATGTTGAATGGTTCCAGTGCTAGGGTAGTATTGGTTTCCCCCTGAGGAGATAAGCTCAGATATGTGCTCTAGATCCACTTTGATTCCTCCAACAATGAAGCAGAATACGAGGCACTTTTGTATGGGTTGCGCATGGCCATTTCACTCAGCGTCCGTCGCCTTATGGTTTATGACGACTCACATTTGGTGGTCAATCAGGTGATGAAGGAGTGGGACGTTAGAAGCCCAGCCATGACTGGTTACTGCAATGCAGTGAGAAAGCTTGAAAAGAAATTTGAAGGGTTAGAGCTCCATCATATACCCCGACTGAAGAATCAAGCGGTTGATGATTTGGCAAAGATAGGTTTCAAGAGAGAAGCCATTCCCAGTGATGTGTTCTTGGAACATATCCATACTCCATCAGTTCAGGAAGATCCTTTTACCGAAGAAGCTCTGCAGCCTAAAAGTGTCACAGATCCGACTGAAGTTGAAGTTCCAGCAGTGGTCGACCTGATCATGGAAGTGTTGGTCATCACACCCAATTGGACGGTGCCGTACATCGCGTATATCTTAAGGAAAGAGCTCCCAGAGGATGAAGAAGAGGCTCGACAGATCGTCCGCCGATCTAAGGCCCTCACCGTGATAAAGGGACAGTTGTACAGAGAAAGCACAACTGGAGTCGGCCAGAAGTGCATAACTGTAACGCCCCGGATTCGATGCGCCAGCTGTCCGCCAGTTATTTGCCGTCTTTGCCATGTCATTTGCTTGCGTGTTGAATTTTGCCTTGTCATCATGTGCATTTCATTTTGCATACGTGTTCGTCTCATGCATCCGAGCATTTTCCCCGTTGTCCGTTTTGCAATCCGGCACTCCTATGTCCTCCGGCGTCCCCTTTTTGTCTCTCGTTGTGAGCGGGTGTTAAACTTTCTCGGAATGGCCCGAGGTTTGCCAAGCGGCCTTGGTATAGCACCGGTAGATCGCCTGTCAAGTTTCGTGCCATTTGGAGTTCGTTTGATACTCCAACGGTTAACCGGGTAACCGTAAAGCCCTCTTTAAGTTGCAGCCCAACACCCCTTCCAAAGTGGCCCAAAACCCATCTAACTCCCCTCCATGCTCTCGTTAATTCGATCACGATCGCGTGGCCGAAAACCGCACCTCATTTGGACTCTCCTAGCTCCCTCTACCTATAAATATGTGTCCCTCCCAGGATTTTCGCGCAGATGAACCCTAGCCTCTTCCCCTGCGCGCCGCCGGACATGTCCGCCCGGCGGCCGGACACGTCCACCTCCCCGCAGCCACGTCGCCCCGGCCAATCGCGGCTCGCCACCTCAGCGCCGCCGCCTCCCGTGGCCAACGGGAGCCCGCCACGTGGGCGCCGCCGGTTCCCTCCGCCATCGGCCCGCCAGGCTCGCGCGGGGCCCTCCCGGCCCGCGCGCGCCGCCGCCGCCTGGCCCGCCCGCCGCCGTCCGCCGCCCGGTCGCCGGTCCTCGCCGCCGGTCGGCGCTCGCCGGACCCCGCCGCCGCGTCGCCCGCGGTGCCGCCCGGCCACCGCGGGGCTCCGCCGCCCGCTCGCCCCCGCCCCCGCGCCTGGTCGCCGGAGTGCACCGCGCCGCCTCCTCCTCCTCTCGGGCCGCGAGCCCGAGCCGCCGCCGCCTCCTCGCGCCGGCGCCGCCTCCGTCCGGCTCCGCCCGCCGCCGCACCAACCCCGCCTACGTCCGGCCTTGCTCCGGCCGGATCCGCCTCGCCGGTGCCCTCTCCGACCTCCTCCCTCGGCGCCGGCGCCGCCCAACTCCGGCGAGCCCGGCCCCGCCTCGATCCGCGCCCGGATATGGATCCACTGGAGGTTGACTTTCCCCCCTCTCAAAAACGCCTGTCCTTAGTTTTTCATATAATCATGCCATGTTCATCATGCTGTATCTCTGCATCCGTAGCTCCGTTTTGTGCGTGTAATATGTCAAATTGTTCGTCTCGACGAGTACTTCATTTCATTCCATTGCATCATTTTCATTTGAGTTCATATTGATGCCCGAAATGCTGTTGGAAGAGTGCATGTTGATGTTAATCTGCTGAAACTGTTATAACTTGCTCATTTGTCATTTTTGCCATGATTGATGTGTGCATTCCATGGGGTTGATGTCTACATGTGTTTTGATCTATGCCATGCCATCTTTCCAGGGGTGTATGCCATGTATTTTTGTGATCGATGTGGTGACTAGCACAAGCATGCAAACTAGGCTTCGTGATATTGCTGATTTTAGTCCCTGTTCTGCTGTTATTTTGATGCCATGTAAACTTGATGCTACAGAGAGATCCATGCATATTTAGAGATACTTCAGTAGGGGTGTTTTGAACATATGGTTATTGTCTATCCATTCATGCCCTTTTTTGCAATTATGGAGTAGTCTAGCATGTCATTTGAGTGCTCTACTTTTGCTTCAAAATGTTTCCTGGCAGATTGTTTACATGTTATTCAATATGGCCAAGCTTGCTATAGTTGATCCTTGCATGCTATGGACTTGTTCTTGACTTGGTTTGTTTTACAAACATGTCTTCTTGATGATGCTATGCTTATCTTGTCATGCAATGACTTGTGGTGAGTGAATCGAGCTTGTTAAGTAGTGTACTTGCTGTTGTTGTTTTCCTGACAGATTCTGTTATATTTTGTTGCTATGTTAACATGTGGCCACTAATCATTCTATGCATAATCTGGACATGTTCTATAAACATGTTTTGATCTACATGTCTTGCTCTATCCATCTATGCCCCTGGTTGCATTTATAGGTTGCTGTAGCTTGTTGTAATCTTGCTCCAAAGTTGCTTCATAATGTTGCTGTCAGCCTGTTAACATTAAGTTCACTAGTTCCCATGTGTTTTGCTAGCGTTCCATGCACCCTATGAACTTGCTCTTGCCATGTTTAGCTTCACAAACATGCCTTCTTACTGTTGGTTGCCTTGCCATGCCATGTAATGCTCTGTGGTGAGTGGTTCAAGCTCACCAACATGCCTACTTATTGTTGTTCCTGCCATGTTTGAATCTGTAATATAACTTGCCATGTTTACATGGGTGCCATCATATTTTCTGATCCTTTTTGGCTTATGGTCAGTAAGGGACTGTTGTTCTATGCATTTAGTAGTATCATGTCATGCCTTTGTTTGCCATAATATGTTCCTGTAACATGTTGTTTGATAGCTCTAAACATTGCAACCTGATGTTATTTCTGCAAAGTCTGAAACTGTTATTATTTGCAATATCTCCATGTCTTTTTGAGCATGTTCTAGTGATTTCTGGAGATAGCTCAGTGTTCATGTTTTGTTATGTTTTACCTGTACTTCACGCCCATGCCTTTTGTTATTATGTTGGGGTGTTGTAGCTTGTTGTTTTGATGCTTGCAATATGCCTAGTTGCTGTTATGGACAGATTGTTGTTATGACTTGTATAGAGTGTGTGTGTTGCACCGTTGCTCCGTTTTGAGTGTGCTCTATATGAAACTTGCTTGATTTTGCATGTTGTTTCATATTATCATGTTGCATCCTTGTTTTGAGGTGTTTGCTTGATGTTTGTATACATTTTGCACCAATGCCATGTTTAACTTGTTTTGCTCATATCTTCTAGGCCGTAGCTCCGAATCTAATGAACTTTATATGTAACTTGACTAGAATCTTGTGTAGATCTTCGTGATGCATCTTAAATTGCTGTTTAACAACTTGAACATAAGGTTTATTCAGTTCTGGACCAATTTCGAAATTTGCATATGAGGACTTACCGATATTGTTATATGTTGTTCCCGGCCTCATTTAAACTTGCCTTGATGTGTTGTTCTTGTTTGCATCATCTCTTGCCATGAGTAGCTTCATGTAGCTTGGTCATGCATCATGCTTGTTGTGCATCATGCCTTGTTCATGTGTGGTGTGTTTACCATGTTGTGTGCTTCTTCTCGATAGTTCCCGTTTTGTTGCGATCGTGAGGATTCGTTCGTCTACGTGTGGTTCGTCTTCGTGGCTTCATCTTATTCATGCACTCGTTCTTCTTCCTTGCGGGATTTCAGGCAAGATGACCGCTACCCTGGATCTCACTACTATCATTGCTATGCTAGTTGTTTCGTTCTATCGCTATGCTGCGCTTCCTATCACTTGTTCCTCAAGCCTCCCAAATTGCCATGAACCTCTAACCTTTGACACCTTTTCCTATGCAAACCGTTGCTTGGCTATGTTACCGCTTTGCTCAGCCCTCTTATAGCGTTGCTAGTTGCAGGTGAAGTTGAAGATTTCTCCATGGTGGACAGGGTTATGTTGGGATATCACAATATCTCTTATATTATTAATGCATCTATATATTTGGTAAAGGATGGAAGGCTCGGCCTTATGCCTGGTGTTTTGTTCCACTCTTGCCGCCCTAGTTTCCGTCATACCGGTGTTATGTTCCCGGATTTTGCGTTCCTTACGCGGTCGGGTGATTTATGGGACCCCCCTGACAGTTCGCTTTAAATAAAACTCCTCCAGCAAGGCCCAACATTGGTTTTACCATTTGCCTCACCACCACCTACTTTTCCCTTGGGAGTCGCTCTCTCGAGGGTCATCTTTATTCAGCCCCCCGGGCCAATGCTTGTCTAAGTGTTGGTCCAAACTAGAGCCACTTGTAGCGCCACCTCGGGGAAACTTGAGGGCTGGTTCTAGTTGTACGTACTGCTCATCCGGTCGTGGCCTGAGACGAGATACGCGCGGCTACTATCAGGATGTCGGCACGCCGGGAGGTCTTGCTGGTCTTGTTTTACCATTGTCGAAATGTCTTGTAAACCGGGATTCCGAGACTGATCGGGTCTTCCTGGGAGAAGGTCTATTCCTTCGTTGATCGCGAGAGCTTGTCATGGGCTAAGTTGGGACACCCCTGCAGGGTATAAACTTTCGAGAGCCGTGCCCGCGGTTATGTGGCAGATGGGAATTTTTTAATGTCCGGTTGTAGATAACTTGACACCAGATCCGAATTAAAACGCATCAACTGCGTGTGTAGCCGTGATGGTCTCTTCTCGGCGGAGTCCGAGAAGTGAACACGGTTTCTGGGTTATGTTTGACGTAAGTAGGAGTTCAGGATCACCTCTTGATCATTGCTAGCTTCACGACCGTTCCTTTGTTTCTCTTCTCGCTCTCATTTGCGTATGTTAGCCACCATATCATGCTTAGTCGCTGCTGCAACCTCACCACTTTACCCCTTCCTTTCCCATTAAGCTTTGCTAGTCTTGACACCCATGGTAATGGGATTGCTGAGTCCTCGTGGCTCACAGATTACTACAACAACAGTTGCAGGTACAGGTTATGCGATGTTCATGACGCGAGAGCGATATTTGCTTGTTTTGGAGTTCTTCTTCTGCTTCTTCCTTGATCAGGGGATAGGTTCCAGGTCGGCAGCCTGGGCTAGCAGGGTGGATGTCATTTGAGTTTCTGTTTGTGATTCATCCGTAGCCGGATGTTGGTCTTATGTATGATGTATTGTTGTATTCGTGTGGCATTGTATGCCTCTTGTATGTATCCCCACTATTATGTAATGTTGATGTAATGATATCCACCTTGCAAAAGCGTCTTCAAGATGCGCTTCTATCCTTGGTGGGACCTTCGAGTTCCTTTAGGATAGGGTCGCATCTTGGGCGTGACAATAACGCCAAAAGAAGGTCGGATAATCCTTGACGATATCCACTCGGGGACCTGTGGTCATCATGCGTCCTCTCGGACCATAGTGGCTAAAGCATACCGAGCGGGATTTTACTGGCCAAGAGCAAATGAAATGGCAAAGGAGATAGTCGACAAGTGTGAAGGATGTCAATTTTACTCCAATATGTCGCACAAGCCCGCCTCAGCCTTGAAGTGTTGGAAATATGCCCTAGAGGCAATAATAAAAGTATTATTATATTTCATTTTTCATGATAATTGTCTTTTATTCATGCTATAACTGTATTATCCGGAAATCGTAATACACGTGTGAATACATAGACCACAATATGTCCCTAGTGAGCCTCTAGTTGACTAGCTCGTTGTGATCAACAGATAGTCATGGTTTCCTGACTATGGACATTGGATGTCATTGATAACGGGATCACATCATTAGGAGAATGATGTGATGGACAAGACCCAATCCTAAGCATAGCACAAAGATCGTGTAGTTCGTTTGCTAGAGCTTTACCAATGTCAAGTATCTCTTCCTTCGACCATGAGATCGTGTAACTCCCGGATACCGTAGGAGTGCCTTGGGTGTATCAAACGTCACAACGTAACTGGGTGACTATAAAGGTGCATTACGGGTATCTCCGAAAGTATCTGTTGGGTTGACACGGATCGAGACTGGGATTTGTCACTCCGTATGACGGAGAGGTATCTCTGGGCCCACTCGGTAATGCATCATCATAATGAGCTCAAGGTGACCAAGGTGTTGGCCACGGGATCATGCATTACGGTACAAGTAAAGTGACTTGCCGGTAACGAGACTGAACAAGGTATTGGGATACCGACGATCGAGTCTCGGGCAAGTAACGTACCGATTGACAAAGGGAATTGTATACAGGGTTTTGATCGAATCCTCGACATCGTGGTTCAACCGATGAAATCATCGAGGAGCATGTGGGAGCCAACATGGGTATCCAGATCCCGCTGTTGGTTATTGCCCGAGAGTTGTCTCGGTCATGTCTGCGTGTTTCCCGAACCCGTAGGGTCTACACACTTAAGGTTCGGTGACGCTAGGGTTATTATGAAGACTAGTATGTGACTACCGAATGTTGTTCGGAGTCCCGGATGGGATCCCGGACGTCACGAGGAGTTCCGGAATGGTCCGGAGGTGAAGTTTTATATATGGGAAGTTGTCATACGGACACTGGAAAGTTTCGGGGGGTTATCGGTATTGTACCGGGGCCACCGGAGGGGTTCCGGGGGTCCACCAGGAGGGGCCACCCCTCCCGGAGGGCCACATGGGCCGCAAAGGGGAGGGAGCCAGCCCCTTGAGGGCTGGGCACGCCCCCCACCTTGGGCCCATGCGCCTAGGGTTGGGGGGGAAACCCTGAGGGGGGCGCCCCCCTTGCTTTGGGGGCAAGCCTCCCCTCCCTGGCCGCCGCCCCCCCTCTAGATCCCATCTAGAGGGGTCGGCCCCCCTTGCCCCTTCCCCTATAAATAGAGGGGTGGGGGGAGGACTTCTGTACCAATCTCCAAGGCGCAGCCCCTCCCCTCCCCAACACCTCTCCTCCTCCGTAAGCGCTTGGCGAAGCCCTGTCGGAGTACTGCTGCACCAACACCACCACGCCGTCGTGCTGCCGTTGGAGCGAGCTTCCTCAACCTCTCCTTCCCCCTTGCTGGATCAAGAAGGAGGAGACGTCTCCCGTCCCATACGTGTGTTGAACGCGGAGGTGCTGTCCGTTCAGCAATTGGACATCGGTGATTCGAATCACGTCGAGTACGACTCCATCATCACCATCCTCTTGCAAGCTTCTGCACGCGATCTACAAGTGGTATGTAGATGCAAACTCTCTCCCATGACTCGTTGCTTAGATGAACTCATAGATGGATCTTGGTGAAACCGAAGGAAAATTTTTAATTTTCTGCAACGTTCCCCAATAGTGGTATCAGAGCTAGGTCTATGCGTAGTTCTCTAATGCACGAGTAGAACACAATTTTGTTGTGGGCGTGGATCTTGTCAACTTACTTGCCTCTACTATTCTTTTCTTGCTTAAACGGAATTGTGGGATGAAGCGGCCCGGACCAACCATACACGTACGCTTACGTGAGACCGGTTCCACCGATTGACATGCACTAGTTGCATAAGGTGGCTGGCGGGTGTCTGTCTCTCCCACTTTAGTTGGAGCGGATTTGATGAACAGGGCCCTTATGAAGGGTAAATAGAAGTTGATAAAATCACGTTGTGGTTATTCGTAGGTAAGAAAACATTCTTGCTAGAACCCAATTGCAGCCACGTAAAAGATGCAACAACAATTAGAGGACGTCTAACTTGTTTTTGCAGCGATTGATCATGTGATGTGATATGGCCAGAAGTTGTGATGAATGATGAATTGTGATGTATGAGATCATGTTCTTGTAATAGGATTCATGACTTGCATGTCGATGAGTATGACAACCGGCAGGAGCCATAGGAGATGTCTTTATTTTTGTATGACCTGCGTGTCATTGAAGAACGCCATGTAAACTACTTTACTTTATTGCTAAACGCGTTAGCCATAGAAGTAGAAGTAGTCGTTGGCGTGACAACTTCATGAAGACACGATGATGGAGATCATGATGATGGAGATCATGGTGTCAAGCCGGTGACAAGATGATCATGGAGCCCCGAAGATGGAGATCAATGGAGCTGTATGATATTGGCCATATCATGTCACAACTATATATAATTGCATGTGATGTTTATTATGTTTATGCATCTTGTTTACTTAGGACGACGGTAGTAAATAAGATGATCCCTTACAAAAATTTCAAGAAGTGTTCTCCCCTAACTGTGCACCGTTGCTACAGTTCGTCGCTTCTAAGCACCACGTGATGATCGGGTGTGATGGATTCTTACGTTCACATACAATGGGTGTAAGACAGTTTTACACAGCAAAAACACTTAGGGTTAACTTGACGAGCCTAGCATGTACAGACATGGCCTCCGAACATGGAGACCGAAAGTTCGAACACGAGGCGTATGGAAGATACGATCAACATGAAGATGTTCACCGACGATGACTAGTCCGTCTCACGTGATGATCGGACACGGGCTAGTCGACTCGGATCGTGTAACACTTAGATGACTAGAGGGATGTCTAATCTAAGTGGGAGTTCATAATTTGATTAGAACTTTATTATCATGAACTTAGTCTAAAACCTTTGCAAATATGTCTTGTAGATCAAATGGCCAACGCTAATGTCAACATGAACTTCAACGCGTTCCTAGAGAAAACCAAGCTGAAAGATGATGGCAGCAACTATACGGACTGGGTCCGGAACCTGAGGATCATCCTCATGGCTGCCAAGAAGCAATATGTCCTAGAAGCACCGTTAGGTGACCCACCTGCTCTCCCAGCACTGCAAGACGATTTGAATGTTTGGCAAACTCGTGTTGATGATTACTCCCTCGTTCAGTGCGGCATGCTTTACAGCTTAGAACCGGGGCTCCAAATGCGTTTTGAGCATCATGGAGCATATGAGATGTTCGAAGAGCTGAAACTAGTTTTCCAAGCTCATGCCCGGGTCGAGAGATATGATGTCTCCGACAAGTTCTACAGTTGTAAGATGGAGGAAAACAGTTCTGTCAGTGAGCACATCCTGAAGATGTCTGGGTTGCACAACCGTATGACCCAGCTGAACATTAACCTCCCAGATGAGGCGGTCATTGACAGAATCCTCCAGTCGCTCCCACCAAGCTACAAGAGCTTTGTGATGAACTACAACATGCAGGGGATGGTGAAGACCATTCCTGAAGTGTTCTCGATGCTGAAGTCAGCAGAGGCTGAAATCAAGAAAGAACATCAAGTGTTGATGGTCAATAAGACCACTAAGTTCAAGAAGGGCAAGGGGAAGAAGAACTTCAAGAAGGACGGCAAAGATGTTGTCGCGCCCGGTAAGCCTGTTGCCGGGAAGAAGTCAAAGAATGGACCCAAGCCTGAGACTGAGTGCTTTTATTGCAAGGGGAAGGGTCACTGGAAGCGGAACTGCCCCAAATACTTAGCGGATAAGAAGGCCGGCAACACCAAAGGTATATTTGATATACATGTAATTGATGTGTACCTTACCAGTACTCATAGTAACTCCTGGGTATTTGATACCGGTGTCATTGCTCATATTTGTAACTCACAGTAGGAGCTGCGGAATAAACGGAGACTGGCAAAGGATGAGGTGACGATGCGCGTCGGGAATGGTTCCAGAGTCGATGTGATTGCCGTCGGCACGCTGCCTCTACATTTACCCACGGGATTAGTTTTGAACCTTAATAATTGTTATTTAGTGCCAAGTTTGAGCATGAACATTGTATCTGGACCTCGTTTAATACGAGATGGCTACTCATTTAAGTCTGAGAATAATGGTTGTTCGATTTATATGAGAGATATGTTTTATGGTCATGCTCCGATGGTCAATGGTTTATTCTTAATGAATCTCGAGCGTAATATTACACATATTCATAGTGTGGATACCAAAAGATGTAAAGTTGATAACGATAGTCCCACATACTTGTGGCACTGCCGCCTTGGTCACATTGGAGTCAAGCGCATGAAGAAGCTTCATGCTGATGGACTTTTAGAGTCTCTTGATTATAAATCATTTGACACATGCGAACCATGCCTCATGGGCAAAATGACCAAGACTCCGTTCTCCGGAACAATGGAGCGAGCAACCAACTTGTTGGAAATCATACATACCGATGTGTGTGGTCCAATGAGCGTTGAGGCTCGCGGAGGATATCGTTATGTTCTCACTCTCACTGATGACTTAAGTAGATATGGGTATGTCTACTTAATGAAACACAAGTCTGAGACCTTTGAAAAGTTCAAGGAATTTCAGAATGAGGTGGAGAATCAACGTGACCGAAAGATAAAGTTCCTACGATCAGATCGTGGAGGAGAATACTTAAGTCACGATTTTGGTACACACTTAAGGAAATGTGGAATCGTTTCACAACTCACGCCGCCTGGAACACCTCAGCGAAATGGTGTGTCTGAACGTCGTAATCGCACTCTATTGGATATGGTGCGGTCTATGATGTCTCTTACCGATTTACCGCTATCATTTTGGGGATACGCTCTAGAGACAGCTACATTCACTTTAAATAGGGCACCGTCTAAATCCGTTGAGACGACACCGTATGAATTATGGTTTGGGAAGAAACCTAAGCTGTCGTTTCTAAAAGTTTGGGGATGTGATGCTTATGTCAAGAAACTTCAAGCTGAAAAGCTCGAACCCAAGTCGGAAAAATGCGTATTCATAGGATACCCTAAGGAAACTGTCGGGTATACCTTCTACTTAAGATCCGAAGGCAAGATCTTTGTTGCCAAGAACGGACGCTTTCTGGAAAAAGAGTTTCTCTCGAAAGAAGTAAGTGGGAGGAAAGTAGAACTCGATGAAGTACTACCTCTCGAACGGGAAAGTGGTGCAGCTCAGGAAAATGTTCCTGTTATGCCCACACCAACTGAAGAGGAAACCAATGATGATGATCAAGGTACTTCGGATCAAGTTGCTACTGAACTTCGTAGGTCCACAAGGACACGTTCCGCACCAGAGTGGTACGGCAACCCTGTCCTGGAAATCATGTTGTTAGAAGCGATGGCGGGCCCAGATTCCAACAAATGGCTTGAAGCCATGAAATCCGAGATAGAATCCATGTATGAAAACAAAGTATGGACTTTGACAGACTTGCCCGATGATCGGCGAGCGATAGAAAACAAATGGATTTTTAAGAAGAAGACGGACGCGGATGGTAATGTTACCATTTATAAGGCTCGACTTGTCGCTAAGGGTTATCGACAAGTTCAAGGGATTGACTACGACGAGACATTCTCTCCCGTAGCGAAGCTGAAGTCCGTCCGAATCATGTTAGCAATTGCCGCATACTATGATTATGAGATATGGCAGATGGACGTCAAAACGGCATTCCTTAACGGACATATTAAGGAAGAGATGTATATGATGCAGCCGGAAGGTTTTGTCGATCCTAAGAACGCTAACAAAGTATGCAAGCTCCAGCGATCCATTTATGGACTGGTAAAAGCATCTCGGAGTTGGGACATTCACTTTGATGAGATGATCAAAGCGTTTGGGTTTATGCAGACTTATGGAGAAGGCTGCGTTTACAAGAAAGTGAGTGGGAGCTCTGTAGCATTTCTCCTATTATATGTAGATGACATACTCTTGATGGGAAATGATACAAAACTTCTGGACAGCATTAAGGCCTACTTGAATAAGTGTTTTTCAATGAAGGACCTTGGAGAAGCTGCTTATATATTAGGCATCAAGATCTATAGAGATAGATCGAGACGCCTCATAGGTCTTTCACAAAGCACATACCTTGATAAGATTTTGAAGAGGTTCAAAATGGATCAGTCCAAGAAAGGGTTCTTGCCTATGTTACAAGGTGTGAGATTGAGCTCAGCTCAGTCACCAACCACGGCAAAAGATAAAGAAGAGATGAGTGTCATCCCCTATGCTTCAGCCATAGGATCTATTATGTATGCCATGTTGTGTACCAGACCCGATGTAAACCTTGCCGTAAGTTTGGTAGCAAGATACCAAAGTAATCCCGGCAAGGAACACTGGACAGCGGTCAAGAATATCTTGAAGTACCTGAAAAGGACAAAGGACATGTTTCTCGTTTATGGAGGAGACGAAGAGCTCATCATAAAGGGTTACGTCGACGCTAGCTTTGACTCAGATCTGGATGACTCTAAGTCTCAAACCGGATACGTGTATATGTTGAATGGTGGAGCAGTAAGCTGGTGCAGCTGCAAGCAGAGCGTCGTGGCGGGATCTACGTGTGAAGCGGAGTACATGGCAGCCTCGGAGGCAGCGCATGAAGCGATTTGGGTGAAGGAGTTCATCACCGACCTAGGAGTCATACCCAATGCGTCGGGGCCGATCAAACTCTTCTGTGACAACACTGGAGCTATTGCCCTTGCCAAGGAGCCCAGGTTTCACAAGAAGACCAGGCACATCAAGCGTCGTTTCAACTCCATCCGTGAAAATGTTCAAGATGGAGACATAGAGATTTGCAAAGTGCACACGGATCTGAATGTTGCAGATCCGTTGACTAAACCTCTCTCGCGGGCAAAACATGATCAACACCAGAACTCTATGGGTGTTCGATTCATCACAATGTAACTAGATTGGGGACTCTAGTGCAAGTGGGAGACTGTTGGAAATATGCCCTAGAGGCAATAATAAAAGTATTATTATATTTCATTGTTCATGATAATTGTCTTTTATTCATGCTATAACTGTATTATCCGGAAATCGTAATACACGTGTGAATACATAGACCACAATATGTCCCTAGTGAGCCTCTAGTTGACTAGCTCGTTGTGATCAACAGATAGTCATGGTTTCCTGACTATGGACATTGGATGTCATTGATAACGGGATCACAGCATTAGGAGAATGATGTGATGGACAAGACCCAATCCTAAGCATAGCACAAAGATCGTGTAGTTCGTTTGCTAGAGCTTTACCAATGTCAAGTATCTCTTCCTTCGACCATGAGATCGTGTAACTCCCGGATACCGTAGGAGTGCCTTGGGTGTATCAAACGTCACAACGTAACTGGGTGACTATAAAGGTGCATTACAGGTATCTCCGAAAGTATCTGTTGGGTTGACACGGATCGAGACTGGGATTTGTCACTCCGTATGACGGAGAGGTATCTCTGGGCCCACTCGGTAATGCATCATCATAATGAGCTCAAGGTGACCAAGGTGTTGGCCACGGGATCATGCATTACGGTACGAGTAAAGTGACTTGCCGGTAACGAGACTGAACAAGGTATTGGGATACCGACGATCGAGTCTCGGGCAAGTAACGTACCAATTGACAAAGGGAATTGTATACAGGGTTTTGATCGAATCCTCGACATCGTGGTTCAACCGATGAAATCATCGAGGAGCATGTGGGAGCCAACATGGGTATCCAGATCCCGCTGTTGGTTATTGCCCGAGAGTTGTCTCGGTCATGTCTGCGTGTTTCCCGAACCCGTAGGGTCTACACACTTAAGGTTCGGTGACGCTAGGGTTATTAGGAAGACTAGTATGTGACTATCGAATGTTGTTCGGAGTCTCGGATGGGATCCCGGACGTCACGAGGAGTTCCGGAATGGTCCGGAGGTGAAGTTTTATGTATGGGAAGTTGTCATACGGACACCGGAAAGTTTCCGGGGGTTATCGGTATTGTACCGGGGCCACCGGAGGGGTTCCGGGGGGTCCACCGGGAGGGGCCACCCCTCCCGGAGGGCCACATGGGCCGCAAAGGGGAGGGAGCCAGCTCCTGGAGGGCTGGGCGCGCCCCCCACCTTGGGCCCATGCGCCTAGGGTTGGGGGGAAACCCTGAGGGGGGCGCCCCCTTGCTTTGGGGGCAAGCCTCCCCTCCCTGGCCGCCGCCCCCCCTCTAGATCCCATCTAGAGGGGTCGGCCCCCCTTGCCCCTTCCCCTATAAATAGAGGGGTGGGGGGAGGGCTGCTGTACCAATCTCCAAGGCGCAGCCCCTCCCCTCCCCAATACCTCTCCTCCTCCGTAAGCGCTTGGCGAAGCCCTGTCGGAGTACTGCTGCACCAACACCACCACGCCGTCGTGCTGCCGTTGGAGCGAGCTTCCTCAACCTCTCCTTCCCCCTTGCTGGATCAAGAAGGAGGATACGTCTCCCGTCCCGTACGTGTGTTGAACGCGGAGGTGTTGTCCGTTCAGCACTTGGACATCGGTGATTCGAATCACGTCGAGTACGACTCCATCATCACCATCCTCTTGCAAGCTTCCGCACGCGATCTACAAGTGGTATGTAGATGCAAACTCTCTCCCATGACTCGTTGCTTAGATGAACTCATAGATGGATCTTGGTGAAACCGTAGGAAAAATTTTAATTTTCTGCAACGTTCCCCAACATGAAGACCATCTCACTCGTCTGGCCTTTCGCTGTATGGGGATTGGATATGGTTGGACCACTGAGAACAGGCAGAAGCGGCTTCACCCATGTGCTGGTGGCAGTTGACAAGTTCACTAAGTGGATTGAAGCTAAACCCATCAAGAATCTTGATGTCGGCACTGCTGTCAGCTTCATCAGGGAGTTGATATTCAGATATGGAGTTCTCCATAGCATCATCACTGATAATGGGTCGAACTTCAATTCCGAGGAATTCAGAGCTTTTTGCACGTCTCAGGGCACACAAGTCGACTATGCTTCAGTTGCTCACCCCCAGTCGAATGGACAGGCAGAACGAGCGAGTGGTTTAATTCTCAAAGGGCTGAAACCCCGACTGATGCGCGATCTCAAGCACGCAGCTGGTGCGTGGGTCGACGAACTTCCGTCAGTACTTTGGGGATTAAGGACCACACCTAATCGTTCGACTGGGAGAACTCCGTTCTTCTTGGTCTACGGAGCTGAAACAGTCTTGCCGAGTGACCTGCTTCACAACGCACCCCGAGTTGAACTCTCCACTGAAGCTGAAGCAGAGCAAGCCCGACAGGATGCAATCGACCTTCTAGAAGAAGAAAGAGAGATGGACTTGATCCGATCGACCATTTATCAGCAGGACTTGCGTCGCTTCCATGCCAAAAACATGAAGAGTCGAGCCTTCCAAGAAGGAGATTTGGTTCTCCGAGTGGATCAGCAGAAGCCACACAAGCTTGCTCCTACTTGGGAAGGTCCCTTCATCGTCACCAAGGTTCTCCACAATGGGGCGTACCGCCTTTACAATGTCGAGCACCAGATTGATGAGCCCCGAGCTTGGAACGCGGAGCTGCTCCGCCCCTTTTATACTTAAGTATTCACTCGGATGAGATGTAATAAAAGTACTTCTCTAGTTTATCTATCAAAGACAAGAGAGTTATAATTTTCCCAGTGATTGTTGTTACTTTTGTTCACATAAAACAGTCCCCCAGTGGGTAGCTTAGCTGCGAATCCGTTTCGCCTAAGTTTGTAAAAAAAAAATCTTGCTGAGTGGTGAGCCAGCCTCCCACTCGGGGGCTTAGCTGCGAATCCGTTTCGCCTAAGTTTAACAAAATCCTACCGAGTGGTGAGCCAGCCTCCCACTCGGGGGCTTAGCTGTAGTCCAAGTACTCGCCTAAGTTTAACAAAATCCTACCGAGTGGTGAGCCAGCCTCCCACTCGGGGGCTTAGCTGCAGTCCAAGTACTCACCTAAGTTTAACAAAATCCTGCCGAGTGGTGAGCCAGCCTCCCACTCGAGGGCTTAGCTGCAGCCTAGCGCTCACCTAAGTACAAACACAACGTGTGCTCCACAAGGAGGATGAGGTGCAGGTCGATTGCTACCCTCTCCTTCCGAGCTACGCCACAAATACAACGTGCGCTCCGCAAGGAGGACGAGGCGTAGGTCGACTGCTACCCTATCCTTCTGAGCTACACCACAAATACAACGTGCGCTCTGCAAGGAGGACGAGGTGCAGGTCGATTGCTACCCACTCCTTCCGAGCTATGCCACAAATACAACGTGTGACCCGCAAGGAGGACGAGGTGCAGGTCGACTGTTACCTTCTCCTTCGGAGGTATGCCACAAAAACTCTACCGAGTGTAGAGCAAACCTCCCACTCGGGGGCTTAGCTCAGCCCAGTGCTCGCCTAAGTTTTTGAAAATCCTACCGAGTGGAGAGCAGACCTCCCACTCGGGGGCTTAGCTGCAGCCCAGTGCTCGCCTAAGTTTTTGAAAATCCTACCGAGTGGAGAGCACACCTCCCACTTGGGGGCTTAGCTGCAGCCCAGTGCTCGCCTAAGTTTTTGAAAATCCTACCGAGTGGAGAGCAAACCTCCCACTCGGGGGCTTAGCTGCGGCCCAGTGCTCGCCTAAGTTTTTGAAAATCCTACCGAGTGGAGAGCAAACCTCCCACTCGAGGGCTTAGTTGCAGCCCAGTGCTCGCCTAAGTTTTTGAAAATCCTACCGAGTGGAGAGCAAACTTTCCACTCGGGGGCTTAGCTGCATCCCAGTGCCAGCTTAAGTATGACGAGGTACAAGTCAATTGTAGTCTATGCTTCATCCCTACCTACAAAAGTGCATCACAAACACTAGCATATATTCCAAGCAAAGGACAATGTTCGTTCAAAGGCAGATGCAAACATATTCAACGGCAAACCCAAGTTCAGATAGCGTCCTATGGATCCAGAAGTGCTCAGGCACCGAGCCTGTTAAAGTTTACCGGTTACAAAAACCACTCAGCATCCCGAGGCAAATTTAAGGCATCAAACATAAAAGTTTTTTACTCCCCCTGCGAAGGACTGGAAGGCGCGACAAACTCGTCCAGGTCGATTCCATCTGCGATCCGAGTGGCAGCAGCAATGAAGGTCTCCATGAAAGATCGGAAGTCATGCTTCTTGGTATTGGCCACCTTGAGAGACGCCAGCTTGTCCTCTCGCGCGTCCTTGCAGTGAACACGGACCAGAGACAGAGCAACATCGGCACCACACCTAGCAGAAGACTTCTTCCATTCTTGCACTCGACTTGGAACTTCGTTCAGTCGAGTCATCAGATACTCGAGGTCATTCTGCAGTGTTTCTCCTGGCCAGAGTGATGTGTCGATGTGCGACGCTGCAAATTTCAGTCTCGCAAGATAGTCGACCACAGCAGCAACGCGAGACTTGAGACGGAGCACGTTCATGGTGGCTTCATCCTTCACGAGAGAGTTGATGGGATCCAAGCCAGTCTCCACTCGACTAGTCTCCTCTTCAAAGTTTTGGCAGAATTCTGTGGATACAACCCAAGGGTAAGCTAACAGCCCTACAATAAGTCAGCGATTACCAGTCGGAGATAAGGGGTTACCTTTGAGCATGAGAAATAACTTCTTGGCGAGCCCACCCAGATAAGCCTCTAAGTCGTTCTTCTTTCCCGCCAGTTTGCTAGCCTTATCACTCAGGACTATCTTGTCATTCTTCAATCGACTGGCCTCCTTGTTGGCCGCGTCGAGAGCAGCTTTTAGATTGGTATTCTCCTCTTCAAGTTTGCTGATCGAAGCCAGCTTCTCTTCTGTAAGTTTCGTCTTGTCTGAAGCCGCTTTCTGCGCCTCGGCAAGGTCAAGGTCCTTCTTCTTCAAAGCATCCCTCAGTTTATCTGCAAAATGACAGTGAGATCAGACTTACGAATGGACAAGAAATAAGGGCAGTCGTCAAGGTTCTCACCAAACATACCTTTTGCCTCCTCCTTCGCCTTCGTGAAGTTCTCCTGGACAAGCTTCAGATCAAGTTCGAGCTGGATATGCTTGTTCTCCAACTCAGTATAACGAGCCACGAGCTCGCAAGATTTCTGCGAAAGACCAATCGACAGACGTCAAAAATAGGTCACTTCCGAGTGACTGAGAGAAAGATCATAGTATCTCTAAGACTACAGCCGAATCTAAACATTCAACTGTAGTCTCGGGGACTACACCCAGTGGGTGCACTCAGCATGCCCCCACTGGTTCTACCGATTCAGTTCGATCAGTCGACCGAAAGAGACAAAAAGGTTATGATCCTAAACCATAGCTAACTGTCAGTAGTTAACCTCAAAAAAAGGGGTTCTTAAGACCATCGTCGACTGCTAGCAGTTGACCACGGTCTCAGGGACTACACCCAGTGGGTGCACTCAACGTGCGCCCACTGGTTCCATGATTCCATTCGACCAGATCGAGTGGAGAAAGTAAAGAGAAAAAGTTCAAAGTAGAAAGACTATGGTCGACTGCCAGCAGTCCACCATAGCCTCGGGGACTACACCCAGTGGGTGCACTCAGCATGCCCCCACCAATCCAGATATTCAATCGACACACCCAGCGGGTGTACAGATACTAAGATCTTCAGAAAGAAAAGTTTTCAGATATCATATCCTAACAGAACAGGCTGTGATCAACTAACCTGGACATTGCTCTGAAGAGCTGAACTTGCATCATAGGCCGCTTGACTGGCGTCTCGGATCGCCTTCACTTGCTCCATCATGACCCCCGCTTGACGTATGGCTTCTTTAGCAGCGCCTGCTCGGTCCTCTGGGATGTGATGGGTGGAAAAAAGAGAAGGCGGATCTGCACTCGACGATGGAGGGCGAGCACTCGTCAGCGGCACAGCAAAGGACACAGTAGTCTGAGTGGCGTTGCCCCCCTCCGAAACCAGCGCATCAGGTGCTGATACGACCTGAGCAGTCTTGCCAGCAGACGCCTTCCTGTTCCTCCTCTTCCTCAGTGGCTCCTCATCGTCATCATCAGGGAGATCAATGATGATATTAGGTGGAGCTGTAGAAAATATTCAAAAGTTAAAGATGAAGATCCTATCGACCGAAAGCGAAACTACAGGGATCATACCAGGGTTGGAAGTGGCAGCGTCCTCCATTTCTTGATCTTCATGTCTGATCGAGGTCTCAGAAGTAGCAACACTGCGGTTTCAGAAATCAGTCGGTCAGCGAACGAATCAACCAAGAGTGAATCCATGTGAAACAAGAAAACACAAGTTACGCCATTACCCGGAAATAGTGGGAATCACCATCTTCATCTTCGGCAGGGCCTTCGTCGGCTTTGATGATGCGCTTGGGGTTGCTTCGGTGCTTTCTCAGTCGGCGCCAGAGAGGTCGTCTGAGGACGTTTGGTCGACTGCACAACAGGCACGACCCCCTTGCCGCGCTCGACTGTAGGGTCATGGACAAGCTTGGATCGTCTTTCAGAACGGGGAGGCTGGACTTCCTCCTCCTCTTCCTCCTCCTCTTCCTAGTCAGAGCCAGCGTCTTCTTCACCCTCCTCGCCATCCGATTCCCACTCCTCCTGACTTTCTCCTCCGCTTCCTTCCTCCTCTTTGGTCTGTACTTGTGCCCCGTTGGGCATCGAATACAACTCAGTAGTGATCTGGAAGACAACAAAACAAGACAAAAGACAATCGGCCGATTTGCAGCAAAACAGAATGAATGAAACACGATCACAGTCGGAGATAAGTGGTCATACCTTGTCTGGTTCGTAAGACTGGTTGAGTGGTGGGATCCTCCTAGCTCCACGAGGGTTATCTTTGTTCCCTGTGATGGTAGTCATCCACCTCTCCAGTTGTTGGGGAACGTAGCAGAAAACAAAAATTTTCCTACAGTTTCACCAAGATCCATATATGAGTTCATCTAGCAACGAGTGATTAGATGCATCTACGTACCTCGTAGATCGCGAGTGGAAGCGTTCAAAGAACGGGGATGATGTAGTCGAACACGACATGATCCAAATCACCGGAGATCCTAGCACCGAACGGACGGCACCTCCGCGTTCAACACACGTACGGAACAGCCACGTCTCCTCCTTCTTGATCCAGCAAGGGGGAAGGAGAGGTTGAGGGAGATGGCACCAGCAGCAGCACGACGGCGTGGTGTTGACGAAGCTGCAGTACTCCGGCAGAGCTTCGCCAAGCGCTATGGAGGAGGAGGAGGTGTTGGAGAGGGAGAAGGAGGCAACCAAAGGCCAAGGTGTGAAGTCCCTCCTTTCCCCCACTATATATAGGAGGGCCAAGGGGGGGTGGCCGGCCCTAGGAGATCCAATCTCCTAGGGGGGCGGCGGCCAAGGGGGGTTTCCCTCCCCCCCAAGGCACCTAGGAGGTGCCTTCCCCTCCTAGGACTCTTCCCCTTTAAACCCTAGGCGCATGGGCCTATGTTGGGGCTGATGCCCTTGGCCCATGTAGGCCACGGCGCACCCCCTACAGCCCATGTGGCCCACCTGGGCAGGTGGCCCCACCCGGTGGACCCCCGGGACCCTTTCGGTGGTCTCGGTACAATACCGATAACCCCGAAACTTGTCCCGATGCCCGAAACAGGACTTCCCATATATAAATCTTTACCTCCGGACCATTCCGGAACTCCTTGTGACGTCCGGGATCTCATCCGGGACTCCGAACAACATTCGGGTTACTGCATATACATATCCCTACAACCCTAGCGTCACCGAACCTTAAGTGTGTAGACCCTACGGGTTCGGGAGACATGTAGACATGACCGAGATCGCTCTCCGGTCAATAACCAACAGCGGGATCTGGATACCCATGTTGGCTCCCACATTCTCCACAATGATCTCATCGGATGAACCACGATGTCGAGGATTCAATCAACCCCGTATGCAATTCCCTTTGTCAATCGATATGTTACTTGCCCGAGATTCGATCGTCGGTATCCCAATACCTCGTTCAATCTCGTTACCGGCAAGTCACTTTACTCGTACCGTAATGCATGATCCCGTGACCAGACACTTGGTCACTTTGAGCTCATTATGATGATGCATTATCGAGTGGGCCCAGTGATACCTCTCCGTCATACGGAGTGACAAATCCTAGTCTCGATCCGTGTCAACCCAACAGACACTTTCGGAGATACCTGTAGTGCACCTTTATAGTCACCCAGTTACGTTGTGACGTTTGATACACCCAAAGCACTCCTACGGTATCCGGGAGTTACACGATCTCATGGTCAAAGGAAAAGATACTTGACATTAGAAAAGCTCTAGCAAACGAACTACACGATCTCACGCTATGCTTAGGATTGGGTCTTGTCCATCACATCATTATCCTAATGATGTGATCCCGTTATCAATGACATCTAATGTCCATAGCCAGGAAACCATGACTATCTATTGATCAACGAGCTAGTCAACTAGAGGCTTACTAGGGACATGTTGGTGTCTGTTATTCACACATGTATTACGATTTCCGGATAATACAATTATAGCATGAATAAAGACAATTATCATGAACAAAGAAATATAATAATAATGCTTTTATTATTGCCTCTAGGGCATATTTCCAACAGTCTCCCACTTGCACTAGAGTCAATAATCTAGTTACATTGTGATGAATCGAACACCCATGGAATTCTGGTGTTGATCATGTTTTGCTCTAGGGAGAGGTTTAGTCAATGGATCCGCTATATTCAGGTCCGTATGTACTTTACAAATCTCTATGTCTCCATCTTGAACATTTTCACGAATGGAGTTGAAGCGACGCTTGATGTGCCTTGTCTTCTTGTGAAACCTGGGCTCCTTGGCAAGTGCAATAGCTCTAGTGTTGTCACAGAAGAGCTTGATCGGCCCCGACGCATTGGGTATGACTCCTAGGTCGGTGATGAACTCCTTCACCCAAATTGCTTCATGTGCTGCCTCCGAGGCTGCCATGTACTCCGCTTCACATGTAGATCCCGCCACGACGCTCTGCTTGCAACTGCACCAGCTTACTGCCCCACCATTCAAAATATACACGTATCCGGTTTGTGACTTAGAGTCATCCAGATCTGTGTCGAAGCTAGCGTCAACGTAACCCTTTACGACGAGCTCTTCGTCACCTCCATAAATGAGAAACATTTCCTTAGTCCTTTTCAGGTACTTCAGGATATTCTTGACCGCTGTCCAGTGTTCCTTGCCGGGATTACTTTGGTACCTTCCTACCAAACTTACGGCAAGGTTTACATCAGGTCTGGTACACAGCATGGCATACATAATAGAACCTATGGCTGAGGCATAGGGGATGACACTCATCTCTTCTATATCTACTGCCGTGGTTGGACATTGAGCTGAGCTCAATTTCACACCTTGCAAAACAGGAAAGAACCCTTTCTTGGACTGATCCATTTTGAATTTCTTCAAAATCTTATCAAGATATGTGCTTTGTGAAAGACCTATGAGGCGTCTCGATCTATCCCTATAGATCTTGATGCCTAATATATAAGCAGCTTCTCCAAGGTCCTTCATTGAAAAACTTTTATTCAAGTAGGCCTTAATGTTGTCCAAGAGTTCTATATCATTTCCCATCAAAAGTATTCATCTACATATAGTATGAGAAATGCTATAGAGCTCCCACTCACTTTCTTGTAAACACAGGCTTCTCCATAAGTCTGTGTGAACCCAAACTCTTTGATCATCTCATCAAAGCGAATGTTCCAACTCCGAGATGCTTGCACCAGCCCATAAATCGAGCGTTGGAGCTTGCACACCTTGTCAGCATTCTTAGGATCGACAAAACCTTCCGGCTGCATCATATACAATTCTTCCTTAAGGAAACCATTAAGGAATGCCGTTTTGACGTCCATTTGCCAAATTTCATAATCATAAAATGAGGCAATTGCTAACATGATTTGGATGGACTTCAGCTTCGCTACCGGTGAGGAAGTCTCATCGTAGTCAACCCCTTGAACTTGTCGATAACCCTTAGCGACAAGCCGAGCTTTATAGATGGTCACATTACCATCCGCGTCTGTCTTCTTCTTAAAGATCCATTTATTTTCTATGGCTCGCCGTTCAACAGGCAAGTCAGTCAAAGTCCATACTTCGTTTTCAAACATGGATCCTATCTCGTGTTTCATGGCTTCTAGCCATTTGTCGGAATCCGGGCCCGCCATTGCTTCTTCATAGTTCGAAGGTTCACTGTTGTCTAACAACATGATTTCCAAGACAGGGTTGCCATACCACTCTGGTGTGGAACGTGTCCTTGTGGACCTTCGAATTTCAGCAAGAGCTTGATCAGAAGTATCTTGATCATTATCATTAACTTCCTCTCTAGCCGGTGCAGGCACCTCAGGAATATTTTCTTGAGTTGCGCCATTTTCCGGTTCAAAAGGTAATACTTCATCAAGCTCTACTTTCCTCCCACTTACTTCTTTCGAGAGAAACTCTTTCTCCAGAAAGGACCCATTCTTGGCAACAAAGATCTTGCCTTCGGATCTGAGGTAGAAGATATACCCAATAGTTTCTTTAGGGTATCCTATGAAGACGCATTTTTCCGATTTGGGTTCAAGCTTTTCAGGTTGAAGTTTCTTGACATAAGCATCGCATCCCCAAACTTTTAGAAACGACAGTTTAGGTTTCTTCCCAAACCATAATTCATACGGTGTCGTCTCAACGGATTTCGACGGTGCCCTATTTAAAGTGAATGCGGCAGTCTCTAAAGCATAGCCCCAAAAGGATAGTGGTAAATCGGCAAGAGACATCATAGATCGCACCATATCTAATAGAGTGCGATTACGACGTTTGGACACACCATTACGCTGAGGTGTTCTAGGCGGCATGAGTTGTGAAACTATTCCACATTTTCTTAAATGTGTACCAAACTCGTGACTCAAGTATTCTCCTCCACGATCTGATCGTAGAAACTTGATTTTCCTGTCACGTTGATTCTCAACTTCACTCTGAAATTCCTTGAACTTTTCAAAGGTCTCAGACTTGTGTTTCATTAAGTAGACATACCCATATCTACTCAAGTCATCAGTGAGGGTGAGAACATAACGATAGCCACCGCGAGCCTCAACACTCATTGGACCGCACACATCAGTATGTATGATTTCCAATAAGTTGGTTGCTCACTCCATTGTTCCTGAGAACGGAGTTTTGGTCATTTTACCCATGAGGCATGGTTCACACGTGTCAAATGATTCGTAATCAAGAGACTCTAAAAGTCCATCAGCATGGAGCTTCTTCATGCGTTTGACACCTATGTGACCAAGGCGGCAGTGCCACAAGTATGTGGGACTATCACTATCAATCTTACATCTTTTGGTACTTACATTATGAATATGTGTAGCATTACGCTCGAGATTCATAAAGAATAAACCATTCACCATCGGAGCATGACCATAAAACATATCTCTCATATAAATAGAACAACCATTATTCTCGGATTTAAATGAGTAGCCATCTCAAATTAAACGAGATCCTGATATAATGTTCATGCTCAAACTTGGCACTAAATAACAATTAGTGAGGTTCAAAACTAATCCCGTAGGTAAATGTAGAGGTAGCGTGCCGACGGCGATCACATCGACCTTGGAACCATTCCCGACGCGCATCGTCACCTCGTACTTTGCCAGTCTCCGTTTATTCCGCAGCTCCTGCTGTGTGTTACAAATATGAGCAACAGCACCGGTATCAAATACCCAGGAGTCACTATGATTACTGGTAAGGTACACATAAATTACATGTATATCAAATATACCTTTGGTTTTGCCGGCCTTCTTGTCCGCTAAGTATTTGGGGCAATTCCGCTTCCAGTGACCACTTCCCTTGCAATAAAAGCACTCAGTCTCGGGCTTGGGTCCATTCTTTGGCTTCTTCCCGGCAGCTTGCTTGCCGGGCGCGGCAACCTCCTTGCCGTCCTTCTTGAAGTTCTTTTTACCCTTGCCTTTCTTGAACTTAGTGGTTTTATTGACCATCAACACTTGATGTTCCTTCTTGACTTCTACCTCTACTGATTTCAGCATAGCAAATACTTCAGGAATGGTCTTTTCCATCCCCTGCATATTGAAGTTCATCACAAAGCTCTTGTAGCTTGGTGGAAGCGACTGGAGGATTCTGTCAATGACCGGATCATCCGGGAGATTAACTCCCAGCTGAGTCAAGAGGTTATGCAACCCAGACATAGTGAGTATGTGCTCACTGACAGAACTGTTTTCCTCCATCTTACAGCTGAAGAACTTGTCGGAGACTTGATATCTCTCGACCCGGGCATGAGCTTGGAAAACCATTTTCAGCTCTTCGAACATCTCATATGCTCCATGTCTCTCAAAACGCTTTTGGAGCCCCGGCTCTAGGCTGTAAAGCATGCCGCACTGAACGAGGGAGTAGTCATCGGTACGTGCCTGCCAAGCGTTCATAACGTCTTGTTCTGCAGGGAGAACAGGTGCGTCACCTAGCGGTGCTTGTAGGACATAATCTTTCTTGGCAGCTATGAGGATGATCCTCAGGTTCCGGACCCAGTCCGTATAGTTGCTGCCATCGTCTTTCAGCTTGGTTTTCTCTAGGAACGCGTTGAAGTTGAGGACTACGTTGGCCATTTAATCTACAAGACATATTGTAAAATATTTAGACTAAGTTCATGATAATTAAGTTCATCTAATCAAATTATAATGAACTCCCACTCAGATTTGACATCCCTTTGGTCATCTAAGTGTTACACGATCCGAGTCGACTAGGCCGTGTCTGATCATCACGTGAGACGGACTAGTCATCGTCGGTGAACATTCTCATGTTGATCGTATCTTCCATACGACTCGTGTTCGACCTTTCGGTCTCCGTGTTCCGAGGCCATCTCTGTACATGCTAGGCTCGTCAAGTTAACCCTAAGTGTTTTCGCTGTGTAAAACTGTCTTACACCCGTTGTATGTGAACGTAAGAATCCATCACACCCGATCATCACGTGGTGCTTAGAAGCGACGAACTATAGCAACGGTGCACAGTTAGGGGAGAACACTTCTTGAAATTGTTGTAAGGGATCATCTTATTTACTACCGTCGTCCTAAGTAAACAAGATGCATAAAACATAATAAACATCACATGCAATTATATAAAGTAGTGACATGATATGGCCAATATCATATAGCTCCTTTGATCTTCATCTTCGGGGCTCCATGATCATCTTGTCACCGGCATGACACCATGATCTCCATCATCGTGTCTTCATGAAGTTGTCACGCCAACGACTACTTCTACTTCTATGACTAACGCGTTTAGTAATAAAGTAAAGTAGTTTACATGGCGTTCTTCAATGACACGCAGGTCATACAAAAAATAAAGACAACTCCTATGGCTCCTGCCGGTTGTCATACTCATCGACATGCAAGTCGTGATTCCTATTACAATAGCATGAACATCTCATACATGACATATAGATCATTCATCACTCATCACAACTTTGGCCATATCATATCACAAAGCACTTGCTGCAAAAACAAGTTAGACGTCCTCTAATTGTTGTTGCATGTTTTACGTGGCTGAAGTAGGGTTCTAGCAAGAACGTTTTCTTACCTACGTGAAACCACAACGTGATTTGTCAACTTCTATTTACCCTTCATAAGGACCCTTTTCATCGAATCCGCTTCAACTAAAGTAGGAGAGACAGACGCCCGCCAGCCACCTTATGCAACTAGTGCATGTTAGTCGGTGGAACCGGTCTCACGTAAGCGTACGTGTAAGGTTGGTCTGGGACGCTTCATCCCACAATACCGCTGAAGCAAGATAAGACTAGTAGCGGCAAGAAAGTTGACAAATCTACGCCCACAACAAATTGTGTTCTACTCGTGCAAGAAGAACTACGCATAAACCTAGCTCTGATACCACTGTTGGGGAACGTAGCAGAAAACAAAAATTTTCCTACGGTTTCATCAAGATCCATCTATGAGTTCATCTAGCAACGAGTGATTAGATGCATCTACGTACCTCGTAGATCGCGAGTGGAAGCGTTCAAAGAACGGGGATGATGTAGTCGAACACGACGTGATCCAAATCACCGGAGATCCTAGCACCGAACGGACGGCACCTCCGCGTTCAACACACGTACGGAACAGCCACGTCTCCTCCTTCTTGATCCAGCAAGGGGGAAGGAGAGGTTGAGGGAGATGGCACCAGCAGCAGCACGACGGCGTGGTGTTGATGAAGCTGCAGTACTCCGGCAGAGCTTCGCCAAGCGCTATGGAGGAGGAGGAGGTGTTGGAGAGGGAGAAGGAGGCAACCAAAGGCCAAGGTGTGAAGTCCCTCCTTTCCCCCACTATATATAGGAGGGCCAAGGGGGGGTGGCCGGCCCTAGGAGATCCAATCTCCTAGGGGGGCGACGGCCAAGGGGGGTTTCCCTCCCCCCCAAGGCACCTAGGAGGTGCCTTCCCCTCCTAGGACTCTTCCCGTTTAAACCCTAGGCGCATGGGCCTATGTTGGGGCTGATGCCCTTGGCCCATGTAGGCCAAGGCGCACCCCCTACAGCCCATGTGGCCCACCGGGGCAGGTGGCCCCACCCGGTGGACCCCCGGGACCCTTCCGGTGGTCCCGGTACAATACCGATAACCCTGAAACTTGTCCCGATGCCCCAAACAGGACTTCCCATATATAGATCTTTACCTCCGGACCATTTCGGAACTCCTCGTGACGTCCGGGATCTCATCCGGGACTTCGAACAACATTCGGGTTACTGCATATACATATCCCTACAACCCTAGCGTCACCGAACCTTAAGTGTGTAGACCCTACGGGTTCGGGAGACATGTAGACATGACCGAGATCGCTCTCCGGTCAATAACCAACAGCAGGATCTGGATACCCATGTTGGCTCCCACATGCTCCACGATGATCTCATCGGATGAACCACGATGTCGAGGATTCAATCAACCTCATATGCAATTCCCTTTATCAATCGATATGTTACTTGCCCGAGATTCGATCGTCGGTATCCCAATACCTCGTTCAATCTCGTTACCGGCAAGTCACTTTACTCGTACCGTAATGCATGATCCCGTGACCAGACACTTGGTCACTTTGAGCTCATTATGATGATGCATTACCGAGTGGGCCCAGTGATACCTCTCCGTCATACGGAGTGACAAATCCTAGTCTCGATCCGTGTCAACCCAACAGACACTTTCAGAGATACCTGTAGTGCACCTTTATAGTCACCCAGTTACGTTGTGACGTTTGATACACCCAAAGCACTCCTACGGTATCCGGGAGTTACACGATCTCATGGTCAAAGGAAAAGATACTTGACATTAGAAAAGCTCTAGCAAACGAACTACATGATCTCACGCTATGCTTAGGATTGGGTCTTGTCCATCACATCATTGTCCTAATGATGTGATCCCGTTATCAATGACATCCAATGTCCATAGCCAGGAAACCATGACTATCTATTGATCAACGAGCTAGTCAACTAGAGGCTTACTAGGGACATGTTGGTGTCTGTTATTCACACATGTATTACGATTTCCGGATAATACAATTATAGCATGAATAAAGACAATTATCATGAACAACGAAATATAATAATAATGCTTTTATTATTGCCTCTAGGGCATATTTCCAACACCAGTGTGGCGTCGTCGACCTCCTCTGGGTGGACCCGAGTGGTGTCTTCGGTACCAGAGTACAACCGCATCGGGTGGCCTCGGTATTGGAGTGGCTGAATGCGTCGTCGAAGGAAAACCTCCAGAAGATCCATGCCAGTCACTCCGTCGCGAATGAGCTGGACTACACGCTCCATCAACATTTTAACCTGAGCCTTCTCCTCCGGAAGCACCTTCAGAGAGGACGGCTTGTTCACTCGACCCATGGAGAAAGGAGGGAGTCCAGTCGACTGCCCTGGCGTCGACTGGTCTTGGCAGTAGAACCAGGTCGACTGCCACCCTCTAACTTACTCGGGAAGGGTCATGGCCGGAAAGGCACTCTTACTCCTCATCTAGACCCCAAGACCCCCACACATCTGGATTACTTGGGTTCTCTTGTCATTCGGACTAGCCTTTTTCACCGTCTGAGAGCGACAAGTGAATATGTGTTTGAAGAGGCCCAGTGCTGCCGACAACCCAAGAAGTTTTCGCACAAAGACACGAAAGCGGCGAGATAGGCAATGGAGTTGGGTGTGAAATGATGGAGTTGTGCCCCAAAAAAGTTCAGAAACCCCTGAAAGAAGAGATTCGGCGGTAGAGAAAACCCGCGATCAACATGGGTGGCTAAGAGGACACACTCACCCTCCTGAGGCTGCGGCTGCCACTCCGTCCATGGAAGCCTTGCCGACCCATGGGGGATCAGTCCTTTGTTGGCTAGGTCGTCGAGGTCCTTCTGGGTGATGGTCGAGCGGATCCAGTCTCCCTGGATCCAGCCTTGCGGCAGGCTGGACCACGACGAGGATCCGCCCCGACTGGTCGCTCTCTCCTTCGCCTTCGCCGTCGTCTTCTCCTTCACCATTGTCACCGGCGAAGCAGGCACAGAGCAGCAGCGCTGAGCAGGTGGCGAGCGCAGCAGATGAATCTGAGGAAGAGGGAGGAGAAAATGAGGCGCACTGTTCAAAAAAAACCCGTTCGGCGCCTTATATGAAGTCGCTTCCGAGTGGCTGACTGGTAGGCCCGGGCGATCCTGTCAAATCCAGCAACAGTCGCGCGCACGATACGTGGCGAAAAAGGTGGCGCAGAGATCTAGGCGTCTTTCCCTTATCCCATCCGAGTACCTCGGCCTTCTCCGCTTCGCGCGCTTCCCAAAATTCGGATCCCGCTAAATCCGCTAACAGCAGAGCCACTTGTCAGACGGCAGATTTCCTCCGATCCGTCGCTCAGAAATCTCAAAGTTCATAAAGTTCACTCGACAGATGTAAAGAATGGATCAAGGCGACTGAAAGAGAAGTTGACACCATCACTAAAAGGTCATTGATCCAGAGTAAGACACACTCACAACACAAAAAACAGGTCAGAAAAATTCTCAACACCTTCCTCACTCAAAACCTCGATCCATTCGGGGGCTAATGATGAAGTCATGTACCTAGGGTAGGGTCATGGACCTGTCCAAGGTACCCTCCCCAAGGACATCTTTAGAAGAAACTACCTTCTAGTCGACCTGGAAGGATTCCACTCGACAGACTTGAAGACACTCGACCATGAAGACTCACTCAACCACCAGGAGGCCTAGGGTCATTCTGCACCTAAATGGTCTGTTATTAAGTAGTCTTTATGGCCATGATAGCACTTTATGTAGGGCGTTACCAGTAATGCCAGGCCTTTATGTACATTGAACCCTCCGCTACGTGGGTTGGCTGGGGTCCTGGTGCATTCTATATAAGCCACCCTCCTCCACAGGCAGAAGGGTTCGCACCCTTGTAATTCATACGCATATAATCCAGTCGACCACCTCCGGGCTCCGAGATGTAGGGCTATTACTTCCTCCGAGAAGGGCCTGAACTCGTAAATCCCTTGCGTATACAACTACTCCATAGCTAGGATCTTGCCTCTCCATACCTACCCCCTATTCTACTGTCAGTCTTAGTACCATGATAGGCCATGCCTTGCATTAGAGCATGTAGTTCAGCTTCTAGGGCGTCATTGCAGTTGAAAATACACCGATACGCTGCAAAGATGGCGCTACCGTCACTTCTTCTCAGCACCATCCTCGATGCTGCTGATCCATCAGCCCCCGAGAAAGCTCTGTCGACAGACAAGGCGGTCTATCCAGGCGGAGGTCTTGGCCATGGCAACACCGGTGCAGGTGTTTGTGCAGTAGCTCGGTTAGAAACGAAAGTTGACATTTTACCTTTGATTATTTCTTTAGTTGTATACCTTCTGGCTAGCTATATTGAGGACATGTAACTCTGAAGGTAATATGTCGTCGCTGCGGTCGTCGGAATTGGCTTAGCGTGTGTGAGATCATTGCGTAGCGACCAGATTCTCCACAAGAGCATGATTGTGCAGTCCCTCATTGCATCGTCACTGTTTAGCAAGATATTAAGAAGCCAGTCCTTTCATGTGTCCTTGAGCACCCGGTTGTCTGGCAAGCCCAAACCTGGTGCATTTGAGTCCACAACGATTGCGCATGACCGTATGTGATAAGGGCATGGAAGCTGGACTCCTTCTCTGAGCCACACAACGGGCAGGTGTCCCGAGTAGCAATGTGTCTATATTTCTTGCATGCATTGGTGGCTAAATCCCCGGACACCACTTTACAGGCCATTATGCGCATCTTTAGTGGAAAGTTAGCGTTCCAAATACGCCTCCACATCGCCCGGTGCCCGTTAGGAGCTGCACTAGAAGATCCAAGTCCTGCTTGCCCATCTGAAGAAGCGAGACGATAAGCACTTCTAACCGTAAAGCATCCACTCTTCTCCGGGAACCATGCCAAAAAATCTTGCCCTCCTCTGGGCGAGGTCCGAATCTTCAAAATTTCATAGACGTCCATCTCCCAAAAATACTGCCTATATTCCATGCTCCTGAATCCTCCAAAAAATCAGCCACCCAATTGTATCTGCAGTTTCTTTTTGGAGTTATTGGTTTGAAATCATGCCTCCTGGGTATCCATGGATCCCTCCATGTTCTAATCATCGTGCCATTTCCAACTCTCCATATCAAGCCCTTTTTCAACAGATCCAGGCCATGAGTGATTCCTTTCTAGACTGCAGAAGAGCTGGACGGGAATACCGTATCCAAGAGATTACCGTTTGGGTAGTACTTTGCCCGTAGTAGGCGAGCGCATAGACTATCCGGGCTATGCAGTTATCTCCAAGCCTGTTTTGCGAGTAATGCCTGGTTGAAGGCACGCATGTCTCTAAACCCCATGCCCCCCATATCCTTAGGTAAGGTCATCTTCTCCCAGCTGAGCCAGGCCATCTTCCTCTTGCCATTCTCCACTCCCCACCAATACTGTCTCATCAACCTTGTTAAATCATCACACACAGACGTCGGCAGGCGGAAGACACTCATCACATAAGTTGGTATTGCTTGTGCCACCACCTTAATGAAAACTTCCTTATTCCCCGATGACACATATTGTTCACTCCAATCAAGCAGTCTTTTCCTAAGCCTGTCCTGCACGGTCTCAAATTGCCCTTTATGAACTCTTCCTTCCGGTACAGGTAAGCCCGGGTACTTAGGTTCAAAAACTTGTTGTGTCACCTCCAAAATACCCTTCGTCTCTTCTGCCACCGCCTCAGCACAATTGTCTGAAAAAAGGATGGAACACTTTTTGGGGTTGATAAGTTGACCCGTCGCTCTGGCATAAGTGTTCAACAAACCTTTTACAATGGTTGCTTGGTGACTCGTCGCTTCAAACAATAACATAGTATCATCCGTGAACGATAGATGAGATATGACTGGTGCTCCACGGCAGATCGAAACCCCCTTCAATTCTCCCTCATTAACTGACTTGGATAACAGAGAAGACAAAGTGTCAACTATAAACAGGAAGAGGAAGGGGGATAGGGGGTCACCTTGTCTTAGTCCCCGAGATGGTGAAAACGACTCCAGTAACTTTCCATTGAACTTGACAAAGTATTTGACAGACTTCACACGGGCCATTATCTATGAAATCCACTCCATCGAGAACCCCCATTTAATTAGGGCTTGCTCCAAAAACTCCCAATCTACACGATCATATGCTTTCGAGAGATCCAACTTGTAAGCACAAGCAGCTGGACTGTTTGTTTTCATAGTTTGTATATGATGGATGCACTCAAAAGCTATGATAGAGTTATCCAAAATAAGCCTCCCAGGAATGAATGCACTTTGATTTTCTGAGATCAACTCACCCTACAGCGGTCGCAAATGATTGACCAAGCACTTAGACACGATTTATAGCATGTTACATAGACTTATTGGTCTGAAATCCTTTAGTTCCTTTGGATGAGGAACTTTTGGAATAAGGACGATGGCCGTATCATTCACTCCCTCTGGCATTACTCCTGACTTAAAGAAATCCAAAACCGCAGCTATAATCTCTGTCTTCAAAACAGCCCAGTTGCGCTGGAAGAACCTAACCGGCAAGCCATCCTTACCAGGCGCTTTGATCGGGCCGATTTGAAACAAAGCATTAGACACTTCCTCCTCTGAAAAGGGCGCACACAACATATCATTCATGCCCCGTGTCACTTTAGGAGCTATACCGTCAAGCACACCCGTAGGTGTAAGTGTCGGGTCTTTGGTGATAACTTCCTGAAAATATGAGGTCGCCATGCGCTCCATATCAGACGGTACTGAGCACCATGAACCGTCAGCTTGACGCAGGCGCTGGATGTAGTTCCGGCGCGCTCGCCACACCGCCCGTCGGTGCAAATATGCAGTGTTACGCTCTCCCTCTTTTAACCACGTGATCCTTGACCGCTATAACCATAACATCTCTTCTCTATAGAGCAACTCATCTAACTGGTACATTTTCTGTTTTATCAAGGCTCTATCCGTGTCTTGGAGTTGCAAATCAGCTAGCTGTCGCCGGAGTTTTTCAATTTCAGACGTGACATGACCAAAGTTCTCCTTACTCCACGAACGCAGCTTCGCCATCATCTCCTTAAGGGCATCCCTGATGGCACTAAGAGTACCACCCGGCTTGCTTTGCCCCCACCAGTCCGCGACAACCGAAGCCAGCGCCAGATGTCGTTCCCACATGATCTCATATCTAGCCGTAGTTTTGTTTTTAGGTGGTTCCACATGTGATAACCGAACCATCAACGGACAATGGTCCGAGCAAGACGACGCTAGATGATCAATCTGAGTAAAGGGAAACATATCCTTCCATGCTTCATCAGCGCATGCTTTATCCAACCGAACCCGGACGTTCATGTTGCCCACTTGACCATTATCATATGTATACGGGATCCCGAAGAACCCCAAGTCCATTAATTCACAGGCTAGTAGACAATCCCTGAATTGTTGCATTTGATTCTCAGACCGTTGCGTAAGAGATAGGTGTTCATGTTGCCACATTGCTTCATTAAAATCCCCACAAACTAGCCACGGCTCCGAGGAGGTGGCACGTAGATTTGATAGAGCGCTCCACATACGGTGTCTGTTCTCCACCCGTGGTTCTCCATACACATAGGTCGTCCTCTATGTCTTATCATTTGCTCCATCTACAATCCGCACGTCTATATACCGTGCACAAGAGTCCAAAACTGTTACATGTAAATTTTCGTCCCAGTAGAGGGCCAGGCCCCCACTAAGCCCATCACTGGATACGCCCACAAATCCTCTCATCTTATACTTGATCTTTTCCATCTTGCTTGAGGTTTGTCTAGTTTCAGAAAGAAAAACCAGCCTCGGGGAATTGGCTTTGTAGAGGGCCAAAACCTCGTGAACTGTCCGACGGTCCCCCAGCAGTTCCATACTAGAGAACTCATTGTACCTGGCGGTCCTCCTCGAGGGAGGCCACTGATCGAACATCAGAACCATCTTCAGAGCCATTTTTGCTTGCTTACTGCCCGAACTACTAGTTGGTGAATGAGCATCATCTCCCTCTTCCCCTTTCCCAAGGGTCAATGTGAGAACACCAGAAGGGACCATGGTGCTCCCAGTCCTGTTAAACGTACCCGCCTCGTCCATCGCAAGTCTCTTCCTCACAGATGGATCAACTTGCATGACTGTATGGGAGGCCTTCGACAGGCTTGAAGCTGTGTCTAGAGTTTCAGGGTCAATAGGCTTTTGTGTCATGTTCCTACGGCTGAGCGTGTAGTCAGGTTTCTGCTCACTCCCCCGATTAGTACCTTCCGATCATGGCTTATTAGGGCCATCAGCATATAGCCACGCGCCATACTTCTTGTTTTTCTCCTCATGGATCCCGGTACCACACTCCTTGAACTCATGGCCTACAATGCCACAGACACTACATAATCGAGCGAGTTTCTCATAACGCACCAGGAAAACCTGACGTTCCTTGCCTCTTACAATACTGACAAACTTGGTTAGTGGCTGACGCACATCATGGCGTACCCTAATTCTCACATAATCCCCGCATGTGTTTCCGTTCAACCTCATCTCCAATATCTTCCCTGAGTTCCTAAGCAGATGTTCCACAATGCCTTTCTTACAGAAACCCTCCGGGAGTTTGTGGATCTGGAGCTAGATTGGCATATACACCAAGCTAGGGCTGAAGGTTTTGTCCGTGTGAACCCTAGCTAGGGCTAGCCACCTGACGCTCTCATTGATCACCGGGTCGTTCTCATCAATTACCAGAACATCAAAGACTTCATCTTCCAAGTTCAATTGCTCCATGAACTCATCAAGATCGGATCTCATGGCGGCACCGCTGCTGCCGCTCGTACCGGACTATGCGTCCGCAGCCGGTTCCATCGCTGTGAGGTTGGGGGAGACGTCCCTCGATGCGGACGGGGAAACCCTACGTAGGGGATGCTAGGCGTAATGGGTAGAGACTCTCTCGCGATTAGATCGCCAGGGAGGACATGGAAACCCTAGCCGCCGCTAGGGGAAAGAAACTCTCTGGGATGAGTTTGGCCAACCTTTGCTGATTTTCCGGTTAATTACTGGTTAAATGAGGAAAAACGAATTTATCCACCTATAACGATTTATTTGGATAGGCTAGAGATGTTGTAAGTTCTTGACTTGTTTTTCACTCCTTCTGCCCCATAATATAAGAATATTTTTATACTAATGTAGTGTGAATAACACTCTTATATTATGGGACGAAAAGAGTGTATGATTATAATGCAAATCCTGGCCCCACCTCCACGCCCTCGAGGGACGTGAATTTTTTCCCACCCATAAGAATCTTTGATGCACAATCTCATTAGTTTTTGTCTGAAACGTCATTGTCGTTTGTGACAACACTGTTAATAAACACCATTAACATGTACTCCCTTCGTTCCTTTTAGTCTATATATAAATCTTGTGTCAAGTCAGAGTATCTCTAATTTGATCAAATTTATAAAAAAAGTATAAACATCCACAATCATCAGTTATTATGAAATGTAGTTTCATATTACACATATTTGGCATTGTACTAGTTGTTGATGTTCTTAATATAAATTTGGTCCAACTTTTCGAAGTTTGACTGGACAAAAAACTTATACACAAAGTAAAAAGGAACAAATGAAGTATATTTTTTGCAGGGAAAATAATATGTATATTGTCAGAAGAAAAAACTAAAAGTAGCATGTACTGTAGACATATAGCGACGTGGACCAAAAGAGAGATGCAAATTATCTTTTCCATAATCCTATGAACTGCGTTAGCCTGGTTTTGGACTTCAGATTTGAGTAATTCAGCATTCAGGCATTCAGTGCGAGTAAAGAACAGGCAAGTGAGGTGGCACTATCTCACCAACCCCCACTGTCGGCGATTTTTTTTTTCCGTGGTCCAATATATATGCACGTCCTTTTCGGCCATTCTATTTAATTCTATCGCTTGCTGTTGTCCCCGAATAATGGAGTATATACTTTTTCTTCAAGGTAGAATGATATAGTTAAACATAATTACCCGCAAAAATATATAATTAAACATAATTATCTTTTTTAACACAATACAATAAGCAGACACCTTCCCACTCAAAAACAGACTTCCAATGACCATGTCTCAATGTTTCAACAGACATCTTAAACATAATGTTTGAGATGCACTGTACATTGGCGGTGATATCTGCTGGCTGCATAAATACAACACCAGGTCACATGTTTCAGTATGAATGTCAGGAGTACGAGGTATTATGGTAGTACTAAAAAGTTACTACTCCCTCCGTCCAAAAATACTTGTCATTAAAATGGGTAAAAAGAGATGTATCTAGAACTAAAATACTCTAGAACTAAAATACATCTAGATACAACCCTTTTTATCCATTTTGATGACAAATATTTTCGGACGAAGGGAGTACGTAGTAGAAAGTGGCACCGCTCTTAAGTACTTCGTTGCCATGCTTCATCATTCGTGCCCGTGAAAGAGAGGCAAAGCTTTCCACAAAAGCATCTTTTCTTCTTCTTTATTTATGGTGGTGACACAGTTGGCTTGGCCTGGATGCACTATCATACTACCATTCTACAAATAATAGTACTAGCTTTTTCCAAACATTAAAAGATATGCAAATCTCAGCTAAAACGCACAACAATAGGCACAGCTCGTGCTAGAAATAACTTAATAGGATCATCATCAAGCTAATGCTCCCATGATGGTACGTAGTTAAGCAAAAAAAGAAAGAGGAACCGGACACCCGGATCGAGCTGTTTATTTTTGTTTCTCTACCCAAATATCAATTGAAAAACGAAAGTTATTGCCGGTAGGGATTAAATTACTGTTCGGATATAGTACGGGCAGCTTTGTGTAACAATTGATCCATGTGGTGCAATGCCAAAAGTGATTGAGTGATGATGATGTGGTTGCTGGAGTTAACGGGCCTAATTTACGGTGACCTTCCACTTAACATTGACAGCTATTTGTTTTTATGCGCACTGAAAGATGATCACTAATTGACCGTAATTGCGGTCCATATGCATATGGTATAGGAGGACGATAATACGACATAGAGTGCGACATATATGTAGTATGACTTTTCTCCAAAACAATGACATATGTAAAATCTAAAAAAAAACAACAACACATGTATAGCTTAGGTTACAATATCCGCGGGTCAAGTCTGGCAGATACGTATGTGTTGAACATCAACTCTTTTTGCCGACCAACTTACTCTGCTTTGCTACCGAACCTATTGGGAAATGATATTTGTCGTGCATCGAATGAAAAGCACAACAGAAGGTGGAGGGGGAAGGGAGGGTTAGATATCGACCGACGCATCAAATATTTTTGGTACGAGTGTCATTCGGTTTTCACTGACCTTATCTTCTTTCTCCAAGCACCAATTCTTATTTCACCACCTCCACCCCCCCCCCCCCCCCCAAACAATCTAATCGATGCGCTCCTCGGTATCACTGTTGTCTCCCAATTCTTTCTTCTAGCTTACCCTTCACCTTCTCGATCATCTGTGCCACTAGATATAGTTAGTCATCCGCCACCAGGCATCAACCAAAGGTTTCGAGGTAGGACACCGACACCCCAACAAAGGCAATTTGTTTATGTCCGAGGGTGGAGCATCGACTTAAACCATCAAACATCGTCTGGTCCTCGGACGATGGCGGTCGCAGCTCCCCTCCCCATCCCCTTCTTTCTCTTCCTCCCCTTGCCTCAATCCCCCACCGACCAACGTGTTCACTCTATAACGCGAGATAGCGAACGGCCGTTACTTAGTTTTTCCAACAATAAATAAATAGAGAAGGGGGGGAAAGATAAAAGCATTTTTTTTTGTGGTTTAAAAAAAATCTTGCACAACCAGATCCACAGGGGCGAGCATTCAGATCTCACCAACCGCATACCCCCGCACGCACCAACCAATCGCTCGCCAGCGGTTTATAAATAAGCACACCCCTAAACCCCTCACCCTCGCCGTTCTCTGCCTCTCCTCCTCCTCCCCGTTGCTCGCCGTCATCCCCTCAGCCTCCGCGCACCCAGGGTAAGCGAGCCCTCCCCCTCCCTCCTCCGTGCACCCGTGAATCCGCGGCACGCCGGGCCTCCCCTAGATCCGTGCACCACCGGATCGGTTGTCCCGCGCGCTTTGAATGGCGATCTATGTTGGTAATCAGTCGTAGGATCGATCGCCCGGCCACCGCCGGCGGGTCTCGTCCTCGACCCGTGTCCCGTGCGCTGCAGGTAGGCGGCGCGGACGGAGAGCTCGGCTGCTCTGCTTGCAGGAACAGGGGCGGGAATGGGCTGCTCTGTTTCCGCGAATAGTTTTTTCTGGTGCCGCTGCGGAGGTCCGATCTGAGCCGATCGAGCGCTCAGATCCGATCTCCGGTCACGGAAATGGCCAATTTGTTTCGGTGGTTTCGGATTTGGGGGATCTGGCGCTTCTCGTCGTTAAATTTTGATTCAGTATTTATATTCGGGGAATTGCTAAATCTGACTGAGACTTGATGCTATATTCATGGGATCTTACATGAAGATCCATGCAATTTTTATCATTATTTTTTTTCTTACATATTATATCACTTGATTTGCACTTAGTTAAGTCTTGGTCTATTGAGACCTGGCCACACTATTATTTAGGCCCATGCTCTGTTTATCAGCTGCCCAGCCCACTGGTTCTGGATCTGACCCTGAGCTCAGAGGTTTATCTCCTCGGATTTATTATTCTGTTAGCTGGAGATTTATTTATTTATTGTTAGTGCATGTGTACTGGCGTGTGGCTCAAAAGATCTGAAAATTCTGCTATTAGTGTCCATGCATGCACTGTCTGTCACAAACTTGAAATGCACCCTATGCTAGTTTAGTCAATTGTTACTTACGTACATGTCCAAGATCCACATGTCCCACCCTTTGCTGGTGTGAGAGGGACACTGCCACCGCCACTGCCTCCCACCAATTGTTGTTAGGATTTATGTACCAACCCTGAGGCCTACATGGTAGTGGTTGCTGTTGGTACACCTAACCTACCTACCTGTATTGATTTAGTTCAGTCTTCTACTTTTGTTCTTTTAGACACTAGCAAATCAGGTGTACGATTCCATGCCTAATAAATTTCCTGTAAGAATATGAAATTTTAATGAATGCATTTTGTCGTTTGTTCACTATGTTGCTTGCAGAAAATTGTTACTGAAAAATTGTATTTTGTAACTTAGTTTTCTTCAGGTTATGTTTAAATTATAGAGATCCATAGTCTCAGTTGCAAGATCCGATTTCACTTAGTGAGATCAACCTGATTATAATTCAATTGTTCAATTATTTATGCAGAAAGATGGCGTCCCACATTGTCGGATACCCGCGCATGGGCCCCAAGAGGGAGCTCAAGTTTGCCCTGGAGTCTTTCTGGGATGGCAAGAGCAGCGCCGAGGATTTGGAGAAGGTTGCCACTGACCTGAGGGCCAGCATCTGGAAGCAGATGGCTGATGCTGGGATCAAGTACATTCCCAGCAACACCTTCTCCTACTATGATCAGGTTCTTGACACCACCGCCATGCTCGGTGCCGTCCCAGACCGTTACTCATGGACCGGTGGGGAGATCAATTTGAGCACCTACTTCTCGATGGCTAGGGGTAATGCCACCGTCCCTGCTATGGAGATGACCAAGTGGTTCGACACCAACTAGTAAGTCCACCGGATTCTACCTAAGATTGTTCTCACATACTTTATTCTGTATCTACTACTTTTACTAACGACATCTTTTACTATTACAGCCACTTTATCGTCCCTGAATTGGCTCCCAGCACCAAGTTCTCCTACTCTTCTCACAAGGCTATCAACGAGTACAAGGAGGCTAAGGCGGTATGATAGTAGAATCATATATTAGCTGACTTTCTTTATCTTGTGAAATTTTACCCTTGTGATGTTAGCCTGCCTAATTGTTATTTCAAATCTCAAGTGATAGTAGTAATAAACTATTTCTTATTCCTACATTTGCTTAACTGTTTTGAACTAGTAAAAGATTTGAACTAGTAAAAGAGTTGCAATTTACAATAAGGTGCAGTTTTACATTGACATTTCAGAACATTCTCACTCTTGTCTGATCAAATTGGTTAATGGTCAACCAAGTAACTCTAATAATTACTTTATATAGTTGTAACATCTCATTACCATAGGTCCTGTGCTTAAAACTTTGAAGGTAGAAAGTGTAGAATAGCAAAAATGAGTTTGCAGTTACTAATTATATTTTCACTACAAACCCTGCAACATGGTAATAGCGATGCTGGTAGGATTACATGGTTTAGCACCAGGTTGTCAATGTACCTGATTTGACAAGCTTTCAGTTACTAATTATCTGTTCATTATACTCCCTCCAATGTGGGAATAGTGATGCCAGTATGATTACAGTGTTAAGCAGCAATTTCTGAATTTTGTGACGTTCACTCGGAAATGAATCTTAGTGTTTCTTTTAAAGGTTATTTGCGTGCTTGTATTATATGTCTTATATTATGTGTACTCTCTACTCATGCAGCTTGGCGTTGATACTGTCCCAGTACTTGTCGGACCAGTCTCATACTTGTTGCTCTCAAAGGCCGCCAAGGGTGTAGAGAAATCATTCTCTCCCCTTTCCCTTCTTAGCAGCATCCTTCCCGTCTACAAGTAAGCATAGAAACGAGTAAATGACTACTATTGCACCTAAATCATCAGTTGATAATTTGACTTGTCATGGTTTTTAGGGAGGTTATTGCTGAGTTGAAGGCAGCTGGCGCTTCATGGATTCAGTTTGATGAGCCCACCCTTGTTAAGGACCTTGAATCCCACCAATTGTCTGCATTCTCTGCAGCTTACGCAGAACTTGAGTCCTCACTTTCTGGATTGAACGTTCTTGTTGAGACCTACTTCGCTGACGTTCCCGCAGACTCGTACAAGTATGCTTCTTTTCTGTGCCAGTTTACTAATTTTAATCAATTGTTCCTTTTGTATACCCTTTTGTTGGAATATGAATATCACATTTAACCTTGACCGTGGTTTTGACCGCTACTTCAGGACTCTTACATCATTGAGCAGTGTGACTGCTTATGGTTTTGACCTTGAACGTGGAACCAAGACTCTTGAGCTTGTCAAGAGTGGTTTCCCTGCTGGAAAGTACCTCTTTGCTGGTGTCGTAGATGGACGCAACATTTGGGCTGATGACCTTGCTGCATCTCTCGCCACTCTTCAGTCTCTCGAGGCTGTTGTTGGGAAGGGTAAGCATGTTGGGCTATGTAGGAAGTTTTCCTTATTATAGGCTTGCAGCTACAATTTCCAGTTTCTGATTATGTCATTTGTGCAGACAAGCTTGTCGTATCGACTTCCTGCTCACTCATGCACACTGCTGTGGACCTTGTAAATGAGACCAAGCTTGATGATGAGATTAAGTCATGGCTTGCATTTGCCGCCCAAAAGGTCGTTGAGGTGAACGCCCTTGCCAAGGCATTGGCTGGTCAAAAGGATGAGGTATGACGAACGTTTATGACCTTAATTTGCATCCTCTTGACTAGAGCCTGGTTTTCTTTTATATATTTCAGACAATGACTCGTTCATGTCTATATGTTATCATCTGCAGGCTTACTTCTCTGCAAATGCTGCTGCTCTGGCCTCAAGAAGGTCGTCACCACGTGTCACAAATGAGGAGGTCCAGAAGGCTGTAAGTAACCCGGGCTTCAAAACTGCACATTCCAATTCCGTGCTGACATAACATGTACATAATCCATAATCATATATTTCTTACAGGCTACTGCCCTCAAGGGCTCTGACCACCGCCGTGCTACCACCGTTAGCGCTAGGTTGGATGCGCAGCAGAAGAAGCTCAACCTTCCGATCCTTCCCACGACCACCATTGGTTCATTCCCACAGACAGTGGAGCTCAGGAGAGTCCGCCGTGAGTACAAGGCAAAGAAGTGAGTGATATTCATAATGGCGCTTCATTAGTTAGTTATATTTTGTCTATTGCTCATAAATAAATTGTGTTTCAGGATCTCTGAGGAGGAGTACACCAATGCCATCAAGGAGGAAATTAGCAAGGTTGTTAAGATCCAAGAAGAGCTTGACATTGATGTGCTTGTGCACGGAGAGCCAGAGGTCAGTATCCTTGTGTCATCGATGTTCTGTTTGAGAAAATATCTTCTTATTTTCTCAAGCACAAAATGTAATGACTTATTTTTGATATCTTGAGATGTCTGATTCTGTGTTTGACCGACTTGATATGCATTTCACAGAGGAACGATATGGTTGAGTACTTCGGTGAGCAGCTCTCTGGTTTCACATTCACTGCCAATGGTTGGGTGCAATCTTATGGATCAAGGTGCGTCAAGCCACCGATCATCTATGGTGATGTGAGCCGCCCCAACCCCATGACCGTGTTCTGGTCCAAGATGGCGCAGAGCATGACTGCTCGCCCAATGAAGGGAATGTTGACAGGCCCTGTCACAATCCTTAACTGGTCTTTTGTCAGAAATGACCAACCGAGGTTAGTAGCTTCCTCAAATAATGTTTGCAAGACGTCAGAGGATAGTACTTGCATTTAGAGGCTAACCTGTTGCTTTATATCTTATCAGGTTTGAGACTTGCTACCAGATTGCTCTTGCAATCAAGAAGGAGGTCGAGGACCTTGAGGCTGGTGGTATTCAGGTTGGCACTGTTGTATTTGTCTCACATTTAAGCAATAGGATCCATGCACAGAATTAGTGTATCTGTGATTTTTTTCTAAATGGTTCCTTTTGCAGGTCATCCAAATTGACGAGGCTGCTTTGAGAGAGGGTCTGCCACTCCGCAAGTCGGAGCACGCTTTCTACTTGGACTGGGCCGTGCACTCCTTCAGGATCACCAACTGCGGCGTCCAGGACACCACCCAGGTAAAAATCTGCTTGAGTGGAGCCTTGCTGGAACCTACCTTTATTCTGGATCATTGCATTGCAACTCACACATTCTCTTTACAGATCCACACCCACATGTGCTACTCCAACTTCAACGACATCATCCAGTCCATCATCAACATGGACGCCGATGTGATCACCATCGAGAACTCGCGGTCCGACGAGAAGCTTCTCTCCGTCTTCCGCGAGGGTGTGGTGTACGGTGCCGGCATTGGCCCGGGTGTGTACGACATCCACTCCCCCAGGATCCCGTCCAAGGAGGAGATTGCCGACCGTGTCAACAAGATGCTCGCGGTCCTCGACACCAACATCCTGTGGGTGAACCCCGACTGCGGTCTCAAGACCCGCAAGTACGCTGAGGTCAAGCCCGCCCTCACCAACATGGTCGAGGCCGCCAAGCAGATCCGCGCCGAGCTCGCCAAGGCGCAGTAAGCCGTGCTCGTATAGCAGCAGCTCTCCCCCCTTTTAATTGCAAGGAGGATGTCACCATTGGCATAGCCGTGTTTACTTTGAATAATCTGGGTCTCTGTATCCACCTGTTGGTTAGGCTAGTTTGTTTCTCAACGCGGCGCGGCGCGATGTGCTCATCCCTTTGATTTGGTGGTTTTTGAGGCGGTTGTCGGTGTGTATTGTAAACTGAGTGGCGAATTGTTCATCATCTAAGTCGGAGTTTGTTACTTTACGTTTCAAATTATAAATTTTCTCCAGATGTCCTGTCTTAGCTGTTGCTTGCTCTCACATGATGCGTTGTTACTATGCCCCCATAATATAAGACATTTTTACACTAGTGTAGTGTTAAAAATGCTCTTATATTATGGGACGGGGGGAGTAGCTTAACTTCAAATACTCCCTCCAGTCCTTTTTAGTTTGCATATAAATTTTGTCCAAAGTCAAAGTATCTCTACTTTGACCAAACATATAGAAAAAATATCAACATTCACAATGCCAAATCAATATTGCTTCATTATGAAATGCAATTTCATATTATATATATAAGGTATTGTAGATGTTTATATTTTTTTAAATATAAATTTGGTCAAGTTTTGCAATCTTTGACTTGACAAAATTTTAAAACGTGGCGTAAAAAGGACGAAATGGAGTAATTATTAGTGCACTCTGATCATGACACCCTACCGCTGCTGCTCTGACGAGGCAGCGGGATTATACTAGGACTAAAGCAGTACAACATATTTTTGGCTTCGCCGTTTAACAAAGCAATACAGCACCTGCGAGACATGCGAGCCATTTCAGTGAGGATGTTAGTCAAAAGAGTAACTGTGGGTTTGAAGTTTGGGGGCATTTCTCGCCGTGAATCCTTTGCCCAAGTATCAGCAACTGTGGGCTGAAGAGGAAGCAGAACCACCATGTGTGCAGGTGCACACAGCAGGAGATCAACACAGATTCATCATCTAATCTAAAAGAAAAAGAGAATAAGACCAACACAGATTAAGCACCATGTTTTTTTTCCTTCGACCAGACCCTTTGCTCTTCACTGCCCCTGCCCAAGCGATACGAGTCCTGTGCTGCTCCGTCGTGACACAAACTTTAATTAACAGAATAAAAAGAAAAAGATCGTCGGGACCTCCTCCCCAGCGCCTCATGCGCCCCCGCTCCGTGGGCCAAGCCCAACAACGAGGCGAGTGCTCACTCGCGACACTAGTTCCCCCGGTTCCTTGGTCACTCGTTTCGGTAATTGACTGGTCACGCTTAACCAGGCCATCACTGACCGTTGACTTCTTTAGAAAATGCGAAAAATTCAAAAAAAAAATTCAAGAAATTAAAAAATGCACACAAGAATTGAACTCACAAGTTTGGAAAAGTTCACGAGTTTAATTTTTTAAGATTTGAAATTTTTCCTCAACTTGAAAAAGGTCACTACTGCAAAAAAGTTCATACATTCAAAAAATATTTGAAGAAATAAAAAAATTCATGGATTTGGAAAAAGTTTGTGAATTTGAAAAAAGTCCACGCATTAAAAAAGTATGCATTAGATTTGAAGCAAAATCAGTGGATTTGAAAAAAGTTCACGAATTTGGCAAAAGTTCACGCATTTAAAGAAATACTCATTGGATTTGAAACAAGAATTGTGAAGCAAGGAAAAAAAAGAGGAAAAGCAAAGTAACAAAATGAAAAATGAAAATAAAAAGTAGGAACCTTCTAGAAGCCTCACAAAACCACTGGGAACGTTTATGAAAAAACGAAATCGACTGCTATACTGGCCGAGCACATAGTGCGATGCATGTGTTTCGGAATGGCCAAATTGTTGTCGAGAAGAAAAGAAAAAAAATCTGAATGTTCACGGTTGGGCTCGCCCACCAACTCTGGGGCTGAGCTAATTTGGTCCAAGCTGGAACGAGCCCAAAAGCAGCTCGCGTCGTCCCTCCCTTAGCCGAGTCCGCATAGGAGACGCGATCTGCTCGTGTCCGGCGAGGCGGAGGCGTCCGAGCCGTGGATATCTCTCCTCTCTCCCTAATAATAAAGCACGGATTGGATCTCCGGATTCACCGTCACAATACGCTTTCTTTCATGTCATAATATGCTTTTACGATTTGTATAGTCAAAATTCGAGGTGGTACTAATTTGGGGTCCGCAGGGCGATTGCTTCTGGTCTTCCGTGTTCGCTGGTTCAGGACGTCGTTCGCAGCTGCATAAGTCAACGGGCCAGAATTTTTATTATGGGCCGCTAAAAATATTCGATCTCACAACCTGCTCTTCCCCCCGGCTGCGGCAATCAGAGTTTGTGATTTCCAATCCAATTCGAATTAATAGTACCACCCCGGCAGTTTGCATCAAATCCTAGCAACTCATATACTTCCAAATTGCAAGAACCAACAAGCCAACAAGAAGAGGATGAGATACGATCAATCACAGAGGAGAGACGCATGATGAATCCAACAAAAAGCATTATGAATTAGGTGACCAGCCTAAGAGAAAGCCTCGAGACAAAGCGGGTGGCCGCCGCTGCGCCAGACCGCCTCCGCCAGAGGCCGGCCTCGCAGGCTGCCATGGCGCGCACAGGCCGGCCGCCACATCCGCAACGGGAAGACGAACGCGAACCAGCGTCCCCAAACACCGCCTCTAAATCTGGCGAGCCGCCACTACGCGCACACCATGGCGGATTCGGCGGTCTAGCGGAGACGGACATGAGTTGGTGGGCGAGGAGCGCTGCCGGAGAAGAGCCACGGCAGTAGTGGGCGCAAGGAGGATACCGGCGTGACGAGTTATAGATGAGAAGAGCGGCAGAGGAGCGAGAGGCGCTCGGGCTAGAGGCGGCGCTCACAGGTGGAAGGGGATCGGAGCACCAGTGAAAATGAGTGGGTGAAGGGATCGCGTGGGGGTTGGGCGCGTGCGCGTGCGAGCGACTCTGGATGGGTGGCGGCGAACGAGGGGGGGGGGGGGGGGGCGAGCGAGCGAGGGAGGAGAAGATCGGGGCTAGCGTTATAGAGGAGGTGGGCGCGTGCGCGTGCGAGCGACTCTGGATGGGTGGCGGCGAATGAGGGGGAGCGAGCGAGCAAGGGAGGAGAAGATCGGTGCTAGAGTTATAGAGAAGGCCGACCTTTGGGCCCTTAGGCCGTCCAGTAGTTTAGGTGGGCTGGCCCATGTGCCTACTGTTGTCTTCTTTATTTAAAAAGGAAATTAAATGTTGAAAAAGTTATACATGGAGTCTAAGATTTATACTTAGCCCAAATAAAAAAGTTACACCCACTTTGGAAAAGTTGAAAATCAGACTCATTTGAATTTCCAAAAATGTTCATATTTTTCGTGGAGCTGATAAATGCATAAATAATTAAGAGAATGGTTTGGTGGTCTATATTAAAATGTAAAAAGCGTGAGATTTTAGAAAGGTTTGGAACAATTTTGAAAAGGCACTTAAATAAAAGCTAGGTTCAAATGATTTTATGAAAACATTTATATTTACCTGCTTTTCCCTATTTTTATTTCAAATGCATTTAGGCCTCAATCCCACTAATCAAATCCTAGACATGAAATACTTCTCAATCGGTGAATAATTTTGTAAAATCACCAACGTTTTTTGAAACAGCAAGTTTTTCATGATTTCTCAAACATTTTTTGAATTCATTCACATTTTATAACTTCTCTAACATTTTTAAAAACAAGAAACTTTTAATAATTTCTAATTCTTGAATTAATTTTAAGAAGAAAAAAATGAACAGAAAAGAGAAAAGAAAAGACAAGACAAAATGAAAAAAAAAAACAGGGACGTGACGCCCAGCGGGCCGGCCCATGAAGGCGTTGGGGGTGGGGGGGGGGGGGGGGGGGGGGGTGGAGTTGCCCGAGAAAAAGGAGGCGAAAAATCGGTATTACCTGGGGTTCGAACCGGTGGAAGCGATAGGCTTGAGCCACCACGCTGCTAGAAAATATACGTACATAAGGTCTTATCTTATAAAACATGTAAAAAGAGAGAATCTGATGTAAGTACAATAAAATAAATTGCCAGGTGATATTGATCCCAGTAGTCAATATCAAAACGCAAGTCATGGATATATGGTTTTTTTCTCCCGTTGCAACGCACGGGCAATTTTCCTAGTATAAATATAATCATATAAGGCGTACGATCTCCTCGTGTCTGATATTCCACGGCGCACAGGCAAGGCCCCAGATCGATTCGAGCGGAGGCAAGGAGCCATCACGTCAAACCAAAGCGAGGATTCTTGGTTGGGTTCGCATGGAGCCAGAGGAACGCGAGCAGGAGAGCGAGGAACAAAAGAAGAAGCGGGACGAGGAGGAGGAGGAGCGGGCAGAGATCGAGGCCGCACAAGACAAGTGGAACGCCCTTGTCATATCAAGAATGAAAGTCATGCGGAGGCTGGGGCAGCCGTGCCAATTGTTTCGTAGAGAGTGGACCATGGACGCCCGCCTTCTCTTCAACCGCGAGAGCAACTGCGACAAAATCGACTGCGGAGACGGGTAAGCACCATTCTTAAGTTTATACTAAACCACCGACACTTATTTTAAGACGGAGGAAGTATCTAGTATGTACTTTAATATTTCAACGACGTAGTGATTTTGATGTAAACAATTGTCATATTTTGGGGCATCATCCGTCTCTTGGTCGACCGTTGTTATCCCGCATCATACATTCTACTAGCTCGGGACTGTGCGAATAATCTCTGGGTACATGCGATTTAGTTAGTGTTGCAGAATCCATTACTTAGTTGACCCTTTTTTTGGATCCTTATCTTAATCTTACTAATTATGACCAAGTGTAAAATTTCCTTTGTTTTGTTAATTATAGGCCTATTGATCCCAAGATTTTGCTCGAGAGAGAAAGGGCCTTCTGGAGTGTTGCCATGGAATATCGGAGAGCTCAAAACATGGTGATGATTTGTTTCCGTCATTGACATTCTTGCATTTACCACGAAATGAGCATTGCCTATCAACTAAAATGGGCCTTGCTTGCCTATCAACTAGAATGTATAGCTTGGGATCAGGCTCGATGTTTGACTTCCTACTCTACCTCCCTCCGTCCGGAAATACTTGTCATCAAAATGGATAAAAGAAGATGTATCTAGACGTATTTTAGTTCTAGATACATCTCTTTTTATCCATTTTGATGACAAGTATTTTTGGACGGAGGGAGTAGATTCTTACTAATCAATAATTTCATTTTACCAGGACGCCGAGTATGATTTGGTTCCTAGCAATATGACCTTATCTCCTATAATGTCGGAGAGTGACTTTTGGTACCATGGAAATCTTGTGGGCTCTAAGAGAGAATTTCCTTCGAAAGGGGCGCAACAATGTTTTTTCCTTGAGCTCAACTGTACTCGACAGAAGACTTACAATGTGACAGCTTGTATTGCACTTGGTACGTACTACTCGTTTGTATGCCATCAAACAAAGGTATTCACTAGTCTTTAGTAACTATGAACTAATGATATGTCTTTGATCTGTCTTTAGATGGTTATGATGTTGACACTACATGCAAGGGGTGCTCTTCTCATTCGGGCGTCTTGCATCCACGCAGAGGCATTTACTTTTGGGAGCAAAGAAGGTTAGATAGTTTTCCCTACATTATTGCATCATTATAGTTTTATGTTGGCTGTCTCATGGCATTGTCATGTATAGTAGGTCCAAGCAAGCAATGGTGCAAATGTAGTAGTAGTAGTAGTAGTAATAGTAATAATACCTTCTGATAATAGGCTCTAGGGTTTCATTCCCTAGGGTAGGCAAGGGGGCAGGCAAAGGCACAACTCGGTCCAATGCACTTGCGGGTGTGTGTATAGTACTGCATTTATTTTCTCCCCCTAATTTCTTGATGGTGTATAGACTATCAACTATGGTTGGAGGTGGAACATCCAGACCCATGGCCGCAGCTGCGGCTGCAACTGCAATAGGAACCCATCCCAAGTCCAAATCCTTGACAGCCATGCCGAGTGGAAGCTCAAGGCTCGTCACCAAGAGGTATCATTACATTTTTATTTCATTGTTTCCATGTTGCGGTTAGTTCTAACAAATGTGTTTATGTTGTTCACTTTCCGAAAATTTAGGCAACTGGAAGTGGCATTGGCATCGACATTGGCTGGAGGTGGAACCTGCTCATCTGAAGACAACAACCAATGAGATTAGCAGGAATATAGGTTAACGACTAATTTTGGAGTTTGTTTACAACAGTATAGTCCGGTGCATGTTAGTTTGCGACTACTGCAAGCATGATTTTTCGACTGTTTGGAACTGGACGATGATGTAATGCCACTTGTCGACTGGAACCAGGGAAATATAGGTGATGTTGCAGTTACAGATCACTTGTGCAAGTTGGGGTTGATTCCTGTTCAAGCTTGATTTGTTCTTGTGATGTGCGATCTTGGGCACATCCATCCAATTTTGGTAATGTTCTTGTGATTTGTCCTATTCAGTACATTTGCCGTGCATAAGAGAATAGCTGATGCTGCTGTGTTGCTCAGGATGGCTTTACGTAGAGTTTCATGTTCCTCTTGGTTTGGTCCATTAGGCTCAAAATTTCGATCGTTGTTCCTAGTTATGGCCACCGTGGTTTTCATTATAATTTTCTGCTAGAATGTTACATACGTGATTCAGTTTGTTCTTTTGTCTAAATTGTGACCCCAGGTACATATATTTGTGACCCCAACACAATGTCACAGTGTGATTCTTGTCCTTGTACATGACTGGGGCGACCATAGCCTAGCTAGTCTTTTCCTCGCCATTTCCGTACTCCCTCATTTTCACATTAACTGAAGTTTTAGCTTTGTCGTAAGTCAAAAAATTGAAGACACAACTCAGTTCTCACCCTTGTACAAGACAAAACTCTTGACTCTTTGTTGATCTTGGATGATAATCTGTATAGTTTTGCAAGATAAAACATGAGCAAGGCCAATCACATTTGATTAGCATTTAAAACTCATAACCAACCTTGAGACAGTTTAAATGTTCTCTAAACTTTATGCGTACGGCTGGCCTCTGTTAAAAAGTACTCCCTCTGTAAAGAAATATAAGAGCATTTAGATCAATATTTTCGTGATCTATAAATGCTCTTATATTTCTTTATAGAGGGAGTACTCCGTAAAACTGAGTGTTAAACTTTATGTCTCTTGCAGATCAAGTAAAGTCTGATATAAACGATTGCATGTGTTATTTACATTGTACGTATGCAATTAGTTAGTGGTTTAACTTCAGCAGATAATTAACAATGCACTCATTAGCCATATGGCGGCAGGAGCTGCTAATTAACTGCTGCTCATGGTGCGCCAAACTGACAGCGCGATCCCCACGAGCACCACCACCGCGGCTGCCATGTTCGTCACCAGCTCCGTCGTGGGCGTCGTCCCTGGATCCTCGCTCGCCGGCAGCAGCTTCGGTGACGATCCCAAATTCTCGTGCTCAGCCGGCTGCCTTCCACCGTTGGCCACCTCCCTCGCTTTCTTGCCCTCCATCTTCTTCTCCTCTTGCTTCTTCATCTCCTCCAGCAATGGCAACCTGACCTTGCCGTCTTCGTCTTGCACCTTGCGATGCTTCTTCTTCGTCCTAGCCTTTGCTTCCGGGAGACGATGACTAGGCGGCCGTGGTGGTGGTGGTGGTGGTGGCGGCGGCGATGGAGATGATACGCCGATAGGTATATCTGACAGCGGGGGTGACTTTGGCTGAGGCAGAGTGGCTGTACTCTGTTTTGGAGGTGGCAATGGCGGTGGCCCGTGCTCCGGCTCGGCCGTCCTTGGACCAGGAACGATCGCCGGAGGTGCCCAGGGCTTCCGTTCGGTGGTGGCGGCGGGCTTTGTTAATGTGGGCTCTGGAGGGGTGTCTCGAGCGTGATCTGAATGCCGCCACGGCAGCCAGAGCTTCGGGTCGAAGAAAGTGGGCTTCGCCGGAGGAGGAGGGGGTGGTGGTGGTGGTGGAAACGACGGTAACCGTGCACGTTCAGGTGGTGGCGGAGGTGGAGGTGGACGCGACGGCAATGGTACCGGTGCAGGCTCCTGTGGTGGAGGCGGCGGCGGTTCCTTTGGCTCGAAAAAGCTGGGGGGCTTTGACGGGAACGGAGGAAGTGGCCGTGATATTGGCGGCGGCGGTCGGAGCTTTGGCGCCGGCGGTGGTGGAGGCGGCGGCGGTACCTTTGGCTCGAAAAAGCTGGGGGGCTTAGACGAGAATGGAGGAAGTGGGCGTGATATTGGCGGAGGTGATGGAGGCGGTGGCGGACGGAGCTTTGGCTCGAAAGCAGTGGGCTTCTCCACCGGCGGTGGCTTTGGCTCGAAAACAGTGGGGGGCTCAGCCGGAAACGGAGGAAGTGGACGTGAGCGTGATGATGGGGCCCGTGGTGGTGGCACCGGCGGCCGGATCTTTGGCTCGAAGAAGCTGGGCTTCCCGGGAGGCGGAGGCAAACGTGGAGGAGGAGGCACCGAAGACGGTGGCGGCTGCAACGCCGGCCTCGGCAGCGGCTCCGGGGGCGACGGCGGGGGCGTGGGGACCGCCTCACCGCCGGCGACGGCGCCAGGGACGATGGGGAGGCTGATGAGCAGCTTCTCGTCCTCGAACCTGGCCCGGACGCCGTCGGCGTCGCAGTTGTCGGGGAGGCGGAGGTCCTTGGTGAAGCGGATCCAGCGGCCGCCCCGGGCCGGGCGGCCGCCGGTGACGCGGAGCACGCCGTAGTTGTCGACCTGCACGCGCACGTGCTCCTTCCGGAACCCCGGCAGCCGGAGCTCCACCACGTCCTGGTCGTCGCCGGCCTGCCTCCACTCCACCGCCGGGTTCAGCTCCTCCTCCTCCCCGTACGCCCGGCCGCCGGGGACGTCCATGCCTCGCCGGAGAGGGCTTGGTATGCCGCCGTGTATGTGATGGCGATGGTTACGTGTTTCCCTATGCAGATATATGTATTCCAAGGGTTGGAACCCATGGATGTACGTGGCATCGAGGTTGCTTGACGGCGATTGCGTAGAATGGTATTTTTCCTTTTGCCTTGGGCAAGAAAGCAAGGACATGGTTCCTTGGTTCCTTTCTTCCATGCATCTCTGTGCTTTCATCTGCTTTTGGTTTCGTCTCCCGGCCCGGGGCAGGTCTTTGGTTTTCCATCAAAGTCACATTTTCTTAGCCTAACACTCAAGGATTGGTGTGCACTGTGGACACTTTTTTTTTTCTTTGACACATTGCTTAGTGCTGCACAGTTTGGTGACTTGAGTCTTCTCTTAAGAATGCAATGTATTATAAGTGATATTGGATGTGACAACATCATATATATTATGGGACGGATGGAGTAATTACTAAGTTAGAATGTAGAGAAAAGATAAATCGGATGCGTTTTTCCTTACTCCAAGCTGAATAGGTATTATTCTTTTGAACAAATGCAAAAGATTTGACTCATCCATTAATTAACCCAAATGATAAGTACCACACGTGTGGCACGAAGCACTCCGGCTCTAATGTTTTTTACAAATAAAGTTGTCATCCAAAAAAAAACCCAAAAAATAACTGAAACTTGCCATGTGAAAAGGAAGTTGTCATCCTCATGTTACTAAACTTGCCATCAAAACCGTTCGGAGTTGCCATGTGTTCGTGTCACACCTGTGGCAGTCATCAGGGTCCTTAATTGACTAAATACTCAGTTAATTATAAAAACCAGATGAAAACCATCAGAAAACGTTGAGCAGCTCACACAGGATACTCCACACACACCACCTCAAAGAGGGCCTCGTCGAGACAACACGCATATGTAATCGTCGTTACTCCTCCCCTAAAAGGCACCATCGTCATCCCTAAACCCTGAGCAAACAACTCCAATTTCACCGTAGGCGATTGTCAACTCAACCCACACTGTAGAGGTCGTGTGGAGTTATATGAAGATCCGCACCAGAACTTGGCCACATGCGATCAGACAATGCAACTCTTACTCCGATGGAGAATTAGGCACGCCTAGCGGCATGGAAGATCAACGAATGGACCACCTGTTGCCCGTCATGATATGCCACCTAGACCCCGCCGCCGCAACATTGTAGCGATGCCTCATGAAGATCAACGACAGCCGCAACTGCCACCATCGCTGGTCACAACACAAAGCAATCAAATAATTGTCATGCTACTCTCATACCACTTTTATATAATAATAACAACAATTTATATCATTTTTATTTGTACAGACCTATTAATATAGTGCCAAAGGTCAGTTTCTGTTTTCTAGTGTTTTGACATTTTAGGTGAAAAATTCAAGGACCCTGATTGAGCTGAAATTTTTTGTGATATTTTTATGGACCAAAAAAAATCCCGCTACGAGAAAATGGACCAGAGGGCGTACCACAAGCACCGGATGGTATGCCCACGCCCCCTCTGGCCACATGGTGGCCCGCATGGGGGCTCCGTAAATCGGTTCGGTCTCTAGTTTTACCGCAGGAAATTTACAAAAACAATAAAATCCGCTTAAAATTCTAGAAAGGTCGTGTTGGATCTTCGGTTATAAAAGAAATGGCAGATTGAAAAACTGACCAGAAAACAGAGAAACATAGAGAGGTTAGATCCAATCTCGGAAGGTCTCTCGCCCACCAGGAGCCATGGAGGCCAAGGACCAGCGGGGAGAAACCTCTCCCCATATAGGGGAGAAGCCAAGGACCAGAGGGGAGAAACCTCTCCCCATATAGGGGAGAAGCCAAGGAAGAAGAAGAAGGAGGGGTCCTCTCTTCCCGTCTCCCCGGTGGTGTCGCAGCGCCACCAGGGGAACCATTGTTATCGTCATTATCTCCCAAAACTCTGCCGTCTTAATCAACATCTCAATCACCTTCCTCCACCTCTATATAGTGGTCCACTCTTTCGCAGCTCGTTGTAATCCCTCTCTTAAACATGGTGTTGGATGGTATTAATTATTATAAGATGTTTTCTTCTATATGTTTGAGTAGATCCTTTTGTCCTATGGGTTAATTGGTGATTGTTCTTGGCTTGAGTTGCATTTTTTATTTTCTTGTTGTCCTTTGGTGCCACCATATGACCGTGCACGTATGTAAATAACACTTTAGGTTTAGTTGTATTTTGAATAGAACTATGCATGGGTCGGTCGGAGTGACAAATATTAGTGTGGCTGGGTGTAGAGATCAATACATATGAGATGAATGGGGACCAATCTTCTGAAGGAAATATGCCCTAGAGGCAATAATAAAGTTATTATTTTATATTTCCTTATTTCATGATAAATGTTTATTATTCATGCTAGAATTGTATTAGCCGGAAACTTGATACATGTGTGGATACATAGACAAAATACCGTCTCCCTGGTAAGCCTCTACTAGACTAGCTCGTTGATCAAAGATGGTTAAGTTTTCTAACCATAGACATGTGTTGTCATTTGATGAACGGGATCACATCATTAGGAGAATGATGTGATAGACAAGACGCATCCGTTAGCTTAGCACAATGATCGTTCAGTTTTATTGTTACTGCTTTCTTCATGTCAAATACATATTCCTCCGACTATGAGATTATGCAACTCCCGGACACCGGAGGAATGCCTTGTGTGCTATCAAACGTCACAACATAACTGGGTGATTATAAAGATGCTCTACAAGTATCTCCAAAGGTGTTTGTTGGGTTGGCATAGATCGAGATTAGGATTTGTCACTCCGAGTATCGGAGAGGTATCTCTGGGCCCTCTCAGTAATGCACATCATATGAAGCCTTGCAAGCAATATGATTAATGAGTTAGTTGCAAGATGATGCATTACGAAAAAAGTAAAGGGACTTTCCGGTAACGAGATTGAACTAGGTATGAAGATACCGACGATCGAATCTCAGGCAAGTAACATACCGATGACAAAGGGAATAACATATGTTGACATTGCGATTCGACCGATAAAGATCTTTGTAGAATGTGTGAGAACCAATATGAGCATCCAGGTTCCACTATTGATTATTGACCGGAGAGGTGTCTCACTCATGTCTACATAGTTCTCGAACCCGTAGGGTCCGCACGCTTAACATTCGATGACGATTTGTATTATATGAGTTATGTGTTTTGGTGACCGAAGGTTGTTCGGAGTCCCGGATGAGATCATGAACATGACGTGGAGTCTCGAAATGGTCGAGAGGTAATGATTGATATATTGGAAGGTTATGTTCGGACACCAGAATGGTTCCGGTATTTTTCGGAGTACCGAGGGGTTACTGCCCCCCCCCCCTCGGGAAAGTTAATGGGAAATATGGGACATAGGGGAGAGGAGAGGCAGGCCACGAGGAAGTGCCCCCCCATGGGGAGTCCAAATTGGACTAGGATAGGGGGTGCGCCCCCCCATTCCCTCTCCCTCTCCCTCTCTTTCCCTTTTTCCCTCTCCGTTGGAAGGAAGCGGGGGAGCCGACTAGGACTGGGAGTCCTAGTAGGACTCCCACCACTTGGCGCGCCCCCTAGGGCCGGCCTCCTCCCCTCTCCTCCTTTATATACGGGGGAAGGGGGACACCCCAAGGCACACCAGTTGTTTCTTAGCCGTGTGCGCTGCCCCCCTCCACCGTTTACACACGCAAGATCATGGTGATGTATAGCAACGAGAAGGGAGAGTGTTGTCCACATACCCTCGTAGACCAAAAGCGGAAGCGTTAGCACAACGCGGTTGATGTAGTCGTACGTCTTCACGGCCCGACCGATCAAGCACCAAAATCACGGCACCTCGGAGTTCTTGCACACGTTCAGCTCGATGACGTCCCTCGAACTCCGATCCAGTCGAGTGTCGAGGGAGAGTTCCATCAGCACGACGGCGTGGTGATGATGATGATGTTCTACAGACGCAGGGCTTTGCCTAAGCATCGCTACAATATTATCGAGGTGGAATATGGTGGAGGGGGGCACCGCGCACGGCTAATAGATCTCAAGGATCAATTGTTGTTGTGTCTAGAGGTGCCCCCTGCCCCTGTATATAAAGGAGCAAGGGGGAGGGGGCAGCTGGCCAGGAGGGGCGCGCCAGGAGGAGTCCTACTCCCACCGGGAGTAGGACTCCCTCCTTTCCTTGTCCAAGTAGGAGAGGGGGGAAGGAAGGAGAGAGGGGAGGGAGGAAGGAAGGGGGGGCGCCCCCCTCCTTGTCCAATTCGGACTAGAGGAGGAGGGGGCGCACGGCCTGCCCTGGCCGCCCCTCCTCTTCTCCACTTTGGGACCATGAGACCATTAACCCCCCCCCCCCCCCGGGGTTCCGGTAACCCCCCGGGGGGTTCCGGTAACCACCCGGTACTCCGGTATATATCTGATAACCCCGGAACCATTCTGGTGTCCGAATATAGTCGTCCAATATATCAATCTTCATGTCTCGACCATTTCGAGACTCCTCGTCATGTCTGTGATCACATCCGGGACTCCGAACTATCTTCGGTACATCAAAACACATGAACTCATAATATAACTGTCATCTAACTTTAAGCGTGCGGACCCTACGGGTTCGAGAACTATGTAGACATGACCGAGACACGTTTCTGGTCAATAACCAATAGCGGAACTTGGATGCTCATATTGGATCCTACATATTCTACGAAGATCTTTATCAGTCAAACCGCATAACAACATATGTTGTTCCCTTTGTCATCGGTATGTTACTTTCCCGAGATTTGATTGTCGGTATGTCAATACCTAGTTCAATCTCGTTACCGGCAAGTCTCTTTACTGGTTATGTAATGCATCATTCTGTAACTAACTCATTAGCTACATTGCTTGCAAGGCGTATAGTGATGTGCATTACCGAGAGGGCCCAGAGATACCTCTCCGATAATCGGAGTACAAAACCTAATCTTGAAATATGCCAACTCAACATGTACCTTTGGAGACACCTGTAGAGCTCCTTTATAATCACCCAGTTACGTTGTGACGTTTGGTAGCACACAAAGTGTTCCTCCGGTAAACGGGAGTTGCATAATCTCATAGTTGTAGCAACATGTATAAGTCATGAAGAAAGCAATAGCAACATACTAAACAATCAAGTGCTAAGCTAACGGAATGGGTAAAGTCAATCACATCATTCTCCTAATGATGTAATCCCGTTAATCAAATGACAACTCATGTCTATGGTTAGGAAACATAACCATCTTTGATTAACGAGCTAGTCAAGTAGATGCATACTAGTGACATCATGTTTGTCTTATGTATTCACACATGTATTATGTTTCCGGTTAATACAATTCTAGCATGAATAATAAACATTTATCATGATATAAGGAAATAAATAATAACTTTATTATTGCCTCTAGGGCATATTTCCTTCAGTCTCGCACTTGCACTAGAGTCAATAATCTAGATTACAATGTAATGATTCTAACACCCATGGAGCCTTGGTGCTGATCATGTTTTGCTCGTGGAAGAGGCTTAGTCAACGGGTCTACAACATTCAGATCCATATGTATCTTGCAAATCTCTATGTCTCCCACCTGGACTTGGTCCCGGATGGAATTGAAGCGTCTCTTGATGTGCTTGGTCCTCTTGTGAAATCTGGATTCCTTTGCCAAGGCAATTGCACCAGTATTGTCACAGAAGATCTTCATTGGTCCCGATGCACTAGGTATGACACCTAGATCGGATATGAACTCCTTCATCCAGACTCCTTCATTTGTTGCTTCTGAAGCAGCTATGTACTTCGCTTCGCATGTAGATCCCACCACGACGCTTTGTTTAGAACTGCACCAACTGACAGCTCCACCGTTCAATATAAACACATATCCGGTTTGCGATTTAGAATCCTCCGGATCTGTGTCAAAGCTTGCATCGACATAACCATTTACGACTAGCTCTTTATCACCTCCATAAACGAGAAACATATCCTTAGTCCTTTTTAGGTATTTCAGGATATTCTTGACCGTTGTCTAGTGATCCACTCCTGGATTACTTTGGTACCTCCCTGCTAAACTTATTGCTAAGCATACATCAGGTCTGGTACATATCATTGCATACATGATAGAGCCTATGGCTGAAGCATAGGGAACATCTTTCATTTTCTCTCTATCTTCTGCTGTGGTCGGGCATTGAGTCTGACTCAACTTCACACCTTGTAATACAGGCAAGAACCCTTTCTTTGCTTGATCCATTTTGAACTTTTTCAAAACTTTATCAAGGTATGTGCTTTGTGAAAGTCCAATTAAGTGTCTTGATCTATCTCTAGATCTTGATGCCAAATATATGAGCAGCTTCATCGAGGTCTTTCATTGAAAAACTTTTATTCAAGTATCCTTTTATGCTATCCAGAAATTCTATATCATTTACAATCAACAATATGTCATCTACATATAATATCAGAAATGCGCCAGAGCTCCCACTCACTTTCTTATAAATACAAGCTTCTCCAAAAGTCTGTATAAAATCATATGCTTTGATCACACTATCAAAGCATTTATTCCAACTCTGGGAGGCTTGCACCAGTCCATAAATGGATGGAGCTTGCACACTTTGTTAGTATTTTTTGGATCAACAAAACCTTCTAGTTGCATCATATACAACTCTTCTTCCAGAAATCCATTCAGGAATGCAGTTTTGATATCCATTTTCCATATTTCATAATCATAAAATGCGGCAATTGCTAACATGATTCAGACAGACTTAAGCATCGCTACGGGTGAGAAAGTCTCATCATAGTCAACTCCTTGAACTTGTCGAAAACCTTTCGCAACAAGTCGAGCTTTGTAGACAGTTACATTACCATCAGCGTCAGTCTTCTTCTTGAAGATTCATTTATTCTCGATGGCTTGCCGATCATCGGGCAAGTCAACCAAAGTCCATACTTTGTTCTCATACATGGATCCCATCTCAGATTTCATGGCCTCAAGCCATTTTGCGGAATCTGGGCTCATCATCGCTTCCTCATAGTTCGTAGGTTCGCCATGGTCAAGTAACGTGACCTCCAGAATAGGATTACCATACCACTCTGATGCGGATCTTACTCTGGTCGACCTACGAGGTTCGGTAGTAACTTGATCTGAAGTTTCATGATCAATATCATTAGCTTCCTCACTAATAGGTGTAGTTGTCACAGGAACCGGTTTTTGTGATGAACTACTTTCCAATAAAGGAGCAGGTACAGTTACCTCATCAAGTTCTACTTTCCTCCCATTCACTTCTTTCGAGAGAAATTCCTTCTCTAGAAAGGATCTGAATTTAGCAACAAAAGTCTTGCCTTCAGATCTGTGATAGAAGGTGTACCGAATAGTCTCCTTTGGGTATCCTATGAAGACACATTTCTCCGATTTGGGTTCGAGCTTATCTGGTTGAAGTTTCTTCACATAAGCATCGCAGCCCCAAACTTTAAGAAACGACAACTTTGGTTTCTTGCCAAACCACAGTTCATAAGGCGTCGTCTCAACGGATTTTGATGGTGCCCTATTTAACATGAATGCGGCCGTCTCTAAAGCATAACCCCAAAATGATAGCGGTAAATCAGTAAGAGACATCATAGATCGCACCATATCTAGTAAAGTATGATTACGACGTTCGGACACACCATTATGTTGTGGTGTTCCGGGTGGCGTGAGTTGCGAAACTATTCCGCATTGTTTAAAATGTAAACCAAACTCATAACTCAAATATTATCCTCCACGATCAGATCATAGAAACTTTATTTTCTTGTTACGATGATTTTCCACTTCACTCTGAAATTCTTTGAACTTTTCAAGTGTTTCAGACTTATGTTTCATTAAGTAGATATACCCATATCTGCTTGAATCATCTGTGAAGGTGAGAAACTAACGATACCCGCCGTGAGCCTCAATGTTCATTGGACCACATACATCAGTATGTATGATTTCCAATAAATTTGTTGCTCGCTTCATAGTTCCGGAGAACGACATTTTAGTCATCTTGCCCATGAGGCACGGTTCGCAAGTACCAAGTGATTCATAATCAAGTGATTCCAGAAGTCCATCAGTATGGAGTTTCTTCATGCACTTTACACCAATATGACCCAAACAGCAGTGCCACAAATAAGTTACACTATCATTATCAACTCTGCATCTTTTGGTTTCAACATTATGAATATGTGTATCACTACTATCGAGATTTAATAAAAACAGACCACTCTTCAAGGGTGCATGACCATAAAAGATATTACTCGTATAAATAGAACAGCCATTATTCTCTGATTTAAATGAATAACTGTCTCGCATCAAACAAGATCCAGATATAATGTTCATGCTTAACGCTGGCACCAAATAACAATTATTTAGGTCTAAAACTAATCCCGAAGGTAGATGTAGAGGCAGCGTGCTGACTGCGATCACATCGATTTTGGAACCATTTCCCACGTGTATCGTCACCTCGTCCTTAGCCAATATTCGCTTAATCCATAGTCCCTATTTCGAGTTGCAAATATTAGCAACAAAACCAATATCAAATAACCAGGTGCTACTGTGAGCATTAGTAAGGTGCACATTAATAACATGTATATCACATATACCTTTGTTCACCTTGCCATCCTTCTTATCCGCCAAATACTTGGGGCAGTTCTGCTTCCAGTGACCAGTCTGCTTGCATTAGAAGCACTCAGTTTCAGGCTTAGGTCCAGATTTGGATTTCTTCTCTTGAGCAGCAACTTGTTTGCCGTTCTTCTTGAAGTTCCCCTTCTTCTTCCCTTTACCCTTTTTCTTGAAACTGGTGGTCTTATTGACCATCAACACTTGATGCTCCTTTTTGATTTCTACCTCCGCAGTTTTTAGCATTGCGAAGAGCTCGGGAATAGTCTTGTCCATCCCTTGCATATTATAGTTCATCACGAAGCTCTTGTAGCTTGGTGGCAGTGATTGAAGAATTCTGTCAATGACACTATCATCAGGAAGATTAACTCCCAGTTCAATCAAGTGATTATTATACCCAGACATTTTGAGTATATGTTCACTGACAGAACTATTCTCTTCCATCTTGCAGCTATAGAACTTATTGGAGACTTCATATCTCTCAAACCGGGCATTTGCTTGAAATATTAACTTCAACTCCTGGAACATCTCATATGCTCCATGACGTTCAAAACGTCGGTTGAAGTCTCGATTCTAAGCCGTAAAGCATGGCACACTGAACTATCGATTAGTCATTAGCTTTGCTCTGCCAGACGTTCTTAACATCATCAGTTGCATCTGCAGCAGGCCTGGCACCCAGCAGTGCTTCCGTGACGTAATTCTTCTATGCAGCAATGAGGATAATCCTCAAGTTACAGACCCAGTCCGTGTAATTGCTACCATCATCTTTCAACTTATCTTTCTCAAGGAACGCATTAAAATTCAAGAAAACAACAACACGAGCCATCTATCTACAACAAACATAGACAAGAAAAATACTATCAGGTACTAAGTTCATGATAAATTTAAGTTCAATTAATCATATTACTTAAGAACTCCCACTTAGGTAGACATCCTTCTAATCATCTAAGTGATCACGTGATCCAAATCAACTAAACCATGTCCGATCATCACGTGAGATGGAGTAGTTTTCAATGGTGAACATCACTATGTTGATCATATCTACTATATGATTCACGCTCGACCTTTCGGTCTCAGTGTTCCGAGGCCATATCTGTATATGCTAGGCTCGTCAAGTTTAACCTGAGTATTCCGCGTGTGCAACTGTTTTGCACCCGTTGTATTTGAACATAGAGCCTATCACACCCGATCATCACGTGGTGTCTCAGCTCCAAAAACTTTCGCAACGGTGCATACTCAGGGAGAACACTTATACCTTGAAATTTAGTGAGAGATCATCTTAAATGCTATCGTCAATCAAAGCAAAATAAGATGCATAAAGGATAAACATCACATGCAATCAATATAAGTGATATGATATGGCCATCATCATCTTGTGCTTGTGATCACCATCTCCGAAGCACCGTCATGATCACCATCGTCACTGACGCGACACCTTGATCTTCATCGTAGCATCGTTGTCGTTTCGCCACCTATTGCTTCTACGACTATCGCTACCGCTTAGTGATAAAGTAAAGCAATTACAGGGCGATTGCATTGCGTACAATAAAGCGACAACCATATGGCTCCTGCCAGTTGCCGATAATTCGGTTACAAAACATGATCATCTCATACAATAAAATATAGCATCACGTCTTGACCATATCACATCACAACATGCCCTGCAAAAACAAGTTAGACGTCCTCTACTTTGTTGTTGCAAGTTTTACGTGGCTGTTACGGGCTGAGCAAGAAACGTTCTTACATACACATCAAAACCACAACGATAGTTCGTCAAGTTAGTGTTGTTTTAACCTTCTCAAGGACCGGGCGTAGCCACACTCGGTTCAACTAAAGTTGGAGAAACTGACACCCGCCAGCCACCTATGTGCAAAGCACGTTGGTAGAACCAGTCTCGCGTAAGCGTACGCGCAATGTTGGTCTAGGCCGCTTCATCCAACAATACCCCCGAAGTAAAGTATGACATGATGATAAGCAGTATGACTAGTATCGCCCACAACTCACTTGTATTCTACTCGTGCATATAATATCTACGCATAAAACCTGGCTCGGATGCCACTGTTGGGGAACATAGTAATTTCAAAAAATTTCCTACGCACACGCAAGATCATGGTGATGTATAGCAACGAGAGGGGAGAGTGTTGTCCACATACCCTCGTAGACCGAAAGCGGAAGCGTTAGCACAACGCGTTTGATGTAGTCGTACGTCTTCATGGCCCGACCGATCAAGCACAGAAAGCATGGCACCTCCGATCCAGCCGAGTGTCGAGGGAGAGTTCCGTCAGCACGACGGCGTGGTGACGATGATGATGTTCTACCGACGCAAGGCTTCGCCCAAGCACCGCTACGACATTATCGAGGTGGAATATGGTGGAGGGGGGCACCGCACATGGCTAATAGATCTCAAGGATCGATTGTTGTTGTGTCTAGAGGTACCCCCTGCCCCCGTATATAAAGGAGCAAGGGGGGAGGGGGCGGCCGGCCAGGAGGGGCGCGCCAGGAGGAGTCCTACTCCCATCGGGAGTAGGACTCCCTCGTTTCCTTGTCCAAGTAGGAAAGTGATAACCCACAAGTGTAGGGGATCGCAACAGCTTTCGAGGGAAAAGTATTCAACCCAAATTTATTGATTCGACACAAGGGGAGCCAAAGAATATTCTTGAGTATTAGCAGTTGAGTTGTCAATTCAACCACACCTGGATAACTTAGTATTTGCAGTAAAGTATTTAGTAGCAAAAGTGGTATGATAGTAAAGGTAACAGTAGCAACAGTAAAGATAAATGTTTTTGGGTTTTTGTAGTAGTTGTAATAATAGCAACGGAAAAGTAAATAAGCGAAGAACAATATATGAAAAGCTCGTAGGCAATGGATCAATGATGGATAATTATGCCGGATGCGATTCCTCATGCAATTGTTATAACATAGGGTGATATAGAACTAGCTCCAATTTATCAATGTAATATAGGCATGTATTCCGTAAATAGTCATACGTGCTTATGGAAAAGGACTTGTATGACGTCTTTTGTCCTACCCTCCCGTGGCAGCGGGGTCCTTACGGAAACTAAGGGATATTAAGGCCTCCTTTTAATAGAGAACCGGAACAAAGCATTAGCATATAGTGAATACATGAACTCCTCAAACTACGGTCATCACCGAGAAGTATCCTGATTATTGTCACTTCGGGGTTGTCGGATCATAACACATAATAGGTGACTATAGACTTGCAAGATAGGATCAAGAACACAAATATATTCATGAAAACATAATAGGTTCAGATCTGAAATCATGGCACTCGGGCCCTAGTGACAAGCATTAAGCATAGCAAAGTCATAGCAACATCAATCTCAGAACATAGTGGATACTAGGGATCAAACCCTAACAAAACTAACTTGATTACGTGGTAAATCTCATCCAACCCATCACCGTCCAGCAAGCCTACGATGGAATTACTCACGCACGGCGGTGAGCATCATGAAATTGGTGATGGAGGATGATTGATGATGACGACAGCGACGAATCCCCCTCTCCGGAGCCCCGAACGGACTCTAGATCAGCCCTCCCGAGATAGATTAGGGCTTGGCGGCGGCTCCGTGTCGTAAAACATGATGAAACTTTCTCTCTGATTTTTTTCTCCCCGAGACGGAATATATGGAGTTGGAGTTGAGGTCGGAGGAGGTCCAGGGGGCCCACGAGATAGGAGGCCGCGCCTTAGGGGGGGCGCCTCCCTGTCTCGTGGACAGGCTGTGGCCCCCTGGCATTAATTCTTTTGCCAAAAATTCTTATTAATTCCAAAAAGTGCCTCCGTGGATTTTCAGGACATTCCGAGAACTTTTCTTTTCTACACATAAAACAACATCATGGTAGTTCTGCTGAAAACAACATCAGTCCGGGTTAGTTTCATTCAAATCATGCAAGTTAGAGTCCAAAACAAGGGCAAAAGTGATTGGAAAAGTAGATACGTTGGAGACGTATTAGAGAGGGGGAAGGAAGGGAGAGAGGGGAGGAAGGAAAGGGGGGGGGGGGCGCCGCACCCCCTCCTTGTCCTATTCGGACTAGAGGGGGAGGGGGCGCGCAGCCTGCCCTGGCCGCCCCTCCTCTTCTTCACTTTGGGCCCATGAGGCCCATTAACCCCTCAGGGGGTTCCGGTAACCCCCCGGTACTCCGGTATATATCTGATAACCCCCGGAACCATTCCGGTGTCCGAATATAGTCGTCCAATATATCAATCTTCATGTCTCGACCATTTCGAGACTCCTCATCATGTCCGTGATCACATCTGGGACTCTGAACTATCTTCGGTACATCAAAACACATGAACTCATAATATAACTGTCATCTAACTTTAAGCGTGCGGACCCTACGGGTTCGAGGACTATATAGACATGACCGAGACACGTTTCCGATCTATAACCAATAGCGGAACCTGGATGCTCATATTGGCTCATACATATTCTACGAAGATCTTTATCGATGAAACAGCATAACAACATACGTTGTTCCCTTTGTCATCGGTATGTTACTTTCCCGAGATTTGATCGTCGGTATCTCAATACCTAGTTCAATCTCGTTACCGGCAAGTCTCTTTACTGGTTATGTAATGCATCATTCTGTAACTAACTCATTAGCTACATTGCTTGCAAGGCGTATAGTGATGTGCATTACCGAGAGGGCCCAGAGATACCTCTCCGACAATCGGAGTGACAAAACCTAATCTCGAAATAGGCCAACTCAACATGTACCTTTGGAGACACCTGTAGAGCTCCTTTATAATCACCTAGTTACGTTGTGACGTTTGGTAGCACACAAAGTGTTCCTCCGGTAAACGGGAGTTGCATAATCTCATAGTTGTAGGAACATGTATAAGTCATGAAGAAAGCAATAGCAACATACTAAACGATCAAGTGCTAAGCTAACGGAATGGGTCAAGTCAATCACATCATTCTCCTAATGATGTAATCCCGTTAATCAAATGACAACTCATGTCTATGGTTAGGAAACATAACCATCTTTAATTAACGAGCTAGTCAAGTAGAGGCATACTAGTGACATTATATTTGTCTTATGTATTCACACATGTATTATGTTTTCGGTTAATACAATTCTAGCATGAATAATAAACATTTATCATGATATAAGGAAATAAATAATAACTTTATTATTGCCTCTAGGGCATATTTCCTTCATTTACTCCTCCGGTCATATTGTCGTAATGCTTAGGCGAAGCCCTGCACGGATCACGTCACCATCACTGTCACCATGCCGTCGTGCTGACGGAACTCGTCTACTCCATCGACACTCTGCTGGATCAAGAGTTCGAGGGACGTCATCGATCTGAACTTGTGCAGAACTCGGAGGTGCCGTACGTTCGGTACTTGATCAGTTGATTTGAGAAGACATTCCCCTACATCAACCGCGTTAAGTTAACACTTCCGCTTTCGGTCTACGAGGGCGTAGGAATTTTTTTTTAAATTGCATGCTAAGTTTCCCAACAGCTCTTCCTCCGGTCCACCTCGAATCGACCTTGCCTCCGTTGCCGCCCGCGCTCCTGCAAGCCGCCGCCGACATCCTCTGTCGGTTAGCCGCACCCAGCATCCTCCTCCCTTCTCTCTCCACCTCCTCATTAATCTCTCTCCCTCTCTCCATTCCCACACTACAGGATGCCGCCCATGGCCACCGGAGGCTGGGGCACACGGCCGCACCCGCAATGGCCCCGAGCTCGGCGGCATGGAAGCCATTCGAGGCGCCGGCGAGGCCGGGGTCGAGATCAGTGAGCCTTGCAGGTGCGCGTCGAGCGCGGGGCAGGCCTGGAGCAGCGGCTCGAGATTCGCGCCACCGAGGAGGTCGATGAGCCGCTGGTGCCGGCGTACGAGCTTGACACCGCAGAGCGTCGCCAGGAGGAGAACTGTGACAAATGAGTTCCATCACCCTGAAATCTTCTTTCTCCCCTCCCCTTCGCCATGTCCACCGCATGTACACCCACGCCTGCAACAACTCCTGTCTTCTTTCCATGTTCAGTTGCATCTTATCTCTATCTTTGCTTTTTTTTGTATGTCTACTACGTACAGTCTATGTACTCTTTTCTTCTACCATTCTTTGTTGTATAATCTTTGTTAGTAAATGCCCCAATTTTTGTTATGCAACATGCGTAGAATAGATAAAAGGATACTCAGGGAGGAGGCTAAGCAGCAATTTTGCATCCTGTATAGAATTCTAGAACAGCAGAGGATCCTCACCCACGGTGCTTTTATTGGTTAACTATTGACTATTGTGAACGCGGATTGTTAATTTTTCCAGAATTTGTTTAACGAAATTACTTTGCACATGACCCTTTGCAGGACGGGTTTCACATGACCTTGATCGATGGCTGCAGCCCATGTGAACCGAGGTGATCGATGGCTGCTATATCTTGACGTGTAGATATCGGGCAATTCTCTTTGCTTCTATAATAATGTTTAACTTCCATCCCCAAAATATTTTGTAGATGACTATCGTATTGACCATGTTAGTCAGGGTAATGTGCATAAGACATTGGTGAAATCAATATGATCTTTGCCCATACAGTAAGTTAACTTGTACCCTTGCCTTGCTTGCTGAGTTTGATTATGTTAGTGATTTCACATTTCAAGTTACGCGTTGTTGATGCGCTTTCCAAACTAAACATTATTATTTGATTATGTAGTGTTTTGTTTTAGGACTGCTTATGGTAGTACTACGGTAAGTTGATGTGAAATCCTCCAATCTTGTTATCTAGGCAGATGTATTCGCTACTACTCCCTCGGTCCGTTCTTGACGGAAGGAGTATATATTATGAGTTGATGTGAAAGCCCACAATTTTTGTTAAGCAGGTACTCAAAATATTTTCAGTCTGCATACTTGTACAAGCATTCTTTTTAAAAAACTGAAACTTGTATAAGCATCAGATCTTGGATATTTTGATTCTCTTCTCAAAAAAATATTACATGACGACAATAGTTAGTTTTATGTTACTGCTGTATGAGGTGATATTAGTGGCACTATGCAGTGTAAATATTGAAGTAACTGTCCCTCCTCTTTGTTGTATTCTTTTAGCTTAAGCTTACACTTTGTGACTATCCGCTCAATAAATTTCTTCTGATTTGTTGTTGCAACCAGAGAAGATAAAAACGAAATGCAGTGCGACATGGAGTACTTGAACCAGTTTATCTCTCGGATGTTGGATATGTAATATGTGACCTATACTCTATGGATGCTGTCGGGTGTGTGAGCTTTATATTAATTTAAATACATACGCTTCTTCCGTCTTCGTTCTATAAAATTTTTGGACCAGTTTATAAGATACCAAATGTTGGACAGTAGACATCTATTTCATATCAATGCGTTTGCTACCAACATACGTAGTTGTGATAGTTACATTTCCTGCTCTGTATTTTTCTTCCGTTGACAAATCCAGAGCAATATATCATATCATTCCCTATTTATGTTAAGAATATGGTCTTCATGCTACAATGTGTGTAAGGGTTTCTTAATAGTCCAATGAAAGCCTTGTTGGTGTGCTTTCTTTAAATGAATTTTAAACGCTACATAAAAGAGACTAAGAAAATAGTAGTGTAGTTTCCCGCTGATGCTATTGCTCTTGTTATAAAATAGGTCTACATTCTTTCCAGAAACCTTTACTCTATGGATACTGCCTGATGTGATTGTCTTTTTAGTACTGTAAATTTAATAAGCAGAAACCTTTCGTATGAACAAGTGGAGATTATACATCTGTTTTGGACCTAGAGCCATATTCATTGCCAATAAGAGCAGTTTTTGCATGGTAAGTGATACTCTTCCTCTCAGGTATGTTTTCCTTTCAGCATAATCATCTCCCAGTGAGTTGTATTTTCTTTTCTCCAATGAGGGTCTGCTGCATGACCAATTCATTTCTCCGTTCTATCTGATTGGTGATGACTTCCTGATAATTTGTATGTCTTTTTGGATTGGTCATTAGTTTTTGAAATTAGATACTGTTGTTAATTGCAGGAGAGATAACCGTGATCATTTTCCTATTGTGTATACTCTATCTACGTAATCAGATTCTCGAAGGTGTGTTGCCATCAAAGGTGAAGACTAGATGTTCTGCTCTTGTGTCTGAACAATCTGTACTTGGCAGCAAGTTTTTTCTTAACAGTGTTCAATCAACTTGCCCATGTTGTATATACAATATATACAATTCCATAAAACTTGCTTATATGTTTTTATTTTTGTAAAAATGCATCGGCTCACGGTCACTAAATAATTAGGTTTCAGAATATGTAGTTTTCTGCAGGTTGTCAGATAAATTCTTACAGAGATTGAGATCTAATCACAACAGCTTTGGGTCCTTTACCTTTTATTTTGCAAAATGCGATCAGAAGTCGTTTTCATCTCTAATGCTAATGAATAAATTCTCAAAAAAATGCTTGTTAATTGGAATGATCTGCTCAGCATGTCCCATGACTTCAAAAGGAAGAATTTGACTAAACTGAGATGTTGATCAGCAGTGAAAAGATAGACAAAATCAAAGACTGGGGACCTCCGATTGTCCTGTAACACCCTTTGTCAACACTTCACGAGTTCATGATACACTCTTAGCTTAATAATTGATTGAACAGTGACGGTTAGTGTTATGCTTATAAGTTGGTAGCCCCCGGTACTGTCTATTGTACATGTTGCGTATTATTACCTCCTTCAAATTGAAATGTCGTTCTAATAAAAATACGACATGATCAAGGTTGTACTTGTTATTGCAAATTGTTGGTGATGCTAAATAACTATGGCCTCAGGATCAAGGCTGTACTTGTTATTGCAAATGAGTTATTGCTTTGTATTTTTACATGCTGGCGGTTGGAAGGTGATAATAATTTCTGCATGTCTACACATAGTTTATTCATCCCACTGGAAAAAACACCAAGAATGTTCTATGCGGAGATGTCTTGGAGGGACAACACGTGTTTTTTTCTGTACATGCCAATCCACCTTATTATATTAGGACATATTACTCATCTCTAATATTGTTTTTTTCTAATTTATGTACATATTATGCCTACAATGATGAGATGTTCTATTAGGATAATTAAATTAGGGAGCCTTACATAATAATACTATAAAGATGGTACCGAAGGAGGCTTAGCAACTAGCAAGTTACTCTGTTTACAATATGAATGATATTTCTTAAAAGATGTATGGTTGTTGTGTTCTCTTAGACAATATAAAGCATGGTTCTACATGCTCTGCTAAATTTGCAACTTCCAATGTTTTGTGGGGCCTTTCCTCTCAACTATAGGGATTTTACGCGTTCTTCCCTGATTTTTCTGTGTGTGACTCGAGCTATTTTACTTCATTTACGTTGTTTGTTTTGTCAATTTTGTTGAAGTTACTGCAGTTGACTGATCTGAATTGTTGATCCTCCACCTTGAAGGTTATAATTGCTAAGAAGCAACAGGAGATTTTGAATATTTGGTCTGAGAACTTCCACTTGATAAGTTTAAGAATAAAAGCAGAGGAATGCATCCAGCGAACAATGATTAAGCATATTCATCGAAGAAAGCATTAAGTATACAAAGGCCTCCACAAGGTTTGCATAAGAAGGTAATGTTCCTTCTTTAAATTTTCCGAGCTTGTGGGACGGAGCCAACTTTCGGACGTCTATATCATGCATGTTTAGGGCCTTGTCTCTATATTTTTAAAGTGAAATCATGGTAATTTGTGAATAACATTTGCACTGGTGTAAGCTTGCACGTTTGCTACAGCAGGGCTGGGTTATTAGTTTCTTTGTTGATATACTAACAAGTTACCCTGTGCGATTTCTCGACTATTTGGAGCTCTTATCGCGTGCAAGATTGGAGCGCCTGTGCAATTTCTTGACTATTTGACACAGCGAGCGTCGAACGGGAGGGCTCCCAGAGGAGGTACTCCCACCAGGGGCATCTCCTTCATTTGGCCAAGGCCACCGCTTCCCTTCGCCGCCAGTGAATAACAGTCGCGACACCGCATCATTCACTTGCCTACCATAGATTGACGGGGCTCCGCTCCAGTACTCGATCTCATGTTGTATATTTCCTCTATTTATATCAAATAAATTATAGCATGTAACTATGTTTAAATTCAGAAATAACGTTTTCCCTTCTATCTTCACTGATATTGTTCGGGTTAGTATAAAAATGTAACTAAATTCAGCGGATGCTCTTATTTGAAGCCAAATTATAGGATTATTCCTCTGGTGTTATTGATGGTTTGATCTAGAATTTGGTATGATGTATAACCATCAGTTCAGTAGATGATTCCTTTATATTTTTTCAAAGGCTTGGCAATGAATTTGGATTAAAGTTACACACATGATTAACTGAAAATTGGCAGAAGGATGTCATGAATTTGTAAGTATATGAAATTGTACTTTGTAGGTCTATTTCTCTATGGTCTTGCTTCTTAATTTCGATTTTATCTTGGGTGGATTTTCAAAACAGACATGAGTGTTATCCTTTGTGTTTACCTTCTTTATTGGTAAAAAAACACATTAGATATATCTGGATTTTAATTGAGTAAATAAGTACGAGTACAAGTAAATGGAAACACGAAGCAAAAGCTTTAACGTTTCATTTTTTTTCGCGATGAAGAGTCAAGCATTCCACACGTTTGCGTTAGCTGCAACCCACGACACGAGTCCATGTCGTCGAAGTTGCAAAGCTCTCTCGGCCGCCACCCTGACGTCCACTGCTCCAACACGCCCTGTGCATTCAACCGGTATCGCTTCTGGGGTTTTCGCCCCGACATTGCCACTGCAGAGATGTGTGTTTTACGTGCACACTTACTATACTACTCCCTCCGTTCGGAATTACTCGTCCAAGAAATGAATATATCTAGATGTATTTTAGTTGTAAATACATCCATTTTTATTCATTTTTGTGACAAGTAATTCCGAACGGAGGGAGCAGTAGAGAAGAGAGAATAGAAAGAAGGTTCCAGATCCAACTCCCATTGTTGACAACGAACGAGGAAAAACGGACGCCCGGAAAAGTTGGATCGCAGGAGGCGATCAAGGAGGCGACTAGGGGTCCCTTGCGTGCCGCCAGTGACGCCGCCGGTTCCCTCTCTCTCCGTCGGCCGCTCCGGCGGCGGGAGGGAGGGGGAACCTCGGGTCTGTTCACTAGGTGGGTGTGTGGTAGGGTTAGGGTTGAGGGAGACGCTGCCGAGGCAGTTAAGCGGTGTCGCGTCGGAATAAGTTTCTCCGGGCTCCGTTCGCGGTCAGGTGAGGCTTTTGCCTTTGTCTAGGAGCCAGCGGTGTTGGGGATCCCCGGATCTCGTCGAGGTCGCGGGCTATGGTGGTTGGAGGTCCATCGGCACTGGCCGTTTGGATCCTCAGATGGGCGATGGAGGCAGGGAGACGATGACCTTTCTTCTTCCTTGTTGGTATGATTTGCTGCTGCTGTTCTTCTCCTTCCTCTGCGCTGATACTGGTGGGAGATCCTGCTTTGCCCGGGCGGATGGCCCGGCCGCGGTGCTGGACCGGTCGGATGACTCGAGTTCTCTTCCTTCCGGAAGGAACACTTTTCGCGGTACTCAAAGCCAAAGATGGCGACGGCTGTTGTAGGTGTGTTGGATTGATGTTCATGCCCTCTCAGCGCTGGTGTCAAGAAAGGAGGAAGCAACGTGGCGGCAATTGTACCGTGGTCGAAGATGATGACCTGTTTGCGACTGGTTGCAGATCCTTCTGCTGTAGGGGTCTTCTCTCAAGATTCAGGGATGATGACACAGGGCTCCGAAGATCTTCTTGTGTTATGGTTGTCTTAGTGTACTCTAGGTGTTCATGGTCCTTTGTGTTTGCGTTTCAGTGTGCTTGTAAGGGTCACCTATTTTGTACTGATTCGTGATTTGAATGAAGATTTTCTCAAAAAAAAAAAAGAGATCCAACTCCCATTGACCACATTGCACGTCCCCGCACACATCTCCGGGAACCCTAATCGATCCAATTCCTCCCTCCCATCCCCAGCAATGGCCCCGGCGGCGCAGGAGCAGTGGTACATCTTGTACGCTGTTCCGGATGTGTCGGAAGATTTGATGAAGACCCAGAAATTCCCCAACGCGACGTTCTCCTTCAACAAGGTTCCGCTACCTTCCCGCCTATTCGTCGAGAGTAGCATCGCCAGCCCCGCCGGAATGGTCGAGTACCCCTACATCGCGGCTGCCGACCGCAGCGGCCACCTTCTGCTATGCGGCTACACCTCGTTCGGGCTCACCGTCTACATCTGCGACCCGTTTTTCCGCAGGACGACGGGCATCTTCCCCCACGACGGCGGCTTCGACTGCCGCCACTGCGTCGGCCTCATCCGCAACCACGACCGCAGGCTTCTCATGGTGGCCGATCTCAGCCCGTGCTTTTTCGAGCAAGTCGTCTTCTTCACGCTCTTCTGCACGGTCGACTTGCACTCGTGGGTCGAGAAGGAGCCCGACTGCTCCAAAATCTTGGATAAACGACCGTGGCGCGGCGATGGCGTTCTCACCCATCAAGGTCTGCTCTGGTGGTTCGACTTCTCCTACTGTATACTCGCCTGCGACCCCTTCCACGACAAACCGGTGCTTCACCAAATCAAGTTCCCCCATGTACATGTACAACACGAGCTGCCCTTTGCGCCGTCCACAATCAACGGCGACACACACCGCTGCTTAAAGGCGAGCCAAGGCAGCCTGCGGTACGTGCAGATCCATGGCCCCAGAGGCGAACCCGTGGTCAGCATGTGGACGCTGTCCTCCAACAACAACAATCCGTCAGAGGCGCAATGGAATCCGACGCACCAGGTGCGGCTGGCTGAGATCTGGAACCATGAGACCTACAAAAGGACGCCGCTGCGCCGGGATGTGATCCCCACCGTGGTGCTCGTCAACCCGACCAAGGCACACGAGGTCTACTTCTTCCTGGACAAGCACATCTTCTCTGTCAACCTGCACAACTCTAGTGTGGTGCAGTATGACAAGTTTGAAGATTTGGGGATGCCGGACCTCTCCTCCCGCCTGCTCCATGCTTGGCAGCTTCCACCGGAGCTCACCGAGTATCATCCCTTGCCTGGTACCCATCTTGTTCTCTCTCTCTCTCTCTCTCTCTCTCTCTCTCTCTCTCTCTCTCTCTCTCTCTTAAGTGATTTGCAGATTTGCGTGTGTATGACATTAGCATGATTAATTCTGTGCAAGTGTTAATAATTTTACTGAGCACGTAACGCATCGTCTCACGCCCTTTAATTTAATGCAGGGTCATATAATTCTGTGATGCCTAACTTGCTTGCTGAAAATATGATACTGCAACTGCATTTCAATAGGCCTTATACAATGAGAGATGCTTAGGAGAGGTGCTTAGAGAAATAAACCAGGATTTCCTTAAGCACCGGTGCTTATTTGTACAGGGTAGACGCTTAACTAAGCGTCTCTCCTATAAAAATAAGCACCAGTGCTTCAGAAAAATCCGGTTTATTTTTCTAAGCACCTCCCTAAGCATCTCCCATTGTACAAGGCCTTAGTTAATTTATCATTATATTGCTGGGATTTTAAATTTCACCAACACTAATTATATCTTTGATAAATCTGAAGGAACCGATGTGTTGGGTGCCACGGGGGTTTATTTCCTGAATCAATATGACTCAGTGGAGGATTTCCATGAGGAAGTGATTGCTGCCACAGACAGGTGAACTTGTTCTTCACTCATGTGTATAGATTGTTGTTGCAGTATATGTTGCTTTACTCCAGAAACATCCGCTTGTTGCATTATAGAAGTCTTTTTTTGTTTCAGAACCTAATGAATGCTACCTTGTTTCAATTTATTCAGGTGGTGTCCCGAATTGCATGAGATGGGTATGTATGTAGGAGATCTACTAAACTGGTTTATTCCAATGCTTTAAGTGGGGAATGTTTTTTTCATTTATTGGGTCTGCTGGCTAAAGGAATTTCATAACACAAATGTTTGCTATCCCAATCATGGATCATCGTTTCTTTGTGCAGGTCTGGAGGAACTTGAAGATGGAGATGATGATGCCTCTGAGATGAGTGAGGATCTTGAAGGGGGTGGTGATGACTCTGAGACGAGCGGGGATCTTGAAGATGACTCCGAGATCAATGAGGAAGATGTCGAAGAGGACGGAGATGAAGACTGAGATGACGTAGACGATGGAGGTGATTTAGAAGTGTGCTAATCTGATACACATGGCTTATTTGAGTCACCCGCATCCACCCCGCGTTTCTTCACTTAAAGAAATGCTTTTACTGTGTTGCTCCTTGTCTAGTCTAGTGGTTCGGTGTTCTGGTAGCACCATGGTATATTTGTTTCGGGGAAAAAAATTCTATACGACCGGGAAAGTGACGTTTGGGTTGAACCCACCGTGCGCGTCCCCGTCGGCATAGCCCGGCGAAGACGATTCCCATGGCTGCGGCGACGGAGAGCCGCCGCCTTGCTGGCCCCAGGGCGCGTAATGCGCGTGGTTGCCGGGTGGATTCATCATCCCTGCGCGAGTCGCCTCGTCCTCGGCCTGGTTCGCCGAAGCGGCAGCGGCAGCCGCATCCACGCATGCCGTGTTGTCACGGGCCTTCTTGGCGATGGCCCTGTTTCGCCGGTCGGCGGTGACAACCTCCCGTCGCTGCACTTCCACCCTTCAATCGGCGTTTGTCATGCCCGGTGGCTTGGATGGCGGCGCCCTCGGCTTCCTCTGCTTCGACTGGGCGACGGAGGCGGTCGCGGTTGCCGCAGCGGAGGGGACGACGTACTTCTTCGGTGGCATGCCGGTCAGCTGGGAGGCGAGCGGGGGGGGGGGGGGGGGGAGATTGGCGGGAGGAAAGTAGAAAATGGGAGGGAAGTGGGAAAAGTGGGAAGAAACGGCGGAAAGAGGCGCTCGACTCGCCGACAGGGCGGACCCACGCGCCCTTTTTCACTTGTGCCGGCGCCCCAGACGCTCCCCAGGGCGTCGGGTTCTGCCTGGGTCCGTCAGCACCAGTTTCGGCCCGAGCCGGCGAAAAACGGGCTTATGGGGGGCGACTGGGCCGTTTTTTCGGCGCCGGCGCGGCAAAAACGCCTGGGGAGGGCCTGTTGGGGCGCGGCCGGAGATGCTCTTAGGTTGTTAGGCTGCATGCTTACCTTCGTAACCGTAGCCTATCTCTCTCTGATCTTGCCTTTTTTTTTTGCATCGACTCTGATCTTGCCTTGCTCTCCCAAATGTAACTCCAACGATCTTGTATGCGTCTTGTGTAACACGTATGCGTCACTCCAAATGGGTAAGACGCTCCTAGCAATCTTCTACTCCCTCTGTTCACTTTTATAAGACCTTGAAGACATTTCAGACAATGTGTAAAACAACCTATTTTGAATTGTCTGAAATGACTTACAAAAGTGAATGGAGGGAGTAGTAAACTTGAGGGATAAGTAATCAAGCTTGCTCTCGTCCATTTGGAGCCTTAAAATGAGGGGCCAAACTTGAACAAACTTACTACATGTTTATATTCTTATTAGTACCTTATTATTAACGGTGGTTTACGTGCGTGAATTAAGCTAGCTAGAGTGAAACCCGGCGTCCAACCCATCAGCATTCAGCATGAGATAAGTACTCCGGTCAAAAGAAGCTAGCCCTACACCAGATCGATGTTGCTTCCGCCGCTAGAAATTGAAAGAAAAAACCAGGGGCCGCCGGACCGGCATCACGTCCATACCTGCCTAGATACGTAACGTGATGCCAGTAGCACTAGCACTGCACCGCACGATTCTTCTGCAGCCGAAAGAAACCTCGAGGCCACGCCGATCTATCTGGTATCCAATTCCAGCCCACGCGCAGCGGGCAGCAGCAAAGTAGTATCTGTATCTCGCAGCCCAACGCCGTAGCCTAGCTAGCTAGACAGCATTATCACCGCCACGGACGGACAAGGACGGACACCGCCCGCCCTCCGCTGCAGGACGCAACGGAGGCAGGCCACGGGTCCCGTCCCGGCTCCCACCATGTCCTGCCCACCCTATAATTTACCCGCGCGCGCGGCGGGATCGCAGCACCAAGTCGGCAGCAGAGTTTGAGTTCCACACTTCACCACGTACGCACGCATGGCCGTCACGGCATGCGCCTACGGCTACGACGGCGGCTGCCGGTCACCGTCGCCGGCGTTGCAGGCGATGGGTCCGTTCGTCGACGACGACGACCGAGGCCGCCACTGTCCCATCTTCCACGACCAGTGTTGCATCATCCACGGCGTCGTCATGCCGCCTCCGCCTCCCCCTGCCCCGCCTCCTCCTCCTCCGCCGCCGCCGCCGCCGCTCTTCGGCCTCCATTCGGGCCACGGCAGCTCCAAGGCGGCAGCGTCTCGCCACCCTGGCCTCTGCACCGAGGGCCTCGGCTCCGAGAGCTCCGAGAGCTCGGGCGACCTCGACCTCGCCGGCATCGTGGCCGACGACGATGACATTGAAGACTGCAAGAGTCGGCAGCAGCACTCTGACGACGACCAAGAGGAGACGCTGATGCCGGCGAGGAAAAGGGTGTTTCCGCCGCCCATATCGGTGATCGGCGCGGCCGGGAAGCCGTGGCAGTACCTGAGGGCGCAGCGCGGGGGCGGCCGGCTGGTGCTGCGGGAGGTGAGGATACCCTCGCGGGAGCTGCTCCACGCCTGCCGGGAGGACGGCCGCCTCAAGCTCCACTTTGCCGCCCACCCGGAGCAAGATGATGATCAGGAGGAATGCAACAACTAGGAGACTGCAAGAGCACTCAAAAGCAAAGAACCGGCACAACATGACAGGGTTTTAGTTTCTTGGTTTAATAAGTTTGATTGATTGAGTTATCATCGTCAAAGAGTCCTAAGAGTGCCATGGCCATGGCAGTGTCCTTCCTTAAACTAAAGAGATGTAAATATCGAAACAAAATTGGTCAGTTTTTGCATCCATCGTCGATCTGCTGCACATCTTTTTCTGTTGAAGAGAAGAACCTGACGCACGATTCAGTTACAAGAATCAACAAAAGAAAGACGCCTTTGTCCTCGACATGGTTGCAAATTGCAATGATGCTCCCCAGCTAAGGATGAGCGTGTGCACAGGCTGCAAAGCACTCTAGGCTCACAAGAACCCTGCCAGGACTTGGTTTGATGAAAAAGGAATACATCACATGTGACAGTTGGTTGATAGGTCTACATTACAGCCAAAGCAAACGGTATCTTGGGGGTCAAAGATGCTGATTCTGCCAATCATGATCCACCTCTTGATTTTTACCAACTGATTAAAAACAGTAACAGTAGGAGTATGGTAAAAAATGTTTGAACAACTGTGAAGCAGCGATGCATCATTTTCATATTGCTTTCATTCAAATATTATGTTTCCGGTCACATCATCGTCAGATGAAAGTATCTTATTGATGTTATATTGGTGGGAAATCACCAAGTTGGAAACGCAGAGGCTGATCACTATTTATGCAGGGCGAAGCTAGACACGAAGATCTACCGTTTGGTGTTGTCCCGGTATTGTGGAGCTCATGTCCTCTTCATAAAAGTGGAACCTAGGATGATGATGATGTCTTGCCATCCAACGTCAACAGCACTTTGTATAGATCAGGACGCCTGTCCCTGAATATGCCCCAACAGCATGCTGTATAGATCAGGAATTGATCTCGTCCAGGTCGAACTCTGCTGCAAGCACCTCCTCGTCTTTGTCATCTGCAAGCTTGACGATTTCTCCAGTTGGCCCTGCATATGCACAGACATATCAATCATGCTTCTATTGTTGCACGTACCTTCCTCTGTAATTTAAGAGTACACACTGAAGCAGGATTACCTGCGATGAACGAATTCCCGTACAACTTTATAGTGCTGTTGCCATGCTCGGCCTCTCAACAGTTTCCCTTCCTATCCGGTTAGAAGCAACAAGGGAAACCTGTTGGGCATACTTAAAGGTGACTCACAAAACTGTTGAGCCAACTGGTAGAACCATTTAGAAATAGAATAGATACTACAGAATACAACGAAACAAATAACAGTACCAAGTTAGCGCCAGTGTTCGCGGGAATCCAGGTTCATATCCTGGGGTTCGGAACCAATAGCAGTGGGATAGGGCAATATCTCTGCACCCTGTAGAAAATAGTCCTCGCAGTCTCTGGAAACCAAATTCCTGCCAAGGCATGGATGACAAGATCAGTCTTTGGCTCTTTGCTCCTTTCTTCATGAAACCGCAACACCACATTCATCCTACACTGCTGCAGAAGTAGAAGCAAACAATGAGCTCCAGGTATTCACAAATCATTGAATCAAGTACACATAAGGAAGCACAAAAAAGTATAGATAACAGAAGAGAGCAAACGCACCTCAGTTGACACTTGAGAGTCAGCAGGAGGGCATTAACCTCTTTAAAAACGTCTGGTTCATCCTGCCAGACTCAGTTTCTGCTGCTGGAATGTCCTTATGTGGAATAGAGGAAATCAAGTGGAAATACTCCCCACCTTGTCTGCAATGTCTTTGCAAGCTGGGGCAACCAACTATCTTCAAGGATTTGAGTGCTGGGAGCCGTTGGAGGAGGTCCTGCGGGAATTCTTCTACCCCTGTGCACCTCTCAATTGTCACCTGCTCAAGAGAGGTGAGGCCATTGGGCAAAGTTTTCAAGCCATTGCAGCCCTGAATCCGGAGCACCCTCAGCTTGGATAGATTTGAAGGCAGCGCCATCAAACATGTGCATTCTGCTATCACTAATTCATCAAGGGATGCAGCCACCTCAGGAATATACCGTAAGCTGCCACAATTGTGAATGCTTAACATCTCCAGCTGGGGCAGCGGAAGGATTTCATCAGACCGCGAGCCCTTCCCCTTGAGCTTAACGCAGAAGCTAATGCGCAGAAAACGGAGACGAGTCAGGTTTCGGAGCTCCTCCGTCGGCCAGTGGACAAGTTCGTCGCACCCAGAAATGCACAGTTCTTCAACAAAGCCAAAGCACTCCCAGAGCCTCAGCAGGTGCGGTTTTGACAAAGTGGATGTCGTTTCGAAGCAATTGGGACCAGATAGCCACATACTCCGAAGGGTTTCCAAGGGCCTATGGCTTTGCTGGTCCTCTGGAGGCAGCATCATATCACCCAGTGAGCTAACACTTAATTTCACGAGGGATAGCCAAGAGCCCAAAGGCATGCTCACAGAACCAATGAATTCCCCACCAAACTCAAGCTCAGAGAGCGTCATCAGATGAGCGATTGAGCTGATTGGAAGGCTGTAACATTCCATTATCCGCAGCTTCTCTAGAACTGGGCTGCTCGGAACACTTGCAACCTTTGGACAGGCATACATACTTAGCTCTTCAAGCAGAGGAAACATCACCAAGCTATGGGGTTCCCCTGCACTGTTTTTTGTCCATCTCTCCAACTCCGGTAAGTTTTCTAAGAACATTCTTTTTAGCTTTGGGAAGATCTGATGAGATGCATTGCATCCTTCAACCTCCACATCCGTGTCCTTGCATATTATGGTCAGGCTATCCATGTAACCTAAGGACAAATACTCGAGGGAGACCAACAGTGGTGCGGATGGGAGATGTTTGCATTTTGGGCAGTTGAAGATTATGAGTTTTCTTAGGCACTGGCACATCTGAGAGTGTATCATCCATGGTGAGAATTCAGTGCCACCATAACCATGTATCTCCAATACTTTGATCTCACTATGAGGTGCAAGAGCCTCCAATACTTCTTCCATGTTACCAACATCATCTTGAGGCCCATGATATTTTCGACGACCCCAGCATAGCGACAGCTCACTTAGATTTTTTTTCTGATAGAGTTTGGCTTCTTTTGCATCCACCACACTCTCTATTTTTATCAAATTGTATAGTTCCAACCGGTGGCTAAGGTATTTTAGATCTTTGAGTTGATCAATTCCACAACCATCTCTAGTGTCCACAACAAACGATGTTAGCGTGTGCAGGTTGCTTAGTTGACTGATCTTTGGGGGCATCCGCTCCAGTTTATCACACTCAAAAAGATAGAGATGGTGAAGGTTCTTCATGGTTCTCATCCTTTCAGGTAAATATCGGAGCTTGTGACAATGATTGAGCCTCAGCGACTGTAAGTTGTACAACACACATACCGAATCTGGCAATGTAACAATTTCCGAGTGAGAAAGGTCAAGATATCGCAAATGCTTTGTATTTATGGGTTGTCGGATATGAAGGCCCCGACAACATAATGCTCTTAATGATGTCAGCCTTAACTTGCTGAGATCCTTATGTGATGATGACGGTGCTAACAAAGTTCGGAGAGATTCCTTATCTTTCAGTAATCCATTGCTTTGTTCCAATTCATCTGATGATATTTTCATGTGAAAGACATCTTTTACAGATGCTTTCTGCTGAATCAACTCTTGTATAGTTGCACATTCATCCGTAACATCTTTTGCTAGGTCATGCATTAAATCATGCATCCCACATCCAACCAAACCATGCCTTGAAGCTGGGTCATCAAATGGTTTCACTTTCACATCCTGAAGAAAGGATCTCCAAACCAACTCGTTGAAAACAAATTCGCCTTTCTGCTCCAAATCCATCATTCCCTCTTTTTGAATAAACCCATTAGCCATCCATAGTTGGATCAACATGCTTTTTTCCATCTCACTGTTCTTGGAGAAGACGGCGCAGAAGGCAAAGCATTGCTTCATTTCAGAGGACAAGTGTTGGTAGCTTAATTTGAGTATGGATATGATTTCTTGTTTGCCTGCAACACTATCCCCAATATTGGTTTCTGCAATGGCCTCCCATTCCCAGGCCCGCCCTTTTGAACTCATCAAACCCCCCATTGCACTCAGAGCAAGAGGGTGCCCCTTGCATTTGCTGACAATACGCTTGCCGATCGACACCAATTCTGCCTGCTCTTGCGCATTTTCCTTAAATGCTTTCTTTGAGAACAATTCCCATGAGTGTTGTTCACTCAGATGTGGCAGCTCATGGGTTTGAAGCGTGCCCATTATAGACGCTACTCGTGGGCTCCGAGTCGTGACGACTATAACGCTTCCAGAACCGCCGACGGAACACAAGGCTGATTTCAGGCTATCCTCCCACTTTCGCGGTACTTCATTCCAAACATCGTCAAGAACAAGCAGAAACCTTTTCCAGCCAATGACCTCCTGAAGCCTCCCCCGCAGCAGCTCGATCGTGTCCGGAATGTCACATCTCCCTCTTGTAGCCAACTCAATGATGGACTTCACAAGGGCGGCGGTCTCGAAGCCGTCCGACGCACAGTGCCACATGAGTAGCTGAAAATGTTGCTGGACCTTGGGGTCGTTGTACACTATCTTGGCAAGCATGGTCTTTGCCCAAACCGCCCATCCCAAAGATGGGCAGGACCTGCACCTTCTGATGATCCTGCTGGCCGAGCAGCAAGTTCACCACCGCCTCCCTGTCGGCGTCTCTGCCGAAGACCTGCGCAGGGTCGTCCAGCGCCGAGTGCGTCCGCCGGCAGAGGACAAGATGCGGTGCCTCCGCCTCCGCGTGGTTCTGCAGGCCGAAAGTGTTCATCTCCGCGACAAGCAGATCGATCTTGTTGAGGACACGGTCCAGCCTCCAGCTCATCGTGAGGCGGAACAGAAGCGGGTTGTGCCGCAGCGTGAAATAGCCGAGCACCTTGCGGGCGGCCGACTCGCGGATCTGGGCTTCGCGGCGCAGCGCCTCGTGGTGGAAGTCGTCGAGGAGGTCGTCGGCCTGGTAGGCGGCGGTCCTGAGGTCCTTCATCCACCTCCGGACGGCCGGGTTGAGCTCGCTCTTGAGCTCCGCGTCGGCCAGCTTGCACTGGACGGCTAGCAGCTGGCGCTCCAGCTTGCGGCGGGCGCCGTCGACGCCCCACATGCCGGCCACGCCCTGGACGAGCGCGTCGGCCGCCTTGCCGGCCATGATGCGTACCACCGGCAAAAGCAGAGTTTCCGCCATGCTAGCAGACCGAGAGGCAGCTCACAGATGAGATGAAGCAGTCAGGTGGGGAGGAGGGGAATTGGGGATGAGATTTCAGAGAAAGTGTGGCCGTGGGGTCGACCGCGTCCCGTTCATGGTCAGACGAGGCCTTGTCGTCGTCCGTCCGTCACCAAGGAGGACTGGTTCAGCATTGGGGACGTGACAGATTTCGCGCCGTCACTCCTACGGGCGTTTTTATATTCGCCCAAGTGGCCTTTTTTAACAACTTACTAGAAAAAATTATAAAACCTTATTTTTTGCATCCAAAAAATACATTTAGCCCCTTGTAGAAACGAGTAGCAGCTAGGCTCGTCACATACTCCCTATATTTTTTTTTTACGGAGGGAGTACATGCATAGAGACCAAACGGCTTGCCGTCCAACACTGTTCAAGTTCAATGGTTGTCACGAATTAACATGCGGTTGGATGGTTAGAGGGACCGTGGTATCCCAGCCCACCAGGGTTTAAATCCTGGTGCTCGCATTTATGCTCATATGAATAGAGTGTGTGTGTGCGCGCGCGCATTCACAGGGGTGAGTGTATGCGCGTGTATATGAGCACTTGTGTCTGTACTGATGTTTAAGAAAAAGAAGTTCAATGGTTGTCGCTCCCCCAGCCGCTGCCACCACCTCCTCCTCCTCTGCACCACCAATTCGCCACCGCCACCCTATCCTCTGTACCGAAGACCTTGGCAGCCTGGTCGACGACATTGAAGGCTGCACGAGGCAGCAGCAGCACTGTGACAACCAGGAGGAGACGGCGACGGCGAGGAAAAGGGTGTTCCCGTCGCCCATATCGGTGATTGGCGCAGCCAGGAAGCCGTGGCAGTACCTGAGGGCTAAGGGCGCAGCCGGCTGGTGCTGCCGGAGGTGAGCATACCGTCGCGAGAGCTGCTCCTCGCGTGCCGGGAGGACGGCCGCCTCAAGCTCCACTTTGCCGCCCACCCGGAGGCAGATGATGATCAGGAATTCAACAACTAGCATAGCAGATTGCAAGAGCACTCCAAAGAGAAGAACCAACAGACCAGGGTTTTACTCCCCCCGTTCCTAACTACTCCCTCCGTTCGGAATTACTCGTCGCTGAAATGGATGTATCTATAACTAAAATACATCTAGATACATCCATACGTGCGACAAGTAATTCGGAACGGAGGGAGTATTGTCTTTTTAGAGGTATCAGATGGACTACCACATACGGATCTATATAGACATATTCTAGAATGTAGATTCACTCATTTTGCTCCGTATGTAGTCACTTGTTGAAATCTCTCTAGAAAGACAAATATTTAGGAACGGGGGGAGTAGTTTCTTGGTTTAATAAGTTTTGGGTAATCGTCGAAGAGTGCTAAGAGTAAGTAAGAACAGTAACAGCAGGAGTGATCATAGAAAATGTTTCAACAACTGTGAAGCAGCTATGCATCACTATATATTGCTTTCATTCAAATATTATGTTTCCGGTCACGTCATCACATGACAGTATCTTATTGATGTTATATTGGTGGGAAATCACCAAGCTGGAAACGCAGAGGCTGGTCACTATTTATGCAGGGCGAAGCTAGACACGAAGATCTACCGTTTGGTGTTCTCCCGGTATTGTGGAGCTCATGTCCTCTTCATAAAAGTGGAACCTATGATGATGATGATGTCTTGCCGTCCAACGTCAACAGCACTTTGTATAGATCAGGACGCCTGTCCCTGAATATCCCCCAGCCGTGCCTGGTGGATTTGATCTCGTCCAGGTCGAACTCTGCCACCAGCACCTCCTCGTCTTTGTCATTCGCGAGCTTCACGATTTCTCCAGTTGGCCCTGCATGCACACACAGTCGTATATAATGATCATACCAGTCATGCTTTTATCGTTGCACCTTCCTCTGTAAAATACACACAGAAGCTGTGAATTACCTGCGATGAAGGAATTCCCATAGAACTTTATGGTGCTGTTGCCATGCTCAGTTTCGACAGTTTCCTTTCCTATCCGGTTTGAAGCAACAAGAGGAACCTGTTGGGATCATTAAGGCGAATCACGAAACCATGAGAACTCTTGAACCAACTGGTAGAAAGATTTAGAAATAGAAGAAATGTCTTTTAGATTCCTGAAAGAAGATGCGGGTTCATTATAGGACATAACAGAACAACTGACAGTACCAAGTTAGCGCCGGCGTGGCCTTGCATGACACGCTTCCAGTGTTCGCGGGAATCCAGGTTCATATCCTGGGGTTCAGAACCAATAGCAGTGGGATAGAACAATATTTCCGCCCCCTGTAGCACCATAGCCCTTGCCGTCTCTGGAAACCACTGGTCCCAGCAAATTCCTACCAAGGCATGGATGACAAGGTCAGTAATGATAAGCAAAGCTGCAAATTTACTAATCGATCACGCTGATCATTAACAGAGCTACTGTGACAAAATTAAATAAATAAATGGTATCGGTGCAAATAAAAATTACTTACCAACACCAATTGTTGCATACTTGGTTTTGAAAGCCTGCATCAACAAATGGTAGTCTTACTAAGAAAGTTTCTAATAATAACAATGACAGCCACAGCTACAATATGTACATCTTGTTTAACCAAAAGTGGTATCTTATACAGATACTGAATAATGTTTACCTTGAATCCAGTGTCACCCGGGTTGAAATAAAATTTCTCTTGATAACCTGACAAAAGAAAGTGTTTATCTAGATCAGATAGTGCACTTAAAATTTATACTGTATCAGGCGAACACTACTGTAAAGACATACATACCTGGTCCATCTGGAATGTGTGATTTGCGGTATAGGCCAAGATCGGTGCCATCAGCATCAATAATGGCCACGGAATTGTAATGAGCATTGCCTGCTTCTTCAAAGAAACTTACAGGTATTACAACATCCAACTCCTTCGCAAGTTTTTGCATTCTATGGACAATGACAAACGAAGTGGATGTATAAATATTACAGACACTTGACTGAAAATATCACTAGCCAGCAGTCCACATGCTTCAAGCACAACAAGCTACCCTACCTCATTATGGTCGGGTTCTCTTTATAAGGCCTGGCACGCCCAAAGAAATCCATCCTTTGAGCTTGACAGAAATAGTGCCCCTCAAATAGCTCCTACAGAATTTAACAAATGTAAGTGGAAAATTAAAATGTCTTATTATCCTCGTTTTGCCGTGAAACTCAAGGCAGAATATACATCCAAATGCATATGTCTGCCATGCATGTCTTGAAAGAAATACTGCAAGCGTAAATTTTTTTCACTCATCAATGAACATCACATTTATTTATTATATGGGTTTACCTGAATGAGGACAATGTTCGCGCCTTTCTTATGAGCTTCTCTAATCAACCTGAAATACAAGTGATCAGGAATTCAGGTTCTTTTGTATTCCCCATGACAAATACGAGTGACAACTAAAAAATCATAGGAAATAGCTTCCTTTCTTGTCACTGTGAATAATAGTTGGAGACCACAAAACTCTTAGTTTCTAGCAGTACCAAAAGTCAGAAGCACATTCCAGATCTTCCATGTGCATGTAACTATGGAAAAGTGTAATTTTGACAAGAGAAGTGATGCACATACAATCTTTACAACATGATTTTGCTACACGCCTACAATGAATGAAAAAGCATATAGCAGCTTCATAAAGTGGCTCTACACATATAAAAAAGATTACTAAGCACAATTATCCAATGCTGATTAGCCTCTTCACAAACAAATCGTACACAAAATGCCATGTGTAGCACTAACAAACAGTCCTTGAAAAGGTGAACTACGAACCATGGACTCTGGTTCTGCACTGTTACTTTTCATGTAAAGATGCTCGCTAGCAAAGAGAAACGGTGGCAAGAGAACTAATCCTGACATTAAGGGTGAATAATTATCAAAATAATCATCACTACAGAGCTAGAACAAAATATCCCCATTGCCAATGATGAACACAATTAACACATGTAAAACAAAATTTCCCAAATTCAGATATCAAGACCATTGATAGAGAGCTTCAACATATTTTACCAAACTAAGGTGCTATGCAAATAACTTTAGGCAAAAGCTGCACATTGAAATGTAGACAAGAATCTATGGTCCATGGAGGAATCATAGCATGGTTACAATTTTCCAACAGAACATACGACAACAGAAAGTGTGACTCGTTTAGACATTAGGCCAATCACGGTTAAAAACAAATAAATATGGAGATCACCAAGTTTTTTTTTTCTTTGGAATGACAAGGTTGTTGTGGAGAAGTGAAGTCCTCACTCCTAGTTGACTCATTTGGTTTGTCTATCCAAAATATGTGGATGAAAATGGTTTAAAACACATGTTTTGAAATGGAGAAAGAATAATAACTGCTGATATGGGTGAGGAGCCATGTCCACACCAACTGGATGTCCTCTGTGGTGGTTAGTGTACAAAGCCACAAAACAGGCTACCCAGTGCAAATGGATTGTGCTCTCATTTTTATCATGGAATACACAAGATCCAATGTGTAATACAAATCTTATGACACAATACCTCATATTAGCTGTTAGAACAGGCTATTAATAAAGCAGGAGCAACTGATTGCCATTGGTTGGTTTTCTTGATTTTCGTTAGGTGGAATTTGTATAAGGTGATATTCTGTTATTGACACCAGTTATTCGAAACGGCAAAAAGAAGCATATTCTCATTAGATAAAGGCGCTCTGTAAACTATTATAAGAGCGTTTAGATCACTATTTTAGTATTCTAAATGCTCTTATATTAGTTTACGGAGGGAGTACGTGTAAAGGTCATTAGGTCAAGTAAAAAGCAAGTTGTGGTCAGGACTCAGGAGTTTGCAATTATTCCCTAAAAAGGCAATTCAGATCTAGTGTGCAGTTACAAAGTAATTGAGATCCAAGAGATTATGTAGCTTCCATGTCCAATTTAGAGCTAGGAGTACTTGAAAATGAAACTAACGCAAGCGCAGCCTAAAACCGAACACAGCTAGGCGATGGTAAAATCCAAGGCTGAAGCAAGGAACTGAAGTGGTACTTCATCTCAGGCAGACTTATAGCAAAATCAAAATCCAATCACCGCGAATCCTACAAACCACAATACTCCTCTTTGCGGCGGTCAGATAAAAGTAGTCGGAGGCTTGGTTCCTTGGGTAGGTTACTGCTAGTTCTACAGATACGGGATGGGATACAGGGAACTGAACGAATCCATACCGCTCGGCGGCGGCGACGTTGTCGGCCATCGTGTCGGTGCAGGCGAACTGCACGGCGGCGACCGCCACTTTCCTCCCGGCGCCGGCCATCTCCCCCCTCTCTCCTCCTCACCTACCCCTTCCTCGGCCCGCGCTGGTCCGCTTTGGCTGCTGCTGCCTGCTGCTTTCCTCGGGCTGCGAAGAAAAAGGTAGCCGCCACGGGGCCCACATGTCATGTCATGGAGGAATCCAAACTGATAGGGAGCGGGTCGAGGTTACCGGCGGAGAAGGGTGCGGCGGCCGGCGGGAGATGGGGTTCCCGGCGAGCGAGCGCTCGCTCGCGAGCGAGCTCCTGCCGGCGGCGGCGGGGAAGACGAGCTCTAGGCGGATCCCGGCGGCGCGAGGCAGCGGGGAAGCAAAGCTGTCCCGGCGGCGGTGCAGTGACGTGACGTGACGGCAGTGCGCGGATGGGGAAAAGGAAGGCGCCCTTGGTGGAAAGCCGCTTTCGTTCACTTTATACGGTAACTTGCGAGCCGCTTTTCCTTTGGTGGTGTATAGTACAAATAGGCGGGCAGCCGTGGACCGGTTTCAGTTTGGACCATGGTTCAACGCCGGCGTGCTGGTCCTCGTCGTCGGCATCCCGAAGGCACACGCCGGCAAAGCGGGCGGCTGCTGCCAGACAAAATAGCCGACGATCTTTATCGGTCTAATGGCGTCTGCGCCGACAAAAAATACTCAAATTTTCCTCTTTATTTGTCCATCCCAAAAATGTCGGGAGGGAGGGCACCATTTTAACATGATACCCGGGGCACCTCACTCTATGTATCTATCCTTTTATTTCAAACTTCTCGAAATAGGCGTGCCCTCGGGCATCATCCGCCATTCAACCAAAATAATAATGCTAAACATTCAAAGTTCACCGCATGCTACATTCCACTAGACGAACGCTAAGACATTGGGACTTGACCAAACATTAAACTAAAACATACTTAGTTCATTGGATACTTGGCGGCATTCACATTCAACAAAACCGAGAAAACGGTTACCCACGGGTCAAATGGAGGGCAAAGTTGGAAAGATGGCTGACACCATCGTAGTAGTCGTTGGCGGGGTATCATTGAGGGAAGCTTTTGGCGGGGACTCTCAAAGTTTTCTTCTTCAGTGGGACACCAATGAGCTTCGTCTCTTCGGCTTCTTGAGGAGGAGCGGTGGAGTGAGTCGTCCCCCTCCTTACATGGCACGACGCTATCCCCCTCCCCCTCGAATGACTTGCTCATTGGTTCATTAGAGGACGGGCAGTAGAGTGAGTCCTCCCCCTCCTTAGATGGCACGACGCTATCCACCGCCCCCTTGGATGACTCGCTCATTGGTTCAGAGGAGGAGCGGTAGAGTGCCGACCAATCGCCGTCGGATACATCATAAGGCCCCGACACGTCTCAGTCTTACACCACGAGAGGGCTCACAAGAGGCCTCGGAGGATGGCTAAAAGTTCACCAGTCCCTTTTAGATTAGTTTAATTTCCACAATTATGCATCTAATATCAACTTCCATGTCCATGGTCTTGCACTTGAACCATATATACTGTACCACACAGTTTTTCTCATTTATCAGGATTACCACTGACGCCAAAAATGTTAGGAACAATCATGTCGGAACAATAATATAGCGTTGGTGTGTTGTAACACAAACAAATTTATTCTCTCTTAAATTTCTTTTTGCGAGAAACTTTCAATATATTCATCTTCAATCATGGCAGTAGAATGAACACCAGAAATAATGAAAAATGTTACATCCAGATTCGTAGGCTACCTAGCGACGACTACAAACACTGAAGTGAGCCGAAGGCATGCCACCGTCATCGCCCCTCCCTCGCGCGGAGCCGAGCACAACTTGTTGTAGTAGACAGTCGGAAAGTCGTTGTGCTAAGGCCCCATAGGACCAATGCACCAAAACAGTAACCATCGCTGACGAAGAGAAGTTTAGATCGAAAGGACCCAACCGGAAGACACACCTCCACACGCCATCTGACAATGCTAGACGCACCACCGGAACGAGGGCTAGGCGGGAAGAATCTTATTTCATCTTGAAGTAGCCATTGTCGTCTCGTCTTTCTGAGCATGTCACAACCCTAACAAAAAAACTTGAAGAAGCACCTAAAAACGGAGCCCTCCCGCCGGCAAGGACTGGGATGCACCACGCATCCATGGCCATAAGGCCACCGGAGACGTGGCAGATCGACAACGCCACCGACGGGAGGCAGAAACCCTAGCCATCTTTCCTCAGAGGAGAGACGCGAGGACGAGAGACAAACCCTAGCTGGACCGTCAAGGTTTAATCAACTTTATACTTTGCTAACTAATAGATGAGGCAAATGCACACGAATTTCGCAGAGCTAAAAGAATCAACAGACAAGCCTTTTCTTATGAGTTGTCTTGCATGTGATTTAGTGATGACAAAAAAATTTGTCTACAATGGGTCATCTCTTAGCCTTATCTTCAATAACTAGCAATTCCTAAAAATGTGGTGAGACATATTGTGCTAAGAGATCACCTCTTGTCTTCTCTTAAATAAGAGAAGACAAGCCTTTTTTTATGAGTTCTCTCTCCTCCACCTCATCATCTATTTTGTGTGGCACTCCTAAGATAGCATCATTGTACGTGCCGTCACACTCAGTAGTGAGTAGCAACAAACAAAACAAGAGTAGCGAAATCTCTCCTCTGCTTTCCCATTTTACTCTCACGCCGGTAGTCCTCCCTCAGAATTAGCAACAGAATGCAGCAGCAGCAGCAAACGGTCCCAAAAATCACCAACGACCGGAGCCTCATCAGCGGCAAAAAATCCACCACCTTCCGCCAGATTGGCAATTTAGCACCCCTACCTCGCTGCCACGGTGGGCCCTCTCCCTCACCTCGCCTCGCCACCGACCCCGTCGCTCCTTATTTTCCCCGCTGGTCTGTCTCTCTGTCCTTATTTTCCCACCACAGGCTGGCCAAAGCAGACTTGATTGAATGGGCCTCCGCATCAAGGTATGAAGCATTTATAAGAATATTGCTTCAGTTTTAATTTGGCACTTTTAAGTAATAAAGCGCCTTTTTTCGAAAAAGTTTTAATTTGGCAGCACTTTGCAGGGTCTAGGTAGTGTGAGCCTAAACATGCTGTAGCTTATTTCCATAATTGGAAAAACTCTTATGAAGCTTCTGTTCCATAAGATGGATCGCCCTTTTCCTTTTGTTTTTTTACTACTTTGGTGCCTAATTTCATTTTTGGAAAAGCTTTCTATGTTTACAAATTTTGCTGCCATATGTTGTTTTAAACTGAAATCTCTAGAGTTTCAGCACATTGTAAAAAAGGAATTTGGTTGAACAGTAACCAGCCGGCTGGAATGTTTAAGCCTGCTCTGGTACAGAACGCACCGTGCATATACAGCAGAACCGAGTGGCTTCGACTGTACCGTGTGGTTGCAGGCAGGCAACTAGTCTAGTGGCTGCGTAGCTCCAATCACAGTCTGGCCACAAATTGGTACTTTAGTACAAAGTTGACTCACTTTTGAGTCACTTATTTTGGGACGGAGGGAGTATGAAGCAGACTTGTTTGAATGGGTCTCCTTGAACCCCTGATGGACTGGGACTTTGACCGTAGGCTCCGTGGGGCTAGTAGTATGGCCAAACATCTCTGGTAGTATGGCTCAGGTACATGGCTAAATACTACTAGTAACACCGAGCCTGTAGCATACAGATCTAGTGTGTATGAGTAGAAAATGGACTCGGCCGTGCTTATATCACAAACAAACATGACTGTAGGCAAATATATATTACTTCCAATCATGTCTAGATTTCACTAATCATTGCTTTAACATAATTTGTTTTGATATGGCAGTTCACATGCTCGTATGCATAGGGTATTCACCGGTAGATGGAACGTGGGTGCTCATAGAGATAGGGGATACGTGCATATGTTTATAGTAAAAGTGAGTGTACATGCTTGTTTGTGTGTATTGTGTCTCTAAAAAACAATCACGCTAAATCAGAGTATAACCGGATGCGTAGTAGCAATTGTATATGTACCTTGAGTAGAATTATTAGGAGCTGATGACTCTGATGACACCGGAGGAGGAGAAGTCATGTCAATTTGCCCGGTACGCTCGGCCGGCGTGGACTGCAGAACGACTGCACGTACAAAGAAACAAGCGTATTATTGTGAAGAATTTCGTAAATAAATATACATTACAAATCTTATAAATAATATGTGGTGTCATTTTGAGACTATATTTTTTTTTACCAAGGATTAGTGATGAGAAAGGGGGTTATGCCTGAAAGTTCATACAAGGAGCATAGTAACCCCCCTGTTCCTACTTTCTCTCTGTAGATTTTTTGTCAGCCTGGTTCTTCTGATGTGTGTGGCTAGCAGGACTTTTCTTCCAGGAATCTTTGAGCATAATTGAGTGACTTTGACAGTACCGTGTGGTTGCAGGCAGTCAACTAGTCTTGTGGCTGGTAACTCCCATCACAGTGTGGCCACAGAATTGTACTCTATGAGCAGACTTCATTAAATGGGTCTTCTTGAAACTCTGAAGGACTGGGACTTTGACCATAGACTACATGGGGTTGGCTTGAAAATTTCTAGTAGTATAACTCTAGTGCATATGCTTCCCCAGATATCTAGTTCTTGTTCTTCCAAGATGTATCGCACAACCAATCTCTTGTTCACCCTCATCATCCTAAGCATCACTTCATTTTCACAAGTGGTGCATGCACTAGCACTACAACCCCAGTATGCCCATGGCGGTGGCTGCATCCCTGCTGAGAGGGCCGCCTTGCTTGCCTTCCAGAAGGGGATCACAAGTGACGGCGCTGATATCCTCGCCTCGTGGGAAGGGTACGATTGCTGTCGGTGGAGGGGCATCAGCTGCAGCAACCGAACAGGCCATGTCATCAAGCTTCGCCTCCGCAATACGTTTCCGGGCCCTGACGCCTATAACTATAATGGGTGTGATGATGCCAATTCATTGTTCGGCAAGATAAGTCCCTCTCTGCTTTCCTTGAAGAGTCTAGAGCACATGGATCTTAGCATGAACTGTTTGCTAGGGCCAAGTAGCCATATTCCTCAGTTTTTGGGATCCATGGATAACTTGAGATACCTTAACCTCTCTGGCATTCCATTTACCGGTAGAGTTCCTTCTCAGCTTGGTAACTTGTCTAAGTTGCAACATCTTGACCTTGGCGAGGGTTATTCCGGGATGTACTCAGCGGACATCACTTGGTTAACAAAGCTACCCTTGCTGCAGTATCTTAGTATGAGCACAATAAATCTCTCAAGGATAGCTGACTGGCCTCGTCCCTTGAATATGATTCCATCACTAAGAGTTATCAATCTTGCTGGATGCTCACTTGATACTGCAAGTCAATCGCTTCCCTACCTTAACCTCACAAAACTTGAGAAGCTTGATTTGTCCTCGAATAATCTAGGCCACTCAATTGCATCAAGTTGGTTTTCGAAAGTGACGAGCCTCAAATATCTCAGCCTTCGTGCGACTCAGTTATTTGGAAAATTTCCGGATGCACTAGGAAACATGACGTCACTCAAGGTCCTTGATTTGGCATTCAACAATCTGAATAAGACTGAAAACCTTCAAAGTCTTCTTAAAAACCTTTGCTGCTTGGAAATCCTCGACCTCTCTAAAAATGTTATGAATGGAAATATAGTGGCGTTGATGGAGGGGTTGCCGGAATGCGCATAGGAAAAGTTGCTAGAGCTGCATTTCAGTGAAAACAATTTCATCGGGACCTTGCCAAATTTTATAGGGGAATTCAGCAGCTTGAGCACGCTTGACCTGTCCAGAAACAACCTTGTTGGACCTATACCGCCAGGGCTTTGGAATTTGACCCGTCTAACCATCCTTGATCTCAGCTGGAATCAACTCAACGGGAACGTACCAACTGAAATTGGTTCTCTGAAGAATCTGGTTTCTCTGAGACTAAGCAACAATAGACTTGGTGGTGCGATCACAGAAAGACACTTTGCAAATTTAAAAAGTTTAAAGAAAATAGACTTGTCTTCCAATAATTTGAAGATTGCACTGGATTCAGATTGGCTTTCTCCCTTTAGGCTACAGTCTGGAGATTTTGCATCTTGCCAAATAGGGCCTTTATTTCCAGCTTGGCTTCAGCAGCTGCGGGGAATCGATTCACTTAACATTTCGAACACTGGTTTAGTGGACAAATTTCCTGATTGGTTTTGGTATACATTTTCATGGGCAACTGACCTCGACATCTCTAACAACCAAATAAGTGGCACCTTGCCAGCACATCTGGATGGCATGGCTTTGGAAAAACTCCACCTAGGTTCAAACCGGCTCACCGGGTCAATGCCTTCGTTGCCGGCAAATATTACTTGGTTAGACATCTCCAATAATAACTTTTCAGGAGTAATACCATCCAATTTTGAAGCCTCCCGACTTCAAATCTTGATTGCCTATTCAAATCGGATTGGTGGGTACATTCCCGAACCTATTTGCAAATTGCAACAGTTAGTGTATCTGGATTTGTCAAACAATTTTTTGGAGGGTGAAATTCCTCAATGTTTTGATATCCAAAAATTACAGTTTCTTCTGCTCAGTAACAACAGTTTATCAGGAAGATTCCCAACATTTGTGCAGAACAACACAGGTATGGTGTTTTTGGACCTTGCATGGAATAAGTTGTCTGGAAGATTGCCTACATGGATAGGAGATCTGGGGAAATTAAGATTTGTACTACTGAGCCACAATGCATTTTGTGACAATATTCCGGTCGAAGTAACAAGGCTCAGGAATCTTCAATATTTGGATCTATCAGCCAATAATTTCTCTGGTGCAATACCTGGGCATCTATCAAACCTGACATTTTTGAGAAGGATACAAAAGGAATTCATGGGTATGTATGACACATATAACGCATCCGCGCACATTGGCGAGATGGGAGCTGGTCACCTGGGAGAAATATTGCCAGTAGTAACAAAAGGGCATCAACTTTTATATGGTGGAGCAATTGTTTATGTTGTGAGCATCGATCTATCAGACAACTCCTTGACCGGTGAAATCCCTACAGACATCACTTCCCTTATCGAGCTCATGAATTTGAACCTATCGTCAAACAGATTGAGTGGACAAATCCCAAACATGATTGGGGCCATGCGGTCACTGGAATCTCTTGACCTCTCTGAGAACGAGCTCTCTGGTGAAATCCCATGGAGCTTGTCAAGCCTGACATATTTGTCCGCCCTTAACCTGTCCTACAACAATTTGTCCGGAAGGATACCTTCTGGCCCACAACTTGACACCCTCATTTCGGACAACATATACATCGGCAACAGTGGGCTTTGTGGGCCTCCTCTCAGCAGAAGTTGTTCAGGAAATAATTCTTCCATCATTCATGGCGACGTCGGAAGCAGCAAGCAAGAGCTTGTTCCACTGGCCTTTTATTTCGGCCTCGTGCTGGGACTTGTGGTGGGGCTCTGACATGTTGCGGGCCGTCCATGGAGAATGCCATGTGATGATCCGGCGGTGACATCATAGAAGAAGCAAGTATGGTAATTATTGCATGTAGTTTGTATTAGCATAAATATATCCGTGATAAGTTCTTTTCATGATAAACACTTCGGGTGGTTTGAGGGGGCAAAGTACTTGTATTGTAAGACGTGTGGGTATGGACTAATACAGAATCTAGTTGCTTAAATAATGTTGCTTGATGTAATACGTGCTGATTCAGCAGGTAGGCAGGTACTTGGAGACCTCACTAAGCAAGAAGCCAATCAGGTTAAAGTGACCAGTCATGGGCGTGCCGTCCTCGTTGCCCTGGCTGGCATATCGGTCGAAGGATCGCATCACCTTCTTCCTCGTGTCCGCCTCTATCATCCAGATCCTTTCGTTGTCATCATGGACGCCGATGATGAGACGCAGTTGCTCTCTCCTTAGCATGAGGGCAGATGGTGTCGGGGTCGTAGCACAAGAACCCGTCGACCGTGTCAGCTTTCGATAGTGTGGGTATTGCAGTTTGCTGAATGTTTCTATTGTCTGCTATTTTGATGTACATGCCATCTCAGAGGCTGCAGATTTTGAAGCGATGATACCTTTGTGTTTGTGATCAGGTCATTTGATCCTTTTACAACATTTTGATCCTGAGCACCTTCTTCTCTAAGGATATCTGAAATTTATTGATTGCAAACTTATCCGCAGCGAATTGCTACAAATTTGAGCATCTATATAAACCGGAGAGCCAGGGACTAGGTATATACTATTGGGTTTGAGCTCTTGTGAACTCTTGGCTTGGATTATGTTCTCTTTTTCTGCGGCTTGCTTGCATAACGTTTACGTACTCCAAAGCCCAAGTTGTGAAGCTGCTCACTATGCTATCTGAGTTGAGCAAACTTTATGTTTAGGGTATTGCCCAGACGATGTTTTCGAAAAAAAAGGTATTTCAAACATGATCTAACTTTTTTTAGGGGGTCAAACATGATCCAACTTTTTTTTATGAGGGGTGCATATCCAAACATACACCCGCTTGTAGCATGGCTTCAGGTGCCCCCTAAATGGGCCGGTCAAGCGCGGGAGGAGCGCTGGCTCTCCAGGGCACATATTTTCTGTTTTATTACTTATACATACAATTCTAAAATCGAAAATTAATTTTCTTGAATTTTAACAAAAATTCATCACGAGTTCAAATAATACTTATACAGCTAAAAAAGTGTTTGCATAATTCAAAATAAATTTTGGTCGCATTAAAAAATGTACGTGACTTTGTACAAACGTTCAAGTGTTTCAAAAAAAAATGTTTGTGGCATTTAAAAATATATTTATACAACATGAAAACATATTTATGCAATTCAACAAAACGTTAATGGCATTCAAAAAATTCTATGTGGCATTCTAAAAATGTTCACGTGTTTAAAAAAATTGTTCATCACATTTTAGAAGATGTTTATATATTTTTGTAAATGTTCCCTTAACTAAAAAAACGTACCATTTAAAAAAATGTAGTTTACATTTAAAGAAAATGTTCAGCCGTTTCAAAAATATGTTCATGAAAATTATAAAAAATGTTTATACAATGTAAAAAACGTTTGTGCATTTAAAAACTGATTTGATCCATTAAGAAAATGTTCAACGTGTATTTGAAAAATGTTTAACCTGTATTCAAAAACTATTGAAAAAGTGTATATCATATATTTTTAAAATATTCAAATCATTTGAAAAAAATATTATGCGTGTATATGAAAAATGTCAATATATATTAAAAATGTAGACATGTGGTGAAAAAAAAGAAGAGATGAAAAATTTAAGAAAATCTGTGAAACAGAAGAAACAAATAAATAAAACCGAAGAAGATGAAAACAATGAAACAGATAAGAAAACACAAAAGAAAAAAAACTCCTGCTGAAGGCAGCTACGGTAAAGGGCCGATCCACTAGTCTCGCGCCAGTGGCGAGGCTACCATAGCTCTTGGGAGTAGGCGAGAAAGAGCCCTAGCGGATGTAATCGACGTTCACATGACACCACTAAGCCCTAACGGATGTAGTCGACGTTCACATGACACCACTAAGGGAATCACAACATACATATCATCAAAATATCAAACACACACTACTGCAGGATGCTGCTAACGCGACACTACGATCAGAAACCCTTTGACGAAACTGTGTGCGATGCAATAATCGCAAACAGTGGTGTAAAAAACCCGTCAAAAAAGGTGCAAAACGTTTGTGATGACGGATGCATCAAACACGGTTCAGATTTTGGTTGCATGTGCGATGCAGGGCATACGGTTCAGTTCAATGAACTGTTTGCGATGAAGAAGAAGAACAGAAATGGGCATCCAGATGAAGGCGTGTGCGATATACGGCATACAGTTCACTCGGATTAACTGTTTGTGATGAGGCGGAATAACAGAAATGGGCAGCTAGATAAAAGTGTGTGAGATTGAGGGCATACACTTCAGAAGGATTAACTGTTTGCGATTAGGCAACAGAACAGAAACGGTCAGCCGGATCAAAGTATCTGCGATTGATGACATACACTTCACACGGATGAACTGTTTGCGATTAGCCACAACAAACAGAAACAGTTAGACAAATCAACATGTGTGCGCTAGATGGGCACACATTCTAATTAAATGAAGTGTGCGCGATGGTAATAACAAGCGCGCACGGTTGTTGGAACAAGACGTGTCTGACATTGCCTATTGCGCTGCACCCTATGGTGCAAACGCCATGTACGTGGCCGAGAAAGCGTGCCCACATTACGCCGTTCGGAAATAGTGTCGCACTTAAAATTTATAGAACCGTCAATAAATTTTGAGCATGCGTCCCGTCACATTCCAAATTGCAAACCTGTTCGCACCGATCAAAACCAAAACGGTTTCCCACTTAGGAACGTATTAGTACTCGGTTATAAATAATACTACTACTACTCCAAGACGACTCCACATTCCTCCTCAACTCCTCATCCACAAAAACAAACAAGTTATTCATCATCGTTCCCTTGCGTCTGCCATGGCTAGCGTGAGTTCTGGGTCAAGAGATTGGCACCAAGGAGAGGCGAGTATGGAAGCGAACGCACGAGAGATGTCCCGCCTCGCCGCGAAAGTAGCCGACATGCAGCACAGATGTCCCGCCGCGCCGCCGAAGCAGCACGGAGGTCCCACCGCGCCGTCGATGCAGCAGACTGGTCCGGCCGCACCACGGAAGCAGCAAAGATGTTCCGCCGCATGGCGAATGCAGCAGAGATGTCCTTCCGCGCCGCGGCGGCCTGAAAAAATGTCTCACGGGCAGGCGAGGACTCTTACAGGCGCATGCACGTGATCGTTCATAGCCAGATGGATTAGATCTCCAGCTGGGCGAGGTTGGAGGACGACATGAAAGTCTTGTTTGAACATGCTACCGGCGTCATCCAGCAACTAAGGAAGAGCAATGCGAAGCTCCGGTCTAGTGAGTTATTCTTCACCGTCGAGCACTTCCAGTCAAGTGAGTTCTTCTTCATCGTCGAGGCCTACCTCAGCGACGCGCTTGCCTGTCACGCCCGCAGTCTCAAGGCCGAGCCCAACAACGGCAATAGTAATCTCCAAGTTTCTGTCGACGACCGCGAGAAGGTTACCCATGAGTTCTCCGGCTTGAAGCTCTAGGCCTACGCCACCGCGGGGGAATAGGATCCTATTACATACGAGATACTATAAGTTATTCAATGTAGGAATGGCCAAGACTCGTACCTACAAAACACTGCAATCTTGCGTGCTGACGACATTTTCTTTGTGGGCTAGACACGTCTTCGAGTGTGGTTGGCATGCGAGTTACTACCTCTAGTGACCTAAAAATGTCTTATATCTGTTTACAGAGGGAGAACATTGGAAGGGATGTTGTGGCTTGTCTTTGGCATGGTTTCGGTAGCTTTTTTCAAAAAGGAAGTTATCCCCCAGTCTCTGCATCAGAACGATGCATGCGGCCATCTTATTAATAAGCGAACAGTTCAACATAGTCTCCATGTCTTAAAAAATAGAAAAACTCACAAAGAGCAAAAAACATGAAACGTGATAGCCACAACCGGCGGAATAAAGATAGATGTTTCGGTAGCTGTTGTGCTCCTTGCCTATGTGCTCGCGTAGTTTGGTGGGGCTCCATCCCTAGTTTAGCTCGGTAGGGTGATTGTGTACTTGTGTAGTAGGAGTATGTGTTTTCAGTTCAGTTTTCCTTTAATTAATCGAGTTTGCCTCAGTTTTAGCACATTCTTCTTATTAACCGGTCAATTCTATTCTTTCTTAATGAATACACAGGGCTCCTTTCAGCTAGTCGAGAAAATAGTCTGCTGTTTCTCGAAGTCGCTCTCCTTCACTCTATCTGGTAGCTTTGATATTATCCTCATCTTCGAATTATGATCTGGACACCTTAATAAAATAAGGAGCTGGCACGAGAGCGTGTGCATGCGCACTCGTGTGGGTGTGTATTGAAATTTGGATGTTGCTTTTTATACTGGGGGTTGCAAATTGAACTCAGCCATTAGTTCAAGGGTTAAAGTGTGTTTTCCATCAAAATAGAGCGGTCTATATAAACCTTCAGTCCATCTCCTCATTCTCTGATATATTCTTTTATTTCTTTTGTGGAGCAGTACTTCGTTAGCTTCGAGCACATTACACCCAACGTCTTTCAAAAATGAACAAATTTTGTTGTTTTATTCCTCTCTGTAACCTACAGTACTAGTACTTGCTATCCAGTACCCACCCCTGATATTCATAGTGAGGCCCACCACCATGATTTCCAATCATCTAATCCCACGTCAGCCCGTGCCATACAATCCGTAAAATTTACCCAAAAATGCTAGACATACAAAGACTTACACGCTTTTACACGCTCCTACCATCTAACAACCAATCACAAACCTCCCCCCCCTGATTTGCAGGGGAGTGGGCCGTCCCGCTCACCTATTGACCAATCAAGATTAACCATCCTGTAAAAGCCTGTAAATCGTTTGTACGTGTAGCATTGCCGAAATTTACCCGTGGGTCTATCCTCTATCTATTCCCGCAGCGTTTGAAGCAGCTGGTGTAGCGTGGGTGCAAATCTAGTGACGTTGATTCTGATGTCTTGCTCCAGCCAGAAGTACTGCCTTGTCAACTCCCACCCTTGCTTATGTATCGACTCCGGGTCACTGATCATCGGGTGGTCCTTGCCGTACTTCTCGTAGAGCGTGCTCTCCTCGGCGGCGATGTTGTACTCGACGTCCTGCAGCATCATCTCCTTGGCCTGCACGCCGAAGTACCGCAAGGCCGTGTCCACGCCCCACGGCACCACCTGCAGCATGGCCGCGCCGGTGCGGAGGAAGAAGAAGCTTGTGAGCGCGGCCCCGTGCGCGCCCATCAGCACGTCGCACGAGTCCACCACCCTGGAGAGCTCCTCCAGCCTCACGTCACGGCTCGGTTCCTCGACCAGCACCTCGAACCCGGCGGCCTGCACCGCCGCGGAGATCTCCGGAACGTTGACGAACTTCCTGTTCCCGACACGGTTGATGAGCATGAGCCGCGGCTTTTGTTTCTCCGTGCCATCGTCGATGCCGTCAGTTGCGTTCTTCTTATTGGCTTCCTTGTACGGGGTTCCTTGGCTGTCCGGTGGGAGCGAGAAGATGTCTCGGATGTACAGGCGGAAGTCCAGCATTGTGTAGTTGCGCGGTGTGCGGGCCGGGTCGATGCCAAGATCGCGGTGGCTGCGGAGACCGACTGTGATGTGCGGGTAGCACCGGACGCCAGCGTCCTTGTTGAAGTCGACGATGTCGTAGCGTGACAGGTTGGTCAGGATGAGGCGGTACTTGTCCACGAACCACGGCGCCATCTCGGTGACGAGGAACTGGACCTCGCCGTCGTAGGCACGGGTGGTGATGAAGAGCGGGATAAGGACGTCGCCGAAGTCATGCCATGGGTTGGATGTAAGCCCATTCATAGCAAATACGACGGCCGGGACAGCGTGCCAGGAGGTGCACTCTGGCGCCACTAGGGACTGAGCGGCGCTCAGGGTCTTGACATTCACCTCGATGATGTCCACTAGTCCCTTGCGGGACTGGTCCTTGATGGCCCATTCTTGGCTGTCGTTGTCGCGCTCTTCGGCAGGCGGGACATATAGGACGGTACGGTTGACACCGATGGCACGGACGTCGCCGGAGATCTCGCAGATGTCATATGTGGGGTCGGACAGGTCGCAGATGGGCTTCCCCGGAGCACCTGCATGCATGCAGCCGATTGAGGTGTTACTCATTCAGATGATAATGAAATGAAATGAAATGTGGTATATTTTAACGCATTTGAGTTTGTGGCAGAAGCAAAGCTAACCATGTTTGACGTTGCTTTCATTATTCCCATCGCCGCCGTTTTGCCGAGTGAGATATCCCTTGTCACTAGCATCATTTGCTGGTTGGCCTAAATGGTCTGTTTTATCTGTTTGCGCGTTACCTGAATTGTAAAATTTGTGAAAAGCTGGTCAATCAGTAGTTAAATTAACTGCATGAGACTAGCTATGTGTTTGTGTCGGTTGCAACCCCGTAATGAGTATTGTGTTTGTTATTCATTGGGCATATATAATCGAGAAAATGATTATGTCAAGACAAGCAAAAGATGAGTTACCAGTCTTGCTATTCATGTCGGTTGCATGTACAACGTTCTCGTCTTCGAGATCTTCTTTCCCCGTTGTCTTGATTGCCTCGTCAGTCTGCCCATTTTCTATGGCATCATGCATTGCAACTATCAAAATGTTAGTATACATCAACAGACAGACAGTATGAAGAAAGTATGTCTCGTGATGTATCTAATGGCGTGTATTTGGTATATAATCATATTCTCCTGCTAAAACAGTATGATCCTAAACATATGTGCTACATAGGTATTATGCTACACGTAGATGGTAGACACGTCCCCATTGCGCGTTTACTATTTAAGCAGCTGATCACGATGCAGCACTATATTTAAGCTAGCTACCGCCTGTGTTGTGGGCTAATCAAGGAGTTCGCGCGTTTGGCCATTTGACAGGACTCGGTTATGTTGATCGCTCATCAATTGCAAATGGGTGCTCATAGAGATAGGGGATGCATATGTTTATAGTAAAAGTGAATGTACATGCTTGTTTGTGTGTATTGTGTCTCTAAAACACAATCACGCTAAATCAGAGTATAACCGGATGCGTAGTAGTAATTACATGTATACCTTGAGTAGAATTATTAAGAGTCGATGACACTGATGATACCGGAGGAGGAGAAGTCATGTCAATTTTCCCGGTACGCTCGGCCGGCGTGGACTGCAGAACGACTGCACGTACAAAGAAACAAGCGTATTATTGTGAAGAATTTCATAAATAAATATAGATTACAAATCTTATAAATAATATGTGGTGTTGTTTTGAGACTATAAACATTATTGTGAGTCAATCTTGTAGCTTGTTGTTTGGCAGAACCCCTCAATGTTAACTTTAATTAGTATTCCATCTATCTCCGAAAAGAAGACCTATAAAAAATATATGGGGGGAGGTACATAGGTTGACCATGTTTATAGGCAACACCATCAACAACTATAATACCAAATAGACACAATATGAAAATATACTTATTGTGTATCTAATGATATTCATTTGGTATCATATTTCTTGATAATTTTTCCTATATACTTGGCCAAACATTGCACCGTTTGACTTTAGATAAATTAAAGTTTGTAGGTTTTCCGTTCATAGGCAGGAGTACTAGTAAGTTTGGATTTGGAGATAGTGGATTGCATGTGTGCATGAAAAAATGTGGTGCATTCTTAATGAACTTATTTGAACAATTAATGCAATACAAAAATTTGGATGAAAATTATGATCTTATTTGTATCTTTTGATATTGTTCAGCAAGAAGCTTCATTTTCCTAAAAATGAAAGGTGTCTGCCATTATTATTGATTTTTAGAGTATGGAGAAGCATACTACTTAATGTTGAAGGATATTTCCAAAGATATACTAGTGTATAGAAAACATCTATCATCTAGTCTACCGGTGGGGTCAAGGGAAACAAGAAAACCAACAACTTGTGTGAGGACAATGGAAAGAGAGATCAGCAGGGAGAAACCAAGACATCTAATTCTGCATGAAGGGAGTGAGGAGAGGGCAGCGGAGATCGGACCTCAATTCTAACACCCTTAACTGAAGCAAATGAAACATTAGGCTCCACGAGAGTATCTGAGTATGTGGCCTTTGGGGCATCCAATGAGAAGCTTATGATATTTTCGTCTGGCTCTGGAGTCCGAGCACAACTATGCCAACTAGTTTTAGTAATCCAAGATACAATTAGCATTATATGTACACTCTTCTTTAACGTTAACGTTACGAAACATGCTATGATCTATATATCGTGCATATGCCTCAAAACACACATTAGCAATACACATACTCCCTTCATCATAAAATAAGTGTCTCAACTTTAGTATAACTTTGTACTAGTTAACAAATACTGCCTTTGTTAACCAATAGAAGATGTTTTGGATATTTTAATATAAATAAACTACTCCCTCTGTTAACAAATACTATAAGATCATAAAACAAAAAGAAATATTATAAGACATTTTAGATCACTAGATAAGAATACATACAGACTGAAATGAGTGGACAAACAAGTGTCTATATATATTTTATCTGTAAGACGAGTATGTTATGAGCACATACGATCAAGAGAAAGAAACTTTAGCAAGTGGCCGCGCGGAGAACAGCGCGTAGGTAACTGAGATAACAGAAGAAGGTTACTACTGCAGTGTAGTTGTACTACGTACTAACCAATGGTACTCGTGGATCGGAACTGGCCGGACACCGTGGTGTAGAGCACGAGGCTGACGAAGAGACCGAGCAGGAACCCGAGCACGGCCTCGTGGTGGTGAGCCAGCGCTCTCGCCACGCCCGACGACGACGATGATGGCGAGTCGGCAGCCATGGCCGTCCTGGTCGTGGGTCACTCACTTCTCCTTCCGTCTCTTGTAAATCTGTCTCTGTGTCGATTTATGGAACGGCTGCGTAATGCCGGGGTAATGTATGTGGTTATATATACATACGGAGAGTTTGCTGGCGCCTACCTAGCCCTTTCCATCCATGTGGTTCTGCTAGCCACGTACGGGTTTAGGAGGGCTTGGGCGGTGAGACCACATGGACATGGATCCACACGCACCTAGTAGCTAGCTTGATCCTTACGTGCCGTTGCCTAAGTAGCTCTCCCGTTCTGCAAGTCTCCGGCTTATCACCGACTAGTTGGTCTTATTAAGTCCTCGTTCAGTGCAATTTTATTCTGTGTGATGGAGTAGTAGTAGAATGGGTTAGAGTACAGCGCCAGTTCGACGATCAGCGCCAGCGCAGCTAATGGTGCCATTAGAGTAGGTGCATGCACATGTGATGGGATTAATGACAGCCGGGGTCAACCTAAGGAGGTACAGGAACCATGGATTAAACTAACCCTCGCGCATTAAACCGCGTCTGATCTGTAAAGAAGATCACAACATAGTATGCTTCGACTGTGTAAGAGTTCGGAGACCCGGCTGCCACTGCCATGGTCAGGAATGTACGACACGGCTCCCGCACACACTGATGTGTGGACTCGGACCCACACGTCAGGGGCCCGTATGTCAGGGGATCCAGCTCCCAGGAATGTACACGCATTCCACCCCAAAAGTTTTTTTCCTTTTCTTTTTATATAGGATTTTTGGGTTTTCTGTCTTTCATTATAATTTTTTTGTCTTTTTCATGTCTTTTTTTGTTTTTATTTCTATTTTTTCCTTTCTAATTCTTGAAGCGTGTGGCGATCGTTGGGCTTGCGGCGTGGGGCCACTGGGCTCAGGGTGATTGAATCGTGAGCGATACGACAGGAGAGAATGGGGCAGGTGAGCACAGGCGAAGAGGAGGTGGCGTGTCGGGTTGGGGTTCGTCGGCCTCGGGCCCACATTGGCCACGGTCTTTAGGCGACAACGCTATGCCCAGTTGGATTGGGTAAGGATTTTGGTTTAGGGTTGATGTGGGCGTGAGAACTATAGGGATTTAGGTTTCTTTTGCTCCCATCTCCATTTTTATTCGGCTTTTCTGTTATATTTTCTTTATTTTGCCTCGGTTTTTTTGTTTCTTAGTTTTCATGAGCCTTCTTCATTTTTCTTCGGTTTTGCTTCGTTCCTCGTTAGTTCTCACGATTTTCTTCATTTCTGAGGTTTTTCTTTTGTTTCTTTTTTCCCTTTCTTCGGTTTTCACCGCTTTTCTATGTTTTTCTTTATATTCAACACGTGTCTACATATTCATACAAATTTCTACATTTTATGTATACATATGGACCATTTTTATACATGTGTAACATTTTAAAAACATAAATAACATTTCAAATGTATTTGATGACTACTTTCTTCATACACATTGTACAATTTTTGAATATATCAAGAATATTTCCATAAATTGATGAACATTTTCTCAAATTTATGTTTTTATGTTCAATTTGGGTAATACATAGGAAGTTATTTTATACACATTTAATTTTTTAAATTTGATGATTAATATTTTTTCAAATGCTTATTAACATTTATAAAATACATGATCAATTTTTTGGTACACACTTTTTTTGTATACATGATCATCTTTGTATACATTTTTTCTATCACATTTAATGTTTCATAAATGTTATATTAACGTTTTTCAAATGTTTTTTGTAGAGTATTTTTTAATATATATATTTAGAATATATTGGAAGCCTAAAATAGTAGAAAATAAAGGCAAAAACCAGAACAAAAAAGTGAAAAAAAGGCTATAGCCTCCCGGGAGCTAGGCCGGTTCAGCCTCGCGCTCACTCCGGCGATGCTGCCGTAGGTCTCGCATATAGCGAGAAATATGTGCGGTCAATACTTAAAAAAAGATTTCGGTCCGCTCTGATGTTTTATTTTTTTAGAAACGGGAGTTCCTATTCGGCCACAGCTCCTATATAGCGTGAAAGTCGCTGCGGAATGACGAAGCGCATACCCCCCTTGCGCGCTGCTATTTCAATGGGCCGGCCCCGTTTCGGGGTTTCACCCCCAACCAGTTTTCGGTAGGTTCTAGGACCTTCCCTGAACCCGGTTCTTCCGGTTTTCTTTTGTTTTTCTTTTGTTTATTTTCCTTTTTCTTTTTTGTTCCTTTTTCCGTTTTATTTTTTATTCTTGTTTTTTTATTTGCAAAAAAAGTAATGTTCTTTTTTTTCTCCTTTCCTATTTCTTATTTTTTGGTCATGTTTCAAATTTTTGAACAATTTATCTAAAATTGTGAACATTTTTAGAAAGTGGAACATTTTTCATATTTCCGGAATTTTCTAAAAATCCGTGAACATTTTTTTTAATTGATGAACTGTTTTCAGAAATTCGTGATTTTTTTTGAAAAACTGAACGTGTTTTCAAAATCATGAACATTTCATTGAAATGGTGAATATCTTTTTTGAAACCTAGACATTTTCTAAATTCATGAACATTTTTCATATTCACGAACAATCGTAGAAATTGTATACATTTTCTGGAAAACGTGAACAGTTTTTGAAAATTTATGAATTTGGTGAACATTTTTTGAATTTTGGGAACATTTTCCGAAATTCTCGAACATTTTTTAATATTGTGAACATTTTCCTAGAAATTTATGAACATTTTCTAAACTGTAAAAAAACTAAATAGCCGAACATTATTTTTGAAATAGAGAACATATTTTTGAATCCGTGAGCATTTATCATTTCCTGAACATTTTTCAAATTACGAACAATCTTTGAACTCACGAACAATTCTACAATTTTGTAACTTTTTCTGAAATCCCGAGTTATTTAAAAAAAGTTGAAAACTGAAAAAAAAAGGACAATGGCTCTCAGCCCCGCACATGGGCCGGCCCATAATGGCGCGCGGGGAGCGTGCACACTCTCGTGGCTGCCGCTGCGTACTGCGGCATATAGGAGGTCCTCTATTCGGTGCAGTGAGCGCCGGTTGGCGCTGAGGGCGTTCGAAGGGGAAGCGTGGTGGGCCGGCCCAGCGCAGAGAGGAACTGCAATAGGAGGTCCTCTATTCAGCTTAATTCTGCCTGCGAATCTTGACATGTTGGTCTGTGATCCTCAACTTTTCTTTTACAGCCGAAGATACTGACTTTTGTTGGTACTCTGATGATCATAGTATCTCTTCCACCTCGTCTTTAGACAGATGATATTATTCCTTGCATGATTGGATTAGGGCAGCTTAGTTGGTGGTAGGTCACTGCTGATAAACGCACCACTAGTACTCTACTAGGCTACTCGATCGTACTAGCATACCTAGCTAACAGTACCATTCTTTGTCTGAAATACTAATAATTGTGGCTGCCACGCGTGTCAATACAATTTTGTAGCCCACAACACCAACAATAAGAGCATTTTATTACATCTCTAAAGTAGTGATCTAAATGTCCTTATATTTCTTCATAGAGGAAGTACAAGGCTTGTCACTAATACAAACCGTCGTGCCCTAATTTTCTACTTCCTCCGTTCCTAAATATTTGTCTTTCTAGAGATTTCAAATGGACTACCATATACGGATGTATATAGACATATTTTAGAGTGTAGATTCATTCATTTTGCTCTGTATGTAGTCACTTGTTGAAATCTGTAGAAAGATAAATATTTAAGAACAGAGGTAGTAGTTATGGGAAGAGGTCATGGTCATGCATGCATGCATGTGTGTGTCGTCCATGCGATACTTTCTGCCTAAGCATCATCATCATTATTCCATCTTTGGCTGATCGAGCTCGGGACATGGAGCATCCATCAGAGTTATTAACAATAGAAAACCATGATGTGTCATTTGGAGGAGGAAGAAGAATAATTGGTTTGGATCAGACCAGCATCAAGGGGTTCTAGATGATCCAGCTGCTTCCCAAGGGTATGGAGGGCCTTCTGAGCTGCCACGTGGGCCTTCCTGCTCTGATACGTAAAGCATTGCATCATTTTTATATTAGATGTAAGAATTGCATCAGCTTATTAGACGTAAAGCACCAGGGTCGACAAGAGTAACTTGCAGTTCTGTGTATCATGGTTAGGTTACACTTGCACAAGTACAACAATTATTCAGAGTCAGAAGATCATCGTGGAGATGAGTGGATTCCACTGCTCACAATCACTCTCAAATAGATTGCTGGAGTCAATATTGAGCATGGAGATTCATGGGGATCATCAACTTTTTTTGCAGATGAAGATACCGACTTCGTGCCATCCTCTGCCACCTCGTCTATACAAGATAGTATTTCTTCCATGACTGAACCTTGAACACGGCGAGTTCGTTACGATCTCTGTCGGACCGAAGACTAAACGCACTGATTCTCTTCATATCCTTTTGATCACTCACAAATGTTCTATTCGAAAAAAAAAAGAATCACTCACAAAATAGAACTCCCTCCGTCCCAAAATAAGTGTCTCAATCTTAGTATTGCACTAAGGTTGAGACACTTATTTTGAGACAGAGGTAGTATTATTTTTGCTGAATTATGAGTATATCAAATTCATCGATGGACCAGCTTGGGTAGGTGCAGAAATAACTGTATTGTACGCCTTGTCTGAAATAATTTTGCCCGCCACACGTGCCAATAAATTTCCCACGAAAATGGTCCACATGGATCAAACACAGCCGGAACGGCCCCGTCGACCGTCGTCATGTCCTAATCTAAGCCATTATTCAGACAATGTTGCAGCTGTACTACAAGTAACAGCCATTATTCAGACAAGATCAGCAAGGATTCCGTCACAGTTATTCTGAAAATCGGTACTAGTTGGAGTCAACTTGCTTAACTCTGTGTGCACGCAGATCGGATCAGCATGAAGAATCATCACAGGTTGGCTTGAAATTATCACCTTCTTCTGCAGATAATTTTGTGGTATTCTCGCGGTGCAACCAATAAAGGATAATATTTCTACCATGACTGATGACGGAGACATTGAACACCGGAAGTTCGCTGAGATCTCTGTGGGAATCTAACACTTAAAAATAGTTTTGTTGTCGATATCATCAGTGGACCAGGTTGGGCAGACGCAGGAATAATTGTACTACGTATCTTATCTGAAATAATTGTGCAATTAATTTCCCAAAAGAACGGTCGACATTTTTCTTGTGTTATGTTAGGAAAGAAATGGTCCACATCGACCAAGCACAGCTGTTCGCACACATGCTGACATGCCGTCGATCATGTCCTAATCTAAGCAGCAGGCCTATCACCTGTTGATCTGACATGCACCAACGAAGCTAATTGCTTCTCAATCGCCACTGAATTGTCAGCTGATTACCCAACATCAACACCAACAGATGATGATGAGGTTTCGGCTTGCAATCTGTAAGTTTGTCGTCGCCAAGCCAGGCGATACACATTGGACAGTGGTTTGTGGCACATGCCTCTCACCATGCATGTCTTCCGTTGGCCGCTTCTACCGCCTCAACACCAACAGTTGAAGAAAGATAAACCTCCTACGTTTCCATCATCACCAGACCCAAGGACATTTTTAATCGATCCCCTATAACCGGTTAGAGGAGTAAAAATTCAGTCTTACTCCTCTAACCGGCACCTAGCCGATCCCCAATCGGCGTTAGGGAGTAAAAATTATACTCATCCGCGGTGAATCTTCCTATATTTATTCCACCGCTCGACGGCCGAGTAAAAGCCACTCCTCTTATCCGCTGCTCCCCCGCCGCATCTGCGTTGGCGCTGCCCCTCCCACCCCCCGCCGGCACCCGTCCGCCGTCGCGGACGCTCCGTAGGCTCTGCCGCGGTCCTTGACCACTTGGATTTGTGCCTCCTCGTCCCGTCGCCAGCACAAAACCGGTGGATTTGCGGCTGCTGCCGCCGCCGGCGACTGCGCCTTGCCATGGATTGGCCCCCGGCCCGTTTGTGTTCTGTTTTGCGAAATCTCCCAAACTCTATCATTGTTGCATTGTGTTTGCGTTATGTTTTGCGGAACGGGAGAGCTCTAGTATTCTACCTACGTACCATGGCCACAGAAAAAGTACAATAATTATTCAGAGAAACTGCACATGTGCCGGCTCACATATTCTCAGGCCTCGATCGTTGGAGTTGTCAACTTTAATTTGCTTAATCCCGTCCCAAATCGAACATGGAGAATTGTAACATGGTGGTCGAACTGAGTTGATCAACACCTTTTTGCAGATGAAGATACTGATTTTGTGGTGTCCACGTGCTGCAATCTCCTGCTGATTCTTTAACAGTATCTCTCTGCTACGGCGTCTTTAGACAAAACTACCAAACCGTCATATATTTAGAAATGGAGGGAGTAGATGATATCATTCCTTGCATGATTGGATTAGGCCAGCTTAGTTGGCAGGTGTAGATACACGCATCACCAGTACTAGGCTACTCACACCAGCATATACTTAGCTAACAGTGCAGTACTATTTGTCTGAGATAATGATCGTGTCTGCTGCATGTCAATTTTGTGGTTGGGTGACTATCACACACACCCTAGCGCCGCTGCAAGGCCTCTCCCAAACTTCGGCCGTGCTTGGGCGGCGGGTGGCACAATGCGGCGTCGCTGACCTTTGTCTTCAAGTCTGGATCGGGAGGAGGGCGGTGTGGGGGCTGCTGGCTTCGACCTAATAATGGTGGTTTGGCCCTGCGCTCTTCTTTCGCCAAGTCGTCTTTCTGTCGGATGTCGACCTCTTGGATCTGGCCGCTGACGAGTTTCGGTCTTCCCTGCGGATATCTGTACGGATTTGCATATGTCGCTCCTCGATATCTAGATCGGAAAGGTTTCGATCGCGCACGCTCTTATTATCACCAGCACGGCTTCGACAGGGCGCCGCGTGAAGTTTTGCTTTTTTATCGGTGCCATGGGACATGTCTAAGTCAAGATTCTCAAGGCATTGATAGAGGTGGAGAAAGTCATGACAGCTACAATTGGAGGTCTTGAAGCTTTGGCGGAAGGAGGTATGGGATGCGATGAAAACTGTATGCCAGGTGTTTGATGACTTGCAACAGCGGCCTCGGCAAGCAGGGTCGATAGCACTGAGGACTGCATTTTTGGTGTTGCTTCTTGAGTACCGAGTCTCGATTTCCAGGGTTAAAACCCAAAGTCTGGCCTTTATTGGTTGTACCTCGTAATGGCCTTGTTGAATGCATTGTTTTTGGGTGAACTTGGACTCTCTCGGGTGAAAAGTCAAGATCTTCGATTGGGTAACGACAACGCTGGTGCATTGTTTCCTCCTTGGAGGTGTTGCTTTTGAAGAACCTCTTTTGTATACCGGGTGTTGTCTTTGGTGGTGGTTAGAGTGCTGCTGATGCTAGTGATTCATCATCGTGGCGGGGTCTTTTTTTCTGTTCTTTTTTTTTGTGTGTGTATCCTTGATGCCTTTGGACATGTTGTTGGTATAGACGCCGGGTGTAATTGGTATCTTCGCGATATTAATATATTTTCTTTGTCAAAAACTTAAAATTAAAGCACGATAATAATGTTTTCTTCTTCTTATATATATATAACCCATTAAAACAACTACTGAAGTTTTTTTTTGTGTTGCGATGATCTGTTTTCACATGCATTTCATTTCAAAATAAAATTCTGGTTCCTGCGATGAAGATAGCGGACCTAAATTGTTCGGTGTAAAATTCCAGCATCCTGCAGTTGCGACAAAAATGCATCCTACGTCCATTGATCACAATCTAGAGCTAGCTAGGAAAAGAGATGTCTCTTACTTACTATGACAAGTTACAAACATTCTTATATCATTTAAAAGGTACAAGCGCCACATTTTTGTCACAATTTTTGAACATCTAGAAATAGTTCTTTGCTAAATTATTTAATATCAAGATCATCTGTGGACCAGGTTGAGCAGACGCAGGAATAATTGTACTACCTTGTCTGAAATAATTGTGCATTTAATTTCCCACGAGAATAGTCCACATCAACCAAGCAGAAGTGCAATGCAAACACTGATCGTGTCGTAATCGAGGCAGCAGGCTAATCACCTCACCTGTTGATCTGACATGGATCGATGGAGCTAATTGCTTCGTACTCGCCACTGAGTTGTCAGCTCTCTGCAAATTGCAATTGCAATTGTACTGTCTGCAATTGCAGATGGAACATTCCATCACCCCAAATTGCAGATGGCAGCCGCGTCACGAGGAAGAAGAATGTTGTAGCTTCCAAAAGGGATCTGCTCAGCTGCCATGTGTCCCTTCCTACCAATACAAAAGTCCACACAAAGTCACAAACGCACTCATCTGCAGCGACAAAAGCAAATTTGATTTGATCACGGACCGACCACTGCAGGGCTACAAGACACGCCAGCTCCACCGCGGCCATGCATGGCGCCACATTATTACTGTATCTCAGCTGAGCTCCACCGCCGTATCTGCAGCTGAGCACCATGGCTTTCTTGCAGAGGATGTACAGGAGCAGGCGCAATGCCGCCGCCGTGACCGCGAGCGCCTCCTTCCTGCTGCTCCTGCTCGTCGTCGTATGCCTTTCCATGCGCACGCGGCACGGCGGGACCTTCTTCTTCGGCTCGGCCGCCGGAGCGCGTGAGCGGGGGAGCTGCGAGGCGGAGCTGCAGGCGCTGGAGGGCCGCGCCGCGCGGTGCCGGTACCTCCGCTCGTCGTCCCACCCGCCGTGCGCGCCGACAGGGTACGTCGACTACCTCGCGCTCTTCTACTGCGCGTGCGGGGAGGACGACGGGCTCTGGTGGTCACCGTGGCTGGGCGGCGCGCCGATCGCGCTCTGGCTGCTCCTGCTTTTCTACCTCCTCGGCGACACCGCGTCCGAGTACTTCTGCGCCTCGCTCGAGGGCCTCTCCGCCGCGCTCCGCCTGCCGCCCGCCGTGGCCGGGGTCACGCTGCTCTCTCTCGGCAACGGCGCGCCCGACGTGCTCTCCAGTGTCGTCGCGTTCGCGTCGGACGGCGGGGAGGCCGGGGACGTGGGGCTCAGCGGCGCGCTCGGCGGCGCCCTGTTCGTGTCCACCGTCGTCGCCGGCGTGGTCGCCATCGTGGCCGCTCGCCGCGGTGGCGCCGTCATTGAGCGGCGCGGGTTCGTGCGCGACGTGTGCTTTCTTCTCGTCGCGCTCTGCTACCTCCTCGCCGTGCTGGTCGCCGGCACGGTCACCGTCTGGGCGGCGGCATGCTTCCTCTCCCTCTATGCCGGCTACGTCATCCTCGTCTCGACATCACACTGCTGCTCCGCCGCCGCGGACGACGGCGGCAGCACCAACACAATGAAGCCTTGCGATGACCTCGCCGCCCCGCTCCTCCTCCCGGTCGCCGTCTCCTCCAAGAAGCCACCAAGAACCTTCGCCAGCGGCCTCCTCGCCGCGCTCCACGCGCCGCTCTACCTCCCGCGCCGCCTCACCATCCCGGACATCGCCGCGCACCGCTGGTCCAGGCCCTGTGCCATCACCTCAACGCTCCTCGGCCCTCTCCTCCTCGCCGTTGTCACCTCCCCGACCAGCCCCACCGTGCTACTCGCCGGCGCCCTCACCGGCACGCTCTTCGCCATCGGCGCGGCCGCGACCACGGACGCCGCAGCACCCCCACACGGCCGGTACGCCCGCCTCCTGTGGCTCAGCGGCGGGTTCCTCATGTCCATCCTCTGGTCCTACCTCCTGGCCCGGGAGCTCGTGGCCCTCCTCGTGTCCACCGGCATCATCATCGGCGTCCCCGCGAGCGTGCTGGGCGTGACCGTGCTCGCGTGGGGCAACTCCCTCGGCGACATGGTCGCCGACGTGGCGATGGCGACGCAGGACGGCGCATCGGGCGCTCAGACGGCCGTGGCGGGGTGCTACGCCGGGCCGGCGTTCAACACGGTGGTGGGGCTGGGGCTGTCGATGGCACTGGCGGCAGGGGCGCGGTACCCGGAGCCGTACAAGATGCCGGTGGATGCGGCGACGTACGTGACGGTGGCGTTCCTGGTGGCCGGGCTGGCGTGGGCGTTGGTGGTGCTGCCGGCGAGGGGGATGAGGCTCGACGCCACGCTCGGTGCCGGGCTGCTCGCCGTGTACCTCTGCTTCATCGCCGTCCGGGTCGCCGATGCCATCGGCGTCCTCAGCCTAGATTCTCTCCTGCTGGGACCTTGATTGAGCAGATTTGATTTGATTTGATGGTGCAGCGGCAAGATCCAACAAGATCCTGAGCCCTGAGGAGGAAGAAGACACGATCAAATTGAAACTACGTAGGTTGGTGCGGAAGCGATGGATGGATGCTTGGTGTTCAGACGCTTTCGAGTGCGGCGATAGAGCGCTCGTCCTCGCCTGCTCCTGGTAGTGCTGGCGAACTGGACATCGACGCGTGGATGCGACAATTGCCTCCAGTGGCAGTGCGGGCTGTACCACCGTAGAAGGCAACAGTGATATATGGAAACAGCCCCGTTTTCAGGCCGGTAACTCCGACGGTGACTTCCGGATGTTCCATTGGTACATAACGGGCATCAACACGGTACTTAACCATTAAAGATGTAACGTCGTCCAATTTGCATCTAACAGAAAATTGCCTCCCACCTCCCCCTGCCTCACCAGTGCGCTCTCAAATTCAAGGTAATTACCTCCGCGACCTCGCCCCTCATCATCAAACAAAAACTGGTGCACCGGCGCTTGTGCTGCTATCGGTGCACCGACAAAAAAAAAGGCTACTAGAAATAAAAATAGCACTGGACCTATCGTAGGATAGCTTGGCGTTGCGTAGGGGCGCTGCTTTGGTCTATCTGGACAATTCGGAACAAGTTTATGATTGAGAAAAAATTCCCTCACCACCCCGCGGACGTCATCTTCAAATGTCACTTGTTTTTGCAGACGTGGACAACCCTGGGGAAGGAGCGCGATGCTGAGCGCATGTCAGCAGCTATGGCGAGCATCAAGGAGATCCAGGCGAAGGCAAGACAGGCGCCGGCAAGCTGACGAGGATTTCCGAGGGTCTTTTGGGGGCATGATATTTTGGTTGACGCGATCTGATCCTCATGGTATTCTGTAATTCGTGATGTGTCGAACCTTATGTTGCGTATTGAGCCGTGCGGGGCTCGTCAGAACTCGATCTTTTATTTCCGCTTTTCGTTTAGTTGGTGTGCTATGTACTTCTGGCCTTTGGGCTTTATTAATTTAAAGCCGGACGCCTCCAGCGTCTACGTTCCAAAAAAAAAAAAATAGCACAACAACAGAAAAATAACCATTCCTTTTGTGCACAAATATTTCATACATTATCTTGCTTTTCAGATAGTCGGATGACTCTGGTCCGGAAGTAGTCCGAGATATTGTACAACGAGAATGTAATCCTGTAAGCTGTGCCGAGTAATGCAAGATCTTTGTTTCGCAAAAAAAAATATTAGTCGGATGACTGATCCTACATAAACTATTTCTTTGCTTGCATGCGGAAAAAAAGACAAAGCCAGAAGGGTCAATTGGCACATCCAACTGGTGCATCCACCCAACACTGCTCCAGGGCTCCATCTACTCAGGGGCTGCTGTCGAAAATGCTGCTCGTCAGTTCATTGCCGCAGAGGTCTACTTCGCGAAGGCATGCTCAACTTTACTACATATCACATACCACCAGCAACCACTTTGGCCAACGAAACGGAAGCTCGGCACAATGAATTGCTGCTACATATGTTGACGCAACTCGAAAGCGAAGCTGAAGCTATGTGAACAACTCAGTTCATGTCACGTCTTTCAGCCACAAACAAAAGCTATTTGCCTACATATGAATGGCCGACCCGGCGACTCGCATCACCATCAGCTCCCCTCCGAGGTTAGTCTCCTTAAGTTACTCCATAATCCGTCAGCTCACAGCCTCACACCCAACTACTGACGAAACTCTGAATTTGTTTCTGCAAGTTGGGCATCGGCGCCGCATAGAGGACACACAGCAACCAAAACCATTCAGCACCGGTTGCACAGGCAAAGCGGGATAAACGGCCACGTACCTTAACGTCGCCGCTATCCTCTAACGACCGTCGCTCCGCTAGATACAAACGTCATCCCTCGCATTAAAATATCCGTAGACCACTGTGGCAAAATACCACACGCGCTAAGTCTCTCGACCCCGATGGATGCCAACCGATTCCGTGAGCAGGCGCGGACGAGCGCTCTTGCGAATTATCGCTCTCTGCCACAATATTTGTAGCTGGGGGAACTAAGAGGGAGTACTACTGTATGATATAGGGAAAGGGGACGAAGTACTTGTCCATAATTATTACTCCCTCCGTCTGGAAATACTCGTCGGAGGAATGGATGTTGTTGAAACTCGACCACAGGATCGATCACATCAAATCACGACAAACACGCGCACATAAAAACTTTGTAGCCAAAGGCCCTTGTCGTGCCTTTTGTTTTTCTCCACAATGATGTTATAAAACTGCAGCCTCTCGTGTATATATATATATATATATGCACGAGCAGCCAACCTATAGACCTCCTAACCTACACGTACTTGCTCTTCAAACCGACTCGTACATGACTTTGCCAGCTAGTACTAACAGGACTCTTAATCACCAGCAACCTTGATCGTAACAAACTTAATCCTACTGACTTAGACTAATACCGAATAGAAGTCATACGTGCACACGGACATGGCTACAAGTCCTAGCCGGACTACATGTGCTACCGTAACTTGCCATGCATGTGCCTAATTAACCTAACACAAAACCCTATATGTATTAGAGGCAAGATTATGTTAATAGATGTATCTAGATGTATTTTAGTTCTAGATACATTCATTTTTATGCATTTCTTCGACAAGTATTTCCGGACGGAGGGAGTAATTGGTACTCCCTCCGTCCCAAAATTCTTGTCTTAGATATGTCTAGATATGGATATATCTAATACTAAAATATGACTTCATACATTTGTATTTAGACAATTCTAAGACGAGAATTTTGGGACAGAGGAAAGTAGTAGCTTGTAAAATACATGTACATGTGAGTAAATCCTTTAATTCACTAATCAATTGAGGTCTACAATTTTGTGATTTGGTCCATGATTTTAATTTGATCAATGCATTGTGTTTTGTGGATTGATCTACTGATGGATGGGCATGTTGGTAGTTAAGTGGTCGTGCGGTGGAGCGATATGGGTCAATTCAGGGCAACGATTCAAGAGCCCATGGCACTCTTCTGGAGTTTGTTTTGCTTCTTTCTCCACTGGCCCAGGGGCCGTCAATCGGCCATGTGTTCCCGTCCTTTTCTGTCTCTAGGAGCATGAGATTCTTTTACTATTGCATTGGTGGACACAAAAAAGTCCGCGCGAAAATGGAGAGGAAAAAAATTAAGAGGTGGTTGGGCATAGAAGCGGCTTGACGAGATCTCGACCACTAGGAGTAGGCGGCTTGAGGGAAGTTTGGCGTTTTTCCCGGTTCGACATTCGAGGACTGCGAGCGCGCTGCTAGGAGCACCGTCTTTCGCAGACGGTCATTCGGCGGCTGGAAGTTCGGCGGTTGCAACCTCGCTTGCTGGGACCTGTCTTTTTTGGCTAGGTGTTAGGTGTTTGAGACCTCATCGGCTGGGACTAGTGTTTTTTTTCCTTTCTTTGTTCATTGTTTTTTCCGGGATGTCGGTCTTCTCACTTTCCTTTGGGTATCTAGATGTTTTCGTGTTGCCTTCCTCCTGCATTTGATTGTACGACTCTCCGTTTCAAAAAATAAAATAAAATTGTACGAGTCTTATCAATTGTTGTTTTAGAGTGTGTTAGTTCATTAGAGTGGCTTGTTGTTCACAGGTTTTCATGAGTTTGGCCTGGACTGATGTTTGATGTTTTCTTATTTGGTTGTTGTGTGTTTTTTATTGTGAACCGTGGATGCTTGCTCTTATGATGGTCGTCCGCTCGTGGGCAACCTTTGCTTGTCCGTGTGGATTGGTGGTCCATGGTGCTTTCTTCGTTGTTTTGCTATGGCATGAGAGAGAAACCATTGTTTTTTAATCTCTGGTTTTGGGTTGTTTTGTAGTATTTTGTTGTGCTTATGTTTCATAATGATCATTTGTAGTTTCTCCGTGGGTATATGATGAAGTATTATTGCCATCCATACTATCATAGTAGGGGTTGCGAAACCATTTTCACATGTTGTTGATATTCAACTTAGCATGCCAAAATTGATGTGTGTCTGTGCGCGAGTGCGATAGGTTGTCCTGACGTATACATACAAGGATGCCAAAGTCCATCTATGAAAGCGGCGCAGCCAAGCGTCATTTGCAACCCATCCATCTAGGATGAATTATCACCCGTTTAGAACTCCGACGCCTCCACAAAACCTTCACGTGATCGCAACAACATGCAGACGTAGTTGGTCAAGACTTGAGAAAATACCAAGTCATTGGGAACTAACAATTAATCCATGATAACTAGCAGTAACATGACGTCAAAAAATGTCTTTAGACTACATACCATACATTATCTTGTTTTATCATTGTTTTTCAAAAAGGTTGTGAACCGCTTCGGCATGTACATGTACAATTCGTACATACATATGTGTTTAGGTGTGCCTTTTATTTTATTTATCTTAAATTCTTAAAACCAATAGTTATAATTTAGAAAATTCCATAATCATAGAATTTTTCTCAGTACACGTGTGGTTCTGCTACTTGTTACATCATCTTCAATCGGATGCCCTAACCCCCAATATGTCTGCCATCTGACCTGGTCCCCCATACCCAGTCCTTATGTCCGAGTTATCTAGTATCCCTCAAATTTAGCCCATACGCACGCTGATTTGGGGCCAACTGGACATGTCCACCATGCCGGACCCGCATGAAATCCCCTAAATTGACCTCCATCCTCGCCCAACCTACCATCTTTCTCCCTGTTTTGTCCTTGTCCGCTCTGCCCTTTGCCCATTCTGCTCCCCCACCAAGCTTTGTCGCCATCCCCCATTTGGCCCTTACCCGCAGAACCTTTCCTCATCCGTCCAGATGTCCCCTTTGCACCAAGTATGACTGCCACCCCGGTGCGTCCTACTCCACCTGACATATACCTCGCATGTCAAGTGTCTGACGAAATTTCATAGGTTTTAGGTTATTTTGCGCGTTTGTAGGCAAACGATGGATTTATTGGAGGATGAGTTTTCTTACCTATAGCTTGATGAGTCCATTTTCAAGGAGTTCGTCAATTTGTCAGATTTAGACATCGATGACCAAGTAGATGAAGACTTGATGGTGATGATGAGCATCCATGAAGACATGGAGAAGCAAGAGGAGCATGTTCTCAACTTCAAGGGTTCAATGCCAGGCGTGATAGTTGTGGCCCGGGATAGGATAAAGGGACAACAGGATCTCTACAACAAATATGTATTCAATGTGTTTTTTTGCATCACTTCCGGATGAGCAAACATTTGTTCTTGTGCGTATTGGAGAGTGTGAAGGCATGTGATCCTTACTTCATGCCGAGGAAGATATGTGTTACGACCGAGAGTATATCGACCATAGGGGGGGGTGAATGTGAGATTCAAAAATTCTTTCGAATGTTTTTAACTTTATCCCAAACACAACAACGGAAATAAGGTTCAGAAGACAAGAACTTAAACAAGCCCACTGAAGAGAAACATATCTACCAAGGAAGTAAGCAATAATAGTTCGAGCATAGGATGTCACAGATTTGACAATAATGATGGTAATGCAATATGCGAACAGATACAGTAACATGATAGAAAATAGGGTATGAGTTACGAAAGAAAAGCGCGAGGTAGACTGATAATGAGCTGAAAGATAGCCACACAGGGATGACTAAGCTGAACGATGTGAATGCAAAAAGATGAGCAACGGACTATAATGGATGGGAACGATAAGGATGATGGGGACGAATGATATGCAACAAACAATGATTGATCAGATAAGCTATCAACACAAAGCACAAAAGTAAACTGTTGAAGGTAATATTGTAAGGTAGAATGAACCAGTGGTGCTCGATGGCGACAAATAAATTTGGTAGACCAGTTCGCCCTGCTGCCAAAGGACCACGTCTAGTTGGAGGTGTTGTGATTTAACACGAAAGATAAACTCTCTTCGCCCTATTCTCCTTCAACTCGGAGCTGATCAGACTCCAGCTGATTCCACTTGTGGTAGATACTTGTCGGTGATCTCCAAACCTTCGACAAACTTCTTCGCGAACCACAATGACTCTTGGTTACTGAAGATCCCGCTCGATGAAGACAATGACACTTGAACACTCCAGCCAACACCTATCCGTCTAGAGAGTGCGCAGCTCTCAAGAGTAATAGGTACAAGAACTCTTAACTCAGAACTACTGTGATGCTCAACCACTTTCTAAGTTTTGGGCTTTTGATTTTTCTCTCGGTGGATCTTAAACTCAAATCACTCAGAAAGGGGATGCTCAATTAATCTTCTCAGAAATCTTAAGCGGGACAGCCAACGGGCAACGTTGGAGAGGGGTGGCTATTTATAGCCGCAGCCTTCCCTGAAGATAAAAGACCAAATTGGACATGTGGAGCAGCCAATGGCCGAACGACACGAGTCCAACGGTCGGAAATTGAGCACAACAGTAACATTCCTTGCGGAGCAAGTAATGCTAACTCCTCAGTTCGAAAGATATCTCCTGCAGCACAAAGAACAACGTCTACTGCTGGCAGGTAATCATTCGAAACATAAAGAGATTTCTCCCAGTCTTTCATAGGTTTTGGGCTAAGCATCACAGCGGATCTAAGCTTCGAGAACCTATACCCCTCTTAATAGTACGGAGGTCCTATGACTCAAATGAATGAAAGAAGAACAAAGAAAAGAAAACCACGTCTTCACTTTGTCTTCGACTTCTACTCACTGCAGTCAATTTTCTTCGGACATAAACTCCGAACCAATTGCTTCACGTCAACAATAAATTTTGGAGGGGTTAACTCCTTCACATCAACCTTATCGCCTACATGTCTTCAATAGATGTAGCTCATTCTTCTCTGCAAAGTAGATATTCTTCGGTGAAGTTCCTCGAACTTGGCATCGGAGACAACATTCTCTTCGCTTCTGCATGGACTATTTCTCTCTATATGCACTAGCAAACAAATCAATATATGCTTGTTTCTGTCAACAATCTCCAAAACACAAGAGGGCAAATATTGCACCAACAATATGTTGTGGACAACTATCGTTCTCTTCTACGTAGAAATGCATCACTGTGCTACGTCTTGAGCTTGCGTTGGTTTTCCTTGAAGAGGAAAGGGTGATGCAGCAATAGTAGCGTAAGTATTTCCCTCAGTTTTTGAGAACCAAGGTATCAATCCAGTAGGAGGCTCCTCAAAAGTCCCACGCACCTACACAAACAAACAAAGAACTCGCAACCAACGCAATAAAGGGGTTGTCAATCCCTTCATGGCCACTTGCGAAAGTGAGATCTGATAGAGATAATATGATAAGATAAATATATTTTTGGTATTTTATAATATAGATGCAAAAAGTAAAGATGCAAATAAAAGTAGATTGAAAGCTTATATGATAAAAGATAGACCCGGGGGCCATAGGTTTCACTAGTGGCTTCTCTCAAGATAGCATAAGTATAACGGCGGGTGAACAAATTACTCTCGAGCAATTGATAGAAAATCGAATAATTATGAGATTATCTAGGCATGATTGTAACACCCTGGATGTAACTTTCCATATTTGTAACTCCAACTCTTGCCATTTCCGGCTAGGTGATATATTATTTCCTTCGTGGTTGGTGAGGGAGTCCTGGACTAGGGGGTGTCCGGATAGCCGAACTATCATCATCAGCCGGACTATCATCATTAGTCGGACTCCAAGACTATGAAGATACAAGATTGAAGACTTCGTCCCGTGTCCAGATGGGACTTTCCTTGGCGTGGAAGGCAAGCTTGGCGATATGGATATGTAGATCTCCTACCATTGTAACCGACTCTATGTAACCCTAGCCCTCTCCGGTGTCTATATAAACCGGATGGCTTTAGTCCGTAGGACACAACAACCATTACAACAATCATACCATAGGCTAGCTTCTAGGGTTTAGCCTCCTTGATCTCGTGGTGGATCTACTCTTGTAATACCCACATTATCAATATCAATCAAGCAGGACGTAGGGTTTTACCTCCATCAAGAGGGCCCGAACCTGGGTAAAACATCGTGTCCCTTGTCTCCTATTACCATCCGCCTAGACGCACAGTTCGGGACCCCCTACCCGAGATCCGCCGTTTTTGACACCGACATTGGTGCTTTCATTGAGAGTTCCTCTGTGTCGTCACCGATAGGCTTGATGGCTTCTTCAATCAACAACGATGCAGTCCTGGGTGAGACTTTTCTCCCCGGACAGATTTTCGTATTCGGCGGCTTCGCACCACGGGCCAATTCACTTGGCCGTCTGGAGCAGATCGAAAGCTACGCCCCTGGCCGTCAGGTCAGGCTTGGAAGCCTAAACTTCACGGCCGATATCCGCGGAGCCTTGATCTTCGATGGATCCGAGCCGCAACCGAGCGTGCCGCACTGTCACGATGGGCATGATCTAACTCTGCCGCCAGAAAGTGCCTTGGAGGCCGCACACGAATCCGCTCCGACCCATAGTCCGGAGCCGATTGCGCAGATCGAGGACGGGTGGCTGGACACCGCCTCGGGAGCTGCAACTTCCACGGTGATAGAGCCGAACACTGACCTCGTCCCTTATAAAGCTCGTAACTCCGAGGTGCCGGACTCCCTGCCGGACTCCGAACCTCCTGCGCCCCTGCCAATCGAATCTGATTGGGCGCCGATCATGGAGTTCACCGCTGCGGACATCTTTCAGCACTCACCCTTTGGCGACATCCTGAAATCGCTGAAGCATCTCTCGCTATCCGGAGAGCCCTGGCCGGACTACGGCCAGGATGGTTGGGATGCGGACAACGAAGAAATTCAAAGCCCACCCACCACCCACTTTGTAGCCACTGTCGACGATCTAACCGACATGCTAAACTACGACTCCGAAGACATCGACGGCATGGACGACGATGCCGGAGACGATCAAGAACCAGCGCCTACAGGGCACTGGAAGACCACCTCGTCATACGACATATACATGGTGGACACCCCAAAAGATGGGGACGGCGAAGAAGCAGCGGAGGCAGATTCCTTAAAGAAACAACCCAAGCGCCGACATCAGCGGCGCCGCTCTAAATCCCGCCACAGCAAGAATGGAGATTCCGGCACGGGAGATAACAACACCCCAGAAAGTGCCGAAGACAACCCCCTCCAGCAAGATTCAACGCAGGAGGATGCAGAAGCAAGCCCTCACGAGAGAGCGGCAGACGAAGAGGTCGAGGATGATAATTACATACCTCCCTTCGGAGACGAGGCAAGCCTCGACGACGACGAATTCGTCGTGCCTGAGGATCCCGTCGAACAAGAGTGTTTCAGACGCAGGCTAATGGCCACATCAAATAGCCTAAAGAAAAAGCAGCAACAGCTTCAAGCTGATCAAGACCTGCTGGCCGACAGATGGACCGAGGTCCTCGCGGCCGAAGAGTATGAACTCGAACGCCCCTCCAAAAGCTACCCAAAACGCAAGTTGCTCCCCCGACTAGAGGAGGAAGCATACAAACCTTCATCACCAATGCACAATACGGCAGACCGACCACCTCGTGGTCGCGACAGAGAGGCATCTAGGCCCTCCACCAGAACCGTACCCCGGCACCGCTCAAAAAGTATGAAGCTACGGGGGAACGCGCCGGACTTGCGGGATATATTGGAGGACAAGGCAAGACAATCCAGATCTATCTATGGATCACGTGGGCGCCCCACGACCCACGACAAATACCGTCGCACCGGATAATACAACTCCGGCCGGGCCGAACACAACAGACAACACTCTCTTGACCTACGTCGTGATATTGCTCAATACAGAGGCGCCGCACACCCACTATGCTTCACTGACGAAGTAATGGATCATCAAATCCCTGAAGGGTTTAAACCCGTCAACATTGAATCCTACGATGGCACAACAGACCCCGTGGTTTGGATCGAGGATTATCTCCTTCATATCCATATGGCCCGCGGCGACGATCTTCACGCCATCAAATATCTCCCGCTCAAGCTTAAAGGACCAGCTCGGCATTGGCTCAACAGCCTGCCCGCAGAGTCAATTGGGTGTTGGGAGGACCTGGAAGCCGCATTCCTTGACAACTTCCAGGGCACATATGTGCGACCACCAGACGCCGATGACCCAAGCCACATAATTCAGCAGCCAGACGAATCGGACAGACAATTCTGGACACGGTTCTTAACAAAGAAAAATCAAATCATCGACTGTCCGGATGCAGAGGCCCTCGTAGCCTTCAAACATAACATCCGCGACGAGTGGCTGGCTCGGCACCTAGGACAGGAAAAGCCGAAATCCATGGCATCCCTCACATCACTCATGACCCGCTTCTGTGCGGGAGAGGATAGCTGGCTAGCTCGCAGCAACAACCTCAGTAAAAATGCTGGCAGTCCGGATACCATGGACCACAATGGCAGGTCGCGTCGAAACAAGAACAAACGCCGCATTAACAACGACAACAATGAGGATACGGCGGTCAATGCCGGATTCCAAGGCTCTAAACCCGTTCAGCGGAAGAAGCCATTTAAAAGAACCACTCCGGGCCCGCCCAATTTGGACCGAATACTCGACCGCTCTTGCCAAATACATGGCACCCCCGAAAAGCCAGCTAACCACACCAACAGAGATTGTTGGGTATTCAAGCAGGCAGGCAAACTAATTGCCGAAAACAATGACAAGGGGCTCCACAGCGACGATGAGGAAGAGACCCGGCCGCCGAACAGTAGAGGACAGAAGGGCTTCCCCCCACAAGTGTGGACGGTAAACATGATATACGCAACGGATATACCCAAGAGGGAGCGGAAGCGTGCACTAAGGGACGTATATGCGATGGAGCCAGTCGCCCCAAAGTTCAATCCATGGTCCTCTTGCCCGATCACTTTCGATGAAGAGACCATCCGACCAGTATCCGCCATGGTGGATTCGCCGCATTGGTTTTAGACCCTATCATCGATGGATTTCACCTCACGAGAGTCCTGATGGACGGCGGCAGTAGCCTGAACCTGCTTTATCAGGATACAGTGCGCAAGATGGGCATAGACCCTTCAAGGATTAAACCTACAAAGACGACCTTCAAAGGCGTCATACCAGGTGTTGAGGCCAATTGTACAAGCTCAGTCACACTGTAAGTGGTCTTCGGATCCCCGGATAATTTCCGAAGCGAGGAGTTAATCTTCGACATAGTCCCGTTCCGCAGTGGCTATCACGCTCTGCTCGGACGAACCGCGTTCGCAAAGTTCGACGCGGTGCCGCATTATGCATACCTCAAGCTCAAGATGCCAGGCCCTCGTGGAGTCATCACGGTCAACGGAAATACGGAACGCTCCCTCCGAACGGAGGAACATACAACGGCTCTCGTGGCAGAAGTACAGAGCAGCCTTCTAAGGCAATTTTCGAGTTCAGCCGTTAAACGACCGGACACGGCCAAACGCGCCCGGAGCAACATTAACCAAGACCACCTGGCACGTTCCGAGCACGCGTAGCAATGCGGCCCCAACCCCAACCCTCGCATGATTGCAAGACAAGCTCTCCGCGTACATCATTACGCTCTAGAGATACCATGGGCATAGGGGGAGGGGCATGACCACAACAGACCCAGAGTGCGGTTCGACCACACCAGGGGCTCCCAAGTGTGTCGCTCTTTTTATTTTTTATTTTTCTTCTTTTTATATACAGGACTCCGTCCACCAGATGCTCTGTCCAGCGGCGAACCTGCCGAACTCATGATGCAACAGCCAGGGAGGGACAAAGGCTGCGACAAACACTCAGGTGGTCTCCATTACGAGCATTAAATTCATTAAATACACCATTCCGCAGCCTACCCCTGGAGGGAGACACCTTTAATTAGTCTAATCCCTTGCTTAACGCACTATTTGTATCATTCCGCACTCATAGCAGAATTTCTTGAATAAATAATGCAGCACTTTTTGCATATAATTGCATTACTTTACATATATGTTCATTTATGACATCTTGCACCCGTATATTTTGGTACGGCCGAATACACCAGGGGCTTATGTTCCCCGCATTATGGTGTGATAAGTCTGAACACTTTCACAAGTGCGGCACCCCGAACTTATAGCATTATATGAATCGGCTCCGAATCATGTCTTGGGTCAATAGTTGGGTTTGCCCGGCTCCCATGTTTTGGTACCTTACGTTCCGTTCTGTCGGCTAAGGTAGCACTGGGAGAACCACTGCGATTGCGCCCCGGTTGAGCTGGGTTAACGCCTCAGTGGAGAAAGCTAAAACTGACTGTCATGATAAGGCGAGAGATTGGTCGCTGTTCAAGAGGTCTTTTCGAGTCCCTAAAGACTTATGCCGCTTCGAGCGAAGAACCGGATAATGTCCGGCCAAGGCGTGGATAGCGCCCCGAACTTGGTCTTCCGAATACTAGGGGCTTCGCCGAAATTTAAAATTATAGAATTCTATGGCTAAGTGAGAGTGTTCAAGCATTATAAGTCCAGTTGCCTTGTTCGTTGTGTTGAGCACCTCCCTAGATGGACCCAAAAATGGGAACAAGAGTGCTCAAGTTTATCCCGAACACCCTAGCACTGGTGGCATGGGGGCTGAAGCCGACGACTTGCCATCTCTCAGATTTAATAAACGGCCGCACAGAAGGTAATATTTTAAATCAATAAGCGTTGCTTAGCGCATATGAACGAAGTTTTCAGCGCACAGGATAACACATTGCGAATTTACTCAATAATTACATCTCTGGGGCACTCATCCGCAATCTTGCGGGCACCCTTCAGGACAGTCTTATAGTACATCTCGGGCGTACGATACTCCTTGCCCGCTGGCGGCGCGTCAGTGATAAGCCTCTCCGCATCCAGCCTGCCCCAGTGCACCTTTGCGCGGGCAAGGGCCCGACGAGCACCTTCAATACAGGCGGAGCGCTTGATGACCTCCACCCTGGGGCACGCATCCACCAGCCGCCGCACGAGGCTGAAGTAGCTCCCAGGCATGGCCTCTCCAGGCCACAGCCGGACTATGAGGCCCTTCATGGCCTGCTCGGCTACCTTGTGGAGCTTGACCAGTTGCTTCAGCTGGTCACTAGGGGGCACCGGATGGCCGGCCTCAGCGTACTGAGACCAGATGACCTTCTCCGTTGAGCTCCCCTCCTCGGCTCGGTAGAATGCGGCGGCATCGGACACGCTGCGAGGCAGATCTGCAAACGCCCCTGGAGAGCTCCGAATTCGGGTAAGTAACAGGTAATTTACATTCACATGCTTGCTTTGCATGAAAAATGCCTTACCCGTCGCTATCTTTTTCACCTCCTCAATCTCCTGGAGGGACTTATGGGCCTCGGCCTTGGCGGCTTTGGCACTTTCGAGAGCCGAGGCAAGCTCGAACTCTCGAATCTTTGAGTCGCGCTCCAAACTCTCATGCTTTTCCATGAGAGCCTGGAGCCCTTGCCGCACCTCCGCCACCCGTGTCTCCTGCCTCTCTCGCTCTGCTCGTTCCGCGGCCGCATTGCGTTCGGCCGCGAACACAGCCTCCTTCAGGGTTGCCACCTTGTTCGTGGCCCCTGCAGTACCCACGTTATCCTTGTTATTTTTGTCGCAACCTAAATCCTTTTCTGTAAGGTAAAAATTCAAAGTGGTGTTACTCACCTTCTTTGTCCTCGAGCTGCTTCTTGGCACGGCCGAGCTCTTGCTCGGACCGCTCGAGCTCCTGCTTTAAAGCACCGACCTCCGCAGTCAGTGCGGCAGAGGTCAGCAGCGCAGCCTGCAAACCCATATTGACATAATTTTTTAGCAACCCTGCGTATATATTTTTTAGATCCTTAGTCCGGCTTTTCTTTCCGAACACCGAACCGAGCATCATGGGCTACTGTCTATGCGGTATTACATTGCATATTTTTAACTTCTTACCTCAAAGCCTGTTAGAAGGCTACTGCAGGCTTCGGTCAGCCCGCTCTTGGCGAGCTGAACCTTCTGAATCACCGCACTCATAATAGTGCGGTGTTCTTCCTCGATGGAAGCGCCTTTGAGCGCCTCCAACAAGTTGTCCGGCACCTCCGGTTGGATGGAGGCCGCCGGCGTCACGGTCTTGCCCTTCTTACGAAGGGGCCGCCGGCCGGACTCCGGAACCACTGCGGGTTCCGACGTGGAGTCCGGCGCAAAGTCCGGGAGGCTGCCTTGTGGCGCCTCCGGAGCCTCCTCCTGATGGGTCCCTTCTCGGGATCCCACCTCGGCGTCCTCAGCATCGCGAGGGGTGGAGGCAGTCGGGATGGAGTCTACATTCGACGGAGCCAACGACCCGCTCGATGAAGCAGGGAGATCATCATCGGTCGGACTGCAAGCACCGTGCAGCATTAGAAGGACACTATGTGACACAAAAGAGAAATTATAAATCATTCAGGAATCCGGATACTTACGATCTTGCCGGAGGCCTGGCCCTTGAGGGCCACTCTTCGTCGCCAACGTTGGCGTTGGCGGAGCTGTCCGGGGGAATAGTCCTTCCCCTCTTGGACCCTTCGGCCTCCCCTGTTGGGGAAGCCTTCCTCTTCCTCTCTCCTTCCTCTGGGAGAGAGTCCTCTTTCTCCTCCTCGTTTTCGGGGGAGGAGTCCGCCTCGGAGTCGTCGGACACCTGAAAACGGGAACTCTTTCGAGTACCCGTGGCCTCCTTCTTGGCCTTCTTCTCCGGCACCACATGCGGTGCCGGAACCAGCAGCCCCGCTAGACGGGCGTCTACTGGGTTTTCTGGCATGGGAGCCGGACAGATGAACTGCTCGGCCTTCTTCATCTAGTCCTGTCAAAGGAAAAGGGAGATTAAATCCCTCATACGGTCAAACTATTAAAGATAAGTGTCCCGTAAAGGGGTAGAATCACTTACCTCGTCAGCTGGACGCTGCGAGCGAAATCCGCGATCTTCAGTAGCGGATGCGGGGGCTTCGGAGCCCTTGAAGAGCACTTTCTAGGCATCTTCGTACCTAGTGTCGAAGAGCCTGCTCAAGGTCTGGTGCTGCGCCGGATTGAACTCCCACAATTTAAATGCCCGTTCTTGGCACGGGAGAATCTGACGGATGAGCATGACCTGGACCACGTTGACAAGCTTGAGCTTTTTGTTCACCAGCTTCTGGATACAGGCTTGGAGTCCGGTCAGCTCCTCCGAATCACCCCAGGTCAGGCCACTCTCCTTCCATGAGGTGAGCCGCGTGGGGATTCCAGATCTAAATTCGGGGGCCGCTACCCATTTAGGGTCACGCGGCTCGGTGATGTAGAACCACCCCGATTGCCATCCCTTGATGGTTTCCACGAAGGCACCCTCGAGCCAGACGACGTTGGGTATCTTACCCAACATGGCGCCTCCGCACTCCGCTTGAGTGCCCTTCACCACCTTCGGCTTGACATTGAAGGTCTTGATCCACAAGCCGAAGTGAGGCTGGATGCAGAGGAAGGCCTCGCACACGACGATAAACGCCAAGATGTTGAGGATGAAGTTTGGCGCCAGATCGTGGAAATCTAGGCCGTAATAGTACATGAGCCCCCAGACAAAGGGATGCAATGGGAAGCCCAGTCTGCGAAGGAAGTGGGGAAGGAATACGACCCTCTCATGGGGCCTGGGGATGGGGATGAGCTGCCCCTCGTCGGGCAGCCGGTGCGCGATGTCGCCGGATAAATATCCGGCGCTGCGCAGTCTTTCGATGTGCCCCTCCGTAGCGGAGGAGGCCATCCACTTGCCTCCCACTCCAGACATGACCGGAGAAGGTTGAGACGAGATATGCGGGCTTGGGCGCTAGAGCTCGAGTGCACGGAGATGGATAAGCAAAGGAGGAAGAAGGCGTAGGTGAAAGGGTGGATCCTTATCCCCTTATATATGGGCGGACGAAAACTATGTGTCCCCACCGGCCTGGTAAAACTCGCTTATCTCCCAAGCGCCACCATCAATGGCACGGTTGGGTTACCCACGTCCGTATTGATGAGAATCCCGGAATAAGGGGAACACGATCTCTGCTTTGACAAGACGTGCCAAGGAAACCGCTTTGCTAAACGCGCTGAGGTGGTATAGTAAAAAACAAGTAAAGGCTTGGTAGTGGTGTGACGTCATGCCACAAAATACGTCAGCAGATTAAACTTGTGTACGTATTATTCTCTCTACGGTGGAATGTGGAATTTATTTTGCAGAGCCGGACACTATCCTGGTGTTCACAATCTTCTATGAATTATTTGGAGGAGGAACCCGCCTTGCAATGCCGAACAATATGCGCGCCGGACTCATCGTCATTGAAGCCTGGTTCAGGGGCTACTGAGGGAGTCCTGGACTAGGGGGTGTCCGGATAGCCGGACTATCATCATCAGCCGGACTCCAAGACTATGAAGATACAAGATTGAAGACTTCGTCCCGTGTCCGGATGGGACTTTCCTTGGCGTGGAAGGCAAGCTTGGTGATATGGATATGTAGATCTCCTACCATTGTAACCGACTCTATGTAACCCTAGCCCTCTCCGGTGTCTATATAAACCGGATGGCTTTAGTCCGTAGGACACAACAACCATTACAACAATCATACCATAGGCTAGCTTCTAGGGTTTAGCCTCCTTGATCTCGTGGTAGATCTACTCTTGTAATACCCACATTATCAATATCAATCAAGCAGGACGTAGGGTTTTACCTCCATCAAGAGGGCCCGAACCTGGGTAAAACATCATGTCCCTTGTCTCCTGTTACCATCTGCCTAGACGCACAGTTCGGGACCCCCTACCCGAGATCCGCCGGTTTTGACACTGACAGTTGGGTTTTGCCTTTTGTTTTGCATTTTGTTCATGTCATGCATCTCATTTCATAGCATCATTTGCATTGCATCATGTCTTCATGCAACCCTTTTATAACTCAGTTAAATAAATTGCATAGATCGTTATCTATTTAAATCGTGGGAATTCACATGGTGATTTCTCTTTATAACATATCCTCCCAATATTTAGGGAGCTACTATAAAATATTCCATTATCTTGGAATTAACCGTAACACACTTGCAAAATTCCCATGCCTTTTCTACTTCAAGTTTGGCCCCCAAACTTTGCCAACAATCTTATCTCTTTTATAGAGGCTCCTCTTAAAGTCTCAACATTTTTGGACCTCCCTAGCACCTACTTCCTATGGAAGACCATTTGAATTAAATTCAAATGAGTTTGAATTCTAACCTCCCACACGTGCACACTCCTATTTTCTTGGGTCACGCTCGTTTTTGCGAGTCCAAGAAAATTTCTCTCCTGCCCAAGCTCCACCCCTAACCTCTCTTTCTTTTCTTTTTCTCTCTGTTTTTTTAGAAGAGGAGGGAGAGAGCCAGCCCAGCTGGGCCTCCCAGCTACCGCAGCTCGGCCTCCTCCCAGCGCCAGTCCACCTCATCCCCGCAGCCCACCAGTTTCTCTAACCCTAGGCCCGACCCCTCTTCTCTCCCTCGTCCTCTCGTCCCGCAGCCACTCCATCTCGATCCCCTCATCCTCCTCCTAGCGCCGCCGCAAGGGCATCTTGCCCGACCCTGCGCCACCTCGCCCCGCCGCCAACTCTCCTCGCCGGAGGAGCACCAGGAGGAGTGGAGCACCACCTTCGTCGCCCCGTTCCTTGCTTCCCTGAGGTCTTCACCGCGAGGCCTTCTTCGAGCCAAGGTCGTTGCCATAGCGCCTTGCTCGTACCCCGCAAAATCCAGCAAGTCCGGTGCCTCCCTAAGCCCGGCGGCCGTCCTCGCGCCTCGCGCCCGATCCCCATGCCCGAGCGCCGTCTCCTCTGCGCCCCTTCCCCTCAGGCCACACCTCTGCTCCGTCGCGCCTCCCGTTTCGGTTGCCCGCCGATGCCCTGCCTCGCGGTTATGCTCCGTAGTCTGCTGATGCCGGCGAGCAGGATCTCCGTGTCGAGCTCCTCTGCCTCGGCCTAATGGCCGCTGTCGGTGTCAAAACCGGCGGATCTCGGGTAGGGGGTCCCGAACTATGCGTCTAGGCGGATGGTAACAGGAGACAAGGGACACGATGTTTTACCCAGGTTCGGGCCCTCTTGATGGAGGTAAAACCCTACGTCCTGCTTGATTGATATTGATAATGTGGGTATTACAAGAGTAGATCTACCACAAGATCAAGGAGGCTAAACCCTAGAAGCTAGCCTATGGTATGATTGTTGTAATGGTTGTTGTGTCCTACGGACTAAAGCCATCCGGTTTATATAGACATCGGAGAGGGCTAGGGTTACATAGAGTCGGTTACAATGGTAGGAGATCTACATATCCGTATCACCAAGCTTGCCTTCCACGCCAAGGAAAGTCCCATCCGGACACGAGACAAAGTCTTCAATCTTGTATCTTCATAGTCTTGGAGTCCGGCTAACGATGATAGTCCGGCTGATGATGATAGTCCGGCTATCCGGACACCCACTAGTCCAGGACTCCCTCAGTAGCCCCTGAACCAGGCTTCAATGATGATGAGTCCGGCGCGCATATTGTTCGGCATTGCAAGGCGGGTTCCTCCTCCGAATAATTCATAGAAGATTGTGAACACCAGGATAGTGTCCGGCTCTGCAAAATAAATTCCACATTCCACCGTAGAGAGAATAATATGTACACAAGTTCAATCTGCTGACGTATTTCATGGCACGACGTCACACCACTACCAAGCCTTTACTTGAATCGTTTTTTACTATACCACCTCAGTGTGTTTAGCGAAGCGGTTTCCTTGGCACGTCTTATCGAAGCAGAGATCGTGTTCCCCTTATTCCGGGATTCTCATCAATACGGACGTGGGTAACCCAACCGCGCCCGTCGCCACGCCCCCTCTATCGAGGGCGAGTCCCGAACGGTCACGGAGACGGCTCTCGGTATTCTCCCTGTTTATAATGGGACCTAGGCTCGTTTCTTTTCTTCAATCCTTCATCGAATCTTCTCCTTGCTCCAAGTTCCAACACCCAGAGCCCTAGATTCGAGTGCTTCGGACCTTCAACAATGTCCGGTTCTGACCTTCAGGGCCGGTGGATGCCCTCCTCCGTCACGGAGGAGGACGTGCTAAAGCTGCGAAAGGCCAAGTACCTGTCTTACGACATTTTGCACAGGTTGCCCGCTGAAGGGCAGGCCATCCCCACCCCCGAGCCCGGCGAGTACGTCGTTTTTGTATCCCACCTCCGTCGGGGTTTAGGCTTCCCGATGGATCCTTTTGTGAGAGGGCTCATGTTTTACTATGGGCTGGAATTCCACGACTTGGCTCCGGAGTCCATCCTCCATATTTCCGCATTCATTGTCATCTGCGAAGCCTTCCTCCGCGTCACCATCCACTTCGGCCTGTGGCTGAAGACCTTCAATGTGGAGCCGAAGATGATTGAGGGGCGTCAAGCAGAGTGCGGCGGGGCGGCCGTAAGCAGGAGGGCCGATGCCCCGTGGCCCGAGGGCTCCTTCCAAGAGGAGCTCGGCTTGTGGCAACAGGAGTGGTTCTATATTACCGCTCCGAAGGGCAGCAGGCAGAAGCCGCCGCCCTTATTCCGCCCGGGACCTCCACGACGGTTGATGTCGTGGGTCAATCAAGGGCTCAACTGGGGGCCGTCAAAGGACGTGCCCCTACTGCAGGGCCGGATTCGAGACCTCCAAACGAGGGAGATCGATATAGTTGTGGTAATGCAGGTCATGCTGATTAGGCGTCTCCTGCCCTGCAAACGCCGCCCTCTCCGGCTGTGGGAGTTTAATCTGGAGGGGCCACGGATTCTTCAACGCTTCATGGGTATGACACCCATGGAAATGTACAAATTATTCTTCGGATCGCAAGAGGCGTGTCCGGAATTGACCGAGGACGCTGGCCTAAGCTGCAATCACCCGGATACACAAGTAAGTAGCTCCGAGTCCGGACATACCGTTTGTTTGCCTTTCTATGATTCGCCTTTTGACCGATTTCCTTCTAAACAGGAGTGGATAGCGCAAGAAAAACTGATACGGTGTCCGGCCCCCCTCCCAGAGATCGCGCTGGATTCCGTGCTGGTCAGGATGCTGGAGGTTGCGCCTTCAGAGGAAGGCGAAGGGGAAAGTAGAAGAGCTACCGCCTTGCCCAAGGAGGCTCTTGAAAGAGGGGGGATCGAGAATCCCTCCCTCCAAGGGGAGAAGAGGACTGCCTCCGAGGACCCGGGGGCCAAAGCCCCTAAGCGGGGGAAGAAATCTTCGCCAGAGGGTCCTGCATCCGGGGAGGCCCCGGCCGCACAGTCTCCCCTAAGGAATCAGCCCTCCAACGAGCCGTAAGTAGAAAAAAGGGAGTTTTATAATAAGGGACACCCCTATTTGTGCTTCTGAGGATAATTCAAGTTTTTTACCTTGTAGTTCGGATCTCCGTCCTTCGCAAATGAGCTCGTCTTCGGGGGACCTTCGTCCAGAGATGGTGGAGAGCGAGACGCCTCCGTCCGGGGCGCCGTCGGATAGGGCGAACGAGCCTGAAGTGTCATCATGGAGGGTGCCCCCCGAGTTTGGCAAAGCCGGACAGTTCGGCACCAACTGGTGTACGGCTGAAGGATCTGCTTGAGAAGGCGTCTATATCAGAATATCACCATGCATTGATGAGTATGGTGATTGGAAGGATTTCGTCCGCCGAAGGCGGATTGCGTAATGCCGTCAGGAGTTTGCTGGCGGGGTTTGAGGTACGTAAAAATGACACACCTTTTGACAGTTTTACGCATAAAGTGCGCCCTGTATAGATAGTAGCCCCTGAGACTCGGTAGGTTGTCGAAAGCGACAGCGTGCCGAGGATCAAAATCGCAGGTTTCAATTTTCGCCGTTCCTATGCAGGTGGCGGATCGTCCAGGGGCCAGCCGAACTGATGGAGTTGCTGAACTAAAGTGGCAACTCGACATTGCGGATGCGGACATCGCGCTTGTCAACAGGTGACTTGATGAGTCGCAAGGTAAGTGTTTCTTTGCGGTCACTTGGTAAGGGAGCCGAAGCCCACTCCTTACAACATGCGTGTGAAATGCAGATGGTGCCGCTGCTATGGAGAGCCTTCGGGCCGAACTTGCTCAAGCGAAGGAGAAAGCCAGAAGGAGTGATGCGGTTGCCTCGAGGGCGGCCAAGGAGTTAGAAGCCGAAAGGGCTGCACACTGCCGAAGCAGGGAAGAGATGGCCGAAATGGCCATGAAGTTAAAAAGATGCTACCGACCGCAATGAGGCTCTTGAAAAGGAGCGCCTAGCGGGGCAAGAAGACCTGGGGAAGGCCACTGCCGAAGCCAAGGATGCCCGTTCTGCAATGCGGGCTATAAAGGAAGAGCTGCGCCAGGCCGGAGACATTGTAGCTAGCAAGCCTTTTCTGCTGCGCCGAAGGTTTACTGGCCGGATAGGCCCAAGCCGAAGAGCTACTTTGGCTTATTGCAGCAATTTCTTGGGGCGGTGCCGCATATCAAGGCGATGAAGCGGTCGGCCTGCATAGAGGGTGCACGGATGGCACTCGCCCGTGTGAAGACACATTGGACAGAGATGGATGCCACCGCTGTTGCGACCCAGGGTTCGGACGAGAGCCGGTTACCCGCCGATCACTATTTTGGTGAAGTTCTGCGTGGTGCTCGTGTAATAGAGTCGCAGTGCTCAAAAAATGTCACGTTCAAATGAACGTTTTATTTTGTAAAACAATGTTTATGATGTAAGCGCTTTTTATACTTGTGCGTTCAAGTAGTGAAATATCTCCTATGCGACCGTTTATGTATACGTGTGTATAACCTGAAAGATGGCAGTTGTCGGCTTCAGCCCCCACGCACAAGGTGCGGGGGTGTTCGCCAAAATAGCACATTTTCACACTTAATCCGATGTCTCGGTCCTGTGAAGGAGGTGGTAGCGTAGCAAACGAGGCAACCGGACTATAATGCTTTATCACTTTCACTTAGCCATTGGAGTTCGAGGGTGGGGCTACGATATAGCCCCTGGGGGCACCGCGCTCTCCGAATTCAGGGCGCGTATGTGCCTGACCGGGAAACGGCCCTTCGTCAAAGCGGAGGAATTCTAAACATTCCATTGGTCGATCGAGTGGTTGACCAGTCTCTCGCTGTATCATGACAGTCAGTTTTCGGCTTTCTCTACTGAGGTGCTCGCCCAGCCGAGCTGGGGCACAATCGCAGTAGTTCTCCTGGTGCCGCGTTAGCCGATGATACGGAACGTAAGGCAGCAAAACACAGGAGCCGGGCAAACCCAACATTTGACCAAAGACATGATTCGGAGATGATGCATATAAGGCCTAACTCGAGATGCCGAACACTCCCGAAGGTGTTTGGTCTTTATAATAACGGGCAGAACAATGCCCTAAGCCCCTAGTGTCCAGGTACGGGCAAGGTCCTCTGACGCGGCCGATGCCAAAACGCCAGTCTCCTCTCTGGTTATAATGAGAAACCAGGGGATTATAGCAACAAGAGACAATAAGAAAGGTTTACGCAGGGTCTTAATCTGAAAAGAATCCTTGAAACGGGTCCCTACTGCACGTCTGCGCCTGTGTCTCCGTTGTGCCGTATCCTGGACGGGTGTGCACGTTGTTCATCTGTAAAAAGAGAGGAACTTAGTTTGAAAAGAAGTCGTGCGAAAAAGTGCATAAAAAATTGAAATATAAATTAATAAAGCTGAGCCTATATTGGCTCATTATTGCTTATATGCGCAACCCCTTGTGAAGGGGTGTGCGGCTAGGGAGCCCCTAGCTTATTTATTCCGGACTCGTCCAGCCGTGTCGAGGGTCTTAGACGACCTTTTAATGAAATGATGCCGCGTGGGCCAGGCATTTTAAGTGTAAGGGACGCGTAATGTGGTATTGCGTTAAAGCGGACGAAAGCTTCACGTCCCAATAGTGCTTGATAGCTACTTTTGAATGGGGCGACATGAAAGATTAGCTTTTCACGTCGGAAGTTGTCAGGTGACCCGAACACAACTTCTAGTAATAAGGAGCCTGTGCACCTGGCGTAAGGGCCTGGCGCCACTCCTTTAAAGGAAGTGCGGCTATTTCGAATTTTAGTAAGGTCTATCCCCAACTTGCGGATTGTGTCCGGATATAGCAGGTTTAAATCGCTGCCGCCGTCCATCAGGACTTGTGTAAATTGCAATCCGTCGATTATAGGATCCAATATCAAAGCAGTCCATCCTGCATTTTGGATGCTTATGGAATAATCCAGGTGGTCAAAAGTGATTGGTTTTGACATCCAATCTCGAGGTTCCGCTGGGGTGGACCGTGCGACACCTATCTTAGCGGGTGCCGTATTGTTTTTCCGTACTATCACATGAAGTGAGTTTACTTCTTTGACTTCTTGTGGGAAAGTCTTTTGTTTTCCGGTGCTCTGCTGGTGGGATTCGTCATCGTCCTCGCTTGGCGCATCGAGCCCCTTGTGTTCGGCGTTGAGTCTGCCGGACTGTTTAAAAACCCAACAATCTCGGTGGGTATGGTTTGCAGGCCTTTCGGAGGTACTGTGGATTTGACATATCCGATCCAAAATTTTGTTTATGTTGGATAGTTCATCACTGTTATCCTTAAGAGGCAGTGTTTTATTGTTTGGCCACGAGCTTTTGAATCCGGCGTTGACCGCCGTGCTCTTTGGGCGTTTTTCTTTATTCCGGCGCTGATCTTTTCTGCGCCGTGATTTTCCGTTTCCATCTCTGATCTCGGATGTACTCGGGTCGCTGGTGCTGCATCTTGCTAGCCAGCTGTCTTCTCCCACGCAAAAGCGGGTCATGAGGCTTGTTAGCGCGGCCATTGTCCTTGGCTTCTCTTGGCCGAGGTGTCTGGCGAGCCATTCGTCTCGGACGTTGTGTTTAAAAGCTGCTAAGGCTTCAGCGTCCGGACAGTCGACTATTTGGTTCTTTTTGGTAAGGAACCTGTTCCATAATTTGCGCGCTGACTCTCTGGGCTGTTGAGTTATATGACTTAAATCGTCTGCATCCGGAGGGCGGACATAAGTCCCTTGAAAATTTGCTCGAAATGCGTCCTCAAGCTCTTCCCAACTTCCAATAGTGTTTTCTGGGAGGCTTTTGAGCCAATGCCGAGCTGGCCCTTTGAGCTTGAGGGGTAGGTATTTGATGGCGTGGAGATCATCTCCTCTAGCCATGTGTATGTGTAGTATGTAATCTTCTATCCAGACTCCAGGGTCTGTTGTTCCGTCGTATGCCTCTATGTTTATGGGTTTGAACCCTGCTGGAAATTCATGATCCAGCACCTCATCGGTGAAACATAGTGGGTGTGCGGCGCCCCTGTATTTGGGTGTGCCGCTGTCTTCGAACACTTGTCGTGTTGTGTTGCTTCCTGGGCCCTCTTTTTTGGCCTGTAGATGGACCTGGCTGGGCCGTCTATTTTCCCAGGATCATAAGTCGGCTTGTGTGCGGCGCCGCTTGTTGCTTTTGGCCTGTCATCTGGCCATCTATCTGGCCAGGCGGCCTCTTTGTCTTTTGACTGTGAGGGCTCTATGGCTTCCTCGTCAAATTCTGGCAGCAGCTTGCGCTTCGGGTAGCTCTTTGTTTGGTGGCCATTGCCATATTTGTCTGCGGTCTTGAGTACTTTGCTCCACTTCATTCTGAGTATGTCTTCCGCTGTTTTGAGCTTCCGTTTTTCCTTCTCCAGACTTCTTGCAGTGGCGACGAGTTTTTTGTGAAGGTTCTTATGCTCCGATGGTGTGTCCGGCGTGAGGTCGTCTGGACTGTTGGTTTCGCCGGGCATGGATTGATTATATGATTCATCCTGTTCGGATGGTTGCTTGATTGCATGTTCGTCGTCCACTGGTTTGCGCTGCTCTATTGCTGGGTCATTAGGAATGCTGTTTTTGTCGAGGCGGGACTTAGGGCAGCGTCTTCGTCGCCGTTTTGGTTGTTTGTCGGCGGGATTATCCTTTGCCGCGCCCCGTTGTTCCTCGTTATCGCTTCCTTTTGGGGTGTCCACCATATATACGCCATGTGTTGGGGTGGCCTTCCAATGCTCAGTGAGCGCTGCTTCTTGATCGTCTCCGGCATCGTCGTCCATACCGTCGATGTCTTCAGAGTCGTGGTCTAGCATGTCGGTTAGATCGTCGACAGTGGCTACAAAGTGGGTGGTGGGTGGGCTTTGAATTTCTTCGTCGTCCGCATCCCAACCATCCTGGCCGTAGTCCGGCCAGGGCTCTCCGGATAGCGAGAGATGCTTTAGCGATTTCAGGATGTCGCCAAAGGGTGAGTGCTGAAAGATGTCCGCAGTGGTGAACTCCATGATCGGCGCCCAATCAGATTCGATTGGCAGGAGCGCAGGAGGTTCAGAGTCCGGCAGGGAGTCCGGCACCTCGGAGTCATGAGCTTTATAAGGGACGAGGTCAGTGTTCGGCTCCATTGCCGTGGAAGTTGCAGCTCCCGAGGCGGTGTCCAGCCACCCGTCCTCGATCTGCGTGATCGGCTTCGGACTATAGGTCGGGGCGGATTCGTGTGCGGCCTCCAAGGTACTGTCCAGCGGCAGAGTTAGATCATGCCCATCGTGACAGTGCGGCACGCTCGGCTGCGGCTCGGATCCATCGAAGATCAAGTCTCCGCGGATATCAGTCGTGAAGTTTAGGCTTCCAAACCTGACCTGACGGCCAGGGGCGTAGCTTTCAATCTGCTCCAGATGGCCAAGTGAATTGGCCCGCAGTGCGAAGCCGCCGAATACAAAAATTTGTCCGGGGAGAAAAGTCTCACCCAGGACTGCGTCGTTGTTGATTGAAGAAGCCATCAAGCCTATTGGTGACGACACAAAGGAACTCTCAATGAAAGCACCAATGTCGGTGTCAAAACCGGCGGATCTCGGGTAGGGGGTCCCGAACTGTGCGTCTAGGCAGATGGTAACAGGAGACAAGGGACACGATGTTTTACCCAGGTTCGGGCCCTCTTGATGGAGGTAAAACCCTACGTCCTGCTTGATTGATATTGATAATGTGGGTATTACAAGAGTAGATCTACCACGAGATCAAGGAGGCTAAACCCTAGAAGCCAGCCTATGGTATGATTGTTGTAATGGTTTTTGTGTCCTACGGACTAAAGCCATCCGGTTTATATAGACACCGGAGAGGGCTAGGGTTACATAGAGTCGGTTACAATGGTAGGAGATCTACATATCCGTATCGCCAAGCTTGCCTTCCACACCAAGGAAAGTCCCATCCGGACACGGGACGAAGTCTTCAATCTTGTATCTTCATAGTCTTGGAGTCCGGCTAATGATGATAGTCCGGCTGATCATGATAGTCCGGCTATCCGGACACCCCCTAGTCCAGGACTCCCTCAGCCGCCCTTGCTCGTTAATTGCCAGGACTCCTTCTCCGTCCTTCCCGCGCGAAACCCGCCTCGCCAAGCCCCTACATCACGCCGCTGTTTCCTCTCCTTCAACCCGCATCGCCTCTGCCAGCCCTGAGCTGCTGCTTGCATCCGCCAAGCTCCTCTACCCCATTTCGCCTCGGCCTCGACCGAGGAGGACGAGCAGCGTTGCTGCCTGCTCGATCCGCCTACACGCGCGCCTCGTGCATTGACCGCGACCAGCTCCGTGCCCGAGCGAGCACGCTCCTGTTCCCGATGCCCAGCACTGCTCAAGTTGTCGCCTCTACGCACCATGCGGTGTTACCATGGACGCATGCACCCCCGGATCGGAACCTCAAACACCAAGTACACCACCGGCAAGACCCGGACTCCGAATGCCAAGTACAACTACGAACCCGAAGACCTCGGATGCATCAAGTTCCTCTACGACCTGTGTACAACTACCGTCGCCAAGACCGGACCGACAAGTACCCCGACAACGTGTGTACCACTACCGTCGACCCTCGAAGACTCCTTGGACGTCAAGTTCCTCGCCATGACCCCGAACATCTACGAAACATGAACCACTACTCCCACTACCGTCGCGAGAACGTCTACTTCCCCTACACCGCATCGAACTCGATCCGCCCCAAAAATGCATGCTTTAAAGGTATAACCAATGAGACGATCACCTGTGGACCAAATGCATGTGCTGTATGAGATGCTCGTGTTTGCACCGTGCCCGTTTGCTTCATGCACGTTCCTACTCGTTTGCCATGTCGTCGACCCGTGGGAACCCAGTAACCAGGATCACCCCACCCATCTTTTGCATGTTCCGCACATCCGCACACTTGCTCTTTTGCACCGGTATCTCAATGAGTTGTCGGATCATCGGAATATTGCCGTGGCACCATTTCCGTTGTAGTTGCCGTGGCACCCTTTTTGTTCCGCGACGGTGACAAATGCTTCATAACATGCTCATGTGAACGTTTTCATAAAATTACATAAAACTTGTATTTGTCATCCGCATCATGATAACAACATTTAAGGTGTTTAAATTTTTTATTTGCTTAAAAATTGCTAAATGACATATGGGGATTTTCTGGAATTGTTGTTTGTTATTTCCGGTCTCATTTAAATTGCCTAGCTAGGTAGTTTTATTATGCTTCACCTCTTGCCATGTTTAACAACTTTTAATATTATTGAGTAGCTTAAACGAGATGAACTAAATAATTGTTGTGAAGTTTCATCAATATGCAACGTCGTTGCATATTGAGCTCCACTTAACTTGTAGTGTGGTTTGTTGCACTTTGCCATGCCATGCCTCGTTAAAATGGACATGCATCTTACTTGATTGTGCATCATGCCTTGTTCATGTGTTGTTTGTTTACTATGTTGTTTGCTTCTTTCCGGTTGTGCTCCTTCTCGTTAGTTCCTGTTTCGTTGCGATCGTGAGGATTTGTTTGTCTACGCTTGGTTCATCTTCGTGGCTTCATCTTCTTCATGGACTCGTTCTTCTTCCTAGCGGGATCTCATGCAAGATGACCGCCACCCTGGATCTCACTACTATCATTACTATGCTAGTTGCTTCGTTCTATCGCTTTGCCGCGCTACCTATCTCTTGTTGATCAAGCCTCCCAAATTGCCATGTCAGCCTCTAACCTTTTCACCCTTCCTAGCAAACTGCTGCTTGGCTATGTTACCGCTTTCCTCAGCCCCTCTTATAGTGTTGTTAGTTGCAGGTGAAGTTGAAGATTGCTCCATGATGGACAGGGTTATGTTGGGATATCACAATATCTCTTATTTAATTAATGCATCTATATACTTGGTAAAGGGTGGAAGACTCGGCTTTATGCCCGGTGTTTTGTTCCACTCTTGCCGCCCTAGTTTTCCGTCATACCGGTGTTATGTTCCTTGATTTTGCATTCCTTACGCGGTTGGGTGATTTATGGGACCCCCTTGACAATTCGCTTTAAATAAAACTCCTCCAGCAAGGCCCAACCTTGGATTTACCATTTGCCTCACCACCACCTATACCCTTCCCTTGGGTCGGCCAACCCGAGGGTCATCTTTATTTTAGCCCCCCCGGGCCAGTGCTTCTCTAAGTGCTGGTCCGAACTGAGTAGACTGCGGGGCCACCTCGGGGAAACTTGAGGGCTGGTTTTACTCGTAGGATGTCTCATCCGGTGTTACCCTGAGAACGAGATATGTGCAGCTCCTATCGGGATTGCCGGCGCATCGGGCGGCTTTGCTGGTCTTGTTTTACCATTGTCGAAATGTCTTGTAAACCGGGATTCCGAGACTGATCGGGTCTTCCTGGGAGAAGGAATATCCTTCGTTGACCGTGAGAGCTTGTGATGGGCTAAGTTGGGACACCCCTGCAGGGTATAAACTTTTGAGAGCCGTGCCCGCGGTTATGTGGCAGATGGGAATTTGTTAATGTCCGGTTGTAGATAACTTGACACCAGATTCAAATTAAAACGTATCAACCGCGTGTGTAGCCGTGATGGTCTCTTTTTGGCGGAGTCCGAGAAGTGAACATGGTTTTGGGTTATGTTTGACGTAAGTAGGAGTTCAGGATCACCTCTTGATCATTGCTAGCTTCACGACCATTCCGTTGCTTCTCTTCTCGCTCTTATTTGCGTAAGTTAGCCACCATACATGCTTAGTCGCTGCTGCAACCTCACCACTTTACCCCTTCCTTTCCCATTAAGCTTTGCTAGTCTTGATACCCATGGTAATGGGATTGCTGAGTCCTCATAGCTCACAGATTACTACAACAACAGTTGCAGGTATAGGTTATGCGATGATCATGACGCGAGAGCGATGTTATTTGTTTTGGAGTTCTTCTTCTGCTTCTTATTTGATCAGGGGATAGGTTCTAGGTCGGCAGCCTGGGCTAGCACGGTGGATGTCGTTTGAGTTTCTGTTTGTGTTTCATCCGTAGTCGGATGTTGCTCTTATGTTTTGTGATGTTGTATTCATGTGGCATTGTATGCCTTTTGTATGTATCCCCATCTATTATGTAATGTTGATGTAATGATATCCACCTTGTAAAAGCGTTTCAATATGTGGTTCTATCCTTGGTGGGACCTTCGAGTCTCTTTAGGATAGTATCGCATATTGGGCGTGAAAATGATCATGTATATAGGCATCACGTCCGCAACAAGTAGACCGACTCCTGCTTGCATATACTATTATTACTCCACACGTCAACCGACTCCTGCCTGCATCTAGAGTATTAAGTTCATAAAGAACAGAGTAACACATTAAGCAAGATGACATGATGTAGAGGGATAAACTCATGCAATATGATATAAACCCCATCTTTTTATCCTCGATGGCAACAATACAATACGTACCTTGCTGCCCCTGCTGTCACTGGGAAAGGACACCGCAAGATTGAACCCAAAGCTAATCACTTCTCCCATGGCAAGAAAGATCAATCTAGTAGGCCAAACCAAACTGATAATTCGAAGAGACTTGCAAAGATAACTCAATCATACATAAAAGAATTCAGAGGAGATTCAAATATTTCCTATAGATAAACTTGATCATAAACCCACAATTCATCGGATCTCGACAAAGACACCGCAAAAAGAGTTTACATCAAATAGATCTCCACAAGAGAGGGGGAGAACATTGTATTGAGATCCAAAAAGAGAGAAGAAGCCATCTAGCTAATAACTATGGACCCGAAAGTCTGTGGTAAACTACTGACAACTCATCGGAGGGGCTATGGTGTTGTTGTAGAAGCCCTCTGTGGTCGATTCCCCCTCCGGCGGAGCACCAGCGAAGGCTCCAAGACGGGATCTCGCGGATACAGAAGGTTACGGTGGTGGAAATTGTGTTTCGTTGGCTCCCTGGATGTTCTCGGGGTACGTAGGCTTATATAGGAGGAAGAAGTACGTCAATGGCCGCCCGAGGGGCCCACGAGATAGGGGGGCACGCCCAGAGGGGGTGGGCATGCCCTCCTGTCTTGTGGCCGCCTCGGCTGCTTCTTGACTTGCACTCCAAGTCCTCTGGATCATGTTCGTTCCAAAAATCACGCTCCCGAAGGTTTCATTCCATTTGGACTCCGTTTGATATTCCTTTTCTTCGAAATACTGAAATATGCAAAGAAACAACAATACGGGCTGGGCCTCCGGTTAGTAGGTTAGTCCCAAAAATGATACAAATGTGTAAAATAAAGCCCATAAACATCCAAAAGGGGTAATATAATAGCATGGAACAATCTAAAATTATAGATACGTTGGGGACGTATCAAGCATCCCAAAACTTAATTCCTGCTCGTCCTCGAGTAGGTAAATGATAAAAACAGAATTTTTGATGTGGAATGCTACCTAGCATAATTCTCAATGTAATGTTCTTTATTGTGGCATGAATGTTCAGATCCAAATGATTCAAGATAAAAGCTTATAAAACATAAAAATAATAATGCTTCAAAGCATACTAACAAATAATCATGTCCTATCAAAATAGCATAGCCAAAGAAAGCTTATCCCTACAAAATCATATAGTTAGGCCATGCTTCATTTTCATTACACAAAATACTCCCATCATGCACAACCCCGACAATGAGCCGAGCAATTGTTTCATACTTTTTAACACGCTTCAGCTTTTTTCAACTCTTACGCAATACATGAGCGTAAGCCATGGACATAGCACTAAGGTGGTAAAAGATGGTGGTTGTGAGGACAAAAAGAGGGAGGAGATAGTCTCACATCAACTAGGCATATCAACGGCTATGGAGATTCCCATCAATAGATATCAATGTGAGTGAGTAGGGATTGCCATGCAACGGATGCACTAGAGCTATAAATATATGAAAGCTCAACAAAAGAAACTAAGTGGGTGTGCATCCAACTTGCTTGCTCACGAAGACCTAGGGCATTTTTAGGAAGCCCATCATTGGAATATACAAGCCAAGTTCTATAATGAAAAATTCCCACTTAGTATATGAAAGTGTCAACATAGGAGACTCTCTATCATGAAGATCATGGTGCTACTTTGAAGCACAAGTGTGGAAAAAGAGATAGTAGCATTGTCCCTTCTCTATTTTTCTCTCATTTTACATTTTTTTTCTTTTTCCTCTTTTTTTATATTTTTCTTCTTTTCTTTGGCCTTTTTTTTCTTTTTCGCCTTTCTCTTTTTTTTCTTTTTGTAAAGTCCGAAGTCTCATCCCGACTTGTGGGGGAATCATAGTCTTCATCATCCTTTCCTCACTGAGACAATGCTCTAATAATGAAGATCATCACACTTTTATTGATTTACAACTCAAGAATTACAACTCAAAGCTAGAACAAGATATGACTCAATATGAATGCCTCCAGCGGTGTACCGGGATATGCAATGAATCAAGAGTGACATGTATGAAAATTATGAAGGTGGCCTTGCCACAAATACGATGTCAACTACATGATCATGCAAAGAGCAATATGACAATAATGGAACGTGTCATAATAAACGGAACGGTGGAAAGTTGCATGGCAATATATCTCGGAATGGCTATGGAAATGCCATAATAGGTAGGTATGGTGGCTGTTTTGAGGAAGGTAAATAAAGGGTTCATGATACCGGCGAAAGTTGCGCGGTAATAATAGAGGCTAGCAAAGTGGAAGGGTGAGTGTGCGTATATTCATGGACTCACATTAGTCATAAAGAACTCATATACTTATTGCAAAAGTCTACTTAGCCCTCGAAGCAAAGTACTACTACGCATGACCCAAGAGGGATAGATTGGTAGGAAAAGACCATCGCTCATCCCCAACTGCCACTCATAAGGAAGACAATCAAAAGAGCGCCTCATGCAACAAATTTGTCACACAACTTTTACCATACGTGCATGCTACGGGACTTGCCAACTTCAACAAAAGTATTTCTCAATTTCATAATTACACACTAGCATGACCCTAACATTACTACCTTTATATCTCAAAACAATCATCAAGCATCAAATTAATCATAGCATCCAATTCACTTCCTATGATAGTTTTTATTATACCCAACTTGGATGCTCATCATTCTAGGACCAAATTTGTAACCATAGAAAATACCATGATGTTCTAAAAGACTCTCAAAAAGATATAAGTGAAGCATGAGAGACTAGCAATTTCTTCAAAATTAATCCACCGCCATGCTCTAAAAGATATAAGTGAAGCACTAGAGCAAAAACTATCAAGCTCAAAAGATATAAGTGAAGCACATAGAGTATTCTAGCAAATTCTAATAAAGTGGGCTTCTCCCAAAAGGTGTGTACAACAAGGATTATTGTGGTAAACTAAAAAGCATAGACTAATATAATACACGACGCTCCAAGCAAAACACATATCATGTGGCGAATAAAAATATAGCTCCAAGTAAAGTTACCAATGAACGAAGACGAAAGAGGGGATGCCTTCCAGGGGCATCCCCAAGCTTAGGCTTTTGGCTATCCTTGAATATCTTGGGGTGCCATGGGCATCCCCAAGCTTAGGCTCTGGCCACTCCTTATTCCATAGTCCATAAAAGCTTTACCCAAAACTTGAAAACTTCACAACACAAAACGCAACAGGAAATCTTATAAGCTCCGTTAGTGAAAGAAAACAAAACCACCACATAAGGTACTGTAATGAACTCATTCTTTATTTATTTTGGTGTTAAACCTACTGTATTCTAACTTCTCTATGGTTTATAAACTATTTTACTAGCCATAGATGCATCAAAATAAGCAAACAACACATGAAAAACAGAATCTGTCAAAAACAGAACAGTCTGTAGCAATCTGTAACTAACGCAAACTTCTGGAACTATAAAAATCCTACCAAAATAGGAAGTCCTGTACAATTTGTCTATTGATCAGCAGCAAAAAGAATCAACGCAAAATCAAGTTTCTGTGATTTAACAAAACTAATTTCGTGCACGCAAAGTTTCTGTTTTTCAGCAGAATCAAATCAACTATCATCATAGGTTGTCCTATAGGTTCTACTTGGCACAAACACTAATTAAAACATAAAAACACATCTAAACAGAAGTTAGATGCAAAATTTATTACTAAACAGGAACAAAAACAAAAAAACACAAAGAAAATTGGGTTGCCTCCCAACTAGTGCTATCGTTTAACGCCCCTAGCTAGGCATAAAAGCGAAGATAGATCTAAGTAGTGCCATCTTTGGCACTAAATTCATAAGTAGCTCGCATGATAGATTCATAAGGTAATTTGACTTTCTTTCTTGGAAAGTGCTCCATGCCTTCCTTAATGAAAATTGGAATCTAATATTCCCTTCCTTCATATCAATAATCACACCAATCGTTCTAAGGAAAGGTCTACCAAGAATAATAGGGCAAGAAAGATTGCAATATATATCAAGAACGATAAAATCTACATGCACCAAATTTATATTTGCAACAATGAGAACATCATTGATCCTTCCCATTGGCTTTTTAATGGTGGAATCCACAAGGTGCAAATTTAAAGAGCAATCATCAAGATCATGGAAACCTAGAATATCACATAAAGTTTTCGGAATCGTGGAAACACTAGCACCCAAATCACACAAAGCAAAACACTCATGATCTTTAATTCTAATCTTTATAGTAGGTTCCCACTCATCATTAAGTTTTCTAGGTATAGAAACTTCCAAATTAAGTTTTTCATCATAAGATTGCATCAAGGCATCAATGATATGTTTGGTAAAAGCTTTATTTTGACTATAAGCATGAGGATAATTAACAACGGATTGCAACAAGGAAATACAACCTTCTAAAGAACAATTATCATAATCAAATTACTTGAAATCCGAGATAGTGGGTTCAATACTATTTAAAGTCATGACCTCTCCAATCCCACTTTTACCAAATTTAGCATCAAGATCTAAAAACTCCAAATTCTTGGGACGTCTTCTAAATAAAGTTGACTCATCTCCAGTCCCATTATTATCAAGATTCATATTGCAAAACAAAGATCTAATAGGAGACGCATCAATAACTTTAAGATCTTCATCATTATTTTCATTGAAACTAGAAGAACACGCCTTTACAAAGCAATCTTTCTTAGCACGCAATCTAGCGGTTCTTTCCTTGCACTCGTCAATGGAAATTCTCATTGCTTTGAGAGACTCATTGATATCATGCTTAGGAGGAGAAGATATAAGTTTAATAGAATCAACATCAAGTGAAAGTCTATCAATGTTCCTTGCCAAATCATCAACTTTGAACAACTTTTTTTTCAAGCAAGGCATTAAAATTATTTTGAGAAATCATAAATTATTTCACACTATTCTCAAAATCAGAGGGCACCTTATTAAAATTACCATAAGAATTATTGTAGGAATTTCCATAATTATTAGAGGAATTACTAGGGAACGGTCTAGAATTAAAGTTTCCTCTATAAGCATTGTTACCGAAACTATTCCTACCAACAAAATTCACATCCATAGATTCATTATTATTCTCAATCAAATTAGACAAAGACATATCATTGGGATCAAGAGGAGTATTTCTAGTAGCAAACAATTTCATAAGTCCATCCATCTTTCCACTCAAAACATTGATTTCTTCTATAGCATGCATTTTTTTACTAGAAGATCTTTCGGTGTGCCATTGAGAATAATTAGCCATAATATTATCAAGAAGTTTTGTAGCATTTCCTAACGTGATTTCCATAAACGTGCCTCCCGTGGCCGAATCTAAGAGATCTCTAGAAGCAAATTTCAAACCGGCATAAATTTTTTGTATGATCATCCATAAATTCAAACCATGAGTAGGGCAATTGCGAATCATCAATTTCATTCTTTCCCAAGATTGGGCAACATGCTCATGATCAAGTTGTTTAAAATTCATAATATCGTTCCTAAGAGTGATAATCTTAGCGGGAGGAAAATACTTAGAGATAAAAGCATCTTTGCAATTGTTCCAAGAATCAATACTATTTTTAGGCAAAGACGAAAACCAAACTTTAGCACGATCTCTAAGGGAAAATGGAAATAAATTCAATTTAACAATATCATTATCCATATCTTTCTTCTTTTGCATATCACACAAATCAACAAAGTTGTTTAGATGAGTAGCGGCATCTTCACTAGGAAGGCCGGCGAATTGATCTTTCATAACAAGATTCAGCAAAGTGGTATTGATTTCACAAGAATCAACATCATTAAGAGGAGCAATCGGAGTACTAAGGAAATCATTATTAATGGTATTGGAGAAATCACACAATTTGGTATTATCTTGTGCCATGGCAACAAGTAATCCAACACACAAGCAAACAGAAAAAGGCAAGCAAAAGAGAGAGGAGGAGATTGGGAAAAACAGGGCGAATAAAACGACAAGGGTGAAGTGGGGGAGAGGAAAACGAGAGGCAAATGGAAAATAATGTAAATGCGAGGGAGATGGGTTTGTGATGGGTACTTGGTATGTCTTGACTTGAGCGAAGACCTCCCCGGCAACGGCGCCAGAAATCCTTCTTGCTATGTCTTGAGCTTGCGTTGGTTTTCCTTGAAGAGGAAAGGGTGATGCAGCAATAGTAGCGTAAGTATTTCCCTCAGTTTTTGAGAACCAAGGTATCAATCCAGTAGGAGGCTCCTCAAAAGTCCCACGCACCTACACAAACAAACAAAGAACTCGCAACCAACACAATAAAGGGGTTTTCAATCCCTTCACGGCCACTTGCGAAAGTGAGATTTGATAGAGATAATATGATAAGATAAATATATTTTTGGTATTTTATAATATAGATGCAAAAAGTAAAGATGCAAATAAAAGTAGATTGAAAGCTTATATGATAAAAGATAGACCCCGGGGCCATAGGTTTCACTAGTGGCTTCTCTCAAGATAGCATAAGTATTACGATGGGTGAACAAATTACTGTCGAGCAATTGATAGAAAAGCCAATAATTATGAGATTATCTAGGCATGATCATGTATATAGGCATCACGTCCGCAACAAGTAGACCGACTCGTGCCTGCATCTTCTACTATTACTCCACACATCGACCGACTCCTGCCTGCATCTAGAGTATTAGGTTCATAAAGAACAGAGTAACGCATTAAGCAAGATGACATGATGTAGAGGGATAAACTCATGCAATATGATATAAACCGCATCTTTTTATCCTCGATGGCAACAATACAATACGTGCCTTGCTGCCTCTGCTGTCACTGGGAAAGGATACCGCAAGATTGAACCCAAAGCTAAGCACTTCTCCCATGACAAGAAATATCAATCTAGTAGGCCAGACCAAACTGATAATTCGAAGAGACTTGAAAAGCTAACTCAATCATACATAAAAGAATTCAGAGGAGATTCAAATATTTCTCGTAGATAAACTTGATCATAAACCCAAAATTCATCGGATCTCGACAAACACACCGCAAAAAGAGTTTACATCGAATAGATCTCCACAAGAGAGGGGGAGAACATTGTATTGAGGTCCAAAAAGAGAGAAGAAGCCATCTAGCTAATAACTCTGGACCCGAAGGTTTGTGGTAAACTACTCACAACTCATCGGAGGGGTGTTGATGTAGAAGCCCTCCGTGGTTGATTCCCCCTCCGGCGGAGCACCGGCGAAGGCTCCAAGATGAGGTCTCGCGGATATAGAAGGTTACGGTGGTGGAAATTGTGTTTCGTTGGCTCCCTGGATGTTTTCAGGGCACGTAGGCTTATATAGGAGGAAGAAGTACGTCGGTGGCTGTCGGTGTCAAAACCGACGGATCTCGGGTAGGGCGTCCCGAACTGTGCGTCTAAGGCTAATGGTAACAGGAGGCAGGGGACACGATGTTTTACCCAGGTTCGGACCCTCTCGATGGAGGTAATACCCTACTTCCTGCTTGATTGATCTTGACGATATGTGTATTACAAGAGTTGATCTACCACGAGATCGTAGACGCTAAACCCTAAAAGCTAGCCTATGATTCTGATCATTTTCTCTCTATGGACTAAACCCTCCGGTTTATATAGACACCGAAGGAGGCTAGGGTTACACAGAGTTGGTTACAAAGAAGGAGATCTAACATCCGGATCGGGCTTGTCTTCCACGCTAAGGAGAGTCCCATCCGGACACGGGATGAAGTATTGAGTCTTGTATCTTCACGGTCCCAAAGTCCGGCCAAAGTATATAGTCCGGCTGTCCGGATACCCCCTAATCTAGGACTCCCTCAGTAGCCCCTGAACCAGGCTTCAATGACGATGAGTCCGGCACGCAGATTGTCTTCGGCATTGCAAGGCCGGTTCCATCTCCGAATACTCGAAAATACCCGTTGTAGCGAACAGTGTCCAGCTTCTCATCAATGTTGTACTCACCGGCTTCTGTGCTTCAATAAGGGCCATCTCCATGTGTCGAGCGAATACGAGGAGCCGGAGCATTTTTACATTTTCCACCCCGACTCCGCAGGCAAGCCGTCTATTTGAAGAGACGGGGATCCTCAGATCCAAATATCACCTTCTTCCCTTGAGCAAGCATTCAACAGAGCGCATCCGGAAAAAACCATTCCATCATGGCCGGTCGCCGCAGCTCCTCTTCTCGCTCCCTTAGCTCTAAGTCAGGTGATTGGGAAGAATGTTCTGTCCCCCACAGTCGTTTAGTAGAGTTGCAGATCCAAGGGTTTCTTCCACCGGCGTACATGGTCCCCGTCCGAGCCGGACTAGCCACCTACAATGGCGGGGCGCAAGCGGAGAGATCTCCCAACCCATCTCAGGGGGAGCGAGTATGCCTCATCCCATATTTGCCAAGAGGCATCGGGTTTCCAATCCACCCATTCCTTGGCGGGCTCCTGGAGTTCTGTGGCCTCCAGTTGCACAATTTTACCCCCGCCTGTGTGCTGCACATCGCAGGATACGTTGCCCTTTGTGAATTATTCCTGGGCTGCGAGGCTCACTTCGAGTTATGGAAGAAGTTATTCTGCCTCATCCCTCGCAATCAGGGGGAATCTATATATCAAGTGGGTAGAGCCGAAATATGGCGCATCGCCCAGACCGGATACCTGTCTGGCACTCCAAAGAAGGTGTCTGAAGACTGGCCCTTGGAGTGGTTTTATGTAGTTGACGTTCCCCTTCCGGACCCAATCCGGACGGGCCTCCCTAAGTTTAATAACGCTCCACTGAAGACACGCCGAAGTTGGCGCCCTCGGAGCCCCCAGGAGGAAGATACCAGAGAAGTCCACTTCCTGATGAGCAGCATAAAGACACTGGCCCAATCAGGACTGGCAATAGTCGAGGTTATGCATAATGCGGGGGGTGCAGCCACTTCAATAATGGGGAAGCCCATGTGGCACTTCCACAGGGAAGACGATGCCACCCGCTGTGGTCGTAAAGGTCTGGACTCCGCCACTGCTTTGGCGAAAATACTGTCCGATTTGTATAAAGGAGGAGAAGAAGAATTCCTTCATATCAAACCGCGGGATGGATTTTCCATGTACAACTCCCCAAGCTGGGTAAGCCGTTACTCTTTACCCAACTCTATCCATTCTGGCGCCCTTCATCACAATCATTTACCTTGATATTCCTAAGCAGGAACTGAGGAAGGCCGTGAAAGAGTTCAACAACCCTCCTCCGCAGCCAGAGGATCCTGGCCGGGCCCTCGACCCCGGACTTGAAGAAGAACCGGATATATCTATGGAGCTTGTCGACAGGACATTTTATCAGGCAAGCTGCGATGGCACCTTGGTGGCTATTATCGCCGATTATCCCGGACTGCTCCCCGCGTCGCATGTAAGCAAAGCTGAAGCTTTAACTTCTGAAGAGGATTCCTTTCTTATACCATGCCTTATGCACAAATATCTTATTTTTATAGAGACGACCACCGGAATGCGGCGCCGAGCCCCTGGGGGCTCATCAGCAAAGGGCATCCGGGCCAGGCAGGCTCAAGAGGAAAGCGGTTAGGGTTGAAACACCGTCATAGAGGTATAGTTAAAATCTGCTTTGTGATTATCGTGTTTGAAACGTTACATCGTCCATCGTGTCCTGGCAGAAAAAGTAGTCGTCGGACTATATCCGGAGATCCTGCTGGTCACGCCTCCACCAGCCGGATTCCAGAACCGGCTTCAAGAGAGGAGGCCAATGCGGGGCCGATGCCGAATTATCCCCCGACAGAGGATGCGGATAGGCTCTCCGCCACCAATTATGAAGTAGAGAGCGCCATGAATCACTGGCGCCGACGGGCCGTACTTTGTAATGGTATCTTTTCCGAAGAGGCATTCAATGCCTTCAATTCAGGAGACGCATACATCCGAGCTGCCCAAGATGGGCTCACCCGAGCGACGGACCAGTATGCAAAAGATATACGGGTAAGAGAATTTGATAAGCATGTATAGAAGTAGCCCCTGAGACTTGAAACAGTTGGAACAACTGATTTAAGGATCATTGTGTGCACAGGTTCTTGTAGAGAAGAATACCCATTTGTCTCAAGAGCTAGAGGAGTGCAAGACCCAGCTGAGGGCCGCGGTTGCCAAACTAGAGGAATCCCAGAAGGCCTCATCTGGTAACGTTTGTCTCAATAGATAAATTTTAAGGAAATATAACAGTTAGTAGTTGGCTTGCTTTATAAGTCTAATAGAAAATTCTACAGACAATCCCGGGAAGAATCCGGAGATGGTAAGAGATAGTGAGTCACATGTCCAACGACAGCTAAAGGCTGGCGAGCGTGTGCTTACGCAGGTTAGGCAGGAGAAAAACAATCTCCAAGATGCCAACGTCTGGCTGGGCGTCGATTTAGCAGATGTTCGAGCTCAGCTAGCGGACTCCGTGAAGGAGAACATGAGGCTTCGTCGCGGCATTTATGGTAAGTGCCTAAACGAACTGCAGTATAGTTCGGCGAGGAAGCATTTTAAAAGAGTTTATATCTGTAGGTATGCTGACGGGCCGTCCTGAAGAGGAGATGCCCAGGTCCGCAGGCGATTTAATGCAAGATCTCTCACATATGCACGTACGAGCTCGGCAGGTGATGCAGGGTATTGCCCAGGCCTTGTGGCCATCTGCTTCCCTGCCAGGAGGCATGGGGAGCTCGTGGATATGCTCCAAGGAGCACGACGGCGCTTCCGGTTGTGGAAGGTATCAGCCTGCTGACAAGGTGCAAGGGAAGCCTGGGCCATGGTGAAGACACGATACGCCAAGATTGACCCAAACCGTATGGCCGAAGTCGGACCAGCGGGGTCAGATGGGTAAGAGATTCCCGTAAGTCTGGTGTATGACCAGGTAGCGTTAGCTGCAAAGTATTCCCAACATGATTGCAAGCTAGATAGCCTGTTGGATGGTATAGAGGAAGAATATAGCCAGTCCAAGTGACTATGTAATTCAATGGACATATGTAGTCCCTAGCCAGATTAAAAATCTTTTGTCATGGCGGACCTTTCTGCTTCAGCCCCCGGATCCGACAGTCCGGGGTGTATCCAAATACCCGCTCACTTATGTAAAACCGGGGTATGCGTGGAAACCAGGCATAGGGGTCATAAGTGCTTGAACAGACAAGTACCCAACTAGTTATGTTAGATTACATGGGTAGTAAGAAACATCTTCCAGGGAGAATAGTTCCGTTAGGGGTTCCTTTCCTTGGGTACGCATGCATCGATGTGCATGTCCGAACTGCGAACAGAAACGCAGGATACAAAAGATCTGGGGATTCACGTTGTAATAAACGAAAGAAACATCTTTTGTTCACCGATCGAATATTCCCTTAAGAACGCTAGCTTTCGGCTTCACCCAGTCTGAGGTACACATCCGGCTGAACAGCTGTAACAATCGCAGAGGTGCTCCCCTTATGCCCTAGCCGAATTAACAGGAACGTAGGGCATAAACACAAGAGCCAGGCAACCTAGCATGGCCAAATCTTAAGTCATATTGATGCATATAATGGTGAAGAAAAGGGCACATATGGAAAAAGGACGCATATGTGGTAGGCAGGAAGCCATAAAAGTAATTATATTTAGCTTCCGTATAGGAAGCCCCCAGGTATGGTGAGCACACATAGTGCGACCGGAGTGATCCGAGCATCCGCACTGTATTTAATACTTTGTGTGAAGAAGGTAAAAAGGGCGAGAAAGGAAAAAGGTACAACGTAATTAAAAGAGCGGGGCTAAGGAGACGAACACTGAATTCGGCACTAGGCGTAGAATCTCCATAGTCTGGTCGCGTTCCATGGGTTCGGCTCGAGTCTGTTATCGGATGCATTGCGCAGGCGGTACGCTCCTCCGGTGAGAACTTTATCAATGATGAAGGGACCCTCCCACTTAGATTTGAGCTTGTCCTTCTTCTTCTCCGGTAGGCATAGAACGAGTTCGCCAACGTTATAAGTTTTGGCCTGCACTTCTCTGCTTTGATACCTTCGAGCCTGTTGCTGGTAGAATGCGGAACGGGCTTTTGCAACGTCGCACTCCTCCTCCAGGGCATCTAAATTGTTGTGCCGATCTAGCTCGGCTTCCTTCTCTTCGTACATGTGCACGCGAGGTGAGTCATGGATTATGTCGCAGGGCAGTACTGCTTCTGCGCCATACACCATAAAAATGGTGTATATCCGGTGGTGCGATTCGGCGTGGTCTGCAGCCCCCAGAGTATGGAGTCGATCTCCTCGACTCAGTGCGTGTCCGATTCTTTCAAGGATCACACTAGTCTGGGTTTGATGCCGCTCATGATGAGACCATTTGCGTGTTCGACCTGGCCGTTTGTTTGGGGATGATAGACGGAGGCGTAATCGAGCTTAATGCCCATGTTGCCGCACCAAGTTTTCACTTCATCGGCTGTGAAGTTGGAGCCATTGTCAGTGATGATGCTGTGGGGGACACCGTAACGATGTACAACCCCTGATATGAAGTCTATCACTGGTCCGGATTCGACTGTTTTAACTGGTTTGGCTTCTATCCATTTGGTGAACTTGTCCACCATGACCAATAAGTATTTTTTCTTATGGCTTCCCCCTTTAAGAGGTCCGACCATGTCCAGCTCCAGACCGCGAAGGGCCAAGTTATGGGATTGTTTGAAGAGCGGTAGGGGGCATATGGCTCTGATTGTCGAAGAGCTGGCAACCGATGCAATGTTGGACAAGGTCTTGTGCATCTGCTCGGGCTGTCGACCAATAAAAACCTGTACAAAAGGCTTTGCTGACAAGTGCTCGAGCCGCAGCGTGGTGCCCGCCAAGTCCGGCATGGATTTAGGCCAAGAGCTGCCGCCCTTCCTCTTCGGAGATGCATCTTTGGAGCACTCCGGTGGCACTTTTCTTATAGAGCTCTCCCTCATGGACCTTGTAGGCCTTGGAATGCCGCACAATACAACGTGCTTGATTTTGGTCCTCAGGGAGCTCCTTCCTATTTAGGTAGGCCAAGAAGGGCTCGGTCCACGGGGCGATTACAACCATGATTTCGTGGGCTGACGGTGTTATTTCGGTGGCGGAGCCCCCGATTACGTCAGATGGTTCGGAATTTGGGGTTGTATTTGGAGCCGGACTGGTGTTGCTGGGTTCCCCTTCCCATACCATGGATGGCTTGGACAGCCTTTCCAAGAATATATTAGGTGGGACGAGGTCGTGTTTAGCGCCGATGCGGGCGAGGATATCCGCCGCTTGATTGTTTTCTCGGGCCACATGGTGGAATTCGAGCCCCTCGAACCGAGCTGACATTTTGAGGAAGGCATTACGGTAGGCCACCATTTTCGGATCCTTGGCATCAAAATCTCCGTTTATTTGTGATATTGCGAGGTTTGAGTCCCCGCGCACTTCTAGGCATTGAATGCCCATAGAGACTGCCATCCGAAGACCATGCAACAGAGCCTCGTATTCGGCTACGTCGTTGGAGTTTGTGTATAATATTTGGAGTATGTATTGGACCGTGTCTCCAGTGGGGGATGTAAGGACGACACCCGCTCCCAATCCGTCCAACATTTTAGAGCCGTCGAAGTGCATAATCCAATTGGAGTACGCGCCGTACTCTTTAGGGAGTTCGGCTTCTGTCCATTCAGCAACAAAGTTAGCCAATACTTGCGACTTAATGGCCCGCCATGGTTTGTATGTTATGTCGAACGGAAAGAGATCGATAGCCCATTTAGCAATCCGTCCCGTGGCATCGCGGTTGTTTATTATGTTGTTGAGTGGTACTTCGGAGGCCACCATAATCAAACACTCTTGAAAGTAGTGTCGTAGCTTCCGGGATGCCATGAAGACCGCGTATGATATCTTTTGATAGTGTGGGTATCGGGATTTGCATGGAGTGAGGACAGCGGACACGTAATATACCGGATTTTGGAGCGGGAACTTGTATCCGTCTGCTTCTCGTTCGATGACGAGCACTGCGCTTACAACCTGATGTGTTGCAGCTATGTACAATAGCATAGGTTCACCAGTATTTGGCGCGGTCAGGACTAGATTGCTGGCCAATAGGGTCTTTATTTCATCTAGTCCGGCCACGCGGCCACATCCGTCCACATGAAATGTTCGGTGCGTCGAAGAAGGCGGTAAAGAGGTAGTGCCTTCTCTCCTAATTGGGAGATAAAGCGGCTTAAGGCAGCGATGCATCCAGCTAGTTTCTGGATATGCTTGAGGTCTGTTGGGATAGCCAATTGCGACAGGGCTCGGATTTTTGCTGGATTTGCTTCGATTCCTCTATTGGAAACGATGAAGCCGAGCAACTTCCCTGAGGGTACGCCGAAAACACATTTTTTCGGGTTGAGCTTGATGTCGTATATTTGGAGGTTGTCGAACGTGAGTCTCAAGTCATCTATTAAAGTTTCGACGTGTCTTGTTTTTATGACCACCTCGTCTATGTATGCCTCCACTGTTTTGCCGATTTGCTTCTCCAGTCATGTCTGAATCATACATTGAAAGGTTGTGCCGGCATTTTTGAGCCCGAAAGGCATAGTGTTGAAATAGAAGGGGCCATATGGCGTTATGAAGGCCGTTGCGGCTTGGTCGGATTCCGCCATCTTTATTTGATGGTATCTGGAGTATGCGTCGAGGAAACATAGTGAGTCGTGTCCTGCGGTGGCGTCGATGATTTGGTCAATGCGAGGGAGGGGGAAGGGATCCTTGGGGCAGGCTTTGTTGAGGTCTTTGAAATCGTCACATAAGCACCAGGATTTATCCTTCTTTGGTACCATTACCAGATTTGCCAGCCAATCCAGATGTTTTATATCTCTGATGAATCCGGCCTCAAGTAGCTTGGCTAGCTCTTCTCCCATGGCTTGCCGTTTAGGCTCTGAGAAGCGCCTAAGAGTCTGTTTGACTGGCTTGTATCCTTTCAGTATATTGAGGCTGTGTTCGGCCAGCCTGCGTGGGATGCCCGGCATGTCTGAAGGATGCCAGGCGAAAATGTCCCAATTCTCGCGTAGGAAGTCTCGCAGTGCGGCGTCCATTGTGGGGCTCAACTGTGTCCCGATGGAAGTTGTCTTTGTGGGGTCCGTTGGGTGGACCTGGAATTTGACTATCTCGTCCGCGGGCTTGAATGAGGTGGACTTGGGTCGTTTGTCGAGTATCACGTCATCCCTGTCCACTGTGGCGTGCAACATTGTTAGTTCTTCGGCCGCTAGGGCTTCGGATAATGCTTCCAGGGCTAGTGCGGCAGTTTTATTTTTGGCGCGGAGTGCGACGTCCGGATCACTGGCTAGAGTGATGATTCCATTGGGTCCAGGCATTTTGAGCTTCATGTACCCGTAATGGGGTATAGCTTGAAAGCTCGTGAATGCGTCCCACCCTAAAAGGGCGTGGTATCCACTGCTGAACGGGGCCACTTGGAACATGATTTCTTCAGACCTATAATTCTCTGGGGTGCCGAATACCACATCGAGTGTGATTTTTCCCGCACACCATGCCTCCCGACTAGGGATGATTCCCTGAAGGTCGTGCCACTTTGCCGAATGCGGCTTTTATCAATTTCCATCTTGTTGAGGGTTTCTTCAAAGATCAGGTTTAATCCGCTTCCACCGTCCATGAGTACTTTAGTGAGCCGAAAGCCGTCCACGATTGGGCTAAGGACCAAAGCGGCTGGTGCCCGGACTGTCTGGAATTGAGGTTCGTCACTGGCATTGAAGGTTATAGTAGTGTCGCTCCACGAATTTATTTTTGCCACATGGTAGATTTCAGCAAAATTTCAATGAGATCGCTTGCGCCTATTATTTGAGGCGAAAGTCTCGAAGACTATCAGTACCGCTTTGTCGTCTTCAGCGGGATGTTGCTCTGCTTTATGGTTTACAAGAAGATCCTCGCCGCATTTTGCTACCTGCCGGAGTATCCAACATGCTCTAAGGCTATGCGTTGGCGTGGTATCCGGTGTGCTATGAATTTTGCATGGCCCATTGAGCCATTCTTTCAATACGGTTGCACGCCCTAGAGTGGGATTTGGTTTTTTGGGAATTGGATCGGGTAAATTACGAGAGCTTGCCCTTTTAGCTCGGACGAAGGGTTTAGTGAGAGACGGATTATCCCAAAAGTCTGTTTGGGTTTTCCAGGCGCTTTCCATCGCACAGTACTTCCGTACTATGGCTGCTAAGTCAGCAAAGTGTACTATGTCACGGCGACTTATAGCATTAAGGATCCCTTTGTTCGTGCAATTTTTGCAGAAAAGTGAGATTGCGTCTTCTTCGCGACAGTCCTTGACCCTGTTTATCACAAGGAGGAATCTGGCCCAGTAGCGGTGTACTGTCTCTTGGGGCTCTTGCCTGATATGGGAGAGACGACATAAGTCTGGGTGGGTGGGTGTAGTTAAATCCGAATTCTGATCCGATCTAACACACGGGGGCAGAGGAGCTTCCGGGCTTGGCAGCTCGGGCTCCGGGATGTTGCCCGATTTTTCCGGCCCGTTTCCCAATTCTAAGTTCGAGGTTTGGGTCACGTCCTCCCGCAAACTGGTATCCGGCTTAGGGAGCTCGGTAATCCGGACATAGTTCGTCCTCAAAGTAGAGGGATAATCCATGTGTGGCTCTTCCACTACCGCTATCTCATGGGGGACCGGTGGGGATTTAATATCCCTTTGGTCGGGTTTAAGCCCAATCCGATCATAGTCTATAGCGACTCCCAGAGCGGCGATGCGATCCAATAGCTCATTAAGGGAGGAGAGATCCATTGGATCCATCTGTTCGGCGAGTTCCAAATTGACGTGGAGGCTGTTTTTGATGACCCGAGAAGTCATTGTCGGCGCGGCAGGCGATCGGGCGGTCACGATGAAGCCGCCTAGTCGGAGAGTTTGGCCTACCGCCAGGGCTCCCCCAGAGGTGATGTTGTCCTTGACAACGAGATGAGCCATCAAGCCTTGTTGCGACGACACAGAGGAACTCTCAATGAAAGCACCAATGTCGGTGTCAAAACCGGCGGATCTCGGGTAGGGGGTCCCGAACTATGCGTCTAAGGCTAATGGTAACATGAGGCAGGGGACACAATGTTTTACCCAGGTTCGGGCACTCTCGATGGAGGTAATACCCTACTTCCTTCTTGATTGATCTTGATGATATGAGTATTACAAGAGTTGATCTACCACGAGATCAAAGAGGCTAAACCCTAGAAGCTAGCCTATGATTCTGATCGTTTTCTCTCTATGGACTAAACTCTGGTTTATATAGACACCGGAGGAGGCTAGGGTTACACAAAGTCGGTTACAAAGAAGGAGATCTAACATCTGGATCGCCTGGCTTGTCTTCCATGCCAAGGAGAGTCCCATCCGGACACGGGACGAAGTCTTGAATCTTGTATCTTCACGGTCCCACAGTGCGGACAAAGTATATAGTCCGGCTGTCCAGATACCCCCTAATCCAGGACTCCCTCAGTGGCCGCCCGAGGGGCCCATGATATAGGGGGCGCGGCCAGAGGGGGTGGGCGCGCCCTCCTGTCTCATGGCTGCCTCGGCTGCTTCTTGACTTGCACTCCAAGTCCTCTGGATCACGTTCATTCCAAAAATCACGCTCCCGAAGGTTTCATTCCGTTTGGACTCCGTTTGATATCCCTTTTCTTCGAAATACTAAAATAGGCAAAAAACAACAATACGGGTTGGGCCTCCGGTTAGTAGGTTAGTCCCAAAAATGATATAAATGTGTAAAATAAAGCCCATAAGCATCCAAAAGCGGTAATATAATAGCATGGAACAATCAACAATTATAGATATGTTGGAGACGTATCAGACTGCTCTATCGATGCTTGCATGTGAGAAAAATTGGGGATGTCACTAATGAGGTGAGTCAGATGGGAGAGCGTACATGCTTTGAGGCAATAGTGAAATTGCATATACCATGGTGAAGGTGTTTGGACCGGAGTACTTGGGAGAACCAAATGCCAAGGACATCAAAAGTTATTGGAAATTGGAGCATCAAGAGGTTTTCCAGATCTGTTCGATTCAGTTGACTGTATGCATTGGCAATGAAACAATTCCTCGATAGGTTTGCATGGGAAATACCGAGGTTACACAAAAGAGATCAACATCATACTTGAAGCAGTGGCATCAAAAGACTTATGGATTTGACATACTTTATTTGGCATGCCATAGTCTGACAAGGGAACCAATGTGCATCAATGATCTTCGTTGTTCAAGATAATTTGTGATGGGGATGCTCAAGCATGCAACTACATAGTTGAAAGGGCATGTAGCCCCTAAGTGTGGTTTTGGTAATTAATGACAATCTTTATGGACTAATGTTTTCATTGAGATATATTTGATGGTATTGTCCATAGAAGGTGCATCAAGGATATTAGAAGGAATCAAGGATGAAGTCCATGTATATGAAGATATATTTTCTCTAAGCTTTGGTATTAATGGACAAATCCCATGGAGTATCAAGTGCTTGTATTCTATATGAAGAAATGTTCCACAGTGATGCATGAAGCATGTTGGATTTATGTGGGAAGAGTCCATCAAAAGCCTCCCAAATAAGTGCTCATGTATCCCTCTCTGGATACCCTATGCACACGGGCCTCCTGATCCACGTGCACACGGGGTCGAATGTCAACTCTCTGGATATCCCGTGTGCATGGTGTCCTTGACCCCCGTGCACACGGGGCCTAGGTTTTGGCTCTCCAGGGTCAATATCTAGTGAGGTTTCAAGCTGGTCTTTGGGGAAGCCATCAAGATTGATTTTAATGTCTAATCAAATATGCTCAAGGTGGAGTTCATTAGAGGATCTCAAAGATTGACATGTGTGGGATTATAAGAATGAAGAGCTTGAGAGAATAATCAAATAGAAGAATAAGTTATGGTTTCAAGACAAGATCATGGTAAGCTCATGTGTTGGGTTTTTGGTTGATCAAGTCTTGAAGCAAGCAACTAGTGTGAAGAATTCATTGTGCCTCTCAAGAGATTACGATGGATTTTTAGAAGAGCATCTGCTGACCAAGGTGATATTCATAGTGGAACTTGATATGGTCATGAAAGAGTCTTTGGTGATATAGTCTAGAATCAATGAAGGGAAATGAAGAGTTCAATGTGGCTTTCAAGAAACCAAGATGGGGCATGAGGTAAAGATGTTGGTTGACCAAGATGAAGCTTCAAGATTATCTAGATGGCCAACTCACAAAGTGCAATCTTTATACCACGTGGGATCAAGTGATCTAGTGGTAAGTAATTGTGAATTGTGCTTTGTTACCTAACCCATACTATGTATTTGTTATGTATACTAGATGACCCTTTGAGCCAATGGCGCAAAGGGCGAGAGCTAACCAAGCATTTAAACCATGCAAGCAAGAATATTTAGAGACCCATGATCAACAGAAGACATCAATGTTGTGGTCTTCCAGAGAAGATCGAAATCTTTTCTCCCAATTTTCGTAGCTGATACTTTTAAAGAACTACTTAGGTCCATATTCTTAATAACATAGAAAGGGAAGCACTATAGATCCAAAGATAAATGCATATTTGTTTGTAGTGAAAAGAGATGCGTGACTGTTATCTTTAATCTCATAATAACCCTAAGGATGCATTCAAGCTTTTTAACATTGTTGCACTACTAGATAATAGTCATAACATTGGCGAACATAAAAAATAAATATGATCACACACATAACAATACAAATTTACTTAAAGACACACACATGGATTAAACCATATAAAACACATGATCTTCATTGTTTAATTTCTGGAATTCAGCTTCCTTTTCAAGCAAATTACTAACTCACGGTGCTATCAAGGTCTTCAAAGTGATTATGCAATATATAAAAACATAGCCATCTTGAGATCCACAACAGTGCACCATTTTTTTTCAAACCGCCACAACTTTGGCAACAAATACTTTTTGATCAATATTTCATGCTATCATAGGCACTTTGGATCTAACAAAGATTCAAGTGCCAAACCTAACAATGAATAACAAACAACCACATTCTAAAATTTACTAAACTTGGCTATGCTCTTTATAATTCATTTTATAAACCGTTATAAGCATTATAGTTCTTTCATTTATCTGATTTAGCTATCCCAATACATATTTATGTCTATGTGGCTTAGGTGTTTTCTCATGGGCTTGCATCAAAAGGAAAGATTTCAAGTAGCCTATGTGTAGATGACATCAAGTGGTGATGGTCATCGGGTTCGAAGAGTCCAACTACAAGATGAGAAGCATAAGGTTATATGCTTTGAAGATTGCAGTCCACATCATCATAATGTGCATGTGAAGATGAACTTACATTAAGGCTTCCCTCATTGCAATATGGGGAAGCATTTCGAGTATCTTCACCAAGTAAATGTGGACAAGAAAAGGATTCCAACTTGAGGCAAGCATTAAAGTCATCATCAAGCTCAAGTGGAATGTGCAAGGCAAAAGTATGACTTAGCTAGGTCTTACTAGTTTTTCTGGTCTCATGGTTCTTGGAGGGAGACCGGATTATAGGTTTGATAACCGTACTATCAAGGGGGACTTTCGGGCAAGTAGCTTGATCACGTCGCATGTAGAGAGCTCAAAATTTTTCATGATTTGCATCATTATTTCTTGATGATCTTTGGTGGTTCTCTGTATGAGGACCTCGGGCTTTTCCATAGCTTTAAAATGATCCCGAGATCATCGAATTCGGAGTTCGTATGCCAAACTTCTGCAGGTTTTAGTGGGCTGCTGCAGGCTGTTTTTGGGTACCTTGTGGGCACGGGGTTTGAGGCCGTGGGCACGGGGCCTCCGTGCGCACGGGGCTTGTACCATGGGCAAGGGGTGTCCAGGAAGTGTCCTTTGGAGTCCCAACAGCTAGTTTTGGGGATTGCCTATAAAAGAGCCCTTCCTCCCCACCGGTTTGGGGGTTGTTCATACACTTTCTAAACATCATTTTGAGCATCATCCCACCTCTCCCAAACCCCTATATCCCCTCTATGTGAAGGGGATTTGTAGATGGATCTTGGAGTCATTTGTTGATTTCCTCCATTGTATCCCCTCTCATCAATCTCCCACTTTATTGAGTTGCATCTTGTGAGATTGAGAGAGTGAGTTGAGCATTCATTGCTTGACCTTGCTTTGCATTTATTGCATTGGTTTGAGCTCCCCGCGTCGATTTGTTCGAGTGTGAGCCCGTGAGTTTATTACTCCTCGAGGATTCCGCCTTCTAGACAGTTTGGTGATATATTGAGAAGTGTGTGAAGTGGCCTAGGTGGCCAAGGTTCCTCGGGAAGCTTCCTTTTGTGGTGTGCTCCGAGGAAGGGTGTGAAATGTCCTAGGTGGTCAAGTTCCTCCAGAAGCTTCTGTGTTTGTGATGTGCTCCAGAGAAGTTTGTAAAGGTGTGGTGGTCACCTTCAAGACCAACCCCAGGTGAATCGAGGCTCATCCGTTGGGGGTGAATCGAAAGGGAGAATACGTTGAGTCACTTGGTGACGCACCAGAGCTTTGGCTTCGGCACCCCTCTAGCAGAGATTAGCACTCTCACGAATGTGAACTTCGGGAAAATCCACATCCCGACTCAATTGTGGTTATCTCATACCCCATACCCTTTACTTTCTGCAACTCATACTTGTTCATATTGATATATCTTGTGCTAGTTGAATTGCTTAGTTGTTCCTACATTTCCATGTCTTGTGATATAGTTTGTGCTTGCTAGTTTCCTTAAGTGCCTATCTTGTTTAGCACAGGTTGTTGGTGCACTTAGTTGAGCCTGGCATATGTTCTTGAAAAGTATTCGCTAGTTTAATTCGACATTAGGATAAAGTCAAATCTATAAAAGTTTCAAAATGCCTATTCACCCCCCTCTAGTCATCATCTAGATCCTGTCAACAGTCAACGGGCATGAGAGCGCCATGGAGTAGTACATTGTTGATGGTATCTATCTTCAGTGGATAACATTTGGGAATACTGTCTTTGGCCCAAATAGTAACAAAATGTGTCTCTTTGCACAAGTGTAAGAAGGTGCTGTAAATGTGGAGCGGGCATTTGGAGTGCTCGAAGCTCATTGGGTATTGTTTGTGGAGATGCAAATATGTGAGATCTAGTGATGACTTGTTATGTAATCTTGCACAACAAGTTTGTGGTGGATGAGGGTGATGGTTCTAGTAAAAATGATTTTTTGAAGTATGGACTACAAGTCCTCCTCCGAGAACAAGATGCATTGCATCTTTTCAACTTACTAGAGATGCTCGACAACTTCAAGATCAACAGGCGTGCATGCAACGACTCAATGATCTTGTGGAGCATATGTGTATCCACATAGAAAATCATTAAGTTTTATGATTGAACTATGCCCTTAGAGCATATACAACCGGACTTACCAAATATGACCCCCTAAACGCCTGTGAACGCGCCCGGTCAATGATTGGGCGTGTCCGTTTTGAACCCCTATTTATCCGTCCATGCAGCCACATGTTGGAAATATGCCCTAGAGGCAATAATAAAAGGGTTATTATTATATTTCCTTGTTCATGATAATTGTCTTTTATTCATGCTATAACTGTATTATCCGGAAATCGTAATACATGTGTGAATACATAGACCATAACATGTCCCTAGTGAGCCTCTAGTTGACTAGCTCGTTGGTCAATAGATAGTCATGGTTTCCTGACTATGGACATCAGATGTCATTGACAACGGGATCACATCATTAGGAGAATGATGTGATGGACAAGACCCAATCCTAAGCATAGCACAAGATCGTGTAGTTCGTTTTGCTAGAGCTTTTTCAATGTCAAGTATCTCTTCCTTAGACCATGAGATCGTGTAACTCCCGGATACTGTAAGAGTGCTTTGGGTGTACCAAACGTTACAACGTAACTGGGTGACTATAAAGGTGCACTACAGGTATCTCCGAAAGTGTCTGTTGGGTTGACACGGATCGAGACTGGGATTTGTCACTCCGTATGACGGAGAGGTATCTCTGGGCCCACTCAGTAATGCATCATCATAATGAGCTGAAAGTGACCAAGTGGTTGGTGACGGGATCATGCATTACGGTACGAGTAAAGTGACTTGCCGGTAACGGGACTGAACGAGGTATTGGGATACCAACGATCGAGTCTCGGGCAAGTAACGTACCGATTGACAAAGGGAATTGTATACGGGGTTTGATCGAATCCTCGACATCGTGGTTCATCCGATGACATCATCGAGGAGCATGTGGGAGCCAACATGGGTATCCAGATCCCGCTATTGGTTATTGACCGGAGAGCAGTCTCGGTCATGTCTGCATGTCTCCCGAACCCGTAGGTTCTACACACTTAAGGTTCGGTGACGCTAGGGTTATTAGGAAGACTTGTATGTGATTACCGAAAGTTTTTCGGAGTCTCGGATGAGATCCCGGATGTCACGAGGAGTTTCGGAATGGTCCGGAGGTGAAGATTTATATATGGGAAGTTGTCATACGGACACCGGAATAATTCAGGGTCATATCGGTATCGTACCAGGGCCACCGGAGGGGTTCCGGGGGTCCACTGGGAGGGGCCACCCCTCTCGGAGGGCCACATGGGCCGCAAGGGGCAGGGAACCAGCCCCTGGAGGGCTGGGCGCGCCCCCCACCTTGGGCCCATGCGCCTAGGGTTGGGGGGGAAACCCTAGAGGGGGCTGCCCCCTTTGCTTGGGGGGCAAGTCCCCCCCCCCCTGGCCGCCGCCCCCCTCTAGATCCCATCTAGAGGGGCCGGCCCCCCTTGCCCCTTCCCCTATAAATAGAGGGGTGAGGGGAGGGCTGCTGGACACAACCCAAGGCGCAGCCCCTCCCCTCCCCAACACCTCTCCTCCTCCGTTACGTGCTTGGCGAAGCCCTGTCGGAGTACTGCTGCACCAACACCACCACGCCGTCGTGCTGCCGTTGGAGCTATCTTCCTCAAACCCTCCTTCCTCCTTTTTGGATCAAGACGGAGGAGACGTCATCTGTCCCGTACGTGTGTTGAACGCGGAGGTGCTGTCCGTTCAGCACTTGGTCATCGGTTATCTGAATCACGGCGAGTACGACTCCATCATCACCATCCCCTTGAACGCTTCCGCTCGCGATCTACAAGTGGTATGTAGATGCAATCTCTCTCCCATGACTCGTTGCTTAGATGAACTCATAGATGGATCTTGGTGAAACCGTAGGAAAAATTTTAATTTTCTGCAACGTTCCCCAACAGTGGCATCATGAGCTAGGTCTATGCGTAGTTCTCCATTGCACGAGTAGAACACAATTTGGTTGTGGGCGTAGATCTTTTCAACTTGCTTGCCGCTACTAGTCTTATCTTGCTTCAACGGTATTGTGGGATGAAGCGGCCCGGACCAACCTTACACGTACGCTTACGTGAGACCGGTTCCACCGACTGACATGCACTAGTTGCATAAGGTGGCTGGCAGGTGTCTGTCTCTCCCACTTTAGTTGGAGCGGATTCGATGAAAAGGGTCCTTATGAAGGGTAAATAGAAGTTGACAAAATCACGTTGTGCTTATTCGTAGGTAAGAAAATGTTCTTGCTAGAACCCAATTGCAGCCACGTAAAAGATGAAACAACAATTAGAGGACGTCTAACTTGTTTTTGCAGCAATTGTCATGTGATGTGATATGGCCAGAAGTTGTGATGAATGATGAATGATATATTGTGATGTATGAGATCATGTTCTTGTAATAGAAATAACGACTTGCATGTCGATGAGTATGACAACCGGCAGGAGCCATAGGAGTTGTCTTTATTTTTGTATGACCTGCGTGTCATTGAAGAACGCCATGTAAATTACTTTACTTTATTGCTAAACGCGTTAGACATAGAAGTAGAAGTAGTCGTTGGCGTGACAACTTCATGAAGACACGATGATGGAGATCATGATGATGGAGATCATGGTGTCATGCCGGTGACAAGATGATCATGGAGCCTCGAAGATGGAGATCAATGGAGCTATATGATATTGGCCATATCATGTCACTACTACTATATAATTGCATGTGATGTTTATTATGTTTATGCATCTTGTTTACTTAGAATGACGGTAGTAAATAAGATGATCCCTTACAACAATTTCAAGAAGTGTTCTCCCCTAACTGTGCACCGTTGCTAAAGTTCGTCGTTTCGAAGCACCACGTGATGATCGGGTGTGATAGATCCTTACGTTCACATACAACGGGTGTAAGACAATTTTACACATGCAAAACATTTAGGGTTAACTTGACGAGCCTAGCATGTACAGACATGGCCTCAGAACACGGAGACCGAAAGGTCGAACACGAGTCGTATGGAAGATACGATCAACATAGAGATGTTCACCGATGATGACTAGTCCGTCTCACGTGATGATCGGACACGGCCTAGTCGACTCGGATCGTGTAAACACTTAGATGACTAGAGGGATGTCTAATCTGAGTGGGAGTTCATTATAATAATTTGATTAGATGAACTTAATTATCATGAACTTAGTCTAAAACTTTTGCAAAATATGTCTTGTAGATCAAATGGCCAACGCTCATGTCAACATGAACTTCAACGCGTTCCTAGAGAAAACCAAGCTGAAAGATGATGGCAGCAACTATACGGACTGGGTCCGGAACCTGAGGATCATCCTCATAGCTGCCAGGAAACAATATGTCCTAGAAAGACCGCTAGGTGATGCACCCGTCCCAGAGAACCAAGACATTATGAATGCTTGGCAGTCTCGTGCTGATGATTACTCCCTCGTTCAGTGCGGCATGCTTTACAGCTTAGAACCGGGGCTCCAAAAGCGTTTTGAGCAACACGGAGCATATGAGATGTTCGAGGAGCTGAAACTAGTTTTCCAAGCTCATGCCCGGGTCGAGAGATATGACGTCTCCGACAAGTTCTATAGTTGTAAGATGGAGGAAAATAGTTCTGTCAGTGAGCACATACTCAAAATGTCTGGGTTGCACAACCGCCTGTCCCAGCTGGACATTAACCTCCCGGACGAGGCGGTCATTGACAGAATCCTTCAGTCGCTCCCACCAAGCTACAAGAGCTTTGTGATGAACTACAATATGCAGGGGATGGTGAAGACCATTCCTGAAGTATTTTCAATGCTGAAGTCAGCAGAGGTTGAGATCAAGAAAGAACATCAAGTGTTGATGGTCAATAAGACCACTAAGTTCAAGAAGGGCAAGGGCAAGAAGAACTTCAAGAAGGACGGCAAGGAGGTTGCCGCGCCCGGTAAGCCAGTTACCGGGAAGAAGTCAAGGAATGGACCCAAGCCTGAGACTGAGTGCTTTTATTGCAAGGGGAAGGGTCATTGGAAGCGGAACTGCCCCAAATACTTAGCAGATAAGAAGGCCGGCAACACTAAAGGTATATTTGATATACATGTAATTGATGTGTACCTTACCAGTACTCGTAGTAACTCCTGGGTATTTGATACCGGTGCCGTTGCTCATATTTGTAACTCACAGCAGGAGCTGCGAAATAAGCGGAGACTGGCGAAGGACGAGGTGATGATGCACATCGGGAATGGTTCCAAGGTCGATGTGATCGCCGTCGGCATGCTACCTCTACATTTACCCACGGGATTAGTTATGAACCTCAATAATTGTTATTTGGTGCCAAGTTTGAGCATGAACATTGTATCTGGATCTCGTTTAATGCGAGATGGCTACTCATTTAAATCCAAGAATAATGGTTGTTCTATTTATATGAGAGATATGTTTTATGGTCATGCCCCGATGGTCAATGGTTTATTCTTAATGAATCTCGAGCGTAATGTTACACATATTCATAGCATGAATACCAAAAGATGTAAAGTTGATAACGATAGTCCCACAAACTTGTGGCACTGCCGCCTTGGTCACATTGGTGTCAAGCGCATGAAGAAGCTCCATGCTGATGGACTTTTGGAGTCTCTCGATTATGAATCATTTGACACATGCGAACCATGCCTCATGGGCAAGATGACCAAGACTCTGTTCTCCGGAACAATGGAGCGAGCAAACAACTTGTTGGAAATCATACATACCGATGTGTGCGGTCCAATGAGCGTTGAGGCTCGCGGAGGATATCGTTATGTTCTCATTATCACTGATGACTTGAGTAGATATGGGTATGTCTACTTAATGAAACACAAGTCTGAGACCTTTGAAAAGTTCAAAGAATTTCAGAATGAGGTAGAGAATCAACGTGACCGAAAGATAAAATTCCTACGATCAGATCATGGAGGAGAATACTTAATTCATGAATTTGGTACACACTTAAGGAAATGTGGAATCGTTTCACAACTCATGCCGCTTGGAACACCTCAGCGTAACGGTGTGTCCGAACGTCGTAATCGCACTCTATTGGATATGGTGCGGTCTATGATGTCTCTTACCGATTTACCGCTATCATTTTGGGGATACGCTCTAGAGACAACTACATTCACTTTAAATAGGGCACCGTCTAAATCCGTTGAGACGACACCGTATGAATTATGGTTTGGGAAGAAACCTAAGCTGTCGTTTCTAAAAGTTTGGGGATGCGATGCTTATGTTAAGAAACTTCAACCTGAAAAGCTCGAACCCAAGTCGAAAAAATGCGTCTTCATAGGATACCCTAAAGAAACCATTGGGTATACCTTCTACTTAAGATACGAGGGCAAGATCATTGTTGCCAAGAACAGATCCTTTCTGGAAAAAGAGTTTCTCTCGAAAGAAGTAAGTGGGAGGAAAGTAGAACTCGATGAAGTACTACCTTTTGAACGAGATAGTAGTGCAGCTCAGGAAAATGTTCCTGTGATGCCTACACCAACTGAAGAGGAAAAAAATGATGATGATCAAGGTACTTCGGATCAAGTTGCTACTGAACTTCATAGGTCCACAAGGACACGTTCCGCACCAGAGTGGTACGGCAACCCTGTCCTGGAAATCATGTTGTTAGACAACGGTGAACCTTCGAACTATGAAGAGGCGATGGCGGGCCCAGATTCCAACAAATGGCTTGAAGCCATGAAATCCGAGATAGAATCCATGTATGAAAACAAAGTATGGACTTTGACAGACTTGCCCGATGATCGGCGAGCGATAGAAAACAAATGGATCTTTAAGAAGAAGACGGACGCGGATGGTAATATTACCGTCTATAAAGCTCGACTTGTCGCTAAGGGTTATCGACAAGTTCAAGGGATTGACTACGATGAGACATTCTCTCCCGTAGCGAAGCTGAAGTCTGTCCGAATCATGTTAGCAATTGCCGCATACTATGATTATGAGATATGGCAGATGGACGTCAAAACGACATTCCTTAACGGACATCTTAAGGAAGAACTGTATATGATGCAGCCAGAAGGTTTTGTCGATCCTAAGAACGCTAACAAAGTATGCAAGCTCCAGTGATCCATTTATGGGCTGGTGCAAGCATCTCGGAGTTGGAACATTCGCTTTGATGAGATGATCAAAGTGTTTGGGTTTATGCAGACTTATGGAGAAGCCTGCGTTTACAAGAAAGTGAGTGGGAGCTCTGTAGCATTTCTCATATTATATGTAGATGACATACTCTTGATGGGACATGATATAGAACTTTTGGACAGCATTAAGGCCTACTTGAATAAGTGTTTTTCAATGAAGGACCTTGGAGAAGCTGCTTATATATTAGGCATTAAGATCTATAGAGATAGATCGAGACGCCTCATAGGTCTTTCACAAAGCACATACCTTGATAAGATTTTGAAGAAGTTCAAAATGGATCAGTCCAAGAAGGGGTTCTTGCCTGTATTGCAAGGTGTGAGATTGAGCTCGGCTCAATGCCCGACCACGGCAAAAGATAAAGAAGAGATGAGTGTCATCCCCTATGCTTCAGCCATAGGATCTATTATGTATGCCATGCTGTGTACCAGACCTGATGTAAACCTTGCCGTAAGTTTGGTAGGAAGGTACCAAAGTAATCCCGGCAAGGAACACTGGACAGCGGTCAAGAATATCCTGAAGTACCTAAAAAGGACAAAGGACATGTTTCTCGTTTATGGAGGTGACGAAGAGCTCGCCGTAAAGGGTTACGTCGACGCTAGCTTTGACACAGATCTGGATGACTCTAAGTCACAAACCGGATACGTGTATATGTTGAATGGTGGAGCAGTAAGCTGGTGCAGCTGCAAGCAGAGCGTCGTGGTGGGATCTACATGTGAAGCGGAGTACATGGCAGCCTTGGAGGCAGCGCATGAAGCTATTTGGGTGAAGGAGTTCATCACCGACCTAGGAGTCATACCCAATGCGTCGGGGCCGATCAAACTCTTCTGTGACAACACTGGAGCTATTGCCCTTGCCAAGGAGCCCAGGTTTCACAAGAAGACCAGGCACATCAAGCGTCGTTTCAACTCCATCCGTGAAAATGTTCAAGATGGAGACATAGATATATGCAAAGTACATATGGATCTGAATGTTGCAGATCCGTTGACTAAACCTCTCTCGCGAGCAAAACATGATCAACACCAGAACAATATGGGTGTTCGATTCATCACAATGTAACTAGATTAGTGACTCTAGTGCAAGTGGGAGACTGTTGGAAATATGCCCTAGAGGCAATAATAAAAGGGTTATTATTATATTTCCTTGTTCATGATAATTGTCTTTTATTCATGCTATAACTGTATTATCCGGAAATCGTAATACACGTGTGAATACATAGACCATAACATGTCCCTAGTGAGCCTCTAGTTGACTAGCTCGTTGGTCAACAGATAGTCATGGTTTCCTGACTATGGACATCAGATGTCATTGACAACGGGATCACATCATTAGGAGAATGATGTGATGGACAAGACCCAATCCTAAGCATAGCACAAGATCGTGTAGTTCGTTTTGCTAGAGCTTTTTCAATGTCAAGTATCTCTTCCTTAGACCATGAGATCGTGTAACTCCCGGATACCGTAAGAGTGCTTTGGGTGTACCAAACGTCACAACGTAACTGGGTGACTATAAAGGTGCACTACAGGTATCTCCGAAAGTGTCTGTTGGGTTGACACGGATCAAGACTGGGATTTGTCACTCCGTATGACGGAGAGGTATCTCTGGGCCCACTCGGTAATGCATCATCATAATGAGCTCAAAGTGACCGAGTGGTTGGTGACGGGATCATGCGTTACGGTACGAGTAAAGTGACTTGCCGGTAACGAGACTGAACGAGGTATTGGGATACCAACGATCGAGTCTCGGGCAAGTAACGTACCGATTGACAAAGGGAATTGTATACGGGGTTTGATCGAATCCTCGACATTGTGGTTCATCCGATGACATCATCGAGGAGCATGTGGGAGCCAACATGGGTATCCAGATCCCGTTGTTGGTTATTGACCGGAGAGTAGTCTCGGTCATGTCTGCATGTCTCCCGAACCCGTAGGGTCTACACACTTAAGGTTCGGTGACGCTATGGTTATTAGGAAGACTTGTATGTGATTACCGAAAGTTGTTTGGAGTCCCGGATGATATCCCGGATGTCACGAGGAGTTCCGGAATGGTCCGGAGGTGAAGATTTATATATGGGAAGTTGTCATACGGACACCGGAATAATTCGGGGTCATATCGGTATTGTACCGGGGCCACCGGAGGGGTTCCGGGGGTCCACCCGGAGGGGCCACCCCTCTCGGAGGGCCACATGGGCCGCAAGGGGCAGGGAACCAGCCCCTGGAGGGCTGGGCGCGCCCCCCACCTTGGGCCCATGCGCCTAGGGTTGGGGGGGAAACCCTAGAGGGGGCGCCCCCCTTTGCTTGGGGGGCAAGTCCCCCCCCTGGCCGCCGCCCCCCCTCTAGATCCCATCTAGAAGGGCCGGCCCCCCTTGCCCCTTCCCCTATAAATAGAGGGGTGAGGGGAGGGCTGCTGGACACAACCCAAGGCGCAGCCCCTCCCCTCCCCAACACCTCTCCTCCTCCGTTACGTGCTTGGCGAAGCCCTGTCGGAGTACTGCTGCACCAACACCACCACGCCGTCGTGCTGCCGTTGGAGCTATCTTCCTCAAACCCTCCTTCCTCCTTTCTGGATCAAGACGGAGGAGACGTCGTCTGTCCCGTACGTGTGTTGAACGCGGAGGTGCTGTCCGTTCAGCACTTGGTCATCGGTGATCTGAATCACGGCGAGTACGACTCCATCATCACCATCCCCTTGAACGCTTCCGCTCGCGATCTACAAGTGGTATGTAGATGCAATCTCTCTCCCATGACTCGTTGCTTAGATGAACTCATAGATGGATCTTGGTGAAACCGTAGGAAATTTTTTAATTTTTTGCAACGTTCCCCAACACCACATTCCTCATTTTCTCCCTCATATGTCCGATCACTTGCACGTGATTGGTGGAGATGAAAAGAGATAAAGAAAAGAATGAATAAAGAAAGAAAAAATATGGTTTGAGGTGGGCCCCGTCTGAAAGAACATGCGGTGCCCCCATGTTTGGTTTTGGTAATTGATGACAATCTCTATGGACTATTGGTTGCCTTGAGTTATATTTGAAGGTTTTGTCCATAGGCTTTTCTTGGAGTACATTTGTTGGTTTCAAGGAGAGTTTATGATGACCAAGGTGCTATTCAAGGAACTACCCAAAGATTGGTCATGTGATAGGTTGATCAAGACTAAGTCAAAGAGTGAATCAAGTTGATAAACAAACAAAGCGTAGAAGATGTACCGAGAGGGATCAAGTGATCCCATGGTATGGTAAGCATTGTCAATTACACTTTGTGTACTAACCCATGATCTTCGTGAGAGTTCTTTGTGGGGTTAGGTTGTGGTGTGCAAGTTCAAGTAATGCATCACGAAGAGATCAAGTGCTTGAAGCTTGCTATCCATTTTGGTGACAATGGACTTGTGAAGATGTGTCGAAGAGTGGCTCACCTATAGTGGAGTATGGGGGAGCAATCATCTAGTGTTCACTGAGCTAACGCTATCAAGAAAAGTGGTCCAACTTGAGGAAGTCAAGATCGTCATCATATAGCTCAAGTGGACTTTGTGCAAGGCAAAGGTTTTCCCTTGATAGGTTTTATATTTTACCGGTCTCATGGTGGTAGTTGGGATACCGAATTATAGGATCGATTGCCGTACTATCAAGGGGGGCTCTTGATGAGCAGCTTGATCGCATCATTCATAGAGAGCTCAAACCATTGCTCCCTTGCATCATCTTTCTTGGTTCTTGTTTGGTTCTCTTTGTGAGTCTTAGAGCTTTTTGTCATATTGATGACAAGCTTGATTTCATCGAAAACGGAGTTCACTTGCATCTTCTATGATGTTTTCGATGTTGCAGGTTATGCCGGTTCTTCTCTGTTGGAGGTTTCCCTCTTCTATTTGCTAGGCATACCTCCCCTGTCGCTGTTTTGATGCTACTCATCTTCCTCGATCCAACAAGCTTGAGTTTGCTCAATTCGGAGCTCATTTGCAGAAGTTATGGCAGTTCTGGCTTTATTGTATCCTTTCGTGTCTTTGCAAAATGAAGGCTTCCAAGTTCTAGAGTTTCTATGCCGTGCGGTAGTACTGATCAAGGGAGCAGTAGTACTGCAGTGGCTCATGGTAGTACCGGCCAGGGCAGCGGTAGTACCGCGCCATGCGGTAGTATCGCTCCCCAGGAGTGGTAGTACCGTGGCCTCTAGCCCAGAACACTGGCATGCGCGGAAGTAGGCGCGGAAGTAATTTTTTTACATCCGCGGCCTACGCGGTAGTACCGCTCCCCAGGAGCGGTAGTACCGTGGCCTCTAGCCCAGTACACTGGCATGCACGGAAGTAGGAACAGAAGTAATTTTTTACATTCGCGCCCTACGCGGTAGTACCGCTCCCTTATTGCGGTAGTACCGTGCCGAACTTTTGCACAGACCGATTTTCAGCGGAAGTAGCCACGGATGTAATTTTGTTAATCTGCACCTTCCCTGCCTAGTCAAACCCTGCCTTGCGGTAGTACCGCAAGGACGCGCGGTAGTACCGCTCTGGCGGTTCTACTGCTCGTTGTTTTAACACAATAGGGCCTCGTCTGGTCTCTGTCACGGGAGCGGTAGTATCGCACATACGAGAGGTAGTACAGCATGGCCTTGTGGTAGTACCGTGAGTCCGTGCAGTAGTATCGCATGTCGCGGGCTGATGAAGTGGGTAATGGTTGGATTTTGCCCCTCCTATAAAAGGGGGTCTTCTTCCCCAATGGATCTTATCCCTTTAGCTTGTGTTCTTTCCCCATTGTTGACCTTCTTAGAGCTTGCTAATTCTCAATCCCTCCATGGATTCTTGCTAGTTTTTGGGGGAAAAGAGAGAGGAGATCTAGATCCACATTTCCACCAATCACTTTCTCCTCTATGTGAGGGGAACCCCTTGGATCTAGATTTTGGAGTTCTTGATGTTCTCCTTCTTGTTCTTCCTCTCATTTCCCTCCCTAGCATTAGTTGCTTTGGTGGGATTTGAGAGACAAGGACTTGGGAACTCCGTGTGCCCTTGCCATTGGATTTTGAGTTTTCCCTTTGAAGTTATCTTATCGGATTGAGTCTTTAAGGATTTGAGAACACTTGATGTATGTCTTGCATGTGCTTATCTGTGGTGACAATGGGATATTCACATGATCTACTTGATGTATGTTTTGGTGATCAACTTGCGGGTTCAGTGACCTTGTGAACTTATGCATAGGGGTTGGCACATATTTTCGTCTTGACTCTCCAGTAGAAACTTTGGGGCACTCTTTGAAGTACTTTGTGTTGGTTTGAATATATGAATATGAGATTGTGTGATGCATATCGTATAATCATACCCATGGATACTTGGTGTGACATTGGAGTATCTAGGTGACATTAGGGTTTTGGTTGATTTGTGTCTTAAGGTGTTATTCTACTATGAACTCTAGGGCTGTTTGTGACACTTATAGGAATAGCCCAATAGATTGATCGGAAAGAATAACTTTGAGGTGGTTCTGTACCCTACAATAATCTCTTCGTTTGGTCTCTGCTATTAGTGACTTTGGAGTGACTCTTTGTTGCATGTTGAGGGATAGTTATATTATCCTGTTATGTTATTATTGTTGAGAGAACTTGCAATAGTGAAAGTGTGAACCATAGGCCTTATTTCGAAGCATTGCAATACCATTTACGCTCACTTTTATCATTAGTTACCTTGCTGTTTTTATATTTTCAGATTACAAAAACCTATATCTACCATCCATATTGCACTTGTATCACCATCTCTTCGCCGAAATAGTGCACCTATACAATTTACCATTGTATCGGGTGTGTTGGGAACACAAGAGACTCTTTGTTATTTGATTGCAGGGTTGTTTGAGAGAGACCATCTTCATCCTACGCCTCCCACGGATTGATAAACCTTAGGTCATCCACATGAGGGAAATTTGCTACTGTCCTACAAGCCTCTGCACTTGGAGGCCCAACAATGTCTACAATAAGAAGGTTGTGTAGTAGACATCATTCTACTAAAAAGGGACTGGTCACTAGAAGCGGAACTGCCCCAAGTATTTGGCAGATAAGAAGGATGGCAAAGTGAAAGGTATATTTGATATACATACTATTGATGTGTACCTTACTAATGCTCATAGTAGCGCCTGGGTATTTGATACTGGTTCTGTTGCTTATATTTGCAACTCAAAACAAGGGCTACGAATTAAACGAAGGTTGGCTAAGGACGAGATGACGATGCAAGTTGGAAATGGTTCCAAGGTCGATGTGATTGCCGTCGGCACGTTATCCCTACATCTACCTTCGGGATTAGTTTAGACCCGAATAATTGTTATTTGGTGCCACTGTTGAGCATGAACATTATATCTAGATCTTGTTTGATGTGAGACGGTTATTCATTTAAATCGAGAATAATGGTTGTTCTATTTATATGAGTAATATATTTTATGGTCATGCACCCTTGATGAGTGGTCTATTTTTGTGGAATCTCGATCGTAGTGATACACATATTCATAATATTGAAGCCAAAAGATGCAAAGTTAGTAATGATAGTGCAACTTATTTGTGGCACTGCCATTTAGGTCATATTGGTGTAAAACGCATGAAGAAACTGCATGATGATGGGCTTTTGGAATCACCTGATGCTTGCGAACCATGCCTCATGGGCAAGATGATTAAGACTCTGTTCTGCGGAACAATGGAGCGAGCCACTGACTTATTAGAAATAATATATACCGATGTATGCGGTCCGATGAGTGTTTAGGCTCGCGGCGGGTATCGTTATTTTCTAACCTTCACAGATGATTTGAGCAGATATGGGTATATCTACTTAATGAAACATAAGTCTGAAATATTTGAAAAGTTCAAAGAATTTTAGAGTAAAGTGGAAAATCATCGTAACAAGAAAATAAAGTTTCTACAATCTGATCGCGGAGGTGAATTTTTAAGTTATGAGTTTGGTCTTCATTTGAAACAATGTGGAATAGTTTCTCAACTCATGCCACCTGGAACACCACAATGTAATGGTGTGTCCGAATGTCGTAACCGTCCTTTATTAGATATGGTGCGGTCTATGATGTCTCTTACCGATTTACCGCTATCGTTTTGCGGTTATGCTGTAGAGACGGTTGCATTCACGTTAAATAGGGCACCATCTAAATCCATTGAGATGACACAATATGAACTGTGGTTTGGCAAGAAACCCAAGCTGTCATTTCTTAAAGTTTGGGGCTGGGATGCTTATGTGAATAAGCTTCAAGCTGATAAGCTCAAACACAAATCGAAGAAATGCGTCTTCATAGGATACCCAAAAGAAACTGTTGGGTACACCTTCTATCACAGATCCAAAGGCAAGATATTCGTTGCTAAGAATGGATCATTTCTAGAGGAGTTTCTCTCGAAAGAAGTGAGTGGGAGGAAAGTAGAACTTGATGAGGTAATTGTACCTTCTCCCGAATTGGAAAGTAGTTCATCACAGAAATCAGTTTCAGTGATTCCTTCACCAATTAGTGAAGAAGCTAATGATGATGATCATGAAACTTCAGATCAAGTTACTACCGAACCTCGTAGGTCAACTAGAGTACGGTCCGCACCAGAGTGGTACGGCAATCCTATTCTGGAAGTCATGTTACTAGACCCTCTCGGTAATGCACATCACTATAAGCCTTGCAAGCAATGTGACAAATGAGTTAGTTACGGGATGCTGCATTACGGAACGGGTAAAGAGACTTGCCGGTAATGAGATTGAACTAGGTATGAATATGGCGACGATCGAATCTCAGGCAAGTAACAAACCGTTGACAATGGGAACAACGTATGTTGTTATGCGGTTTGACCGATAAAGATCTTCATAGAATATGTAGGAACCAATATGAGCATCCAGGTTCCGCTATTGGTTATTGACCGGAGATGTGTCTACACAGTTCTCAAACCCGTAGGGTCCGCACACTAATGTTCGATGACGATTTGTATTATTAGTTATGTGTTTTTGTGACCAAAGTTTTGTTCGGAGTCCTAGATGAGATCACAGACTAACGAAGAGTCTCGAAATGGACAAGAGGTAAAGATTCATATATTGAAGGTAGTATTCAGACATCGGAATGGTTTCGAGTGGTTCGGGTATTTTACCGAAGTACCGAGGGGTTACTGGAACACCCCAGGGAAGTATTGGGCCTACATGGGCCTTAGTGGAGAGAGAGGAGGGCCGCAAGGGGTGGCCGCGCCTCCCCTTTCCCTCTCCCTCTCCCTCTCCCTCCTTTTCCCTCCAGTGGAAGAAAGGAAAGGGGGGGGGGGGGGGGCGAATCCTACTAGGAGTGGAGTCCTAGTAGGACTCCCCCCCATGGCGCGCCCCTCCTGGCCGCCGGCCTCCTCCTCCCCTCCTTTATATACCGGGGCGGGGGGCACCCCAAAGGCACATCAATTGTTTTCTTAGCCATGTGCAGTGCCCCCCTCCACAGTTTACACCTCCGGTCATAGCGCCGTAGTGCTTAGGCAAAGCCCTGCGCGGATCACATCATCATCACCGTCATCACGCCATCGTGCTGACGAAACTCTCCCTCGACCCTCTGCTGGATCAAGAGTTCGAGGGACGTCATCAAGCTGAATGTGTGCTGAACTTGGAGGTGTCGTACGTTTGGTACTAGATCGGTTGGATCATGAAGACGTTCGACTACATCAACTGCATTAACCTAACGTTTTCGCTTTCGGTCTATGATGGTACGTGGACACACTCTCCCACTCTTGTTGCCATGCATCTCCTAGATAGATCTTGCGTGAGCGTAGGAATTTTTTTGAAATAGCATGCTACGTTCCCCAACAGCTCTTCCCCATGGTATGCAAAATAATAGAGGTCTCCCATTCAACAAAATAATATCAAGAAAGGATCATGATACACACGTCAAGAGATTCTTAAAAGCCTATTATTTTTCCTTTAACAAAAAGTTAAGCAAAGGAAAATTCACCTCCTAGTGGAAATTCAAAACTATAAAAACATGAGTAGGGATAGTAACTATAGCCCTTGACAAACCAGGATGGATAGTCATCAAGACCCATGGCTTCAAAGAGCGGCATTTTGCTATTGTTATTCCAGTTCACAAGGCTTGGTGGTTCCATCCTAGAGATGAACTAGGCTATTGTCCAACATACCTGTCATTGCCATATCAAATACCAAGTAGATAGTGTCGCCGCTGATGGAGGGGAATACCAAAGGTGAGACGTAAAGAGAAATTTCAAATCAATAAACACCACAGGTCCATCAAGCCCATGAATTGGTAACATCTCCCTAAAATCCATTTTAACCCGATACACCTGGTGTTCTCTATCCTCGTTGTCACCATTATCGTCATTGCATTGTTAGTACATGAGTATGAGCTACACTCCATTGTCCACCAGATGCATAGTGATGTTTGTTGTCTCAGCAAACGTCCTGGTCAGACCGGCAGGAATGCCCAGCTGTGGTGGCTAGTCTGCAGTAGTATCCACCATCATCATAACCTTGGTGTTGAAGCAGTAAAAGCGGCCAGAGAAAGATGTGGATTACGACGATAAACCATCCAATGCAGATCCCCTAGCTTGGTGATGGCAAGCATTTTGAAGCGACCAAAATGGTCCATGACTATGCCCCCAGCTCCCCTGCTCCTGGCTACCACCCTGCTGTGCGCCAGTGCACGGCTCCAGCCCTCGCCGTGCTGCTTCGTTGTTGCCCGCCTCCCGCTGTTCACCGCCGCATGTGTCCCCTGCTTCCCTGCCTAACTGTTGAAGTATATTGCCCGCGTCTCTTCATTAGTTCGGACTTTTGGATGAGTTGGCCGGTGCATGAATTCAATATGGTATCAGAGCCAAGAGGTCTTGAGTTCAAGACCCTACCAATGCAGTATTAAAAAAAGATTCTGCGGCCTACATAAATACCACGTCTAAGAGCTAAATAAGCCTAGACGTGAGGGGGTGTTGAAGTATATTGCCCGTGTCTCTCCATTAGTTCGGACTTTTGGATGAGTTGGTCGGTGCATGAATTCAATACTAACTGGTTGCCCGAGTGCTGAATTTTTTTGCGGGGAACTTCAGAGAGCTTTATTAAGTAAAGTCACTCGCTGGGCAATCAGCCAGAAAGCTGCTGGCCAGGAAGCTAGGAGTGGAGTCCAGCCAGCTTTCAGTCACATTAAGCGTACAGGCACGGTTAGCACACAGGTATGCAGGACCGTTAGCGGCTCTTATTACATGAGAAATATATCAAGACAAAAAGCTAGCAGAGAGCTCTCTAATTTCAGCAAAGATCGGGGCTACTACCGAACGGTCGGTGTAGCTATAGTTCCAGAGGTTAACTGCCTCACGACAGTTGGATTTCAGTTGCACGTGCAAATAGCCTCGAAGCTTGGCAAAGATGACACCCTCGCCCAGCGCGAGCACCTCAGCAGTGAAAGGATCCGTTATCCCCAAATGGGGCTTGCACCATGCAGCCAGAAAAGCCGAGGAAGAGCGGGCTACACCCCCCCGAGAGTTGAGTACTGAGTGCCTTTTGCCTTATCTTGGTGTCTTTCCACTTGTGCTGTGTTCTTCACTTTTGTAGTACTTATGTGTATGAAGTAGACAAGTAGTGAACAAAATGAAATTGAATTGAAAAAAATATGTTTGTTTGTTTGTGTGTGTGTGTGCGCGCGTGCGCGCGTGCCAGTCATATATGCATATGCAGGGTATTGTCGAACCCATTTAAATGTATTTGCCACTTTCATTTCATATTGTAGAAATATAAGTTGAAGATATATTTTTATAGGTGCCCATAACGGGAGTAATTTTTAATTTGTATCAATGATAATCAGTCCACTTGATGTTTATGAGTTTTCTTATGGACGTATACTTTTACTGACCTAAAGGTGTTGGTTCCTGTACCGTTGTTCAAGTTACGGGAGGCACACATGAGGTAACCAATTGATTTGGTACTTTTTTTTATCCCCATATTATTATTTGTACCTATGTCATGTTTTATCTATTATGTTGGACCAATGAGCATTGAGTTTACATTCTAGATTTCTTGAGAATTTTAACTTTATTTTTTTGTTTTGCATGTGGTATTTTTTCCAGAAATGTTATGAGATATTGTTAGAATGCCAAAAAATCCCATGTTACCAAGAAAATTTTGGCCTGGGATTTGTTTCATTTCCCGCTCCGCCACTGAGCCTAGGTGGTGTGTCGTGGTACGATCGTTGTTCACGGTGAGTGGTAGTCTTCTTATACACTAGTGCAGAACCGGGCAATAGCACCGGTTCGTAAGGCCCTTTAGTGCCGGTTCCATAACCGGCACTAAAGTGTGGTCACTAAAGGCCCCCCCCTTTAGTACCGGTTTAGCACGAACCGGTGCTAAAGGGCAACCACGTGGCACGAGCCAGCTCCGGGGGCCTGGAGCCCTTTAGTACCGGTTGGTAAGACCAACCGGTACTATAATGTTTGGGGGTTTTTAGTTTTATGATTTCTTTTTCATTTAATTTTGTGTTTCCATTTTAATTCTTTTTCATTTGCTGGCATTTTACGATACTACACATTGTACACGTTATGCATATATATATATATATATATATATATATATATATATATATATATATATATATATATATATATATATAAATAGGATTTCTAGTAGAACCAATCATGCATATATATATATATATATATATATATATATATATATATATATATATATATATATATATATATATATATATATATATATATATATATCATCAATGTCTCACAAACCACCATATTAATTAAGTCACACACACACACATGTATAGCTATATACAATTTCTCCTACATATGTATGTTGCCTTCGGAGCCAGTGGCATTAGCCTAATTGGTGCCTTCGGAGCACGATGACAATTGGAAGTGGTTTTCATGGGGGCGGTAGCGGGTAATAGTATTCTCCCTTCGGATTTATGACCTGGTCGAGCAAAAATCCCGCTATTTCCTCTTGAAGTGCTTCTACGCGCTCCGTTTCTAGGAGCTTCTCCCGCACCTCTTTGAACTGTTAAGAAGGAGATCAATATGCATGTGTATTAGTTTGTGTGACTAGATATCGATAATGGTGTAAAAATTGCGAATAGTGTTCTGACAAGCGTACCCATTCCTGTCTTTGAGATCTGCTCCTTTCAGACGCCATCATGCGAATGTTCTCGCAAACGCAGAATGCACACAGATCAGTCCCCTGCGCCTGCTTCAGGCCCTTTACGAGAATGGAATTTGATCAGATAATAATTAATCAAGCATGATAATTAAAGAGATGGCAGCTAGCTAGCTAGCTAGTACTACTTAATTACTTACCTTGGATCGAAACCATTTAAGCTTTGGTTTCCATTCGCCTTCCGTGACCTTGATGAACCTTGCCCAAGCCCTGCCCCGCCGACAAAGAAAATGAATAAAGGGGTTATTAAATAGTTCATATCATGAAATGACGAACTAAATAGGCTGAGATATATAGTTAATAATGATTGAATTAAATTACCTGTTGACTATCCCAAACAAGATGTTATAGTCAGTTTTTGCTTTGAGTAGTGAGTCCAGTATTTCAACTATTCCGTAGTCAACTTTAATGATACACAAGACCCAGTGAAATCTGCATGCACACACGTTTGCATGTCTTAATTAAGCGGGCATATGTAAGCAAAAACATGTAGCTAGCTAGTAGGCAAAAACAAAAATTTGTAGTACAAGACAGTGTGACTCACTGGAAGTTGTAAGGAAGTAGTATATCTTCATTGTATTTGAGGCGCTTCAAGAACTCTAGCATGTTGTCCTCTACGTCCTTTTGCTGACGTGGATTCATTAGCCATGTGTATTCATTAACGGTGTTCGGGTCAATGAACCCAATGCCAAAGCGTCCACCTTTTCTCATTTCATACATCTTCATCCTGCATAATACCACAGAAAAGAATATAGTGAGGATAATTACAGGTAATGATTGATCAAAAGGATCACTACAGCTAGCTTGAGACTTAAATTACAGAAAGAAATCACTTACAGACAATAGCAACTGACGATAGATTTGTCGAGTGCGTCTTGATTGTATAACTGAAACAGTTCAGAATACTCAACGGACAGAGCTTTCTCATGGAAGTAATGCTCCTCCTTGACATTCACCATGAGGGAAAATCGATCTGAAATGTTGGTAATGTTCATGTACCATTGATGCAATTCATACATTCTCGTTGGGAGGTTCTTGACCTTGTCTGGCGCGACCAAAGGTTGGCCTCGGACATATTTCCGTTTTATTTCATCCTCTCTAAGCACAGGCATGGGCTCGATCTCGAGGAGTTGTCCAACAGTGATGTTGAGAACTTCAGTCTGCATTATATGCTCCTCTGTTATTACCACATTGCCCACCTCGGGAACATGCACTGTTTGCCCACAATAATATTGGGCGCGCGTACTGTCACGTGTTGTTGGCATAACAAGCGAGGGGATCGATTGCGCCGTCTGTTCTCCCAGCTGGGGAATGGTTTTCCCGCATTTTTTGTTAGCTGCTTCTTGTTTGCTCGATCCCGATGTAGACGTGCTCGCCTCCTTTTGTACACGTGCTCGATTTAACTTCCTGATGTGGTGCTCATAGTCTGTGTCAACAGGCTTGGGAGCTAGTAGTTGAGCCATACGAATGACGTGGTCAATCGTTTCCTCAGGCACTTTCTCCCTTGGCGGCGGTGGCGGTTTCGGTGCAAAATGGGCTTCCACCTCGGCCTTCGATATGGCTGCGATTTCCTCCTAGGACCTGTCATAAGCCCTCTACGGAAGAGGCGTGAGGCTTGGACCATATTTATATCACTTGCCTCCGCCTGTACTTCCTGTACTACCTCGACTCGTACCGCTACGCACCATAGCTGCGGGGTGTCTCTTCTGCGATTGCTGAGGCGGCAGAGACGGCTGACGGGGCTGAGTTGGATGAGGAGGAGTGGCCTGAGGTTGTGCTGGACTTGGAGGAGGAGTGGACGTCTGACGCTGTGGCGGACTTGGAGGAGGAGGAGTGGCCTGGCACTTTGCCGTACTTGGAGGAGGAGTGGCCTGACACTTTGCCGGACTTGGTGGACTTGCAGGAGCGGGAGACTGCTGACTCGGTGGCGGACTTCGACGAGGAGTCGGCTGACGCGGTGTCGGTGGCCTTCGAAAGATGATGCAATCCTTTTTCCATAGGATGATACGATGTTTGGCCTCTCCGAGAAAGCGCTCGCTGTCACCTCCAGGAATGCCAAGCTGTAGCTCCGAATATGGTGGGTTCACCACCTCATCAACCAAGACACGAGCATAGCCCGCTGGAATCGGGTTGCAATGGAAGGTTGCCTCGGGGGGATTTGTAAAAGCAACGACATCCACCACCTTCATGGATATGTTCTTCATTTTGACATGTAGCTCACAGTTAGTGTTCTTCGTGATGTCATCCACGGGGTATCTACCCAGCATTGCGTCGTCCTGGGCGGCCGAACCCACGCTGCTTCTCGACATGGATGGGCTGGTGCTATCCAATGTTGGATCATCCGCTAGCTGCTGCAGCTGCTGAGACCCCCTTTGCTGGGTAAGTGAGTCGATCTGCTCCTGCTGCCACTGGAATTTGACTGCCAATTCCGCTTGACTTGCTTCTAGGCCTTGAAGGCGTTCATAGTCCCGCTTCCTCTGCTCCTCCTCCATCTTCCTCTTCTTCTCCTCCGCAATCTTCTTTCTTGCACGGGTTCTGTAGTCGTTGTTCTAGTCTGAAAACCCCTCATACCACGGAATAGCGCCCATGCCTCGTGTTCTTCCCGGGTGTTCAGGATTTCCCAGGGCACGCGTAAGCTCGTCGTTCTCTCTGTTGGGATGGAACACCCCCGATCGTGCCTCTTCTATTGCAACAAATATCGCATCGTCGGCTCCCTTCAGACTTGCCTTCGTCGAAACATTGCCTGTATTCGGGTCCAACTCCCCTCATGCGCATAGAACCAAGTCCTGCACCTGGGGGGCCAGCTCTTAGTAACCGGAGTGACACCTGCATCCTCCATCTCTTTCTCAGACTTATCCCACTTAGGCATTGCCACCGCATAGCCACCTGGCCCCAGCTTATGGAACTTATCCTTTTTTTCGGCATTCTTCTTGTTTATTCTCGACCGTTCCTTAGCTAATTCCGAATCCTTGAATTTCATGAAATCGTCCCAATGAGCACGTTGGTTCTCTAGTGTTCCCTCGAATACTGGAGTCTTCCTTCCTCCCTTGACGTACTTGTCCCATTCACGATTCTTGTGGTTCTTGAATGCAACCGCCATCTTCCTAAGAGCAGCGTCCTTGACTTTCTGCACATCTGCTTCTGTGAAATGATCTGGTAGGGTGAAATGTTCCATGAGAGTATCCCAAAGCAGATCTTTTTGATTCTTGTCGACAAAAGTAACATCTGGACGTGGAGCAGCATCCTCTTTGTCTTTTTGTCTTTTGTCTTTTGCTGGCTCTCTCCATTCTTGAAGGGAGATCGGGAGTTGGTCCTTCACAAGAACTCCGCACTGACGAACGAACTTGTCCGCAATCTTCTTAGGTGCTAATGGTTCGCCATTAGGTTTGACTGCCTCGATATTGTACTTTACGCCCTCCTTCAACTTTTTGTTCGGGCCTCGTTTCGTCCTTTTGCCTGAAGATTTGCTCGATCCGGATGGCTGAAAGAACAAAGATCGATTCGTTAATATATCTACAAGTCTTTTAAAACATGTGATGATCAACAGATACCTGCTTATATAAATATATATACCTCGCCGGTCTTTGTTGTTTCAGGATCAACATGTTCTTCGTCATCGTCATAACCGTAGTTCATGACTTCATCAATTCGGTTGTCGCGATCGAATATCATATCACCCTCTCCGGTGTTGTTTAGAAATTCGGAGCCGTCATAATCTTCTTTATTCTGATCATCATCTGGCCCGCGTATCATATCGAACATGGTCTGTTCTCCCTCTCTGTCGGTATTGTCTGCCATAGCTTTTATTTAACTAATCCAAAAGAAATATCAAACAATTTAGTATTCAAATTACATCGTCTCGAATAATAGATATAATCTCGAATACATCGTCTAGAATAATAGATATAATCTTGAATACATCGTCTCAAATAATATATAATATTGAATAGTACATCACTGGCTAGGTAGCTAATTAAAGATCGAATACTACAGAAGAATCTAGGACACTCGGGGTTCCTGCGGCGTGGGCGGTGGACACCCAAAGAGAAGGAACCCTCACAGGATCATAGCTGAAGTGAGATCCCCGAAGATACTGCCAGGTACTGCCCTCTAACGCAACCATGTAGCGATGGACGTGCTCGTCCTTCTCCCTGACACGGCGACGTACCACCTCCGGCGGGGCCGGGTTCCTCCGCATCGAAACTGGCCCACGCGAACGCCACCAAACAAGATCAGGGTCGACGACGGGACCCGGGGCCGGGTTCCTCATCAAGCGGCGCGCCCCTCCATGCAGCACCTCCCAGTGCTAGCCCGGCGGAGCCCAGTCTCGGACATGGGTCGGCTGGACGTCGTCGTGGACGGGTCGACGGCGAGGATGCGGGCCGGGCATCGTCGAGAACAAATACTAGCTATATGCCCGCAAAAAGTAACATTTTTTTAATGATTGGATTTTGATAACTAAAATTTCTAACATTTCTATATAACACTAATTATGCTATCATTGCATATGTCAAAAATCTATATACTATTTCATACTAATTAAGCATCTAACCCTAAAAACAGAAAACACAACTTCTATACATCCATTAAAAAACTGAAAAACAACATTATATAAAAAATTTCCATACTAATTAAACACTAATTATATCCATCTAACATGCATTCATACATATATAATAGTGAAAAAATAATAATCTAAATAATCTAAACTAATTAAACATACAAAATACGTATATACTAATTAAACACTAAATAATCTAAACTAATTAAACATACAAAATATATATATGTACGTGTGTGTGTGTGTGTGTGTTCATGCATGCTTGTGTGTGTGTATGGGCTCGGGGAGGGGCGGCGCCTATGGTGGCCGCCGGGGGCGAGGGAGAGGGGTTAGACGGGGAGAGCTCACAGCGGACGACGGCGATGGCAAGGCGACGGCGAGGCGACGGCCGGGGCGGCGACGGCGAGGATGGCGCGACGGGGATGGGGATGGCGCGACGGGGACGGGCCCAGGGCGGCGACGGGGACGGGGGCGGCGACAGAGATGAGCGGCGACGGAGACGATCGAGGGCGGCGGCGACGGCGACGGAGACGGAAACAGAGGAACAAGCAGAGAGGGAAACTGAAATTTTCGTAGCTGTTGTATATATAGAAGGCACCTTTAGTACCGGTTGGAGCCACCAACCGGTACTAAAGGCCTGTTTTGGCCAGGCCAAGCGGCGGGAAGCGACCCCCTTTAGTACCGGGTGGTGGCACAAACCGATACTAAAGGCCCCCCCCCCCCCCCCCCCCGTTTAGTACCGGTTTGTGCCACGACCCGGTACTAAAGGGGGTGCGCTGGCCCAGGTGCAGTGCGGCAAGTTTATTCCCACCTCGCTAGCCGAGGGGCGACCGCACTGGTTTATAAACCCCCGTATGGTCGCTCTCTCGAGCTCCTCTCCAAAGCAGGCCTACTGGGCCTACGTGTTCTTTGCTGCCCTATGGGCCCACTTGGCCTTTGCGGGCCTGCATCCTGGCCTAAAAACAGGCTGGGTTTCTAGTCGTATTGAGGCCGCTATGGCCTAGTAGGCGGGCTTTTTTTATTTTATTTTTACTTTATTTATTTTTGTGTTGTTTTTTTGTGTATTTAGAGTTTCTTTGTGAATATTTTTGCTTTAGGTACAAAAAATTACAAACTTTCTGTTAGTGCCCGTAGTTTTCAAATTTGAATAGTTTAAATTTTGAATTATTTGAAATTAGTGTGAATATTTTTTATATAGTTTTTTCTTTTCAGCTATAGTTTTTCTTCTTTTCTTCTATTTTTTTGCTTTTTGCAAAACTTGATGGTCAAAGTCTGGAGTTATAATTTAAAAAAAAGAAATGTCGATGTGCAATTAGTTTTTGCCATAACAGAAGAAGTCCGGAGTTGTAATAAGTTATTAAAAATAAAAAAGAGGTGCAATGCTCGTTAATTTGCTTCAAGCCTTTCGGAATAGTGTAAACTGCACTGCGCATAGCTCCGTGCAGTCTACCGTATTCCTGAAGGCTTGAAGCTAAGCAACGTGAGCATTGAGCCTCTTCTTCATCGTATCTGCACTCAGGGCTTATAAACCGCTCCTAGTCCCTCTCACTTCGCGAGGTGGGACTAAAAAACAGCTTACGTCTGGTTCATCCATGAACCGGTACTAAAGGTGCTCGTGGGGCCCCAGCCTTACCTGACACAACCTCATTAGTACCGGTTCGTGGTACGAACCGGCACTAAATGGTGATGGTGGGGCCATAGCCTAACCGGAGGCTGACACAGCCTCTTTAGGTACAAACTTTCTGTTAGTGCCCGTAGTTTTCAAATTTGAATAGTTTAAATTTTGAATTATTTGAAATTAGTGTGAATCACTAGTTTGTGAATAACTTAACTTTAAAAATCAGTAAAGGCATGAAAGAATTTGTTTGCACATAAAATTTCTTCGCGTTTCAAATGCCAAAACACATAACTACCCTAACTATTACAGAGATTCCCCTCTGGGTGTGAAACACAAAAGAACGTGATGATAGTGAAGCCGATCACATCCCAGATCTTTGGGTGTGAAACTTTTTCTCGCGTGTGTCCCTTTGCGCCGTAACGATGGAAAATCTTCATCATTTAACGGGATGCTTCGGTCAATATTCACTGTGAATGGAGCAATTTCATCAAACTTTTCATAATCTTTTGACTTGTCTATCTTGTCATCCACTCCCACGATGTTTCTCTTCCCTGAAAGAACTATGTGCCGCTTTGGCTCATCGTACGATGCATTCGCTTCCTTATCTTTTCTTTTTCTTGGCTTGGTAGACATGTCCTTCACATAGAAAACCTGTGCCACATCATTGGCTAGGACGAATGGTTCGTCTGCATACGCAAGATTTTTGAGATCCACTGTTGTCATTCCGTACTGCGGGTCTTCCGTTACCCCGCCTCGTGTCATATTGACCCATTTGCACCGAAACAAAGGGACCTTTAAGCCACGTCGATAGTCAAGTTCCATATGTCCTGTATATAACCATAATATGTTTCCTTTCCCGTCTTGGTTTCTGCATCAAAGCGGACACCACTGTTTTGGTTGGTGCTCTTCTTATCTTGGGCGATCGTGTAAAATGTATTACCATTTATCTCGTACCCTTTGAAAGTCATTATATTCGAAGATGGTAACTAGGACAGCAAGTACAGGTCATCTTAATAGAGGTGTCATGCATGGTACGTGTCTGCAACCAGCTGGCGAAACTCCTGGTTTGTTCACGTGTAATCCAGTTATCAGACCGCTCCGGGTGTTTGGAGCGTAGCAAATTCTTGTGTTCATCCATATACGGAGCCACCAAGGCGGAATTCTGTAGAACTGTGTAGTGTGCTTCAGTGAGAGAATGTCCGTCCATACATATTATTTGTTCCCCTCCTAGCGTGCCTTTTCCATCCAGTCCGCCCTTATGCCGCGATTCAGGAACACCAATCGGCTTAAGGTTAGGAATAAAGTCAATACAAAACTCAATGACCTCCTCATTTTGATGGCCCTTGGAGATGCTTCCTTCTGGCCTAGCACGGTTATGAACATATTTCTTTAAGACTCCCATGAACCTCTCAAAGGGGAACATATTGTGTAGAAATACAGGACCCAAAACGTTAATCTGTTCGCATAGGTGAACTAGGACGTGCGTCATGATGTTGAAGAAGGATGGTGGGAACACCAACTCGAAACTGACAAGACATTGCACCAAATCATTCTGTAACCTTGGTATGATTTCTGGATCGATTACCTTCTGAGAGATTGCATTGAGAAATGCACATAGCTTCACAATGGCTAATCGAACATTTTCCGGTAGAAGCCCCCTCAATGCAACCGGAAGCAGTTGCGTCATAATCACGTGGCAGTCATGAGACTTTAGGTTCTGGAACTTTTTCTCTGCCATGTTTATTATTCCCTTTATATTCGACGAGAAGCCAGACGGTACCTTAATACTAAGCAGACATTCAAAGAAGATTTCCTTCTCTTCTTTGGTAAGAGCGTATCTTGCATGACCCTGATGTATGCCGTCTTCTCCGTGCATACGTTGCTGGTCCTCCCGTGCCTCAGGTGTATCTTTTGTCTTCCCATACACGCCCAAGAAGCCAAGCAGGGTCACGCAAAGATTCTTCGTCACGTGCATCACGTCGATTGCGTAGCGGACCTCTAGGTCTTTCCAATATGGCAGGTCCCAAAATATAGGTTTCTTCTTCCACATGGGTGCGCGTCCGTCAGCGTCCTTCGGAACAGGTTGTCCGCCAGGACCCTTTCCAAATATCACCATCAAATCCTTGACCATATCATGTACATCAGCACCAGTACGGTGGCGAGGCTTCGTCCGGTGATCCGCCTCACCTTTGAAATGCTTGCCTTTCTTTCTTACGGGATGCCTGCTCGGAAGAAATCGACGATGTCCCAGGTACACATTCTTCTTACAACTATTCAAATATATACTGTCGGTATCATCCAAACAGTGCGTGCATCCGCGGTATCCCTTATTTGTCTATCCTGATAGGTTACTGAGAGCTGGCCAATCATTGATGGTCACGAACAGCAACACCTTTAGGTCAAATTCTTCCCCCATGTGCTCATCCCACGCACGTACACCTGTTCCATTCCACAGTTGTAAGAGTTCTTCAACTAATGGCCTTAGGTACACATCAATGTCGTTGCCGGGTTGCTTAGGGCCTTGGATGAGCACTGGCATCATAATGAACTTCCGCTTCATGCACAACCAAGGAGGAAGGTTATATAAACATAGAGTCACAGGCCAGGTGCTATGGTTGCTGCTCTGCTCCCCAAAAGGATTAATGCCATCTGTGCTTAGACCAAACCATACGCTCCTTGTGTCATCTGCAAACTCCTTCCCGTACTTTCTTTCGATTTTTCTCCACTGCGACCCATCGGCGGGTACTCTCAACTTTCCGTCTTTCTTACGGTCTTCTCTGTGCCATCGCATCGCCTTGGCATGCTCTTTGTTTTGGAACAAACGTTTCAACCGTGGTATTATAGGAGAATACCACATCACCTTGGCAGGAATCTTCTTCCTGGGGCGCTCGCCCTCGACATCACCATGCTCATCGCGGCTGATCTTATAGCACAATGCACCACATACCGGGCAAGCGTTCAAATCCTCGTACTCACCGCGGTAGAGGATGCAATCATTAGGGCATGCATGTATCTTCTGCACCTCTAACCCTAGAGGGCAGACAGCCTTCTTTGCTTCGTACGTACTCTCGGGCAATTCGTTGTCCTTTGGAAGCATATCCTTTATCATTACCAGCAACTTTCCAAATCCCTTGTCAGATACACCATTCTCTGCCTTCCATTGCAGCAATTCCAGTGTGGTGCCCAGCTTTTTCTTGTCACCTACGCAATTCAGGTACAACAATTTTTTGTGATCCTCTAACATGCGCTGCAACTTCTTCTTCTCCAAATCACTTGCGCAGTTTCTCTTTGCATCGGCAATGGCCCGACCTAGATCATCAATGGGCTCATCTGATGCTTCTTCTTCAGATTCTTCCCGCATTACCGGCTCAGCTTCTTCCCCCATTGTTGTATCATCGTATTCAGGGAACCCATGGCCAGGATAGCTGTCGTCGTCCTCTTCTTCTTCATTGTCTTCCATCATAACCCCTCTTTCTCCGTGCTTGGTCCAAACATTATAGTGGGGCATGACACCGGACTAAAACAGGTGGACGTGAATTGTTCTCGATGTAGAGTAATTGCGACCATTCTTACAGCCAGCACATGGACAAGGCATAAAACCATCCGCCCGCTTGTTTGCCTCAGCCGCAAGCAGAAAAGTATGCACGCCCTCAATGAACTGGGGAGAGCATCGGTCATCGTACATCCATTGCCGGCTCATCTTCATTACACAACACCGAATAGACCAAATTAATACAAATTCATACATAAAGTTCATACAACACTTAAATTCAACAAACAAATAACTCTCTAGCTAAAGCATTTAAATGCAACAACAAATGCGATCAAGATCGCAACTAAGGTAACAATTGATCCAACAGCATAATGATACCAAGCCTCACTATCGATGGCATATTTTCTAATCTTTCTAATCTTCAAGCGCATTTTCTCCATCTTGATCTTGTGATCATCGACGACATCGGCAACATGCAACTCCAATTCCATCTTCTCCCCCTCAATTCTTTTCAATTTTTCTTTCAATTACTCGTTTTCTCTTTCAACTAAATTTAACCTCTCGACAATAGGGTCGGTTGGAATTTCCGGTTCACATACCTCCTAGATAAAAATATCTATGTCAACTTGATGGGCATAATTTTTCATAAACACGAAATGCAACAAATAGTTTTAAAATAGAATATACCACATCCGAATCATAACAAGGACGAGGGCCGACGGGGACGGATATCAAAACCATGGCACTATGTATAACAAACAACGTACGGGTAAGATAATTATTATACGAGTAACTACATATCCAAATCACACAAACATCAATTTTTTATATAAAATTTCATGAACAAGAGGCTCACCACAAGGTGGTGCCGGCGACGGGACGGTGCGGGCGATCGACGGTGGTTACGACGGAGATTTAGAAGGCACTAAGTAAACCACACCTACATATGCAAACTAAGTGTTATTTTAACCTCAAATTGCATATAAATCAAATACTAGCACACATATATATTTCCTCCCAAATTACTAAACTCACAAATTAATAACTATATAAAGCATTGCAAGAGCTAATCTAGCAATGAGAGATGAAAGGACAAAGTTGCTAACCTTTGTGATCACTTGAATGGATGGGGGCCTTCAAATCTTGACAAATTTTGGGCAAAATGTGTGATGAGCTCGAGGGGAGAAGAGGAAGAACAGAGAGGAGAGGAGAGGGGAAAGGGGAAAGAACAGAGTGAGCTTGACGAAGGGTTTATATGCAGGAGGACCTATAGTACCGGTTCGTGGCACGAACCGGTACTAAAGGTGCTGCAGGGGGCCCAGACTGACAACATCCTACCACCACCTTCATTAGTACCGGTTCGTGGCACGAACCGGTGCTAAAGGTTAGCCACGAACCGGTACTAATGAGAGCGGCCCGGCTAGCCATTGGAACCGGCACTAATGTATACATTTGTGCCGGCTCTAATACAAACCGGCAAGTAATTTTTTACATCCGTGCCCTACGCGGTAGTACCGCTCCCTTATTGCGGTAGTACCGTGCCGAACTTTTTCACAGACCGATTTTCAGCGGAAGTAGCCATGGATGTAATTTTGTTAATCCGCACCTTCCCTGCCTAGTCGAACCCTGCCTTGCGGTAGTACCGCAAGGACGTGCGGTAGTACCGCTCTGGCGGTTCTACTGCTCGTTGTTTTAACACAACAGGGCCTCGTCTGGTCTCTGTCACGGGAGCGGTAGTACCGCACATCCGAGAGGTAGTACCGCATGGCCTTGTGGTAGTACCGTGAGTCCGTGCGGTAGTATCGCATGTCGCGGGCTGATGAAGTGGGTAATGGTTGGATTTTGCCCCTCCTATAAAAGGGGGTCTTCTTCCCCAATGGATCTTATCCCTTTAGCTTGTGTTCTTTCCCCATTGTTGACCTTCTTAGAGCTTGCTAATTCTCAATCCCTCCATGGATTCTTGCTAGTTTTTGGGGGAAAAGAGAGAGGAGATCCAGATCCACATTTCCACCAATAACTTTCTCCTCTATGTGAGGGGAACCCCTTGGATCTAGATTTTGGAGTTCTTGATGTTCTCCTTCTTGTTCTTCCTCTCATTTCCCTCCCTAGCATTAGTTGCTTTGGTGGGATTTGAGAGACAAGGACTTGGGAACTCCGTGTGCCCTTGCCATTGGATTTTGAGTTTTCCCTTTGAAGTTATCTTATCGGATTGAGTCTTTAAGGATTTGAGAACACTTGATGTATGTCTTGCATGTGCTTATCTGTGGTGACAATGGGATATTCACATGATCTACTTGATGTATGTTTTGGTGATCAACTTGCGGGTTCAGTGACCTTGTGAACTTATGCATAGGGGTTGGCACATATTTTCGTCTTGACTCTCCAGTAGAAACTTTGGGGCACTGTTTGAAGTACTTTGTGTTGGTTTGAATATATGAATATGAGATTGTGTGATGCATATCGTATAATCATACCCATGGATACTTGGTGTGACATTGGAGTATCTAGGTGACATTAGGGTTTTGGTTGATTTGTGTCTTAAGGTGTTATTCTACTATGAACTCTAGGGCTGTTTGTGACACTTATAGGAATAGCCCAATAGATTGATCGGAAAGAATAACTTTGAGGTGGTTCTATACCCTACAATAATCTCTTCGTTTGGTCTCTGCTATTAGTGACTTTGGAGTGACTCTTTGTTGCATGTTGAGGGATAGTTATATTATCCTGTTATGTTATTATTGTTGAGAGAACTTGCACTAGTGAAAGTGTGAACCATAGGCCTTATTTCGAAGCATTGCAATACCGTTTACGCTCACTTTTATCATTAGTTACCTTGCTGTTTTTATATTTTCAGATTACAAAAACCTATATCTACCATCCATATTGCACTTGTATCACCATCTCTTCGCCGAAATAGTGCACCTATACAATTTACCATTGTATTGGGTGTGTTGGGCACACAAGAGACTCTTTGTTATTTGATTGCAGGGTTGTTTGAGAGAGACCATCTTCATCCTACGCCTCCCACGGATTGATAAACCTTAGGTCATCCACATGAGGGAAATTTGCTACTGTCCTACAAACCTCTGCACTTGGAGGCCCAACAATGTCTACAAGAAGAAAGTTGTGTAGTAGACATCATTCTACTGAAAAGGGACTGGTCACTAGAAGCGGAACTGCCCCAAGTATTTGGCAGATAAGAAGGATGGCAAAGTGAAAGGTATATTTGATATACATGTTATTGATGTGTACCTTACTAATGCTCGTAGTAGCGCCTGGGTATTTGATACTGGTTCTGTTGCTTATATTTGCAACTTAAAACAAGGGCTACGGATTAAGCGAAGGTTGGCCAAGGACGAGATGACAATGCACGTTGGAAATGGTTCCAAGGTCGATGTGATTGCCGTCGGCACGTTATCCCTACATCTACCTTCGGGATTAGTTTAGACCCGAATAATTGTTATTTGGTGCCACCGTTGAGCATGAACATTATATCTAGATCTTGTTTGATGTGAGACGGTTATTCATTTAAATCGAGAATAATGGTTGTTCTATTTATATGAGTAATATATTTTATGGTCATGCACCCTTGATGAGTGGTCTATTTTTGTGGAATCTCGATCGTAGTGATACACATATTCATAATATTGAAGCCAAAAGATGCAAAGTTAGTAATGATAGTGCAACTTATTTGTCGCACTGCCATTTAGGTCATATTGGTGTAAAACGCATGAAGAAACTCCATGCTGATGGGCTTTTGGAATCACTTGATTCTTGCGAACCATGCCTCATGGGTAAGATGACTAATACTCTGTTCTGCGGAACAATGGAGCGAGCCACTGATTTATTAGAAATAATATATACCGATGTATGCGGTTCGATGAGTGTTGAGGCTCGCGGCGGGTATCGTTATTTTCTAACCTTCACAGATGATTTGAGCACATATGGGTATATCTACTTAATGAAACATAAGTCTGAAATATTTGAAAAGTTCAAAGAATTTTAGAGTAAAGTGGAAAATCATCGTAACAAGAAAATAAAGTTTCTAAAATCTGATCGCGGAGGCGAATTTTTAAGTTACGAGTTTGGTCTTCATTTGAAACAATGTGGAATAGTTTCTCAACTCATGCCACCTGGAACACCACAGCGTAATGGTGTGTCCGAACGTCGTAACCGTACTTTATTAGATATGGTGTGGTCTATGATGTCTCTTACCGATTTACCGCTATTGTTTTGGGGTTATGCTTTAGAGACGGTTGCATTCACGTTAAATAGGGCACCATCTAAATCCATTGAGATGACACCATATGAACTATGGTTTGGCAAGAAACCCAAGCTGTCGTTTCTTAAAGTTTGGGGCTGGGATGCTTATGTGAATAAGCTTCAAGCTGATAAGCTCAAATCCAAATCGGAGAAATGCGTCTTCATAGGATACCCAAAAGAAACTGTTGGGTACACCTTCTATCACAAATCCGAAGGCAAGATATTCGTTGCTAAGAATGGATCATTTCTAGAGGAGTTTCTCTCGAAAGAAGTGAGTGGGAGGAAAGTAGAACTTGATGAGGTAATTGTACCTTCTCCCGAATTGGAAAGTAGTTCATGACAGAAATTAGTTTCAGTGATTCCTTCACCAATTAGTGAAGAAGCTAATGATGATGATCATGAAACTTCAGATCAAGTTACTACCGAACCTCGTAGGTCAACTAGAGTACGGTCCGCACCAGAGTGGTACGGCAATCCTATTCTGGAAGTCATGTTACTAGACCCTCTCGGTAATGCACATCACTATAAGCCTTGCAAGCAATGTGACTAATGAGTTAGTTATGGGATGCTACATTACGGAACGGGTAAAGAGACTTGCCGGTAATGAGATTGAACTAGGTATGAATATGGCGATGATCGAATCTCGGGCAAGTAACAAACCGTTGACAATGGGAACAACGTATGTTGTTATGCAGTTTGACCGATAAAGATCTTCATAGAATATGTAGGAACCAATATGAGCATCCAGGTTCCGCTATTGGTTATTGACCGGAGATGTGTCTACACAGTTCTCAAACCCGTAGGGTCTGCATGCTAATGTTCGATGACGATTTGTATTATTAGTTATGTGTTTTTGTGACCAAAGTTTTGTTCGGAGTCCCAGATGAGATCACAGACTAACGAAGAGTCTCGAAATGGCCGAGAGGTAAAGATTCATATATTGGAAGGTAGTATTCAGACATCGGAATGGTTTCGAGTGGTTCGGGTATTTTACCGAAGTACCGAGGGGTTACTGGAACACCCCAGGGAAGTATTGGGCCTACATGGGCCTTAGTGGAGAGAGAGGAGGGCCGCAAGGGGTGGCCGCGCCTCCCCTTTCCCTCTCCCTCCTTTTCCCTCCGGTGGAAGAAAGGAAAGGGGGGGGGGGAGGGGCGAATCCTACTAGGAGTGGAGTCCTAGTAGGACTCCCCCCCATGGCGCGCCCCTCCTGGCCGCCGGCCTCCTCCTCCCCTCCTTTATATACAGGGGCGGGGGGCACCCCAAAGGCACATCAATTGTTTTCTTAGCCATGTGCGGTGCCCCCCTCCACAGTTTACACCTCCGGTCATAGCGCCGTAGTGCTTAGGCGAAGCCCTGCGCGGATCACATCATCATCACCGTCATCACGCCATCGTGCTGACGAAACTCTCCCTCGACCCTCTGCTGGATCAAGAGTTCGAGGGACGTCATCAAGCTGAATGTGTGCTGAACTCGGAGGTGTCGTACGTTTGGTACTAGATCGGTTGGATCGTGAAGACGTTCGACTACATCAACTGCATTAACCTAACGTTTTCGCTTTCGGTCTACGATGGTACGTGGACACACTCTCCCACTCTTGTTGCCATGCATCTCCTAGATAGATCTTGCGTGAGCGTAGGAATTTTTTTGAAATAGCATGCTACATTCCCCAACAGCTCTTCCCCATGGTATGCAAAATAATAGAGGTCTCCCATTCAACAAAATAATATCAAGAAATGATCATGATACACACGTCAAGAGATTCTTAAAAGCCTATTATTTTTCCTTTAACAAAAAGTTAAGCAAAGGAAAATTCACCTCCTAGTGAAAATTCAAAACTATAAAAACATGAGTAGGGATAGTAACTATAGCCCTTGACAAACCAGGATGGATAGTTATCAAGACCCATGGCTTCAAAGAGTGGCATTTTGCTATTGTTATTCCAGTTCACAAGGCTTGGTGGTTCCATCCTAGAGATGAACTAGGCTATTGTCCAACATACCTGTCATTGCCATATCAAACACCAAGTAGATAGTGTCGCCGTTGATGGAGGGGAATACCAAAGGTGAGACGTAAAGAGAAATTTCAAATCAATAAACACCACAGGTCCATCAAGCCCATGAATTGGTAACATCTCCCTAAAATCCATTTTAACCCGATACACCTGGTGTTCTCTATCCTCGTTGTCACCATTATCGTCATTGCATTGTTAGTACATGAGTATGAGCTACACTCCATTGTCCACCAGATGCATAGTGATGTTTGTTGTCTCAGCAAACGTCCTGGTCAGACCGGCAGGAATGCCCAACTGTGGTGGCTAGTCTGCAGTAGTATCCACCATCATCATAACCTTGGTGTTGAAGCAGTAAAAGCGGCCAGAGAAAGATGTGGATTACGACGATAAACCATCCAATGCAGATCCCCTAGCTTGGTGATGACAAGCATTTTGAAGCGACCAAAATGGTCCATGACTATGCCCCCAGCTCCCCTGGTCCTGGCTACCACCCTGCTGTGCGCCAGTGCACCGCTCCAGCCCTCGCCGTGCTGCTTCGTTGTTGCCCGCCTCCCGCTGTTCACCGCCGCATGTGTCCCCTGCTTCCCTGCCTAACTGTTGAAGTATATTGCCCGCGTCTCTTTATCAGTTCGTACTTTTGGATGACTTGGTTGGTGCATGAATTCAATATGGTATCAGAGCCAAGAGGTCTTGAGTTCAAGACCCTACCAATGCAGTATTAAAAAAAGATTCTGCGGCCTACATAAATACCACGTCTAAGAGCTAAATAAGCCTAGACGTGAGGGGGGGTGTTGAAGTATATTGCCCGCGTCTCTCCATTAGTTCGGACTTTTGGATGAGTTGGTCGGTGCATGAATTCAATACTAACTGGTTGCCCGAGTGCTGAATTTTTTTGCGGGGAACTTCAGAGAGCTTTATTAAGTAAAGTCACTCGCTGGGCAATCAGCCAGAAAGCTGCTGGCCAGGAAGCTAGGAGTGGAGTCCAGCCAGCTTTCAGTCACATTAAGCGTACATGCACGGTTAGCACACAGGTATGCAGGACCGTTAGCGGCTCTTATTACATGAGAAATATGGAAAGACAAAAAGCTAGCAGAGAGCTCTCTAATTTCAGCAAAGATCGGTGCTACTACCGAACGGTCGGTGTAGCTGTAGTTCCAGAGGTTAACTGCCTCACGACAGTCAGATTTCAGTTGCACGTGCAAATAGCCTCGAAGCTTGGCAAAGATGACACCCTCGCCCAGCGCGAGCACCTCAGCAGTGAAAGGATCCGTTATCCCCAAATGGGGCTTGCACCATGCAGCCAGAAAAGCCGAGGAAGAGCGGGCTACACCCCCCGAGAGTTGAGTACTGAGTGCCTTTTGCCTTATCTTGGTGTCTTTCCACTTGTGCTGTGTTCTTCACTTTTGTAGTACTTATGTGTATGAAGTAGACAAGTAGTGAACAAAATGAAATTGAATTGAAAAGAATATGTTTGTTTGTTTGTGTGTGTGTGCGCGCGCGTGCGCGCGTGCCAGTCATATATGCATATGCAGGGTATTGTCGAACCCATTTAAATGTATTTGCCACTTTCATTTCATATTGTAGAAATAGGAGTTGAAGATATATTTTTATAGGTTCCCATAATGGGAGTAATTTTTAATTTGTATCAATGATAATCAGTCCACTTGATGTTTATGAGTTTTCTTATGGACGTATACTTTTACTGACCTAAAGGTGTTGGTTCCTGTACCGTTGTTCAAGTTACGGGAGGCACATATGAGGTAACCAATTGATTTGGTACTTTTTTTATCCCCATATTATTATTTGTACCTATGTCATGTTTTATCTATTATGTTGGACCAATGAGCATTGAGTTTACATTCTAGATTTCTTGAGAATTTTAACTTTATTTTTTTTTGTTTTGCATGTGGTATTTTTTCCAGAAATGTTATGAGATATTGTTAGAATGCAAAAAAAAAATCCCATGTTACCAAGAAAATTTTGGCCTGGGATTTGCTTTATTTCCCGCTCCGCCACTGAGCCTAGGTGTTGTGTCGTGCTACGATCGTTGTTCACGGTGAGTGGTAGTCTTCTTATACTTACAAGTATGCCTTCTCTAAAGCTATTGTACGCCTAACCGTACTATCGAAAAAATTAATTGTGCACGGTAAAAGGCCTTGAGGGCCAGGCCGATAAGCAAATGTAATAAAAGGCTGGGGTGCGTCCGTGGACGGCAATCGTTCTTGGCCCGGCGTTCTCGAGGGCATGAGAGCCTGCACAAAGGTACAACTGAGTTTACTCTAATGCCAAAATGTCAATGCTCAGTCTCAAGAATAATCTAATCTAAAAAAACTTAAGAATGATTTGGAATTAAACCTTCGACCAGGAAGAAAATTGTTCTGATTTTATCATGAAAAATGAAACATTGTGATGACTAGCACCATATAAATATATTTTGGTTCCATCCATATGCAGAATTATGTACTCCCTCCGTCCAAAAATACTTGTCATCAAAATGGACAAAAAGGGATGTATCTAGAACTAAAATACATCTAGATACATCCCCTTTTATTTATTTTGATGACAAGTATTTCCGGACGGAGGGAGGGAGTACACTAATAGAAAAACCTCCATTCCTCCCGGTTCGCGAGGGCTATTTGTCCCGGTTCCCGAACCGGGACTAAAGGGTCGTTACTAAAGCCCTGCCCCTTTAGTCCCAGTTCGCCGAGGAACCGGGACAGATGGGGCTCCACGTGGCCGCTGCCGCTTGCCCAGGCTGGGGGGCCTTTTGTCACGGTTGGTGCCACCAACCGGGACCAAAAGGCTTCCACGCATCAGCATGTCAAGGGCTGAGTTTTTTGGTTTTTTTTCTTAAAGGGGGCTGGGGTGGGGGTTTTGTAGGTTAATTTAGGGGTTTCATATATTGTGTTTGAAAGATCGAGGATGTCGCCTAGAGGGAGGTGTGAATAGGCGCTTTAAAATAATTACGGTTTAGGCTTGAACAAATGCGGAATAAACTAGCGGTTAATTTGTCAAGCACAAAACCTACAACAACTAGGCTCACCTATGTGCACCAACAACTTATGCTAAGCAAGATAAGCAACTATGTGATAGCAAGATATATGATAAAGAACAATATGGCTATCACAAAGTAAAGTGCATAAGTAAAGGGGCTCGGGTAAGAGATAACCGAGGCACGCGGAGACGACGATGTATCCCGAAGTTCACACCCTTGCGGATGCTAATCTCCGTTTGGAGCGGTGTGGAGGCACAATGCTCCCCAAGAAGCCACTAGGGCCATCGTAATCTCCTCACGCCCTCGCACAATGCAAGATGCCGTGATTCCACTAAGGGACCCTTGAGGGCGGTCACCGAACCCGTACAAATGGCGACCCTTGGGGGCGGTCACCGAACCCGTACACTTTGGCAACCCTTGGGGGCGGTCATCGGTACCCGTCAAATTGCTTGGGGCGATCTCCACAACCTAATTGGAGACCCCGACGCTTGCCCGGAGGTTTACACCACAATGATTGAGCTCCGAACACCACCAACTATCTAGGGCACCAAGGCACCCAAGAGGAACAAGCTCTAGGGTGCCCAAACACCCAAGAGTAATAAGCTTCTCAAACTTCACTTCCACGTATCACCGTGGAGAACTCAAACCGATGCACCAAATGCAATGGCAAGGGCACACAGAGTGTCCAAGTCCTTCTCTCCCAAATCCCACCAAAGCAACTAATGCTAAGGAGGAAAATGAGAGGAAGAACGAAAGAAGAACACGAAGAACTCCAAGATCTAGATCCAAGGGGTTCCCCTCACTTAGAGGAGAAAGTGATTGGTGGAAACGTGGATCTAGATCTCCTCTCTCTTTTCCCTCAAGAACTAGCAAGAATCCATGGAGGGATTGAGAGTTAGCAAGCTCGAAGAAGGTCAACAATGGGGGAAGAACACGAGCTCAAAGGATTAGGTTCATTGGGGAAGAAGACCCCCTTTTATAGGACCTCCCGAATCCAACCGTTATGTGCTCAGGTCGTGCACAAGCGGTACTACCACTTGGAGGAGCGGTACTACCGCTTAGCACGGTCAAAACAGCCCAAACGAGAGAGAAAACACGAGATTTTGGTCCGGGGCGGTACTACCGCTTAGGAGCCACGGTACTACTGCTCTGGAGTGGTACTACCGCTCAGGAGCAGCGGTAGTACCGCTCTGGAGCGGTAGTAAAAAATTACACCCGCTCTAGTCGCGGTAGTACCGCTGCAGCCTTTACCAAAACAGCCACAACTTTTGCAAACGGACTCCGAATTCAACGAAACCAAGTTTGTTGGAAAGCTAACGACATGGGCTAACACAATATTGATAGAAATACCAAGAATAAGCAAATGAGAAAAGTCCCATAATAAAATGGTGAGAACCCTTCATCGGATAAGACCGGTAAAACCTCCAACACTGAAAACATCATAGAAGATGCATGTGAACTCCATTTTCGATGAACTCAAGCTTGTCATCAAGATGACCATAAGCTCTAAGACTCACAAAGATAACCAAACAAGAACCAAGAAACATGATGCAAGGATGCAATGGTTTGAGCTCTCTACTAACGATACGATCAAGCTACCAACTTGAGAGCCCCCCTTGATAGTACGGCAAACGATCCTATAACTCGGTCTTCCAACTACCACCACAAGACCGGTAAAAATAGAAAACCTATCAAGGGAAAACCTTTGCCTTGCACATGGTCCACTTGAGCTAGATGAAGACGATCTTGACTCCCTCAAGTTGGACCACCTTTCTTGATTGCGTTGGCTCGATGAAGACTAGATGATTGCTCCCCCATAGTTCACTATGGGTGAGCCACTCTTCGGCACATCTTCACAAGTCCATTGACACCACAATGGATGGCAAGATTCAAGCACTTGATCTCTTCGGGATGCTCCACTTGAACTTGCACATGGCAATCTTGATGACGATCACCACTTGATGTCATCCTTTCCATGGGTTGTATGATATCTTCCTCTTGACGCAAGCCCATGGATACGTACCTAACCCCACATACAACTCTCACATAGACCATGGGTTAGTACATAAAGTGTAATGGACAATGCTTACCATACCATGGGATCACTTGATCCCTTTCGGTACATCTTCTATGCTTTGTGAGTTGATCAACTTGATTCACTCTTGACTTAGTCTTGATCAACCTTGAATCTTTGCAACTCTCTTCATTTAGATGATGTCTTGAAGGTAAACATGAATGATCACACAACCTTCTTCTTCAAGACATGCTTGCAATAAGCTCAACACTCGCATGACCAATCTTTGGATAATTCCTTAATAGCACCTTGGTCAACTCAAAAACTCCTTGAAACCAACACATGGACTTCAAGAAAAGCCTATGGACAAATCCTTAAAATACAACTCAAGACAACCATTAGTCCATAGAGATTGTCATCAATTACCAAAACAAAACATGGGGGCACCGCATGTTCTTTCAGTCTCCCCCATTTTGGTAATTGATGACAATCACTTTCAAGAGAGTTTATATAAGGAATTATGCATCACCATGCAATGCAACAACTAATAGTGCATGCGAATGAGATGCAAATGCTAAGGAACAAAAACAAAGAAAGAAGAGATAACTCTCTAAACTTCTCCACAAAACTCTCTGAAACATCTCCCCCATTGGCATCGATTGCCAAAATGGGCGAAAAACTAAGAAGGCCAATATAAATTGTGGTCCTCCATAAATTGTGTATTTCTCAACAAGAGAGTGGAATGCAATACACATACCCAACTGCCAATACTTGGAGGAAGACAAATTATATTGATGCCCAAAGATTGCAACAAAAAGATAAGCCACAAAGACATAACAAAGAGAGACACAAGCAATCAGAAGATACCAACTGAAGCAAGCAATCAACGGATATCAATTGAACCAACTAGACCAAAAAGATCCTACATGCCACAAGAATAAAGAATTATGAAAAGCGCAAAGGAGTGTTCTAAAGAAACTAGAGAAGCACCCCATGATTTGTGCACATATAAGAATTTTTGTATTTGAATACAAAGTGCACAAAATAGGATCATAGCTCCCCCAAAATCAATAGAAACTCACATCCAGTGCAAGTGAGCATATAGGAAACAAAGCCTAGTGCTTGCAACAAGCACATGGCTGAGCAACATGTAAAAGAGGCAACTTAAGAATAGGTTCAACCAAAATGATGTGTGTGAGTCATGGCGAAGCACTTGAGAAGACTAAGATTAGGATGAGCATTAAGCATCAACATAGTCTTGAAAGAATGAGGCACACGGTGCAAGGCCTATCATTCCCACACACAACTGGCAAATGGGTTCACAAGCTTACTAATAAGCAAAAGAGAACCTATGCTTGTGACAACCTGTGGTGAAGATAGACGAGGGGAGGCTCATCAAGACGAGGGATACCAATTAAGATGGCAAAAACCTCGTAAAGATAAGCAAGAGGAAAATAATCTTCACCACACAAGAGTGCAACAAGATGCAATGATAGAGGACACGCACTCAAGGCAAAAGCTTTCACGGAGCCACCAAAGAAATAACATAAGAAAGACAAGCTGGACGTGAAAGAAAAGTGATCAACTAGAGATGTAATTTCTCTCAAGTGTATATATATCTAGAAAGAAGGATGTACACCCGAAATAGTTACAACACGAAGGAACAAGATATCCACAAGGAAGTCATAAATATACCAATAAGATATTTGCTTGAAAGCATAGCACTTGGCTAGATATGGTCTTATTGTATATAAATGAAGTCCAAACACACATCCATCAAAGGCATCACAACTAGCAACAAGAGATCATCGTTGGGATGCTTTGAGAAAAGAAACAAGTATCACAAGATATGAAATGAATATCATGCCAAGATGCAACCTACACAAGGTTGAATGCAAGAGGAGAAAGCATGAATAGATACTTGTTACCGAGATATCATTGGAAGGATGTAGTAGATACCAATTGAAGGTAGATAGTAGTTCATTGATCATCCTTGCTTGACTCCAATATGCACATGGTGACAACACCTTCCTTGTGAGTGAGCCGAGCATCCAATGCATCTCCAAATGTTCCTAGAAGAACAACACAAACTAAACGGTACCCAAACTCATCGGGACCAAATAGTTAGAAACACCAATACATAGGACAAACTCCACATAAATATGTGCATATAGATATGAAAATGAATTTCATGCACATCTCATCCAAATTGAGACTAGGTGGAGTTTCCCCTATATATTGAGTCAACGAAAGAAAGCATGCCAAATAGAATACATGAAGTAAATATGCATGCTCAAAACTTTCAAGAACCGATACCAAAAGACAAAGAAATGCCAAGTGAAAAGGATACCAAATGGAGAAATCATCACTTGGAAGATATCATTAAAGATCCATCAAGGAATGAGATATCCATTGATACACACTAAATTAAAGATGTCATACTCCCAAAGAGAGGATGGTTCCAAACAAACCAAGCTCCCAACAAAGTTTCATGATGGCACAAGGTACCAAAAGAAAACGGCTTGCCTTCCACCAACACACACTTGATAAGGATCACAAGAAGAGTGTTCTAAAGAAAATAGGATAGCTCCCCCACGAGTTGTGCATTATAAAGAATTTCCTTTTGAATACAAAATGTACAAGGTGGGATCACCACTTTCACTATATCTAGAAAACACTAGACAAGAACGAGAAATTAACAAGATCCACAAGTGGTATGGAAGACAACGGGAGTTGACACAAACCTTGGAAAGAGAAAAGGCAAATAAAAACAAAAGCCAATGCAAAGATGATCAATTAAATTCTACCACACATAAGTGATTACCAATTGTCAAAAGACAAGAAGTATTTGGAAATAATTCCCGATGGTAGATAGCAAGGATATCCGACATCATCTTCACTCCAAACGAAAAGCAAATTGCAACTTGTAGAGCTAACATGCCACCTAGGAACAAGATAATTTACAATATCAATTATAGGTGACAATATCTCAAATGTACACATTTTCTAGGCTTGTAATATGCACATAGCATATTACTCCCCCATAATGTGATACCAATGAAGAAAACTTAACAAGAGGCAATAAGAGGATCCAACATGAGATAATCAATGGAATTTTTAGAATTTGAATTTCTCATGAGAGATATACCACCTAGCGACTAGATAATCTTGAAATATCAATACTAGATGGTATTACTCATGTGCACACATTTATAGGATTATGAGGTGCACAAAGCACACCACTCCCCCATAATGGATATTCCATTAATCTCTCACAAGAGGCAACTAAGAAATAAACAAGATGCACTAAGGCTCAACGAACGACACACAAGTACATGATGTGCAAACCAACATACACAAAGGCAATTTGGAGAAACATCATATACAAACACATGCAAGGAACAAAACCAAAACATGCAAAGCGGCAAGTAACTTTCAATGTAAACAATTTAAGTACAAGTTACCGCAAGGAGGAACATTGGATATAAGATAGAAACTTGACAACCCAATTGACTTGGCTTGAGACAACAAGAAAGATGAAGTCCCCTTAATTCTTCATAATGTAGCCAAGTCTCCAATGACCTCCAACAACACCTATTGATCAAGTTTTGGCTTGTTGGTCCCCAACCAAGTTGGGTCCTAAGAGTTTAGTCACAATAGGTTTGGTTACCCAAATGGTTCTTTGCTTGACACCACTTTGAGTACCAACAAACTTGGCAGACACATTGCCAACCTTATCCTTACCAAGAGAATAGATATCATCAATAATAATTGGGTTGGATAAGTTACCACTAGTGCATGAAGAAGCGACGTGACCTTTCTCACGGCATAAGTAGCAACGTCTACTCTTCACTTTCTTCTCACTTGATTTCTCAATTTGAGAAGCATTAACTTGAGTCTTCTTGGGAAGAGGCCTTTCTTCACCTTGATGTTGAGCATGAGATTGAACTTGTGCCCTCTTCCCTTATTGCTTGACACTAATGGCCTTCTTCTTCAATGGGCAAGATCTAACATGATGCCCTTCGACTTTGCACTTGAAGCAAACAATCTTGGCCGAATTCTTGACTTTTCTTGGCCCTTCTTCTTGTTCAACTTGGACTTCTTCTTGTTGTTGGAGTTGAATCCAAGTCCACCTTTGTCATTGGGGGATTTTTGCACACTCAAGATATTGTTGAGTGTGGCCTTCCCTTCATGACACTTTTCCAAGTCTTTCTTCAAAGAAGTGACTTGGGCCTTGAGCTCTTTGATTTCCTCTACATGGTTAGTCTCAACACAAGTACTAGAGGAAGTATAAGCTTCATCATTAGAGCAACAAGGCAAGGAAAGCAATTCATCACAAGATGTACCAACATTGTGAGTAGATGAATTACAAGGACTAGCACATGGCAATATACTATTTTGACTAGAAGTAGTGCTAGTATCCACATGAGGCTCACTAGATGTTACCTTAGCAATCATGGCCTCATGAGCTATCTTTAGCACACTATGGGATACTAGAAGATCATCATGAGAGCTTGAGAGCTTTTCATGACTTTCTTCCAATTTCCCATAATTGCAAGATAGCACCTCAAGTTGAGCCCGTAGCTCAACATTCTCCTTCAAAATGGATGCTTCACAAGTAATAGAATTAGTAGCACAAGCATCATCATTAACAACAAGAGGAGAAGGCAACTTGGCAAGCTCTTTTAAATAAGAAGCTTCAAGTTGAGCATGAGACTCAGTGAATTTGATGAGCTCACCCTTGATGACCCTTGAGCCATTTTCGAGGTGCTCAAAATCCTCAAGGAGTCTAGCATGAGCAACTTCAAGCTTAGCATTTTTAGTTTCAAAAACATTGGCCACCTCAAGAGCTCTATCAGTAGATTCCTTCACTCTAGACAATTCTAGAGCAAAAGTCTCCTCAAGAGATTCCTTGGTGGTTTGTTCATGTTCAAGAGCTTGAGATAGCTCCGTGATCTCATTTGCGTAATCACGCCCATGAGCTTCCATTTTCTCAATGGTGACCTCATGCTCCTCGAGATGAGATTCCAACTCCTCAATATATTTCTTGCCCTCAATGGCAATGGACATAATTTCCATGAAGTTGGAACAAGCAATTTTATTTTTATGAAGATCTTTAAAAATCATCTCCCCCTTAGTTTTTAAGGAGGCAACATTATCATTCTCTTCATCATTATCCTCATCATCATTAGCATCAACATCATCATCAAGAGACATATTGGGGTACAAAGTAGGAGATACCTTTGATGCCTTAGCCATAAGGCAAAAAGCAATAGATGATGATGTAGGATCCCTTGAGGCACCATTAAACACCACATCTTGTTCCATGGAGTATTCGGTTTCCTCTACATTGTTAGCACAATAATTCGAGGAAATAGATGCATTTTTATCATGGCAACAAGACATAGCAAGCATATCATCATGCGATTTAGTCAAGAAATTTCTACATGATATGCAAGGACTATCAACACAAGCATGTGAAACATTTGGAGTGCTCGAAGTGTTAAAGCCCAAGGAAGGAGCATTGCAATAATATAGTGATGAAGGATCATCCACAGTAAGCATACTATCATCATTGCAATAACCAACACTACTCACCATATCATTTCCTTGTTGCAAACCACATGTAGGTGAAGTAGAAGAAGTTGAGAAGACCATACGACCGGAGGTGGAGGGAGAACAATCATCCCCACAAATATTGGACACACCATATTTATCTTGAAGCTTTGTCCATAACTCATGAGCATCCCGGAACGGCATGAGTTCAAATATAACTACATTGCTCAAAGCATCAAAAAGCACATTAGAAGCTTGAGCATTGAGATAAGACTTTTTCTCATCCTCTAAAGATAACCTTTGGGGATCCTTTGGAGGAGAAAAACCCATATCTACAATTCGCTCTAAATTTGGGTCCATGACCCTAAAGAGATTAAGCATGCGAATTACCCAAACATCAAAATTTGTGCCATTGAAACTAAGAGTGTCAGAGAATCCTAATCCCCTAGTCGACATCTTTACTCTCTAGGCGGTAAAGCCAAATAAAGAGAGACGAGGCTCTGATACCAATTGAAAGATCGATGATGTCGCCTAGAGGGAGGGGGGTGAATAGGCACTTTAAAATAATTACGGTTTAGGCTTGAACAAATGCGGAATAAAACTAGCGGTTAATTTGTCAAGCACAAAACCTACAACAACTAGGCTCACCTATGTGCACCAACAACTTATGCTAAGCAAGATAAGAAACTATGTGATAGCAAGATATATGACAAAGAACAATATGGCTATCACAAAGTAAAGTGCATAAGTAAAGGGGCTCGAGTAAGAGATAACCGAGGCACGCGGAGACGATGATGTATCCCGAAGTTCACACCCTTGCGGATGCTAATCTCCGTTTGGAGCGGTGTGGAGGCACAATGCTCCCCAAGAAGCCACTAGGGCCACCGTAATCTCCTCACGCCCTCGCACAATGCAAGATGTCGTGATTCCACTAAGGGACCCTTGAGGGCGGTCACCGAACCCGTACAAATTGCGACCCTTGGGGGCGGTCACCGAACCCGTACACTTTGGCAACCCTTGGGGGCGGTCACCGGTACCCATCAAATTGCTCGGGGCGATCTCCACGACCTAATTGGAGACCCCGATGCTTGCCCGGAGCTTTACACCATAATGATTGAGCTCCGAACACCACCAACTGTCTAGGGCACCAAGGCACCCAAGAGGAACAAGCTCTAGGGTGCCCAAACACCCAAGAGTAATAAGCTTCTCAAACTTCACTTCCACGTATGACAGTGGAGAACTCAAACCGATGCACCAAATGCAATGGCAAGGGCACACAGAGTGCCCAAGTCCTTCTCTCCCAAATCCCACCAAAGCAACTAATGCTAGGGAGGAAAATGAGAGGAAGAACGAAAGAAGAACACGAAGAACTCCAAGATCTAGATCCAAGGGGTTCCCCTCACTTAGAGGAGAAAGTGATTGGTGGAAACGTGGATCTAGATCTCCTCTCTCTTTTCCCTCAAGAACTAGCAAGAATCCATGGAGGGATTGAGAGTTAGCAAGCTCGAAGAAGGTCAACAATGGGGGAAGAACACGAGCTCAAAGGACTAGGTTCATTGGGGAAGAAGACCCCCTTTTATAGGACCTCCCGAATCCAACTGTTATGTGCTCAGGTCGTGCACAAGCGGTACTACCGCTTGGAGGAGTGGTACTACCGCTTAGCACTGTCAAAACAGCCCAAACGAGAGCGAAAACACGAGATTTTGGTCTGGGGCGGTACTACCGCTTAGGAGCCACGGTAGTACTGCTCTGGAGCGGTACTACCGCTCAGGAGCAGTGGTAGTACCGCTCTGGAGCGGTAGTAAAAAATCACATCCGCTCTAGTCGCGGTAGTACCGCTGCAGCCTTTACCAAAACAGCCACAACTTTTGCAAACGGACTCCGAATTCAACGAGACCAAGTTTGTTGGAAAGCTAACGACATGGGATAACACAATATTGATAGAAATACCAAGAATAAGCAAATGAGAAAAGTCCCATAAGAAAATGGTGAGAACCCTTCATCGGATAAGACCGGTAAAACCTCCAACACCGAAAACATCATAGAAGACGCATGCGAACTCCGTTTTCGATGAACTCAAGCTTGTCATCAAGATGACCATAAGCTCTAAGACTCACAAAGATAACCAAACAAGAACCAAGAAACATGATGCAAGGATGCAATGGTTTGAGCTCTCTACTAATGATACGATCAAGCTACCAACTTGAGAGCCCCCCTTGATAGTACGGCAAACGATCCTATAACTCGGTCTCCCAACTACCACCACAAGACCGGTAAAAATAGAAAACCTATCAAGGGAAAACCTTTGCCTTGCACATGGTCCACTTGAGCTAGATGAAGACGATCTTGACTCCCTCAAGTTGGACCACCTTTCTTGATTGCGTTGGCTCGATGAAGACTAGATGATTGCTCCCCCATAGTTCACTACGGGTGAGCCACTCTTCGGCACATCTTCACAAGTCCATTGACACCACAATGGATGGCAAGATTCAAGCACTTGATCTCTTCGTGATGCTCCACTTGAACTTTCACACGGCAATCTTGATGACGATCACCGCTTGATGTCATCCTTTCCATGGGTTGTATGATATCTTCCTCTTGACGCAAGCCCATGGATACGTACCTAACCCCACATACAACTCTCACATAGGCCATGGGTTAGTACATAAAGTGTAATGGACAATGCTTACCATACCATGGGATCACTTGATCCCTCTCGGTACATCTTCTACGCTTTGTGAGTTGATCAACTTGATTCACTCTTGACTTAGTCTTGATCAACCTTGAATCTTTGCAACTCTCTTCATTTAGATGATGTCTTGAAGGTAAACATGAATGATCACACAACCTTCTTCTTCAAGACATGCTTGCAATAAGCTCAACACTCGCATGACCAATCTTTGGATAATTCCTTAATAGCACCTTGGTCAACTCAAAAACTCCTTGAAACCAACACATGGACTTCAAGAAAAGCCTATGGACAAATCCTTCAAATACAACTCAAGACAACCATTAGTCCATAGAGATTGTCATCAATTACCAAAACCAAACATGGGGGCACCGCATGTTCTTTCAGTGTTAGCTAGCTAATAGAGAGAAGTGTCCTCTTTTATCTCCGTGCTTTGTCGACGCTACATATAGAGAGGACTTGGCACGCTAGCTAGCTAGTAAGCAGATGAAGGAAACTATTAAGTATAGAAGATCATCATGAACATATACATAAGTGATGGACCTCTCGTTCTCCAAGAGATTGGTCGAACAACAAGTTTTTGTATATCTTATCGACGGTACTGGCTACATATATATACAATGTGTAAGATCTTACAATACCCTAACATATGAACTCAACTTCCACATGCATGGTGGTATTCTCCGGCTTTATTGATGACATGGTCAAGAAAGAATCTAGCCAATTCTTCTGGAATTGCTCGCATGTGATCTTGTGGTAGGAGTTCATTCCGCATCTCCCACATCTAATTTGAATAAGGGGGTCAATACATATATATGAATGAAACTCAACAGAAATGATGGTAATAAAATAAACTTGTGAATATTTTTGCTTATGCACTTCATATCGCCTTTTAGAGTAGCCCCGCCTATTATTGGCCGTGGCGTTGTAGATGAACTCGCAGACGTAGTATCCACAGTAATTATTCCCGGCTTCCTGCCACAAGTACTTTACAAGAAATAGAGGTCAATCAAACTGATAATGAAGCATTATAAATGGCATTGATGAAAGTAGCTAGAATCAACGGGAGATGCGCGGAACTAGCTAGCTAGTAGTACTTACTTTCGGGTATTTCCATCGCAGATCCCGCGGCAGTCCTGAAACTTGTGCGGTGAATACTTTCCAAACCCTGCGAGACAAAGAAAACAATTACTTGATATCATGAAATGAACAAAGTTGCCGATATGGTGCGATAATGATCGATTCAACTTACTTCTCGAGCATTTTAGGCATGTCTGCATAGTCCTCGGGATCTTTTCATCTCGAGTCTAAGACATTTACTAGTCCCTGCTCAAGCTTAATCTCTAGGAGAATATAGTGGAACCTGCGCACGCATGCACAACTCATCAATTACATTAATTACTATAGCCTCGAGTAATAATTAAGGGAAACCGAATATACACAAGACAGTAACACTCACTTGAAGTTGTCAGTAAAGAGTATTGTATCTTTGTTTTGATTTATTACCAATGATCGTAGGAAGTTGTCCTCGGTTTCTTTGGCATGAAATGTAACCGTAAATTCATCTATGAGATTTGTGTTAATGAACCCAATATCATACATTTGAGCTTTTTTGCATTCGACGATCTTCAATATGCATAATATAGTGAGGATAATTACATATACATGCAATGAAAGAATTGAACTATATATAGAGATTTAATGACAGAAGTAGTACTTACAGACAGTAGCAAGTGACCATTAATTTATCTAGGGCCTTTAGATTGAAAAACTGGAAGAACTCCTCAAATGGAACAGACAATTCCTCAATTCCAACGAGGTCGTGCTGATCCTCTTTAACTTTCAGCGTCAAAGTATCGATTTTCTTCCCAGCTGACTGCATTCTGCAGGTTTCCATGTACCAATCATGGAATCTTTGCATCATCGTCTTTAGAGTAGTTCCATCTTTGACAAGAGGCTTCCCGTAGTCGTATTTGAATTCGTCCACCTTCATTATATCAAAATGTGCATCATTGTCGTGCATGTAATCTGCAGGATTGGTACCGGGAAGATCCCCAGATGATTAGCGACGATATCGCTAGACACCTTGAGCGGGGGGCACGATTGGTTCGCTTGTTCGCTGAGCTGGGGAATTTTTTCCCACTTCTTCATTTTTGTAACCTTTTGTCATTGCAAGTACTTCCCGACCACTTCGCTTCCTTATATGTCTTTTCAGTAATGCGCTCATAGTTGGTTTGCGGCGGAGACGATGGTGGTCGCTACAGGGCATCCAAAGTGCGCTTCGCTTTCATCGGATCTATCTTCTCCTCCGGAGGTGGATGTCTCTTAGCTCTTTGCGTTTCAAAGTAGTCCTTCACTTGGTCTTGACAGATCTCCTCGTTTTCCTATTCGGTCATCTCGTATGGTAACTTCTCTGGAGTCTTGAGAGATGGACCGAATCTGTATTGCCTCCCGCCTCTGGCTGTACTGCTAGACGCCAGAGCAGGCCGAGCGGCTGCAGCTGTCTTCTTTTGTTGCTTACGAGGTAGAGGAGAAGGACTATGACGCGCCAGAGCAGCCGGAGCGGCGGCGGGTCTCTTCCGCCCTTGCTGAGGAGGCGGAGAAGGAGGAGGCTGTCTGGTCGGGCGCACCGGCGCAGGCGAAAAAGGAGATGGAGTGCCCTGATCACTCGCCAGAGGAGCAGGCGGAGGAGGAGGCGGAGTGCCCTGACTCGCCGGAGGAGGAGGAGGAGGCGGAGGCGTCTAGTTCGGAAGGTTATTGAGCTCGTTCCGCCATAGGCATGGAGTCTTCAGAGCAGAACCCAGCTGAGTCTCCCCTTCACCGGTAGGGTGGTCAAGCATGAGCTCCTCAAATCCCTCCGTTATTTCGTCCATCGTCACCCTAGCATATCCTTCTAGAATTGGACGGCAGTGAAAAGTTGTGTTGGGTTCAGGAAGTCGAATAGAGCCGACAGCCGCCTTGACTTTGTAGTTCTGCCATTGCGCCATAAGGTGGCATTTTTGAGACTCTCTGATAGCATCCATGGGGTAGCTACCAGGAGCCATGAAGACAGGCTCCAGCTGAAGCAGCTCGGTGGAAGCCACACCGCTTCTCCGCTGAGATGGCGGGGTAGCTTTGGGGGTAGCTTCGGCAGGTCGCTTGCTTCGAACTGCATCTCGTTCCTCTAGCTTCCGTACCCTTGCATGCAGCTCCTGCAGTTCGCTCTGCTCCATTTTCCTCCTCCTCTCTTGGCATTTGTAACCGCCTGCGTCCGGAAACCCACCCTTCCACGGAACGGAGCCTGGCGTGCCTCGTGTCCGTCCAGGATGATCAGGATTCCCGAGGGCCATTGTGAGCTCGTCCTTCTCTCTGTCTGGAACGAACGTCCCTTCCCGCGCTGCGGCAATATAGTGCTGAAGCTTTGTGATGGGTATTCACAGTTGCTCGTGCATCCAAACGCACTTCCCTGTTACAGGGTCCAAGATTCCACCAACCCCGAAGAACAGTTTGGCCAGTTCAAAGTCTCTGGTTTGACCCCTTTATCAAGCAGGTCGTTCTCAGCCTTGGCCCACAACGGCTGGGCTTTGAGGTAGCCACCTAACCCCATGTGATGGTGATGCTCCTTCTTCGCAGAATTTATCTTGTTTGTCGCTGAAATCTTCTTACTCCTCTACGATGTCTTGTTGGCCACTAATGCGTCCCATTGATCTCTGAGCTTCTCGTACCGGCCAATGAATTCTGGTGTCTTTTCTTTCTTGACAAACTTTGCTTTCAGGTCATTCTTCCACTTCCTGAATAGGTATGCCATCTTCTTGAGAGCAAAGGACTTGATCAATGGCTCTATAACTGGATTCTCTGGATCCTCCTCTTTCGGTAGGGTGAAATTTACCTTCAGCGCTTTCCAAAGATCTTGTTTCTATCTATCTTTAACAAAAGAAACTTGAAGCTCTTCATCCACATAGCTCGATGTTGATTGGGGTCATGTCCCTAACAAGAACCCTGCACTGAGCAGTAAATACGTCCTTGGTCCGGAGGGGTTCAATCGGTTGGCCATCGCGCGCGATTGCTGTGATCGTGAACCTTTCATCCGAGCGCAACATTTTCTTCGGGCCTCGTCTCTTTGCCGAAGTTGTGCTCGATCTGGAGGGCTAGAAAAAAGAAGAAAGATGAGAGTTAATATGTGTAGATACCAAAACAATTAATGCATCAATTAGCTAGTCAACACAGGCTTAATTAATATATATACCTGGCCGGACTCTGTTCGGTCATCGGAGCCGTCATCACGGTCTCCTTCTTGCACCGGCATTCGGTCATTGGTCACGGTCTCCTCCGTTGTTCGATAACCGTAGCCTGCTTCTTCACCCTCTCCTTCCAGACCATCGGTTTCATTGAGACACGACATGACATCACCTCCGGCTGCGATTATGTCCTCCAACACCCATTCCGCTTCTTCGTCTCGACCGTGCTCCATAGTTTCTGCAAATAATACAACATGGCAATACAAACATGAAAGATGGATATATTAGTGACAAACGTAGACCTAGCTATAGCTAATCACAACAAGGAATTATATTAATTAATGGCCTCGACGCTTCTCTAGGGTTTGGTTGGCCTCGACAACGCTTAAAGGGTTCGGGGTGGCCTCGACGACAACGCTCTTTTATGTTGGTAAAGGAGGGGGTATATCAACAACGACGACATACATACATGGAAAACAAATGTTATCCGGGAGGGGGTATATCGACCCCCCTCATGTCGAAGTTATCGGGGAGGGGGTATATCGACCCCCCCTCATGTTGAATATATGTTGAATTCCCGAGAGAGTTAGGAACCGGAGGGGGACTCCTCCCCCCCTCATGTCTGATCAGTTTTTACTCCCTCTCTCCCATGAAACATTCATCAAACAAATTTAATACGAGTTTAAACAGAAAACATTCATCGAACAAAATTACAACAGAAAAAATTGACCAAGTTTTCATATATCATCATCATCATCTACTACAAAAAAAATTGACATATTCTTTGCATATGAACGTACAAACATTTGCATATTCGACAATAATATCACCAAAAAAATGTTATCGGGGAGGGGGTATATCGACCCCCCCCCCCCCTCATGTCAAAGTTATCGGGGAGGTGGTATACCGACAACGACATACCCGATAAAAAATAAAAAGAGGAAGAAGAAAAAAAAAGAGAAGAAGAAAGGAATAGAGAGAGGAGAAGATCGAAGAAGAAAAAAAGAAAAAAACGAGGAGACGAAGAAAGGAATAGAGGTGAAGAAGAAAAAAAATAGAAATTACTCTATTTTTTTCTTCTTCTCTTCTATTCGTTTCTTCTTCTCCTCTTTTTTTTTCTTTTTTTCCTCTTCTTATTTATTTCTCCTCTTCTTCCTCTCCTCTTCTTCTCCTTCTTCTTCTCCTTCTTCCTCTTCTTATTATTTTCCTTTTTCTTCTCCTTCTTTTTCTTCTTCTTCCTTCTTCCTTCTTCCTAGATAAAACTTTTCTAAAAATGTAACTTTTGCCTATATAAAAGTTTTTCTTCTTCTTCCTTCTTCCTTCTTCCTAGCTAGATATATAAATTTTTTTCTAAAAATGTAACTTTTGCATATATAAAACTTTTTATTCTTCTTCCTTCTTCCTAAATATATAAAACTTTTCTAAAAATGAAACTAACCTAAAATGCACTAAATCAGAGAACATACATAGATAAAACTTTTCTAAAAACCTAACTTTTGCATATATGAACATATATACACAGAGAACATACATACATATATACATTTTTATAAAATGCAAAAAACAAATCATCATATATATAAAAAACAGGACATATAATCATATATACACACATACATATAATCTCACATATACATATAATCACGCATATACATATAATCTAAAAAACATCATATATATTAAAAAAATGAGAGGAAGGCCGGTCGGACCGAACGTGGCGGCGGCGTGTGGTCAGGGCGACGGCGATGGGGTCGGGGAAGGGGCGTTGCGCGCGGCGATGGTGACGGGGTCGGGGCAGGGGCGGCGCGCGCGGCGACGGTGACAGTGTCGGGGCAGGGGCGGCGCACGCGGCGACAGCGGCGGTGTCAGGGCAGGGGCGGCGCGGTGATGGCGTCGGGGGTGAGCTTCGGCGACAAGGAGGAGGCCCGCGGCAGACTCGGGGGCACGCACGACGAGAGGGTCGCGGTAGTGCTCGGGGAGGCGACAGCTCAGTCCGGCAGCCTGCTGGCGTTGATGTGGTCGCGGCGCCGTTGGGAGATCAAAGGACGAACTGGATGGAAAACTGCTAAGTGTTCTTTATATAGGCACACCTTTGGTCCCGGTTGGTGGCACCAACCAGGAACAATACCCCCCTTTAGTCCCGGTTGGTGCCACCAACCAGGACCAGCAGCAGAGGCCTTTGGTCCCGGTTGGTGGCACCGACCGGGACTAAAGGGGGGTTAGTCCCGGCCAAAGTTTAGTCCCACCTCGCTTGTTGAGAGAGCTCGAGAGTGGTTTATAAGCGCTGCTGCGCTCACCCACTCGAGCTCCTCTCAACTGCAGGCTTTTAGGCCTAATCTGTCACTATGTGCATGTGGGCCTACTGGGCCTACTGAGGGCCTAAATCCTGGCCCATTGTTGGGTTTCTAGTCGTATTCAGGCCGTGGTGGCCTTTAGGTGGCACTTTTTTTTCTCTATTTATTTTATTTTGTTTCTTCTTACAGCAAAATACTTACTAGTTCTTCAGTGATTCCTTTTGCTTTTAGGTAATATAAATTATAAACTTTCTGTTAGTGCCATTTGTTTTCTAATTTGAATAGTTTAAATTTGAATTTTTGGAAATTTGTGTGAGTCACTAGTTTTTGAATAGCTTTACTATAAAAATAGATTTTTGAGTGATTCTTTTTCCTGCTATTTAATATTACTGTGTTTTATCATTATATTCAAAAACATATTTTGTTATTTTAGTTTCTAACAAAAAATTCTTTACGATAATTCTTTTTTCTATTAAAGTTTCTAACAAAAAATTTCTTTATGAAACTTCTTTTTTCTTTTAATGCTTTGAACGGAAAATACTTTGATAATTTTAGTTGCATAAATTTTATATAATTTTTGTTTCAATAATAGTAGAGGTTTTATAAAAGTTTATTTTGTTTTTACTTATTTATTAAAAGTTTATTTTGTTTCTACTTATTTTTTATTGTTTTGCTTTTTATTTATTTTATGAAAATTCTTTCTTTTTTGCTTTATTTATTTTATTTTGTTTCTACTTACTGTTGCTATTTTTATTTATTTTATTAAAGTTTATTTATTTTACTTTATTAAAGTTTATTTTGTTTCTACTTATTTATTAACGTTTTTCTGTTTCTACTTATTTATTTTATTTTGTTTCTACTTATTTCTTTTCTTTTCTTTTTTCTTTTTTTATTTATTTTATGAAAATTCTTTTTGCTTTTAATGTTGTACACACAAAAGCCCTTCTCCCCTGGCCAGTTCATTGGTTCCGGTTCGTGGCTTGAACCGGTACGAAAGACCACCCTTTGGTCTCGGCTCAGGCCATCAACCGGGACCAATGATGGTGGGCCAGGAGCGAGGCCTTTGGTCCCGGTTCGTCCCACCAACCGAGACCAAAGGGGCCAGACGAACCGGGACCAATGCCCCCACGAGACCCGGCAGACCCCGTGGCCTCACGAACCAGGACCAATGGGCCCATGGGTCCTGGTTCGTGACTGAACCCGGACTAATGGGCTTATCTAACCCGAACGTAAGCCCTGTTTTCTACTAGTGGTAGTACATTTAAGATCAAGAAGGACGGCACTGCAAAAATAGACATTTTGGTGTTTATATATGTGCAATTATATGGTACATTTAAGATCAAGAACAATGCCAGAAATTGAGTCCCCGCCGAAACATTTAAGTGCCATTATGTTGAGAGGCGATTTTTTTGTATTGGTCTTTATTGGGTTTACCTCTTCTTTGCTCAACTCTTCTTATTTTAGTGACATAAGTGTAGTACATTGAAAGGGTATAATATAATTCTTTGGCTACGTTACAAGCAAAGTAAATATAGCACATTGAAAGCGTAGAAGGCAATTCTTATTTTTTGGCGAATAGACAATTCTTTGGCTACGTCACAAGCAAAATAAATATAGCACATTGAAAGGGTATAAGACAATTCTTTAGCTGTGTTACAAGAAAAATAAATATAGCGCGTTGAAAGGGTATAAGACAATTCTCTGGCTGCGTTACAAGAAAAAAAATATAGCACACTGAAAGGGCATGCGAAATTTAATGCACATTAAAAAAAAGCAGAAAGCAAATCAAGATGCATTGAGAACTCTATCAGGCATGTAAATAAACCCACAACTAACGAAAACATGTTTTATTCTTTGCATGTACCTTACAAAGGTTCAGAGTAGTAATCGCTACAAGTTGGTCCGACCTCTAAACTCTCCCACGATTTGGATCCATGATGCTATTCATCACTTGATAAGGTTAGTGATGGCCGTGCAGACTATCGCTGTCTGCACGGAGTAGATGCTACGTTGCTTGAGAGGCGACGGGACGGCGGCCTTTTCAAAGGCATCGTCGCACTTGTGCGCCAGGGAGATGGCCTTTGCGGCCTCCTCCTTCCCCGCGGCGTAATTCCGGCCGTTGATCTCGTCGTAGGCTCCGGCAAACGCGAACTTCATGTTGTCGTACAACCCCTGGCATTGCTCAAGGGCCACCTTCGTCTTGCCATCCGTGTCCGGCTTCGCTAGTAGGCGCTCGATGTCGTGGATAGCACCATAGGCGTTGTTGACGCCCATGTTAGCCGCTATCTTGGCCATGCCCCATGTGTCTGCGTCGGAGCTCTGGTAGTGCTTTCTCAACTCCGACACGCAGAAGTCATAGTTGACATGCGCGTCCTTGTCGGCCGGCGCCTTGCAGGTTGTTTCCACGGTCGCGTCGACACCGGCCAACACGAGAAGGACGACGGCTATGACCACAAGAGCCGCCGGTGGCCTCATGGATCTTGCTGGTTGTATGTGGATGGAGAGAGATGCTAAGATTGGGCAATTTTGTTTGCGCCGCACAATACTATTTGGAGAAAGAATATGGGATGTCCATTTATAGGCAGGGGCACCCTGAGGATGAGCACATCTATTTACAGGTTACAGCTATATCTAGGATATTTTTATCAAATACTAATATTTATTTCATTTATTTAGGCTAGTAATTACGATATTAACTGTCAATTACATCTTGTTTTTTTTTCTTCTAGAAACGTCAGTTACATATTACATATTGTAAAAAAGGCTTTGAGTTACATTGGTTTTCCAGGGATGGGCTTAAGCCCGACCCAAAAATCCTACGCCTGATCCCCGGCCCAAATAAAAATGGCAGTTTCCTTTATAATTGCAAAAGAAAAAGTGCTTCGGCTGGAGTGTGCATTGGTTGGTGGCTTTTTCACGGGCTGGCTGCCTCGAATAGATTTTTTTTCTCAAGAATATGTCAATGGCAATACCCTATTTTTATAGAAGACAGAGAATTATGTATAAGAGCCCCGACGAGATGCGAACAAATCATAGGACGAACCCACTCAACACCTACGTCCTGGCTACTAAGACTACTCTCTCGCGAAAGGGTCCGAAGCAACAACTCCGCCAAGCTCGGCCTTCCTCCGTCCTCGAATAGATTTACTTGGCACGATGGACCAATTTTGCTCACCTACCAATGGATTGCGCTGCACACGCAAGCAGTGACGATCGGCGTCGACTAAAAAACAGAAGTTTGACTGCATACAGGGAACCCCAATACTCCTACCTAGAATATTATTTTGCATTTGGATTGGACTGCCGGCGTGCTAAATGAACAACAGTACTACTAGTGCTCGATGATGAAGTACATAAATGGACCCATAGTAGTGCACTGCAAACACAGAGGGAGAAGAAGAAGAAGAAAGGATGGCGCCTATGAAGGTGTACGGCTGGGCGGTGTCGCCATGGATGGCGCGGGTCCTCGTCTCCCTGGAGGAGGCCGGCGCCGAGTACGAGTTCATGCCCATGAGCCGGAACGGCGGCGACCACCGGCGGCCGGAGCACCTCGCCAGAAACGTGCGTGTGATCTGCTAAGCTACGCCATATCTGGTTCATCTTTGCTACTACTTGAGTTCTGTTGGAAGCAACAAACACTAACACTATTGTTCCCTTCCAACGATTCTGCAGCCCTTCGGTGAGATCCCGGTGGTGGAAGACGGCGATCTGACGCTTTACCGTAAGCCTTCATGTTTTCTATTTTATTTACGATTCAGTAGGTATATGGTTTTTCTACGAATTATTAAGCAATTTGGTGGATGTGATAAAAGAAAACGAGGTGTGCTGATTTCTCTCCGGAATTTATTTTCTTGAGAATCCCACGCCATTGCAAGGCATATTCTGCGCAAACACAAGCCGGAGCTTCTAGGAGCGGGCAGCCTCGAGGAGTCGGCGATGGTGGACGTATGGGTCGACGTGGATGCCCACCAGCTGGAGCCCGTACTCAAGCCCATCGTGTGGAACTGCATCATCAACCCGTTTGTCGGGAGGGACGTCGACCAGGGCCTCGTCGATGAGAGCGTCAAGAAGCTGAAGAAGCTGTTGGAGGTGTACGAGGCGGGGCTGTCAAGCAGCAAGTACTTGGCCGGTGATTCCATAAGCTTCGCCGACCTCACCCATTTCTCCTTCATGCGCTATTTCATGGCGACGGAGCATGCGGTTGTGCTCGATGCGTATCCGCACGTAAAGGCATGGTGGGAGGCGTTGTTGGCAAGGCCGTCGGTCAAGAAGGTGATAGCTGGCATGCCTCCGGATTTTGGGTTCGGGAGCGGGAGAATACCATGATAAGGCGTATGCTTTGTGTGTTGCGATGCTCTAATCGTCTCTATCCAACCCACGAGAAATAAAGTAAGAAAAGAGTGGGTGTGGATATGAAATAACTTGTTTCGGTGAATTGTTTTCTAATACAAATTAGAATTGATTCTCCAAAAAGTAAGTTCAATGTCTATGCCCTCTATTTCTGTTAGCAGTACCATGGTTTTCATACCAATGTTGTTGCAAAGTCTCTACTCTTTAAAAAGAAAGTAAAGTTTCGTTCACCTTCTTCCCATCACCCCTTCGTCTAACCTTCCCCATATAATAATCAATCACCTTAATTTAACCTTTTAGATCAATTCTACTTTAGTTTACTTACCAAACTTCTGATGAAAACATAAGGTAAATTACGGGTAGAATTTGATTAACATTTATTTACACAATCGCATTACCATGAACAGGTAAATCACTTCTCATCAAAATATATGGTAAATCATGGACGTAATTTAATGAGCATTTATTTACACAATGGCATAATATGGACAGGTAAACACAAGCTAACATAATATAATATTTACACAATCTCTCGAAAGAAGTGAGTGGGAGGAAAGTAGAACTTGATAGGTAATTGTACCTTCTCTCGAATTGGAAAGTAGCACATCACAGAAAACCGTTCTCCTGATGCCTACACCAACTAGAGAGGAAGCTAATGACGATGATCATGAAACTTCAGATCAAGCTACTACAGAACTTCGTAGGTCGACTAGAGCACGATCCGCACCAAGTGATACGGTAATCATGTCCTGGAAGTTATGTTATTAGACCATGACAAACCTACGAACTATGAAGAAGCTATGATGAGCCCAGATTCCGATATATGGGTTGAGGCCATGAAATCTGAGATAGGATCCATGTATGAGAACAAAGTATGGACTTTGGTGGATTTGCCCGATGACCGGCAAGCCATAGAAAATAAATGGATCTTCAAGAAGAAGACTAATGCTGATGGTAATGTTACTGTCTATAAAGCTCGACTTGTCACTAAAGGTTTTCGACAAGTTCAAGGAGTTGACTACGATGAGACTTTATCACCCGTAGCGATGCTTAAGTCTGTTCGAATCATGTTAGAAATTGCCGTATTTTATGATTATGAAATCTGGCAAATGGATGTCAAAACTGCATTCCTTAAAGTATATCTTAAAGAAGAGTTGTATATGATGTAACCAAAAGATTTTGTCGATCCTAAAGGTGCAAACAAAGTGTGCAAGCTCCAGCGATCCACAAATGGACTAGTGCAAGCATCTTAGAGTTGGAATATATGCTTTGATGAGGTGATCAAAGTATATGGTGTTATACACACTAGTAGAAAAATGGTCTAATGTGCAGCTCATTAGTGCCGGTTTGTATTTGAGCCGGCACTAATGTGACCATTATTAGTGCCGGTTCCAACAGCTAGGCCGTCCGCTCTCAGTAGTACCGGTTTGTGGCGAATCTTTGACACCAGTTTGTGCAACGAACCGGTACTAAAGAGAGTGGTGGCAGGATGTTGTCAGACTGAGGCCCCTCCAGCACCTTTATTACCGGTTCGTGCCACGAACCGGTAGTAAAGGTCATACTATATATAAACCCTTCGTCCAGCTCGCTCTGTTCTTCCCCCTTTCCCCTCTCCTCTCTGTTCTTCCCCTCTTCCCTCGAGCTCATCACACATGTTGCCCAAATTTTGTCAAGATTTGAAGGCCCCCATCCATTCAAGTGATCACAAAGGTTAGCAACTTTGTCCTTTCATCGCTCATTGCTAGATTAGCTCTTGCAATGCTTTATATAGTGATTAATTTGTGGGTTTTAATAATTTGGGAGGAATCATATGTGGTAGTTTATTTGATTTATATGCAATTTGAGCTTAAAATAACTCTTAGTTTGCATATGTAGGTGTGGTTTACTTAGTGCCTTCCCGTCTCCGTCGTAACCACCATCGATCGTCCGCACCAGCCCGCTGCCGGCACCACCTTGTGGTGAGGCTCTTGTTCTTATCTTTTTTATATAAAAAAAATCATGTTTGTGTGATTTAGATATATAGTTACTTGTATAATTATCTTACACGTACGTTGTTTGTTATACATAGTGCCATGGTTATGATATCGGTCCCCGTCTGCCCTCGTACGTGTTATGATTCAGATGTGGTATATTCTCTTTTAAAACTATTTGTTGCATTTCATGTTTATAACAAATTATGCCCATCAAGTTGACATAGATATTTTTATCTAGGAGGTATGTGAACCGGAAATTCCAACCGACCCTATTGTCGAGAGGTTAAATTTAGTTGAAAGAGAAAACGAGTATTTAAAAGAAAAATTGAAAAGAATTGAGGGGGAGAAGATGGGGAGTTGCATGTTGCCGATGTCGTCGATGATCACAAGATCAAGATGGAGAAAATGCGGTTGAAGATTAGAAAGATTAGAAAATATGCCATTAATAGTGAGGCTTGGTATCATTATGCTGTTGGATCAATTGTTACCTTAGTTGCGATCTTGATCGCATTTGTTGTTGCATTTAAATGCTTTAGCTAGAGATTTATTTGTATGTTGCATTTAAGTGTTGTATGAACTTTATGTATGAACTTGTATTAATTTGGTCTATTCGGTGGTGTGTAATGAAGATGAGTCGGCAATGGGATGTACGATGACCGATGCTCTCCCCAGTTCGTTGATGGTGTGCATACTTTTCTGATTGCGGCTCAGGCAAATAAGTGGGCCCCTGGTTTTATGCCTTGTCCATGTGCTGGCTGTAAGAATGATTACAATTACTCTAACTCAAGAACCATTCACGTCCACCTGTTTGAGTCCGGTTTCATGCCCTACTATAATGTTTGGACCAAGCACGAAGAAAGAGGGGTTATGATGGAAAACAATGAAGAAGAAGAGGACGACGATAGCTATCCTGGCCATGGGTTCCCTGAATATGATGATACAACCATGGGGGGAAAAGCTGAGCCGGCAATGCGAGAAGAAGCTGAGCCGGCAATGCGGGAAGAAGCTGAAAAAGAGGCATCAGATGAGCCCGCTGATGATCTAGGTCGGGCCATTGCTGATGCAAAGAGAAACTACACAAATGAAAAGGAGAAGAAGAAGTTGCATCGCATGTTAGAGGATCACAAGAAATTGTTGTACCCGAATTGTGAAGCTGACAAGAAAAAGCTGGGCACCACACTGGAATTACTGCAATGGAAGGCAGAGAATGGTATATCTGACAAGGAATTTGAAATGCGAAGAAATTTTATGTGCAAACAAATTCTTTCATGCATTTACGGCAAAAACTGGATGCACTTCGTCTACAAATTAGTTCGTCAAATAAATCAAATTTGAAAACTACTCGCACTAACAGAAAGTTTGTATTTTTTTGTACCTAAAGGAAAAATATTCACAAAGAAACTCTAAATGCATCAAAAAACAACTCAGAAATAAATAAATGAAAATAAATAAAGCAGAAAAGAAAAACTAAATAAAAAACCCACCTACTGGGGCACAACAGCCTACATACGACTAGAAACCCAACCTGTAGTTGGGCCAGGATGCAGGTCCGCAAGGCCCAATAGGCCCACAGGGCAGAGCAGAAGAGTTAGGCCCAGAAGCCTGCTATAGAGAGGAGTTCAACAGAGCTTCCGCGTCGGGGCTTTGTTAAACAGGTGCGGTCGCCCCTCGGCTAGCGAGGTGGGACTAAACTTCCGCACCGCAACTGCGCTAGCGCACCCCCTTTAGTACCGGGTGGTGGCACCAACCGGTACTAAAGGGGGGGTCTTTAGTACCGGTTGTTGAAGGAAATATGCCCTAGAGGCAATAATAAAGTTATTATTTATTTCCTTATTTCATGATAATGTTTATTATTCATGCTAGAATTGTATTAATCGGAAACATAATACATGTGTGAATACATAGACAAACATAGTGTCACTAGTATGCCTCTACTTGACTAGCTTGTTAATCAAAGATGGTTAAGTTTCCTAACCATAGACATGAGTTGTCATTTGATTAACGGGATCACATCATTAGAAGAATGATGTGATTGACTTGACCCATTCCGTTAGCTTAGCACACGATCGTTTAGTATGTTGCTACTGCTTTCTTCATGACTTATACATGTTCCTGTGACTATGAAATTATGCAACTCCCGTTTATTGGAGGAACACTTTGTGTGCTATCAAACGTCACAACGTAACTGGGTGATTATAAAGGTGCTCTACAGGTGTCTCCGAAGGTACATGTTGGGTTGGTGTATTTCGAGATTAGGATTTGTCACTCCGATTGTCGGAGAGGTATCTCTGGGCCCTCTGGGTAATACACATCACTTAAGCCTTGCAAGCATTGCAACTAATTAGTTAGCTGCAGGATGATGTATTATGGAACGAGTAAAGAGACTTGCCGGTAACGAGATTGAACTAGGTATTGAGATACCTACAATCGAATCTCGGGCAAGTAACATACCGATGACAAAGGGAACATCGTATGTTGTTATGTGGTTTGACCGATAAAGATCTTCGTAGAATATGTGGGAGCCAATATGAGCATCCAGGTTCCGCTATTGGTTATTGACCGGAAACGTGTTTCGGTCATGTCTACATTGTTCTCGAACCCGTAGGGTCCGCACGCTTAAGGTTTCGATGATAGTTATATTATGAGTTTATGAGTTTTGACATACTGAAGGAGTTCGGAGTCCCGGATGAGATCGGGGACATGATGAGGAGTCTCAAAATGGTCGAGACATAAAGATCGATATATTGGACGACTATATTCGGAGTTCGGAAAGGTTCCGAGTGATTCGGGTATTTTTCGGAGTACCGGAGAGTTACAGGAATTCGTCGGGGAGTATATGGGCCTTATTGGGACATACGGGAATAGAGGGGAGAGGCCAAAAGGAAGGAGGCCTGCGCCCTCCCTCTGGTCCGAATTGGACAACGGGCGCAGCCCCCTTTTCCTTCTTCCTCTTCCCCTCTTTCCCCTTCTCCTACTCCAACAAGGAAGGAGGGAGTCCTACTTCCGGTGGGAGTAGGACTCCCCTTGGCGCGCCCCTCCTAGGCCGGCCGCCCCCTCCCCCCTTGCTCCTTTATATACGGGGGCAGGGGGGCACCTCTAGGCACAACAACAATTGATCTCCAAGATCTCTTAGCCGTGTGCGGTGCCCCCCTCCACCATAGTCCTCGATAATATTGTAGCGGTGCATAGGTGAAGCCCTGCGACGGTAGAACATCAAGATCGTCACCGCGCCATCATGCTGACGGAACTCTCCCTCGACACTCGGCTGGATCGGAGTTCGAGGGACGTCATCGAGCTGAACGTGTGCTAGAACTCGGAGGAGCCGTAGTTTCGGTGCTTGATCGGTTGGGCCGTGAAGACATACGACTACATCAACCACGTTGTGCTAACGCTTCCACTTTTGGTCTACGAGGGTACGTGGACAACACTCTCCCCTCTCGTTGCTATGCATCACCATGATCTTGCGTGTGCGTAGGATTTTTTTTGAAATTACTACGTTCCCCAACAGTTGTAGCCACCACCCGTTACTAAAGGGGGTGCGCTTCCCGCCGCTTCGCCTGGCCAAAACAGCCCTTTAGTACCGGTTGGTGGCTCCAACGGTACTAAAGAGGGGTTCTATATAAGAAACACTTCAAAGAAGTTCGTCAGTTTCGTTCTCCCTCTGCTTCTTCTCCTCTGCCCCGTCGCCGCCGCCTCCCGTCGCCACCGCCGCCCCAGTCGCCACCCGTCGTAGTCCCCGTCGCCGTCTGTCGCTGTCCCCGTCGTCGCCCGTCGCTGGCCCGTCCCTGTCGCCGCACCGGCCCGTCGCCGTCCCCTCTGCCTCGCCATCCCCTCACCTCGCTGTCGCCATCACCTCGACCTCGCCCGCTTTGTGAGTCCCTCTCGCCGGCCCCTCTCCTCCCTCCAATCAAAGCCGCCGCACCACCGGCGCCATAGGTGCACACGCGAACGCGCGCGCCTGCGCACACACACAGCGTAGGCACCGTAGTTTTTAGTTTTTAGTTTTTCCTATTTTTAGTTTTTTCTGTTTTTTCTGTTTTTTATATAGATGTTTTAGACGAATTAATTAATTAGATTAGATTAATGTCAAACAGTATATAGAAATGTTAGAAATGTTAGTTATATAGAAATGTTAGAAATTTTAGAAATGTTAGTTTCAGCTAGATGAAACTGATTAATTTCAAATTGTTAGACGATGATCGATGTTTTTTTAGTTTCTTATAATTTTAGTTATAGAAATTTAGAATTTGCATATAAGAAATCATAATCCAATCATTTAAAAAATGTTACTTTTGCGGCTTATAGTATTTGATCTCGACGATGCCCGACCCGCATCCTTGCCGTCGACCCATTCACGACGACGTCCTGCTTCAGAGGACCCATGTCCGTGTTGGGGAACGTAGTAATTTCAAAAAATTTGCTATGCACACGCAAGATCATGGTGACCGAAAGCGGAAGCGTTGGCACAACGCGGTTGATGTAGTCGTACATCTTCACGATCCGACCGATCAAGTACCAAACGCACGACACCTCCGAGTTCAGCATACGTTCAGCTCGATGACGTCCCTCGAACTCTTATCCAGCCGAGATTCGAGGGAGAGTTCCGTCAGATGATGATGTTCTACCGACGCAGGGCTTCGCCTAAGCACTGCTACGATATTACCGATGTGGAATATGGTGCAGGGGGGCACCGCACACGGCTAATAGATCTCAAGGATCAATTGTTGTGTCTAGAGGTGCCCCCCTGCCCCCGTATATAAAGGACCAAGGGGGACGGGCCGGCCGGCCAGGAGGAGACGCACCAGGGACGAGTCCTACTCCCACCGGGAGTAGGACTCCCTCCTTTCCTTGTCCAAGTAGGAGAGCGGAAGGAAGAGGAGAGAGGAGAGGAAGGAAAGGGGGGCGCCGCCCCCCTCCTTGTTCTATTCGGACTAGAGGGGGAGGGGGCGCGCGGCCTACCCTGGCCGCCCCTCCTCTGGTCCACTTTGGGCCCATGAGGCCCATTAACCCCCCGGGGGGGTTCCGATAACCCCCATGTACTCTGGTATACATCCGATAACCCCCGGAACCATTCCGATGTCCGAATATAGTCGTCCAATATATCAATCTTCATGTCTCGATCATTTCGAGACTCCTCGTCATGTCCATGATCACATCCGGGACTCCGAACTACTTTCGGTACATCAAAACATATAAACTCATAATATAAGCGTCATCTAACTATGTAGACATGACCGAGATACGTCTCCGGTCAATAACCAATAGCGGAACCTGGATGCTCATATTGGCTCCCACATATTCTATGAAGATCTTTATCGGTTAAACCGCATAACAACATACGTTGTTCCCTTTGTCATCGGTATGTTACTTGCCTGAGATTCGATCATCGGTATCTCAATACCCAGTTCAATCTCGTTACCGGCAAGTCTCTTTACTCGTTATGTGATGCATCATCCCGTAACTAACTCATTAGCTACATTGCTTGCAAGGCTTATAGTGATGTGCATTACCGAGAGGGCCCAGAGATACCTCTCCAACAATCGGAGTGAGAAATCCTAATCTCGAAATACGCCAACTCAACATGTACCTTCGGAGACACCTGTAGAGCTCTTTATAATCACCCAGTTACGTTGTGACGTTTGGTAGCACACAAAGTGTTCCTCCGGTAAACGGGAGTTGCATAATCTCATAGTTGTAGGAACATGTATAAGTCATGAAGAAAGCAATAACATCATACTAAACGATCAAGTGCTAAGCTAACAGAATGGGTCAAGTCAATCACATCATTCTCCTACTGATGTGATCCCGTTAATCAAATGACAACTCATGTCTATGGTTAGGAAACACAACCATCTTTGATCAACGAGCTAGTCAAGTAGAGGCATACTAGTGACACTATTTTTGTCTATGTATTCACACATGTATTATGTTTCCGGTTAATACAATTCTAGCGTGAATAATAAACATTTATCATGATATAAGGAAAAAAATAATAACTTCATTATTGCCTCTAGGGTATATTTCCTCCAGTATCCCACTTGCACTAGAGTCAATAATCTAGATTACACAGTAATGATTCTAACACCCATGGAGCCCTGGTGCTGATCATGTTTTGCTAGTGGAAGAGGCTTAGTCAATGGGTCTACAACATTCAGATCCATATGTATCTTGCAAATCTCTATGTCTCCCACCTGGACTTGGTCCCGGATGGAATTGAAGCGTCTCTTGATGTGCTTGGTCCTCTTGTGAAATCTGGATTCCTTTGCCAAGGAAATTGCACCAGTATTGTCACAGAAGATCTTCATTGGTCCCGATGCACTAGGTATGACACCTAGATCGGATATGAACTCCTTCATCCAGACTCCTTCATGTGCTGCTTCTGAAGGAGCTATGTACTCCGCTTCACATGTAGATCCCGCCACGATGCTTTGTTTAGAACTGCACCAACTGACAGCTCCACTGTTCAATATAAACACGTATCCAGTTTGCGATTTAGAATCATCCGGATCAGTGTCAAAGCTTGCAACGACGTAACCATTTACGACTAGATTTTTGTCACCTCCATAAACGAGAAACATACTTAGTCCTTTTCAGGTATTTCAGGATATTCTTGACTGCTGTCCAGTGATCCACTCCTATATTACTTTGGTACCTCCCTGCTAAACTTATTGCTAAGCATACATCAGGTCTGGTACACAGCATTGCATACATGATAGAGCCTATGGCTGAAGCATAGGGAACATCTTTCATTTTCTCTCTATCTTCTGATGTGGTCGGGCATTGAGTCTGACTCAACTTCACACCTTGTAATACAGGCAAGAACCCTTTCTTTGCTTGATCCATTTTGAACTTTTGCAAAACTTTATCAAGGTATGTGCTTTGTGAAAGTCCAATTAAGCGTCTTGATCTATCTCTATAGATCTTGATGCCTAATATGTAAGCAGCTTCACCGAGATCTTTCATTGAAAAACTTTTATTCAAGTATCATTTTATGCTATCCAGAAATTCTAAATCATTTCCAATTAACAATATGTCGTCTACATATAATATCAGAAATGCTACAGAGTTCCCACTCACTTTCTTGTAAATACAGGCTTCTCCAAAAGTTTGTATAAAACCATATGCTTTGATCACACTATCAAAACATTTATTCCAACTCCGAGAGGCTTGCACCAGTCCATAAATGGATCGCTAGAGCTTGCACACTTTGTTAGCACCTTTTGGATCGACAAAACCTTCTAGTTGCATCATATACAACTCTTCTTCTAGAAATCCATTCACGAACGCAGTTTTGACATCCATTTGCCATATTTCATAATCATAAAATGCGGCAATTGCTAATATTGATTCGGACAGACTTAAGCATTGCTACGGATGAGAAAGTCTCATCGTAGTCAACCCCTTGAACTTGCCGAAAACCTTTTGCAACAAGTCAAGCTTTGTAGATAGTAACATTACCATCAGCGTCAGTCTTCTTCTTGAAGATCCATTTATTCTCGATGGCTTGCCGATCATCGGGCAAGTCAACCAAAGTCCATACTTTGTTCTCATACATGGATCCCATCTCAGATTTCATGGCCTCAAGCCATTTTGTGGAATGTGGGCGCATCATCGCTTCCTCATAGTTCGTAGGTTCACCATGGTCAAGTAACATGACCTCCAGAATAGGATTACCATACCACTCTGGTGCGGATCTTATTCTTCTTGACCTACGAGGTTTGGTAGTAACTTGATCTGAAGTTTCATGATCAATATCATTAGCTTCGTCACTAATTGGTGTAGTCGTCACAGGAACCGGTTTCTGTGATGAACTACTTTCCAATAAGGAGCAGGTACAGTTACCTCATCAAGTTCTACTTTCCTCCCACTCACTTCTTTCGAGAGAAACTCCTTCTCTAGAAAGGATCCAAATTTAGCTACAAAAGTCTTGCCTTCAGATCTGTGATAGAAGGTGTACCCAATAGTCTCCTTTGGGTATCCTATAAAGACACATTTCTCCGATTTGGGTTCGAGCTTATCTGCTTGAAGTTTTTTCACATAAGCATCGCAGCCCCAAACTTTAAGAAACGACAACTTTGGTTTCTTGCCAAACCACAGTTCATAAAGCGCCATCTCAACTGATTTTGATGGTGCCCTATTTAACGTGAATGCGGCCGTCTCTAAAGCATAACCCCAAAATGATAGCGGTAAATTAGTAAGAGACATCATAGATCGCACCATATCTAGTAAAGTATGATTACGATGTTCAAACACAACATTATGTTGTGGTGTTTCGGGTGGCATGAGTTGCGAAACTATTCCGCATTGTTTCAAATGTAAACCAAACTCGTAACTCAAATATTCTCCTCCACGATCAGATCGTAGAAACTTTATTTTCTTATTACGATGATTTTCCACTTCACTCTGAAATTCTTTGAACTTTTCAAATGTTTCAAACTTATGTTTCATTAAGTAGATATACCCATATCTGCTTAAATCATCTGTGAAGGTGAGAAAATAACGATACCCGCCGCGAGCCTCAATGTTCATTGGACCACATACATCAGTATGTATGATCTCCAACAAATCTGTTGCTTGCTCCATAGTTCCGGAGAATGGTGTTTTAGTCATCTTGCCCATGAGGCATGGTTCGCAAGTACCAAGTGATTCATAATCAAGTGATTCCAGAAGTCCATCAGTATGGAGTTTCTTCATGCGCTTTACACCAATATGACCCAAATGAGAGTGCCACAAATAAGTTGCACTATCATTATCAAATCCGCATCTTTTGGCTGCAACATTATGAATATGTGTATCACTACTATCGAGATTCAATAAAAATAGACCACTATTCAAGGGTGCATGACCATAAAAGATATTACTCATATAAATAGAACAACCATTATTCTCTGATTTAAATGAATAACCATCTCGCATCAAACAAGATCCAGATATAATGTTCATGCTTAACGCTGGCACCAAATAATAATTATTCAGGTCTAAAAATAATCCCGAAGGTAGATGTAGAGGTAGCATGCTGACAGCGATCACATCGACTTTGGAACCATTTCCCGCGCGCATCGTCACCTCGTCCTTAGCCAATCTTCGCTTAATACGTAGTCCCTGTTTGGAGTTGCAAATATTAGCAATAGAACCAGTATCAAATACCCACGTGCTACTGCGAGCATTAGTAAGCTACACATCAATAACATGTATATCACATATACCTTTGTTCACCTTTCCATCCTTCTTATCCGCCAGATACTTACACATGAACTCAACTTCCACATGCATGGTGGTATTCTCCGGCTTTATTGATGACATGGTCAAGAAAGAATCTAGCCAATTCTTCTGGAATTGCTCGCATGTGATCTTGTGGTAGGAGTTCATTCCGCATCTCCCACATCTAATTTGAATAAGGGGGTCAATACATATATATGAATGAAACTCAACAGAAATGATGGTAATAAAATAAACTTGTGAATATTTTTGCTTATGCACTTCATATCGCCTTTTAGAGTAGCCCCGCCTATTATTGGCCGTGGCGTTGTAGATGAACTCGCAGACGTAGTATCCACAGTAATTATTCCCGGCTTCCTGCCACAAGCACTTTACGAGAAATAGAGGTCAATCAAACTGATAATGAAGCATTATAAATGGCATTGATGAAAGTAGCTAGAATCAACGGGAGATGCGCGGAACTAGCTAGCTAGTAGTACTTACTTTCGGGTATTTCCATCGCAGATCCCGCGGCAGTCCTGAAACTTGTGCGGTGAATACTTTCCAAACCCTGCGAGACAAAGAAAACAATTACTTGATATCACGAAATGAACAAAGTTGCCGATATGGTGCGATAATGATCGATTCAACTTACTTCTCGAGCATTTTAGACATGTCTGCATAGTCCTCGGGATCTTTTCATCTCGAGTCTAAGACATTTACTAGTCCCTGCTCAAGCTTAATCTCTAGGAGAATATAGTGGAACCTGCGCACGCATGCACAACTCATCAATTACATTAATTACTATAGCCTCGAGTAATAATTAAGGGAAACCGAATATACACAAGACAGTAACACTCACTTGAAGTTGTCAGTAAAGAGTATTGTATCTTTGTTTTGATTTATTACCAATGATCGTAGGAAGTTGTCCTCGGTTTCTTTGGCATGAAATGTAACCGTAAATTCATCTATGAGATTTGTGTTAATGAACCCAATATCATACATTTGAGCTTTTTTGCATTCGACGATCTTCAATATGCATAATATAGTGAGGATAATTACATATACATGCAATGAAAGAATTGAACTATATATAGAGATTTAATGACAGAAGTAGTACTTACAGACAGTAGCAAGTGACCATTAATTTATCTAGGGCCTTTAGATTGAAAAACTGGAAGAACTCCTCAAATGGAACAGACAATTCCTCAATTCCAACGAGGTCGTGCTGATCCTCTTTAACTTTCAGCGTCAAAGTATCGATTTTCTTCCCAGCTGACTGCTTTCTGCAGGTTTCCATGTACCAATCATGGAATCTTTGCATCATCGTCTTTAGAGTAGTTCCATCTTTGACAAGAGGCTTCCCGTAGTCGTATTTGAATTCGTCCACCTTCATTATATCAAAATGTGCATCATTGTCGTGCATGTAATCTGCAGGATTGGTACCAGGAAGATCGCCAGATGATTAGCGACGATATCGCTAGACACCTTGAGCGGGGGGCACGATTGGTTCGCTTGTTCGCTGAGCTGGGGAATTTTTTCCCACTTCTTCATTTTTGTAACCTTTTGTCACTGCAAGTACTTCCCGACCGCTTCGCTTCCTTATATGTCTTTTCAGTAATGCGCTCATAGTTGGTTTGCGGCGGAGACGATGGTGGTCGCTACAGGGCATCCAAAGTGCGCTTCGCTTTCACTGGATCTATCTTCTCCTCCGGAGGTGGATGTCTCTTAGCTCTTTGCGTTTCAAAGTAGTCCTTCACTTGGGCTTGACAGATCTCCTCGTTTTCCTATTAGGTCATTTCGTATGGTAACTTCTCTGGAGTCTTGAGAGATGGACCGAATCTGTATTGCCTCCCGCCTCTGGCTGTACTGCTAGACGCCAGAGCAGGCCGAGCGGCTGCAGCTGTCTTCTTTTGTTGCTTACGAGGTAGAGGAGAAGGACTACGACGCGCCAGAGCAGCCGGAGCGGCGGCGGGTCTCTTCCGCCCTTGCTGAGGAGGCGGAGAAGGAGGAGGCTGTCTGGTCGGGCGCACCGGCGCAGGCGAAAAAGGAGGTGGAGTGCCCTGATCACTCGCCGGAGGAGCAGGCGGAGGAGGAGGCGGAGTGCCCTGACTCGCCGGAGGAGGAGGAGGAGGCGGAGGCGTCTAGTTCGGAAGGTTATTGAGCTCGTTCCGCCATAGGCATGGAGTCTTCAGAGCAGAACCCAGCTGAGTCTCCCCTTCACCGGTAGGTTGGTCAAGCATGAGCTCCTCAAATCCCTCCGTTATTTCGTCCATCGTCACCCTAGCATATCCTTCTAGAATTGGACGGCAGTGAAAAGTTGTGCTGGGTTCAGGAGGTCGAATAGAGACGACAGCCGCCTTGACTTTGTAGTTCTGCCATTGCGCCATAAGGTGGCATTTTTGAGACTCTCTGATAGCATCCATGGGGTAGCTAGCAGGAGCTATGAAGACAGGCTCCAGCTGAAGCAGCTCGGTGGAAGCCACACCGCTTCTCCGCTGAGATGGCGGGGTAGCTTTGGGGGTAGCTTCGGCAGGTCGCTTGCTTCGAACTGCATCTCGTTCCTCTAGCTTCCGTACCCTTGCATGCAGCTCCTGCAGTTCGCTCTGCTCCATTTTCCTCCTCCTCTCTTGGCATTTGTAACCGCCTGCGTCCGGAAACCCACCCTTCCACGGAACGGAGCCTGGCGTGCCTCGTGTCTGTCCAGGATGATCAGGATTCCCGAGGGCCATTGTGAGCTCGTCCTTCTCTCTGTCTGGAACGAACGTCCCTTCCTGTGCTGCGGCAATATAGTGCTGAAGCTTTGTGACGGGTATTCACAGTTGCTCGTGCATCCAAACGCACTTCCCTGTTACAGGGTCCAAGATTCCGCCAACCCCGAAGAACAGTTTGGCCAGTTCAAAGTCTCTGGTTTGACCCCTTTATCAAGCAGGTCGTTCTCAGCCTTGGCCCACAACGGCTGGGCTTTGAGGTAGCCACCTAACCCCATGTGATGGTGATGCTCCTTCTTCGCAGGATTTATCTTGTTTGTCGCTGAAATCTTCTTACTCCTCTCCGATGTCTTGTTGGCCACTAATGCGTCCCATTGATCTCTGAGCTTCTCGTACCGGCCAATGAATTCTGGTGTCTTTTCTTTCTTGACAAACTTTGCTTTCAGGTCATTCTTCCACTTCCTGAATAGGTATGCCATCTTCTTGAGAGCAAAGGACTTGATCAATGGCTCTATAACTGGATTCTCTGGATCCTCCTCTTTCGGTAGGGTGAAATTTACCTTCAACGCTTTCCAAAGATCTTGTTTCTATCTATCTTTAACAAAAGAAACTTGAAGCTCTTCATCCACATAGCTCGATGTTGATTGGGGTCATGTCCCTAACAAGAACCCTGCACTGAGCAGTAAATGCGTCCTTGGTCCGGAGGGGTTCAATCGGTTGGCCATCGCGCGCGATTGCTGTGATCGTGAACCTTTCATCCGAGCGCAACATTTTCTTCAGGCCTCGTCTCTTTGCCGAAGTTGTGCTCGATCTGGAGGGCTAGAAAAAAGAAGAAAGATGAGAGTTAATATGTGTAGATACCAAAACAATTAATGCATCAATTAGCTAGTCAACACAGGCTTAATTAATATATATACCTGGCCGGACTCTGTACGGTCACCGGAGCCGTCATCACGGTCTCCTTCTTGCACCGGCATTCGGTCATTGGTCACGGTCTCCTCCGTTGTTCGATAACCGTAGCCTGCTTCTTCACCCAATCCTTCCAGACCATCGGTTTCATTGAGACACGACATGACATCACCTCCGGCTGCGATTATGTCCTCCAACACCCATTCCGCTTCTTCGTCTCGGCCGTGCTCCATAGTTTCTGCAAATAATACAACATGGCAATACAAACATGAAAGATGGATATATTAGTGACAAACGTAGACCTAGCTATAGCTAATCACAACAAGGAATTATATTAATTAATGGCCTCGACGCTTCTCTAGGGTTTGGGTTGGCCTCGACAACGCTTAAAGGGTTCGGGGTGGCCTCGACGACAACGCTCTTTTAAGTTGGTAAAGGAGGGGGTATATCAACAACGACGACATACATACATGGAAAACAAATGTTATCGGGGAGGGGGTATATCGACCCCCCTCATGTCGAAGTTATCGGGGAGGGGGTATATCGACCCCCCCTCATGTTGAATATATGTTGAATTCCCGAGAGAGTTAGGAACCGGAGGGGGACTCCTCCCCCCTCATGTCTGATCAGTTTTTACTCCCTCTCTCCCATGAAACATTCATCGAACAAACTTAATACGAGTTTAAACAGAAAACATTCATCGAACAAAATTACGACAGAAAAAATTGACCAAGTTTTCATATATCATCATCATCATCTACTACAAAAAAAATTGACATATTCTTTGCATATGAACGTACAAACATTTGCATATTCGACAATAATATCACCAAAAAAATGTTATCGGGGAGGGGGTATATCGACCCCCCCCCCCCTCATGTCAAAGTTATCGGGGAGGTGGTATACCGACAACGACATACCCGATAAAAAATAAAAAGAGGAAGAAGAAAAAAAAAGAGAAGAAGAAAGGAATAGAGAGAGGAGAAGATCGATGAAGAAAAAAAGAAAAAACGAGGAGAAGAAGAAAGGAATAGAGGTGAAGAAGAAAAAAAATAGAAATTACTCTATTTTTTCTTCTTCTCTTCTATTCGTTTCTTCTTCTCCTCTTTTTTCTTTTCTTTTTTTTCCTCTTCTTATTTATTTCTCCTCTTCTTCCTCTCCTCTTCTTCTCCTTCTTCTTCTCCTTCTTCCTCTTCTTATTATTTTCCTTTTTCTTCTCCTTCTTTTTCTTCTTCTTCCTTCCTTCTTCCTAGATAAAACTTTTCTAAAAATGTAACTTTTGCCTATATAAAAGTTTTTCTTCTTCTTCCTTCTTCCTTCTTCCTAGCTAGATATATAAATTTTTTCTAAAAATGTAACTTTTGCATATATAAAACTTTTTATTCTTCTTCCTTCTTCCTAAATATATAAAACTTTTCTAAAAATGAAACTAACCTAAAATGCACTAAATCAGAGAACATACATAGATAAAACTTTTCTAAAAAACTAACTTTTGCATATATGAACATATATACACAGAGAACATACATACATATATACATTTTTATAAAATGCAAAAAACAAATCATCATATATATAAAAAAACAGGACATATAATCATATATACACACATACATATAATCTCACATATACATATAATCACGCATATACATATAATCTAAAAAACATCATATATATTAAAAAATGAGAGGAAGGCCGGTCGGACCGAACGTGGCGGCGGCGTGTGGTCGGGGCGACGGCGACGGGGTCGGGGAAGGGGCGTTGCGTGCGGCGATGGTGACGGGGTCGGGGCAGGGGCGGCGCGCGCGGCGACGGTGACAGTGTCGGGGCAGGGGCGGCGCACGCGGCGACAGCGGCGGTGTCAGGGCAGGGGCGGCGCGGTGATGGCGTCGGGGGTGAGCTTCGGCGACAAGGAGGAGGCCCGCGGCAGACTCGGGGGCACGCACGACGAGAGGGTCGCGGTAGTGCTCGGGAAGGCGACAGCTCAGTCCGGCAGCCTGCTGGCGTTGATGTGGTCGCGGCGCCGTTGGGAGATCAAAGGACGAACTGGATGGAAAACTGCTAAGTGTTCTTTATATAGGCACACCTTTGGTCCCGGTTGGTGGCACCAACCAGGAACAATACCCCCCTTTAGTCCCGGTTGGTGCCACCAACCAGGACCAGCAGCAGAGGCCTTTGGTCCCGGTTGGTGGCACCGACCGGGACTAAAGGGGGGTTAGTCCCGGCCAAAGTTTAGTCCCACCTCGCTTGTTGAGAGAGCTCGAGAGTGGTTTATAAGCGCTGCTGCGCTCACCCACTCGAGCTCCTCTCAACTGCAGGCTTTTAGGCCTAATCTGTCACTATGTGCATGTGGGCCTATTGGGCCTACTGAGGGCCTAAATCCTGGCCCATTGTTGGGTTTCTAGTCGTATTCAGGCCGTGGTGGCCTTTAGGTGGCACTTTTTTTTCTCTATTTATTTTATTTTGTTTCTACTTACAGCAAAATACTTACTAGTTCTTCAGTGATTCCTTTTGCTTTTAGGTAATATAAATTATAAACTTTCTGTTAGTGCCATTTGTTTTCTAATTTGAATAGTTTAAATTTGAATTTTTGGAAATTTGTGTGAGTCACTAGTTCTTGAATAGCTTTACTATAAAAATAGATTTTTGAGTGATTCTTTTTCCTGCTATTTAATATTACTGTGGTTTATCATTATATTCAAAAACATATTTTGTTATTTTAGTTTCTAACAAAAAATTCTTTACGATAATTCTTTTTTCTATTAAAGTTTCTAACAAAAAATTTCTTTATGAAACTTCTTTTTTCTTTTAATGCTTTGAACGGAAAATACTTTGATAATTTTAGTTTCATAAATTTTATATAATTTTTGTTTCAATAATACTAGAGGTTTTATAAAAGTTTATTTTGTTTTTACTTATTTATTAAAAGTTTATTTTGTTTCTACTTATTTTTTTATTGTTTTGCTTTTTATTTATTTTATGAAAATTCTTTCTTTTCTGCTTTATTTATTTTATTTTGTTTCTACTTACTGTTGCTATTTTTATTTATTTTATTAAAGTTTATTTATTTTACTTTATTAAAGTTTATTTTGTTTCTACTTATTTATTAAAGTTTTTCTGTTTCTACTTATTTATTTTGTTTTGTTTCTACTTATTTCTTTTCTTTTCTTTTTTCTTTTTTTATTTATTTTATGAAAATTCTTTTTGCTTTTAATGTTGTACACACAAAAGCCCTTCTCCTCTGGCCGGTTCATTGGTTCCGGTTCGTGGCTTGAACCGGTACGAAAGACCACCCTTTGGTCTCGGCTCAGGCCATCAACCGGGACCAATGATGGTGGGCCAGGAGCGAGGCCTATTGGTCCCGGTTCGTCCCACCAACCGAGACCAAAGGGGCCAGACGAACCGGGACCAATGCCCCCACGAGACCCGGCAGACCCCGTGGCCTCACGAACCAGGACCAATGGGCCCATGGGTCCTGGTTCGTGACTGAACCCGGACTAATGGGCTTATCTAACCCGAACGTAAGCCCTGTTTTCTACTAGTGGTAGTACATTTAAGATCAAGAAGGATGACACTGCAAAAATAGACATTTTGGTGTTTATATATGTGCAATTATATGGTACATTTAAGATCAAGAACAATGCCAGAAATTGAGTCCCCGCCGAAACATTTAAGTGCCATTATGTTGAGAGGCGATTTTTTTGTATTGGTCTTTATTGGGTTTACCTCTTCTTTGCTCAACTCTTCTTATTTTAGTGACATAAGTGTAGTACATTGAAAGGGTATAATATAATTCTTTGGCTACGTTACAAGCAAAGTAAATATAGCACATTGAAAGCGTAGAAGGCAATTCTTATTTTTTGGCGAATAGACAATTCTTTGGCTACGTCACAAGCAAAATAAATATAGCACATTGAAAGGGTATAAGACAATTCTTTAGCTGTGTTACAAGAAAAATAAATATAGCACGTTGAAAGGGTATAAGACAATTCTTTGGCTGCGTTACAAGAAAAAAAAATATAGCACACTGAAAGGGCATGCGAAATTTAATGCACATTTAAAAAAAAGCAGAAAGCAAATCAAGATGCATTGAGAACTCTATCAGGCATGTAAATAAACCCACAACTAACGAAAACATGTTTTATTCTTTGCATGTACCTTACAAAGGTTCAGAGTAGTAATCGCTACAAGTTGGTCCGACCTCTAAACTCTCTCACGATTTGGATCCATGATGCTATTCTTCACTTGATAAGGTTAGTGATGGCCATGCAGACTATCGCTGTCTGCACGGAGTAGATGCTACGTTGCTTGAGAGGCGACGGGACGGCGGCCTTTTCAAAGGCATCGTCGCACTTGTGCGACAGGGAGATGGCCTTTGCGGCCTCCTCCTTCCCCGCGGCGTAATTCCGGCCGTTGATCTCGTCGTAGGCTCCGGCAAACGCGAACTTCATGTTGTCGTACAACCCCTGGCATTGCTCAAGGGCCACCTTCGTCTTGCCATCCGTGTCCGGCTTCGCTAGTAGGCGCTCGATGTCGTGGATAGCACCATAGGCGTTGTTGACGCCCATGTTAGCCGCTATCTTGGCCATGCCCCATGTGTCTGCGTCGGAGCTCTGGTAGTGCTTTCTCAACTCCGACACGCAGAAGTCATAGTTGACATGCGCGTCCTTGTCGGCCGGCGCCTTGCAGGTTGTTTCCACGGTCGCGTCGACACCGGCCAACACGAGAAGGACGACGGCTATGACCACAAGAGCCGCCGGTGGCCTCATGGATCTTGCTGGTTGTATGTGGATGGAGAGAGGTGCTAAGATTGGGCAATTTTGTTTGCGCCGCACAATACTATTTGGAGAAAGAATATGGGATGTCCATTTATAGGCAGGGGCACCCTGAGGATGAGCACATCTATTTACAGGTTACAGCTATATCTAGGATATTTTTATCAAATACTAATATTTATTTCATTTATTTAGGCTAGTAATTACGATATTAACTGTCAATTACATCTTGTTTTTTTTTCTTCTAGAAACGTCAGTTACATATTACATATTGTAAAAAAGGCTTTGAGTTACATTGGTTTTCCAGGGATGGGCTTAAGCCCGACCCAAAAATCCTACGCCTGATCCCCGGCCCAAATGAAAATGGCAGTTTCCTTTATAATTGCAAAAGAAAAAGTGCTTCGGCTGGAGTGTGCATTGGTTGGTGGCTTTTTCACGGGCTGGCTGCCTCGAATAGATTTTTTTTTCAAGAATATGTCAATGGCAATACCTTATTTTTATAGAAGACAGAGAATTATGTATAAGAGCCCCGACGAGATGCGAACAAATCATAGGACGAACCCACTCAACACCTACGTCCTGGCTACTAAGACTACTCTCTCGCGAAAGGGTCCGAAGCAACAACTCCGCCAAGCTCGGCCTTCCTCCGTCCTCGAATAGATTTACTTGGCACGATGGACCAATTTTGCTCACCTACCAATGGATTGCGCTGCACACGCAAGCAGTGACGATCGGCGTCGACTAAAAAACAGAAGTTTGACTGCATACAGGGAACCCCAATACTCCTACCTAGAATATTATTTTGCATTTGGATTGGACTGCCGGCGTGCTAAATGAACAACAGTACTACTAGTGCTCGATGATGAAGTACATAAATGGACCCATAGTAGTGCACTGCAAACACAGAGGGAGAAGAAGAAGAAGAAAGGATGGCGCCTATGAAGGTGTACGGCTGGGCGGTGTCGCCATGGATGGCGCGGGTCCTCGTCTCCCTGGAGGAGGCCGGCGCCGAGTACGAGTTCATGCCCATGAGCCGGAACGGCGGCGACCACCGGCGGCCGGAGCACCTCGCCAGAAACGTGCGTGTGATCTGCTAAGCTACGCCATATCTGGTTCATCTTTGCTACTACTTGAGTTCTGTTGGAAGCAACAAACACTAACACTATTGTTCCCTTCCAACGATTCTGCAGCCCTTCGGTGAGATCCCGGTGGTGGAAGACGGCGATCTGACGCTTTACCGTAAGCCTTCATGTTTTCTATTTTATTTACGATTCAGTAGGTATATGGTTTTTCTACGAATTATTAAGCAATTTGGTGGATGTGATAAAAGAAAACGAGGTGTGCTGATTTCTCTCCGGAATTTATTTTCTTGAGAATCCCACGCCATTGCAAGGCATATTCTGCGCAAACACAAGCCGGAGCTTCTAGGAGCGGGCAGCCTCGAGGAGTCGGCGATGGTGGACGTATGGGTCGACGTGGATGCCCACCAGCTGGAGCCCGTACTCAAGCCCATCGTGTGGAACTGCATCATCAACCCGTTTGTCGGGAGGGACGTCGACCAGGGCCTCGTCGATGAGAGCGTCAAGAAGCTGAAGAAGCTGTTGGAGGTGTACGAGGCGGGGCTGTCAAGCAGCAAGTACTTGGCCGGTGATTCCATAAGCTTCGCCGACCTCACCCATTTCTCCTTCATGCGCTATTTCATGGCGACGGAGCATGCGGTTGTGCTCGATGCGTATCCGCACGTAAAGGCATGGTGGGAGGCGTTGTTGGCAAGGCCGTCGGTCAAGAAGGTGATAGCTGGCATGCCTCCGGATTTTGGGTTCGGGAGCGGGAGAATACCATGATAAGGCGTATGCTTTGTGTGTTGCGATGCTCTAATCGTCTCTATCCAACCCACGAGAAATAAAGTAAGAAAAGAGTGGGTGTGGATATGAAATAACTTGTTTCGGTGAATTGTTTTCTAATACAAATTAGAATTGATTCTCCAAAAAGTAAGTTCAATGTCTATGCCCTCTATTTCTGTTAGCAGTACCATGGTTTTCATACCAATGTTGTTGCAAAGTCTCTACTCTTTAAAAAGAAAGTAAAGTTTCGTTCACCTTCTTCCCATCACCCCTTCGTCTAACCTTCCCCATATAATAATCAATCACCTTAATTTAACCTTTTAGATCAATTCTACTTTAGTTTACTTACCAAACTTCTGATGAAAACATAAGGTAAATTACGGGTAGAATTTGATTAACATTTATTTACACAATCGCATTACCATGAACAGGTAAATCACTTCTCATCAAAATATATGGTAAATCATGGACGTAATTTAATGAGCATTTATTTACACAATGGCATAATATGGACAGGTAAACACAAGCTAACATAATATAATATTTACACAATCTCTCGAAAGAAGTGAGTGGGAGGAAAGTAGAACTTGATAGGTAATTGTACCTTCTCTCGAATTGGAAAGTAGCACATCACAGAAAACCGTTCTCCTGATGCCTACACCAACTAGAGAGGAAGCTAATGACGATGATCATGAAACTTCAGATCAAGCTACTACAGAACTTCGTAGGTCGACTAGAGCACGATCCGCACCAAGTGATACGGTAATCATGTCCTGGAAGTTATGTTATTAGACCATGACAAACCTACGAACTATGAAGAAGCTATGATGAGCCCAGATTCCGATATATGGGTTGAGGCCATGAAATCTGAGATAGGATCCATGTATGAGAACAAAGTATGGACTTTGGTGGATTTGCCCGATGACCGGCAAGCCATAGAAAATAAATGGATCTTCAAGAAGAAGACTAATGCTGATGGTAATGTTACTGTCTATAAAGCTCGACTTGTCACTAAAGGTTTTCGACAAGTTCAAGGAGTTGACTACGATGAGACTTTATCACCCGTAGTGATGCTTAAGTCTGTTCGAATCATGTTAGGAATTGCCGCATTTTATGATTATGAAATCTGGCAAATGGATGTCAAAACTGCATTCCTTAAAGTATATCTTAAAGAAGAGTTGTATATGGTGTAACCAAAAGATTTTGTCGATCCTAAAGGTGCAAACAAAGTGTGCAAGCTCCAGCGATCCATAAATGGACTAGTGCAAGCATCTTAGAGTTGGAATATATGCTTTGATGAGGTGATCAAAGTATATGGTGTTATACACACTAGTAGAAAAATGGTCTAATGTGCAGCTCATTAGTGCCGGTTTGTATTTGAGCCGGCACTAATGTGACCATTATTAGTGCCGGTTCCAATAGCTAGGCCGTCCGCTCTCAGTAGTACCGGTTCGTGGCGAATCTTTGACACCAGTTTGTGCAACGAACCGGTACTAAAGAGAGTGGTGGCAGGATGTTGTCAGACTGAGGCCCCTCTAGCACCTTTATTACCGGTTCGTGCCACGAACCGGTAGTAAAGGTCATACTATATATAAACCCTTCGTCCAGCTCGCTCTGTTCTCCCCCCTTTCCCCTCTCCTCTCTGTTCTTCCCCTCTTCCCTCGAGCTCATCACACACGTTGCCCAAATTTTGTCAAGATTTGAAGGCCCCCATCCATTCAAGTGATCACAAAGGTTAGCAACTTTGTCCTTTCATCGCTCATTGCTAGATTAGCTCTTGCAATGCTTTATATAGTGATTAATTTGTGGGTTTTAGTAATTTGGGAGGAATCATATGTGGTAGTTTATTTGATTTATATGCAACTTGAGCTTAAAATAACTCTTAGTTTGCATATGTAGGTGTGGTTTACTTAGTGCCTTCCCGTCTCCGTCGTAAGCACCATCGATCGTCCGCACCAGCCCGCTGCCAGCACCACCTTGTGGTGAGCCTCTTGTTCTTATGTTTTTTATATAAAAAAAATCATGTTTGTGTGATTTAGATATATAGTTACTTGTATAATTATCTTACACGTATGTTGTTTGTTATACTTAGTGCCATGGTTATGATATCGGTCCCCGTCTGCCCTCGTACGTGTTATGATTCAGATGTGGTATATTCTCTTTTAAAACTATTTGTTGCATTTCATGTTTATAACAAATTATGCCCATCAAGTTGACATATATATTTTTATCTAGGAGGTATGTGAACCGGAAATTCCAACCGACCCTATTGTCGAGAGGTTAAATTTAGTTGAAAGAGAAAACGAGTATTTAAAAGAAAAATTGAAAAGAATTGAGGGGGAGAAGATGGGGAGTTGCATGTTGCCGATGTCGTCGATGATCACAAGATCAAGATGGAGAAAATGCGGTTGAAGATTAGAAAGATTAGAAAATATGCCATTAATAGTGAGGCTTGGTATCATTATGCTGTTGGATCAATTGTTACCTTAGTTGCGATCTTGATCGCATTTGTTGTTGCATTTAAATGCTTTAGCTAGAGATTTATTTGTATGTTGCATTTAAGTGTTGTATGAACTTTATGTATGAACTTGTATTAATTTGGTCTATTCGGTGGTGTGTAATGAAGATGAGTCGGCAATGGGATGTACGATGACCGATGCTCTCCCAGTTCGTTGATGGTGTGCATACTTTTCTGATTGCGGCTCAGGCAAATAAGTGGGCCCCTGGTTTTATGCCTTGTCAATGTGTTGGCTGTAAGAATGATCACAATTACTCTAACTCAAGAACCATTCACGTCCACCTGTTTGAGTCCGGTTTCATGCCCTACTATAATGTTTGGACCAAGCACGAAGAAAGAGGGGTTATGATGGAAAACAATGAAGAAGAAGAGGACGACGATAGCTATCCTGGCCATGGGTTCCCTGAATATGATGATACAACCATGGGGGGAAAAGCTGAGCCGGCAATGCGAGAAGAAGCTGAGCCGGCAATGCGGGAAGAAGCTGAAAAAGAGGCATCAGATGAGCCCGCTGATGATCTAGGTCGGGCCATTGCTGATGCAAAGAGAAACTGCACAAGTGAAAAGGAGAAGAAGAAGTTGCATCGCATGTTAGAGGATCACAAGAAATTGTTGTACCCGAATTGTGAAGCTGACAAGAAAAAGCTGGGCACCACACTGGAATTACTGCAATGGAAGGCAGAGAATGGTATATCTGGCAAGGAATTTGAAATGCGAAGAAATTTTATGTGCAAACAAATTCTTTCATGCATTTACGGCAAAAACTGGATGCACTTCGTCTACAAATTAGTTCGTCAAATAAATCAAATTTGAAAACTACTCGCACTAACAGAAAGTTTGTATTTTTTTGTACCTAAAGGAAAAATATTCACAAAGAAACTCTAAATGCATCAAAAAACAACTCAGAAATAAATAAATGAAAATAAATAAAGCAGAAAAGAAAAACTAAATAAAAAACCCACCTACTGGGGCACAACAGCCTACATACGACTAGAAACCCAACCTGTAGTTGGGCCAGGATGCAGGTCCGCAAGGCCCAATAGGCCCACAGGGCAGAGCAGAAGAGTTAGGCCCAGAAGCCTACTATAGAGAGGAGTTCAACAGAGCTTCCGCGTCGGGGCTTTGTTAAACAGGTGCGGTCGCCCCTCGGCTAGCGAGGTGGGACTAAACTTCCGCACCGCAACTGCGCTAGCGCACCCCCTTTAGTACCGGGTGGTGGCACCAACCGGTACTAAAGGGGGGGTCTTTAGTACCGGTTGTTGAAGGAAATATGCCCTAGAGGCAATAATAAAGTTATTATTTATTTCCTTATTTCATGATAATGTTTATTATTCATGCTAGAATTGTATTAATCGGAAACATAATACATGTGTGAATACATAGACAAACATAGTGTCACTAGTATGCCTCTACTTGACTAGCTTGTTAATCAAAGATGGTTAAGTTTCCTAACCATAGACATGAGTTGTCATTTGATTAACGGGATCACATCATTAGAAGAATGATGTGATTGACTTGACCCATTCCGTTAGCTTAGCACACGATCGTTTAGTATGTTGCTACTGCTTTCTTCATGACTTATACATGTTCTTGTGACTATGAGATTATGCAACTCCCGTTTACTGGAGGAACACTTTGTGTGCTATCAAACGTCACAACGTAACTGGGTGATTATAAAGGTGCTCTACAGGTGTCTCCGAAGGTACATGTTGGGTTGGTGTATTTCGAGATTAGGATTTGCCACTCCGATTGTCGGAGAGGTATCTCTGGGCCCTCTGGGTAATACACATCACTTAAGCCTTGCAAGCATTGCAACTAATTAGTTAGCTGCAGGATGATGTATTACGGAACGAGTAAAGAGACTTGCCGGTAACGAGATTGAACTAGGTATTGAGATACCTACAATCGAATCTCGGGCAAGTAACATACCGATGACAAAGGGAACAACGTATGTTGTTATGTGGTTTGACCGATAAAGATCTTCGTAGAATATGTGGGAGCCAATATGAGCATCCAGGTTCCGCTATTAGTTATTGACCGGAAACGTCTTTCGGTCATGTCTACATTGTTCTCGAACCCGTAGGGTCCGCACGCTTAAGGTTTCGATGATAGTTATATTATGAGTTTATGAGTTTTGACATACTGAAGGAGTTCGGAGTCCCGGATGAGATCGGGGACATGATGAGGAGTCTCAAAATGGTCGAGACATAAAGATCGATATATTGGACGACTATATTCGGAGTTCGGAAATGTTCCGAGTGATTCGGGTATTTTTCGGAGTACCGGAGAGTTACAGGAATTCGCCGGGGAGTATATGGGCCTTATTGGGACATACGGGAATAGAGGGGACAGGCCAAAAGGAAGGAGGCCTGCGCCCTCCCTCTGGTCCGAATTGGACAACGGGCGCAGCCACCTTTTCCTTCTTCCTCTTCCCCTCTTTCCCCTTCTCCTACTCCAACAAGGAAGGAGGGAGTCCTACTTCCGGTGGGAGTAGGACTCCCCTTGGCGCGCCCCTCCTAGGCCGGCCGCCCCCTCCCCCCTTGCTCCTTTATATACGGGGGCAGGGGGGCACCTCTAGGCACAACAACAATTGATCTCCAAGATCTCTTAGCCGTGTGCGGTGCCCCCCTCCACCATAGTCCTCGATAATATTGTAGCGGTGCATAGGTGAAGCCCTGCGACGGTAGAACATCAAGATCGTCACCGCGCCATCATGCTGACGGAACTCTCCCTCGACACTCGGCTGGATCGGAGTTCGAGGGACGTCATCGAGCTGAACGTGTGCTAGAACTCGGAGGAGCCGTAGTTTCGGTGCTTGATCGGTTGGGCCGTGAAGACATACGACTACATCAACCGCGTTGTGCTAACGCTTCCACTTTTGGTCTACGAGGGTACGTGGACAACACTCTCCCCTCTCGTTGCTATGCATCACCATGATCTTGCGTGTGCGTAGGATTTTTTTTGAAATTACTACGTTCCCCAACAGTTGTAGCCACCACCCGTTACTAAAGGGGGTGTGCTTCCCGCCGCTTCGCCTGGCCAAAACAGCCCTTTAGTACCGGTTGGTGGCTTCAACGGTACTAAAGAGGGGTTCTATATAAGAAACACTTCAAAGAAGTTCGTCAGTTTCGTTCTCCCTCTGCTTCTTCTCCTCTGCCCCGTCGCCGCCGCCTCCCGTCGCCATCGCCGCCCCAGTCGCCGCCCGTCGTAGTCCCCGTCGCCGTCTGTCGCTGTCCCCGTCGTCGCCCGTCGCCGGCCCGTCCCTGTCGCCGCACCGGCCCGTCGCCGTCCCCTCTGCCTCGCCATCCCCTCGCCTCGCTGTCGCCATCACCTCGACCTCGCCCGCTTTGTGAGTCCCTCTCGCCGGCCCCTCTCCTCCCTCCAATCAAAGCCGCTGCACCACCGGCGCCATAGGTGCACACGCGAACGCGCGCGCCTGCGCACACACACAGCGTAGGCACCGTAGTTTTTAGTTTTTAGTTTTTCCTATTTTTTGTTTTTTTAGTTTTTTCTGTTTTTTATATAGATGTTTTAGACGAATTAATTAATTAGATTAGATTAATGTCAAACAGTATATAGAAATGTTAGAAATGTTAGTTATATAGAAATGTTAGAAATTTTAGAAATGTTAGTTTCAGCTAGATGAAACTGATTAATTTCAAATTGTTAGACGATGATCGATGTTTTTTTAGTTTCTTATAATTTTAGTTATAGAATTTGCATATAAGAAATCATAATCCAATCATTTAAAAAATGTTACTTCTGCGGCTTATAGTATTTGATCTCGACGATGCCCGACCCGCATCCTTGCCGTTGACCCATTCACGACGACGTCCTGCTTCAGAGGACCCATGTCCGTGTTGGGGAACGTAGTAATTTCAAAAAATTTGCTATGCACACGCAAGATCATGGTGACCGAAAGCGGAAGCGTTGGCACAACGCGGTTGATGTAGTCGTACGTCTTCACGATCCGACCGATCAAGTACCGAACGCACGGCACCTCCGAGTTCAGCATACGTTCAGCTCGATGACGTCCCTCGAACTCTTATCCAGCCGAGATTCAAGGGAGAGTTCCGTCAGATGATGATGTTCTACCGACGCAGGGCTTCGCCTAAGCACTGCTACGATATTACCGATGTGGAATATGGTGCAGGGGGGCACCGCACATGGCTAATAGATCTCAAGGATCAATTGTTGTGTCTAGAGGTGCCCCCCTGCCCCCGTATATAAAGGACCAAGGGGGACGGGCCGGCCGGCCAGGAGGAGACGCACCAAGGACGAGTCCTACTCCCACCGGGAGTAGGACTCCCTCCTTTCCTTGTCCAAGTAGGAGAGCGGAAGGAAGAGGAGAGAGGAGAGGAAGGAAAGGGGGGCGCCGCCCCCCTCCTTGTTCTATTCGGACTAGAGGGGGAGGGGGCGCGCGGCCTACCCTGGCCGCCCCTCCTCTAGTCCACTTTGGGCCCACGAGGCCCATTAACCCCCCGGGGGGGTTCCGATAACCCCCATGTACTCTGGTATACATCCGATAACCCCCGGAACCATTCCGATGTCCGAATATAGTCGTCCAATATATCAATCTTCATGTCTCGATCATTCCGGGACTCCGAACTACTTTAGGTACATCAAAACATATAAACTCATAATATAAGCGTCATCTAACTATGTAGACATGACCGAGATACGTCTCCGGTCAATAACCAATAGCGGAACCTGGATGCTCATATTGGCTCCCACATATTCTATGAAGATCTTTATCGGTTAAACCGCATAACAACATACGTTGTTCCCTTTGTCATCGGTATGTTACTTGCCTGAGATTCGATCATCGGTATCTCAATACCCAGTTCAATCTCGTTACCGGCAAGTCTCTTTACTCGTTATGTGATGCATCATCCCGTAACTAACTCATTAGCTACATTGCTTGCAAGGCTTATATTGATGTGCATTACCGAGAGGGCCCAGAGATACCTCTCCAACAATCGGAGTGACAAATCCTAATCTCGAAATACGCCAACTCAACATGTACCTTCGGAGACACCTGTAGAGCTCTTTATAATCACCCAGTTACGTTGTGACGTTTGGTAGCACACAAAGTGTTCCTCCGGTAAACGGGAGTTGCATAATCTCATAGTTGTAGGAACATGTATAAGTCATGAAGAAAGCAATAACATCATACTAAACGATCAAGTGCTAAGCTAACAGAATGGGTCAAGTCAATCACATCATTCTCCTACTGATGTGATCCCGTTAATCAAATGACAACTCATGTCTATGGTTAGGAAACACAACCATCTTTGATCAACGAGCTAGTCAAGTAGAGGCATACTAGTGACACTATTTTTGTCTATGTATTCACACATGTACTATGTTTTCGGTTAATACAATTCTAGCATGAATAATAAACATTTATCATGATATGAGGAAAAAAATAATAACTTTATTATTGCCTCTAGGGTATATTTCCTTCAGTATCCCACTTGCACTAGAGTCAATAATCTAGATTACACAGTAATGATTCTACCACCCATGGAGCCCTGGTGCTGATCATGTTTTGCTAGTGGAAGAGGCTTAGTCAATGGGTCTACAACATTCAGATCCGTATGTATCTTGCAAATCTCTATGTCTCCCACCTAGACTTGGTCCCGGATGGAATTGAAGCGTCTCTTGATGTGCTTGGTCCTCTTGTGAAATCTGGATTCCTTTGCCAAGGAAATTGCACCAGTATTGTCACAGAAGATCTTCATTGGTCCCGATGCACTAGGTATGACACCTAGATCGGATATGAACTCCTTCATCCAGACTCCTTCATGTGCTGCTTCTGATGGAGCTATGTACTCCGCTTCACATGTAGATCCCGCCATGATGCTTTGTTTAGAACTGCACCAACTGACAGCTCCACTGTTCAATATAAACACGTATCCAGTTTGCGATTTAGAATCATCCGGATCAGTGTCAAAGCTTGCAACGACGTAACCATTTACGACTAGATTTTTGTCACCTCCATAAACGAGAAACATACTTAGTCCTTTTCAGGTATTTCAGGATATTCTTGACCGCTGTCCAGTGATCCACTCCTAGATTACTTTGGTACCTCCCTGCTAAACTTATTGCTAAGCATACATCAGGTCTGGTACACAGCATTGCATACATGATAGAGCCTATGGCTGAAGCATAGGGAACATCTTTCATTTTCTCTCTATCTTCTGATGTGGTCGGGCATTGAGTCTGACTCAACTTCACACCTTGTAATACAGGCAAGAACCCTTTCTTTGCTTGATCCATTTTGAACTTTTGCAAAACTTTATCAAGGTATGTGCTTTGTGAAAGTCCAATTAAGCGTCTTGATCTATCTCTATAGATCTTGATGCCTAATATGTAAGCAGCTTCACCGAGATCTTTCATTGAAAAACTTTTATTCAAGTATCATTTTATGCTATCCAGAAATTCTAAATCATTTCCAATTAACAATATGTCGTCTACATATAATATCAGAAATGCTACAGAGTTCCCACTCACTTTCTTGTAAATACAGGCTTCTCCAAAAGTTTGTATAAAACCATATGCTTTGATCACACTATCAAAACATTTATTCCAACTCCGAGAGGCTTGCACCAGTCCATAAATGGATCGCTAGAGCTTGCACACTTTGTTAGCACCTTTTGGATCGACAAAACCTTCTAGTTGCATCATATACAACTCTTCTTCTAGAAATCCATTCACGAACACAGTTTTGACATCCATTTGCCATATTTCATAATCATAAAATGCAGCAATTGCTAATATTGATTCGGACAGACTTAAGCATTGCTACGGAGGAGAAAGTCTCATCGTAGTCAACCCCTTGAACTTGTCGAAAACCTTTTGCAACAAGTCAAGCTTTGTAGATAGTAACATTACCATCAGCGTCAGTCTTCTTCTTGAAGATCCATTTATTCTCGATGGCTTGCCGATCATCGGGCAAGTCAACCAAAGTCCATACTTTGTTCTCATACATGGATCCCATCTCAGATTTCATGGCCTCAAGCCATTTTGCGGAATGTGGGCGCATCATCGCTTCCTCATAGTTCGTAGGTTCACCATGGTCAAGTAACAAGACCTCCAGAATCGGATTACCATACCACTCTGGTGCAGATCTTATTCTTCTTGACCTACGAGGTTTGGTAGTAACTTGATCTGAAGTTTCATGATCAATATCATTAGCTTCGTCACTAATTGGTGTAGTCGTCACAGGAACCGGTTTCTGTGATGAACTACTTTCCAATAAGGAGCAGGTACAGTTACCTCATCAAGTTCTACTTTCCTCCCACTCACTTCTTTCGAGAGAAACTCCTTCTCTAGAAAGGATCCAAATTTAGCTACAAAAGTCTTGCCTTCAGATCTGTGATAGAAGGTGTACCCAATAGTCTCCTTTGGGTATCCTATAAAGACACATTTCTCCGATTTGGGTTCGAGCTTATCTGCTTGAAGTTTTTTCACATAAGCATCGCAGCCCCAAACTTTAAGAAACGACAACTTTGGTTTCTTGCCAAACCACAGTTCATAAAGCGCCATCTCAACTGATTTTGATGGTGCCCTATTTAACGTGAATGCGGCCGTCTCTAAAGCATAACCCCAAAACGATAGCGGTAAATTAGTAAGAGACGTCATAGATCGCACCATATCTAGTAAAGTATGATTACGACGTTCAGACACAACATTATGTTGTGGTGTTTCGGGTGGCATGAGTTGCGAAACTATTCCGCATTGTTTCAAATGTAAACCAAACTCGTAACTCAAATATTCTCCTCCACGATCAGATCGTAGAAACTTTATTTTCTTGTTACGATGATTTTCCACTTCACTCTGAAATTCTTTGAACTTTTCAAATGTTTCAAACTTATGTTTCATTAAGTAGATATACCCATATCTGCATAAATCATCTGTGAAGGTGAGAAAATAACGATACCCGCCGCGAGCCTCAATGTTCATTGGACCACATACATCAGTATGTATGATCTCCAACAAATGTTGCTTGCTCCATAGTTCCGGAGAATGGTGTTTTAGTCATCTTGCCCATGAGGCATGGTTCGCAAGTACCAAGTGATTCATAATCAAGTGATTCCAGAAGTCCATCAGTATGGAGTTTCTTCATGCGCTTTACACCAATATGACCCAAACGACAGTGCCACAAATAAGTTGCACTATCATTATCAAATCCGCATCTTTTGGGTGCAACATTATGAATATGTGTATCACTACTATCGAGATTCAATAAAAATAGACCACTATTCAAGGGTGCATGACCATAAAAGATATTACTCATATAAATAGAACAACCATTATTCTCTGATTTAAATGAAAAATCATCTCGCATCAAACAAGATCCAGATATAATGTTCATGCTTAACGCTGGCACCAAATAATAATTACTCAGGTCTAAAAATAATCCCGAAGGTAGATGTAGAGGTAGCATGCTGACAGCGATCACATCGACTTTGGAACCATTTCCCGCGTCCATCGTCACCTCGTCCTTAGCCAATCTTCGCTTAATCCGTAGTCCCTGTTTGGAGTTGCAAATATTAGCAATAGAACCAGTATCAAATACCCATGTGCTACTGCGAGCATTAGTAAGCTACACATCAATAACATGTATATCACATATACCTTTGTTCACCTTGTCATCCTTCTTATCCGCCAGATACTTACACATGAACTCAACTTCCACATGCATGGTGGTATTCTCCGGCTTTATTGATGACATGGTCAAGAAAGAATCTAGCCAATTCTTCTGGAATTGCTCGCATGTGATCTTGTGGTAGGAGTTCATTCCGCATCTCCCACATCTAATTTGAATAAGGGGGTCAATACATATATATGAATGAAACTCAACAGAAATGATGGTAATAAAATAAACTTGTGAATATTTTTGCTTATGCACTTCATATCGCCTTTTAGAGTAGCCCCGCCTATTATTGGCCGTGGCGTTGTAGATGAACTCGCAGACGTAGTATCCACAGTAATTATTCCCGACTTCCTGCCACAAGCACTTTACGAGAAATAGAGGTCAATCAAACTGATAATGAAGCATTATAAATGACATCGATGAAAGTAGCTAGAATCAACGGGAGATGCGCGGAACTAGCTAGCTAGTAGTACTTACTTTCGGGTATTTCCATCGTAGATCCCGCGGCAGTCCTGAAACTTGTGCGGTGAATACTTTCCAAATCCTGCGAGACAAAGAAAACAATTACTTGATATCATGAAATGAACAAAGTTACCGATATGGTGCGATAATGATCGATTCAACTTACTTCTCGAGCATTTTAGACATGTCTGCATAGTCCTCGGGATCTTTTCATCTCGAGTCTAAGACATTTACTAGTCCCTGCTCATGCTTAATCTCTAGGAGAATATAGTGGAACCTGCGCACGCATGCACAACTCATCAATTACATTAATTACTATAGCCTCGAGTAATAATTAAGGGAAACCGAATATACACAAGACAGTAACACTCACTTGAAGTTGTCAGTAAAGAGTATTGTATCTTTGTTTTGATTTATTACCAATGATCGTAGGAAGTTGTCCTCGGTTTCTTTGGCATGAAATGTAACCGTAAATTCATCTATGAGATTTGTGTTAATGAACCCAATATCATACATTTGAGCTTTTTTGCATTCGACGATCTTCAATATGCATAATATAGTGAGGATAATTACATATACATGCAATGAAAGAATTGAACTATATATAGAGATTTAATGACAGAAGTAGTACTTACAGACAGTAGCAAGTGACCATTAATTTATCTAGGGCCTTTAGACTGAAAAACTGGAAGAACTCCTCAAATGGAACAGACCATTCCTCAATTCCAACGAGGTCGTGCTGATCCTCTTTAACTTTCAGCGTCAAAGTATCGATTTTCTTCCCAGCTGACTGCTTTCTGCAGGTTTCCATGTACCAATCATGGAATCTTTGCATCATCGTCTTTAGAGTAGTTCCATCTTTGACAAGAGGCTTCCCGTAGTCGTATTTGAATTCGTCCACCTTCATTATATCAAAATGTGCATCATTGTCGTGCATGTAATCTGCAGGATTGGTACCGGGAAGATCCCCAGATGATTAGAGACGATATCGCTAGACACCTTGAGCGGGGGGGACGATTGGTTCGCTTGTTCGCTGAGCTGGGGAATTTTTTCCCACTTCTTCATTTTTGTAACCTTTTGTCACTGCAACTACTTCCCGACCGCTTCACTTCCTTATATGTCTTTTCAGTAATGCGCTCATAGTTGGTTTGCGGCGGAGACGATGGTGGTCGCTACAGGGCATCCAATGTGCGCTTCGCTTTCACCGGATCTATCTTCTCCTCCGGAGGTGGATGTCTCTTAGCTCTTTGCGTTTCAAAGTAGTCCTTCACTTGGGCTTGAAAGATCTCCTCGTTTTCCTATTCGGTCATCTCGTATGGTAACTTCTCTGGAGTCTTGAGAGATGGACCGAATCTGTATTGCCTCCCGCCTCTGGCTGTACTGCTAGACGCCAGAGCAGGCCGAGCGGCTGCAGCTGTCTTCTTTTGTTGCTTACGAGGTAGAGGAGAAGGACTACGACGCGCCAGAGCAGCCGGAGCGGCGGCGGGTCTTTTCCGCCCTTGCTAAGGAGGCGGAGAAGGAGGAGGCTGTCTGGTCGGGCGCACCGGCGTAGGCGAAAAAGGAGGTGGAGTGCCCTGATCACTCGCCGGAGGAGCAAGCAGAGGAGGAGGCGGAGTGCCCTGACTCGCCGGAGGAGGAGGAGGAGGCGGAGGCGTCTAGTTCGGAAGGTTATTGAGCTCGTTCCGCCATAGGCATGGAGTCTTCAGAGCAGAACCCAGCTGAGTCTCCCCTTCACCGGTAGGGTGGTCAAGCATGAGCTCCTCAAATCCCTCCGTTATTTCGTCCATCGTCACCCTAGCATATCCTTCTAGAATTGGACGGCAGTGAAAAGTTGTGCTGGGTTCAGGAGGTCGAATAGAGCCGACAGCCGCCTTGACTTTGTAGTTCTGCCATTGCGCCATAAGGTGGCATTGTTGAGACTCTCTGATAGCATCCATGGGGTAGCTAGCAGGAGCCATGAAGACAGGCTCCAGCTGAAGCAGCTCGGTGGAAGCCACACCGCTTCTCCGCTGAGATGCCGGGTAGCTTTGGGGGTAGCTTCGGCAGGTCGCTTGCTTCGAACTGCATCTCGTTCCTCTAGCTTCCGTATCCTTGCATGCAGCTCCTGCAGTTCGCTCTGCTCCATTTTCCTCCTCCTCTCTTGGCATTTGTAACCGCCTGCGTCCGGAAACCCACCCTTCCATGGAACGGAGCCTGGCATGCCTCGTGTCCGTCCAGGATGATCAGGATTCCCGAGGGCCATTGTGAGCTCGTCCTTCTCTCTGTCTGGAACGAACGTCCCTTCCTGCGCTGCGGCAATATAGTGCTGAAGCTTTGTGACGGGTATTCACAGTTGCTCGTGCATCCAAACGCACTTCCCTGTTACAGGGTCCAAGATCCGCCAACCCCGAAGAACAGTTTGGCCAGTTCAAAGTCTCTGGTTTGACCCCTTTATCAAGCAGGTCGTTCTCAGCCTTGGCCCACAACGGCTGGGCTTTGAGGTAGCCACCTAACCCCATGTGATGGTGATGCTCCTTCTTCGCAGGATTTATCTTGTTTGTCGCTGAAATCTTCTTACTCCTCTCCGATGTCTTGTTGGCCACTAATGCGTCCCATTGATCTCTGAGCTTCTCGTACCGGCCAATGAATTCTGGTGTCTTTTCTTTCTTGACAAACTTTGCTTTCAGGTCATTCTTCCACTTCCTGAATAGGTATGCCTTCTTCTTGAGAGCAAAGGACTTGATCAATGGCTCTATAACTGGATTCTCTGGATCCTCCTCTTTCGGTAGGGTGAAATTTACCTTCAACGCTTTCCAAAGATCTTGTTTCTATCTATCTTTAACAAAAGAAACTTGAAGCTCTTCATCCACATAGCTCGATGTTGATTGGGGTCATGTCCCTAACAAGAACCCTGCACTGAGCAGTAAATGCGTCCTTGGTCCGGAGGGGTTCAATCGGTTGGCCATCGCGCTCGATTGCTGTGATCGTGAACCTTTCATCCGAGCGCAACATTTTCTTCGGGCCTCGTCTCTTTGCCGAAGTTGTGCTCGGTCTGGAGGGCTAGAAAAAAGAAGAAAGATGAGAGTTAATATGTGTAGATACCAAAACAATTAATGCATCAATTAGCTAGTCAACACAGGCTTAATTAATATATATACCTGGCCGGACTCTGTTCGGTCACCGGAGCCGTCATCACGGTCTCCTTCTTGCACCGACATTCGGTCATTGGTCACGGTCTCCTCCGTTGTTCGATAACCGTAGCCTGCTTCTTCACCCTCTCCTTCCAGACCATCGGTTTCATTGAGACACGACATGACATCACCTCCGGCTGCGATTATGTCCTCCAACACCCATTCCGCTTCTTCGTCTCGGCCGTGCTCCATAGTTTCTGCAAATAATACAACATGGCAATACAAACATGAAAGATGGATATATTAGTGACAAACGTAGACCTAGCTATAGCTAATCACAACAAGGAATTATATTAATTAATGGCCTCGACGCTTCTCTAGGGTTTGGGTTGGCCTCGACAATGCTTAAAGGGTTCGGGGTGGCCTCGACGACAACGCTCTTTTAAGTTGGTAAAGGAGGGGGTATATCAACAACGACGACATACATACATGGAAAACAAATGCTATCGGGGAGGGGGTATATCGACCCCCCTCATGTCGAAGTTATCGGGGAGGGGGTATATCGACCCCCCCTCATGTTTAATATATGTTGAATTCCCGAGAGAGTTAGGAACCGGAGGGGGACTCCTCCCCCCTCATGTCTGATCAGTTTTTACTCCCTCTCTCCCATGAAACATTCATCGAACAAACTTAATACAAGTTTAAACAGAAAACATTCATCGAACAAAATTACAACAGAAAAAATTGACCAAGTTTTCATATATCATCATCATCATCTACTACAAAAAAAATTGACATATTCTTTGCATATGAACGTACAAACATTTGCATATTCGACAATAATATCACCAAAAAAATGTTATCGGGGAGGGGGTATATCGACCCCCCCCCCCTCATGTCAAAGTTATCGGGGAGGTGGTATACCGACAACGACATACCCGATAAAAAATAAAAAGAGGAAGAAGAAAAAAAGAGAAGAAGAAAGGAATAGAGAGAGGAGAAGATCGAAGAAGAAAAAAAGAAAAAACGAGGAGAAGAAGAAAGGAATAGAGGTGAAGAAAAAAAAATAGAAATTACTCTATTTTTTCTTCTTCTCTTCTATTCGTTTCTTCTTCTCCTCTTTTTTTTCTTTTTTTCCTCTTCTTATTTATTTCTCCTCTTCTTCCTCTCCTCTTCTTCTCCTTCTTCTTCTCCTTCTTCCTCTTCTTATTATTTTCCTTTTTCTTCTCCTTCTTTTTCTTCTTCTTCCTTCCTTCTTCCTAGATAAAACTTTTCTATAAATGTAACTTTTGCCTATATAAAAGTTTTTCTTCTTCTTCCTTCTTCCTTCTTCCTAGCTAGATATATAAATTTTTTCTAAAAATGTAACTTTTGCATATATAAATTTTTTTATTCTTCTTCCTTCTTCCTAAATATATAAAACTTTTCTAAAAATGAAACTAACCTAAAATGCACTAAATCAGAGAACATACATAGATAAAACTTTTCTAAAAAACTAATTTTTGCATATATGAACATATATACACAGAGAACATACAATCCCACATATACATATAATCACGCATATACATATAATCTAAAAAACATCATATATATTAAAAAAATGAGAGGAAGGCCGGTCGGACCGAACGTGGCGGCGGCGTGTGGTCGGGGCGACGGCGACAGGGTCGGGGAAGGGGCGTTGCGCGCGGCGATGGTGACGGGGTCGGGGCAGGGGCGGCGCGCGCGGCGACGGTGACAGTGTCGGGGCAGGGGCGGCGCACGCGGCGGTGTCAGGGCAGGGGCGGCGCGGTGATGGCGTCGGGGGTGAGCTTCGGCGACAAGGAGGAGGCCCGCGGCAGACTCGGGGGCACGCACGACGAGAGGGTCGCGGTAGTGCTCGGGGAGGCGACAGCTCAGTCCGGCAGCCTACTGGCGTTGATGTGGTCGCGGCGCCGTTGGGAGATCAAAGGACGAACTGGATGGAAAACTGCTAAGTGTTCTTTATATAGGCACACCTTTGGTCCCGGTTGGTGGCACCAACCAGGAACAATACCTCCCTTTAGTCCCGGTTCGTGGCTTGAACCGGTACGAAAGACCACCCTTTAGTCTCGGCTCAGACCATCAACCGGGACCAATGATGGTGGGCCAGGAGCGAGGCCTATTGGTCCCGGTTCGTCCCACCAACCGAGACCAAAGGGGCCAGACGAACCGGGACCAATGCCCCCACGAGACCCGGCAGACCCCGTGGCCTCACGAACCAGGACCAATGGGCCCATGGGTCCTGGTTCGTGACTGAACCAGGACTAATGGGCTTATCTAACCCGAACGTAAGCCCTGTTTTCTACTAGTGGTAGTACATTTAAGATCAAGAAGGACGACACTACAAAAATAGACATTTTGGTGTTTATATATGTGCAATTATATGGTACATTTAAGATCAAGAACAATGCCAGAAATTGAGTCCCCGCCGAAACATTTAAGTGCCATTATGTTGAGAGGCGATTTTTTTGTATTGGTCTTTATTGGGTTTACCTCTTCTTTGCTCAACTCTTCTTATTTTAGTGACATAAGTGTAGTACATTGAAAGGGTATAATATAATTCTTTGGCTACGTTACAAGCAAAGTAAATATAGCACATTGAAAGCGTAGAAGGCAATTCTTATTTTTTGGCGAATAGACAATTCTTTGGCTACGTCACAAGCAAAATAAATATAGCACATTGAAAGGGTATAAGACAATTCTTTAGCTGTGTTACAAGAAAAATAAATATAGCACGTTGAAAGGGTATAAGACAATTCTTTGGCTGCGTTACAAGAAAAAAAAATATAGCACACTGAAAGGGCATGCGAAATTTAATGCACATTTAAAAAAAAGCAGAAAGCAAATCAAGATGCATTGAGAACTCTATCAGGCATGTAAATAAACCCACAACTAACGAAAACATGTTTTATTCTTTGCATGTACCTTACAAAGGTTCAGAGTAGTAATCGCTACAAGTTGGTCCGACCTCTAAACTCTCCCACGATTTGGATCCATGATGCTATTCATCACTTGATAAGGTTAGTGATGGCCGTGCAGACTATCGCTGTCTGCACGGAGTAGATGCTACGTTGCTTGAGAGGCGACGGGATGGCGGCCTTTTCAAAGGCATCGTCGCACTTGTGCGCCAGGGAGATGGCCTTTGCGGCCTCCTCCTTCCCCGCGGCGTAATTCCGGCCGTTGATCTCGTCGTAGGCTCCGGCAAACGCGAACTTCATGTTGTCGTACAACCCCTGGCATTGCTCAAGGGCCGCCTTCGTCTTGCCATCCGTGTCCGGCTTCGCTAGTAGGCGCTCGATGTCGTGGATAGCACCATAGGCGTTGTTGACGCCCATGTTAGCCGCTATCTTGGCCAGGCCCCATGTGTCTGCGTCGGAGCTCTGGTAGTGCTTTCTCAACTCCGACACGCAGAAGTCATAGTTGACATGCGCGTCCTTGTCGGCCGCCGCCTTGCAGGTTGTTTCCACGGTCGCGTCGACACCGGCCAACACGAGAAGGACGACGGCTATGACCACAAGAGCCGCCGGTGGCCTCATGGATCTTGCTGGTTCTATGTGGATGGAGAGAGATGCTAAGATTGGGCAATTTTGTTTGCGCCGCACAATACTATTTGGAGAAAGCATATGGGATGTCCATTTATAGGCAGGGGCACCCTGAGGATGAGCACATCTATTTACAGGTTACATCTATTTATTTCATTTATTTAGGCTAGTAATTACGATATTAACTGTCAGTTACATCTTGTTTTTTTTTTCTTCTAGAAACGTCAGTTACATATTACATATTATAAAAAAGGCTTTGAGTTACATTGGTTTTCCAGGGATGGGCTTAAGCCCGACCCAAAAATCCTACGCCTGATCCCCGGCCCAAATGAAAATGGCAGTTTCCTTTATAATTGCAAAAGAAAAAGTGCTTCGGCTGGAGTGTGCATTGGTTGGTGGCTTTTTCACGGGCTGGCTGCCTCGAATAGATTTTTTTTTCAAGAATATGTCAATGGCAATACCTTATTTTTATAGAAGACAGAGAATTATGTATAAGAGCCCCGACGAGATGCGAACAAATCATAGGACGAACCCACTCAACACCTACGTCCTGGCTACTAAGACTACTCTCTCGCGAAAGGGTCCGAAGCAACAACTCCGCCAAGCTCGGCCTTCCTCCGTCCTCGAATAGATTTACTTGGCACGATGGACCAATTTTGCTCACCTACCAATGGATTGCGCTGCACACGCAAGCAGTGACGATCGGCGTCGACTAAAAAACAGAAGTTTGACTGCATACAGGGAACCCCAATACTCCTACCTAGAATATTATTTTGCATTTGGATTGGACTGCCGGCGTGCTAAATGAACAACAGTACTACTAGTGCTCGATGATGAAGTACATAAATGGACCCATAGTAGTGCACTGCAAACACAGAGGGAGAAGAAGAAGAAAGGATGGCGCCTATGAAGGTGTACGGCTGGGCGGTGTCGCCATGGATGGCGCGGGTCCTCATCTCCCTGGAGGAGGCCGGCGCCGAGTACGAGTTCATGCCCATGAGCCGGAACGGCGGCGACCACCGGCGGCCGGAGCACCTCGCCAGAAACGTGCGTGTGATCTGCTAAGCTACTCCATATCTGGTTCATCTTTGCTACTACTTGAGTTCTGTTGGAAGCAACAAACACTAACACTATTGTTCCCTTCCAACGATTCTGCAGCCCTTCGGTGAGATCCCGGTGGTGGAAGACGGCGATCTGACGCTTTACCGTAAGCCTTCATGTTTTCTATTTTATTTTCGATTCAGTAGGTATATGGTTTTTCTACGAATTATTAAGCAATTTGGTGGATGTGATAAAAAAAACGAGGTGTGCTGATTTCTCTCCGGAATTTATTTTCTTGAGAATCCCGCGCCATTGCAAGGCATATTCTGCGCAAACACAAGCCGGAGCTTCTAGGAGCGGGCAGCCTCGAGGAGTCGGCGATGGTGGACGTATGGGTCGACGTGGATGCCCACCAGCTGGAGCCCGTACTCAAGCCCATCGTGTGGAACTGCATCATCAACCCGTTTGTCGGGAGGGGCGTCGACCAGGGCCTCGTCGATGAGAGCGTCGAGAAGCTGAAGAAGCTGTTGGAGGTGTACGAGGCGGGGCTGTCAAGCAGCAAGTACTTGGCCGGTGATTCCATAAGCTTCGCCGACCTCACCCATTTCTCCTTCATGCGCTATTTCATGGCGACGGAGCATGCGGTTGTGCTCGATGCGTATCCGCACGTAAAGGCATGGTGGGAGGCGTTGTTGGCAAGGCCGTCGGTCAAGAAGGTGATAGCTGGCATGCCTCCGGATTTTGGGTTCGGGAGCGGGAGAATACCATGATAAGGCGTATGCTTTGTGTGTTGCGATGCTCTAATCGTCTCTATCCAACCCACGAGAAATAAAGTAAGCAAAGAGTGGGTGTGGATATGAAATAACTTGTTTCGGTGAATTGTTTTCTAATACAAATTAGAATTGATTCTCCAAAAAGTAAGTTCAATGTCTATGCCCTCTATTTCTGTTAGCAGTACCATGGTTTTCATACCAATGTTGTTGCAAAGTCTCTACTCTTTAAAAAGAAAGTAAAGTTTCGTTCACCTTCTTCCCATCACCCCTTCGTCTAACCTTCCCCATATAATAATCAATCACCTTAATTTAACCTTTTAGATCAATTCTACTTTAGTTTACTTACCAAACTTCTGATGAAAACATAAGGTAAATTATGGGTAGAATTTGATTAACATTTATTTACACAATCGCATTACCATGAACAGGTAAATCACTTCTCATCAAAATATATGGTAAATCATGGACGTAATTTAATGAGCATTTATTTACACAATGGCATAATATGGACAGGTAAACACAAGCTAACATAATATAATATTTACACAATCTCTCGAAAGAAGTGAGTGGGAGGAAAGTAGAACTTGATAGGTAATTGTACCTTCTCTCGAATTGGAAAGTAGCACATCACAGAAAACCGTTCTCCTGATGCCTACACCAACTAGAGAGGAAGCTAATGACGATGATCATGAAACTTCAGATCAAGCTACTACAGAACTTCGTAGGTCGACTAGAGCACGATCCGCACCAAGTGATACGGTAATCATGTCCTGGAAGTTATTAGACCATGACAAACCTACGAACTATGAAGAAGCTATGATGAGCCCAGATTCCGATAAATGGGTTGAGGCCATGAAATCTGAGATAGGATCCATGTATGAGAACAAAGTATGGACTTTGGTGGATTTGCCCGATGACCGGCAAGCCATAGAAAATAAATGGATCTTCAAGAAGAAGACTAATGCTGATGGTAATGTTACTGTCTATAAAGCTCGACTTGTCACTAAAGGTTTTCGACAAGTTCAAGGAGTTGACTACGATGAGACTTTATCACCCGTAGCGATGCTTAAGTCTGTTCGAATCATGTTAGGAATTGCCGCATTTTATGATTATGAAATCTGGCAAATGGATGTCAAAACTGCATTCCTTAAAGTATATCTTAAAGAAGAGTTGTATATGGTGTAACCAAAAGATTTTGTCGATCCTAAAGGTGCAAACAAAGTGTGCAAGCTCCAGCGATCCATAAATGGACTAGTGCAAGCATCTTAGAGTTGGAATATATGCTTTGATGAGGTGATCAAAGTATATGGTGTTATACACACTAGTAGAAAAATGGTCTAATGTGCAGCTCATTAGTGCCGGTTTGTATTTGAGCCGGCACTAATGTGACCATTATTAGTGCCGGTTCCAACAGCTAGGCCGTCCGCTCTCAGTAGTACCGGTTCGTGGCGAATCTTTGACACCAGTTTGTGCAACGAACTGGTACTAAAGAGAGTGGTGGCAGGATGTTGTCAGACTGAGGCCCCTCCAGCACCTTTATTACCGGTTCGTGCCACGAACCGGTAGTAAAGGTCATACTATATATAAACCCTTCGTCCAGCTCGCTCTGTTCTTCCCCCTTTCCCCTCTCCTCTCTGTTCTTCCCCTCTTCCCTCGAGCTCATCACACATGTTGCCCAAATTTTGTCAAGATTTGAAGGCCCCCATCCATTCAAGTGATCACAAAGGTTAGCAACTTTGTCCTTTCATCGCTCATTGCTAGATTAGCTCTTGCAATGCTTTATATAGTGATTAATTTGTGGGTTTTAGTAATTTGGGAGGAATCATATGTGGTAGTTTATTTGATTTATATGCAATTTGAGCTTAAAATAACTCTTAGTTTGCATATGTAGGTGTGGTTTACTTAGTGCCTTCCCGTCTCCGTCGTAACCACCATCGATCGTCCGCACCAGCCCGCTGCCAGCACCACCTTGTGGTGAGCCTCTTGTTCTTATGTTTTTTATATAAAAAAATCATGTTTGTGTGATTTAGATGTATAGTTAGTTGTATAATTATCTTACATGTACGTTGTTTGTTATACATAGTGCCATGGTTATGATATCGGTCCCCGTCTGCCCTCGTACGTGTTATGATTCAGATGTGGTATATTCTCTTTTAAAACTATTTGTTGCATTTCATGTTTATAACAAATTATGCCCATCAAGTTGACATATATATTTTTATCTAGGAGGTATGTGAACCGGAAATTCCAACCGACCCTATTGTCGAGAGGTTAAATTTAGTTGAAAGAGAAAACGAGTATTTAAAAGAAAAATTGAAAAGAATTGAGGGGGAGAAGATGGGGAGTTGCATGTTGCCGATGTCGTCGATGATCACAAGATCAAGATGGAGAAAATGCGGTTGAAGATTAGAAAGATTAGAAAATATGCCATTAATAGTGAGGCTTGGTATCATTATGCTGTTGGATCAATTGTTACCTTAGTTGCGATCTTGATCGCATTTGTTGTTGCATTTAAATGCTTTAGCTAGAGATTTATTTGTATGTTGCATTTAAGTGTTGTATGAACTTTATGTATGAACTTGTATTAATTTGGTCTATTCAGTGGTGTGTAATGAAGATGAGTCGGCAATGGGATGTACGATGACCGATGCTCTCCCCAGTTCGTTGATGGTGTGCATACTTTTCTGATTGCGGCTTAGGCAAATAAGTGGGCCCCTGGTTTTATGCCTTGTCCATGTGCTGGCTGTAAGAATGATCACAATTACTCTAACTCAAGAACCATTCACGTCCACCTGTTTGAGTCCGGTTTCATGCCCTACTATAATGTTTGGACCAAGCACGAAGAAAGAGGGGTTATGATGGAAAACAATGAAGAAGAAGAGGACGACGATAGCTATCCTGGCCATGGGTTCCCTGAATATGATGATACAACCATGGGGGGAAAAGCTGAGCCGGCAATGCGAGAAGAAGCTGAGCCGGCAATGCGGGAAGAAGCTGAAAAAGAGGCATCAGATGAGCCCGCTGATGATCTAGGTCGGGCCATTGCTGATGCAAAGAGAAACTGCACAAGTGAAAAGGAGAAGAAGAAGTTGCATCGCATGTTAGAGGATCACAAGAAATTGTTGTACCCGAATTGTGAAGCTGACAAGAAAAAGCTGGGCACCACACTGGAATTACTGCAATGGAAGGCAGAGAATGGTATATCTGACAAGGAATTTGAAATGCGAAGAAATTTTATGTGCAAACAAATTCTTTCATGCATTTACGGCAAAAACTGGATGCACTTCGTCTATAAATTAGTTCGTCAAATAAATCAAATTTGAAAACTACTCGCACTAACAGAAAGTTTGTATTTTTTTGTACCTAAAGGAAAAATATTCACAAAGAAACTCTAAATGCATCAAAAAACAACTCAGAAATAAATAAATGAAAATAAATAAAGCAGAAAAGAAAAACTAAATAAAAAACCCACCTACTGGGGCACAACAGCCTACATACGACTAGAAACCCAACCTGTAGTTGGGCCAGGATGCAGGTCCGCAAGGCCCAATAGGCCCACAGGGCAGAGCAGAAGAGTTAGGCCCAGAAGCCTGCTATAGAGAGGAGTTCAACAGAGCTTCCGCGTCGGGGCTTTGTTAAACAGGTGCGGTCGCCCCTCGGCTAGCGAGGTGGGACTAAACTTCTGCACCGCAACTGCGCTAGCGCACCCCCTTTAGTACCGGGTGGTGGCACCAACCGGTACTAAAGGAGGGGGGGTCTTTAGTACCGGTTGTTGAAGGAAATATGCCCTAGAGGCAATAATAAAGTTATTATTTATTTCCTTATTTCATGATAATGTTTATTATTCATGCTAGAATTGTATTAATCGGAAACATAATACATGTGTGAATACATAGACAAACATAGTGTCACTAGTATGCCTCTACTTGACTAGCTTGTTAATCAAAGATGGTTAAGTTTCCTAACCATAGACATGAGTTGTCATTTGATTAATGGGATCACATCATTAGAAGAATGATGTGATTGACTTGACCCATTCCGTTAGCTTAGCACACGATCGTTTAGTATGTTGCTACTGCTTTCTTCATGACTTATACATGTTCCTGTGACTATGAGATTATGCAACTCCCGTTTACTGGAGGAACACTTTGTGTGCTATCAAACGTCACAACATACCTGGGTGATTATAAAGGTGCTCTACAGGTGTCTCCGAAGGTACATGTTGGGTTGCCCACAAGCACCCCCAGGTGAAGGGGAGACCAGAAAACGCCTTTCGTTTTCCCCCCTTCAGCGGCCCTAGCCGCCTTCCTTAACAAGCCCTCGAGAAAAGATGCCAAGTATTGAGATGCAACATTGTGAATGGTGCGATCCGAAGTCTTACTATTTACTCAAAATTGACTCAAATGGTTGACTGAACTTCACAGAGGACTAAAGCCGGGAACTTAAACTAATGGTTTTGCCTTTCCACTTCCCAATTGACTCTCATAAAAGGCTAGGCTACCTCTTCACATCGCACCTGATCCCGAATCATGTGCTCTGGCGACTGTTTACCAAAAACACAGGTCTCCGCAAAGTCGTAAGACCATGTATGGGGGCAGACGCCTGCCCAGTGCCGGAAGGTCAAGGAAGTTGGTGAACTGATGACAGGGAAGCCGGCGACCGAAGCCCCGGTGAACGGCGGCCGTAACTATAACGGTCCTAAGGTAGCGAAATTCCTTGTCGGGTAAGTTCCGACCCGCACGAAAGGCGTAACGATCTGGGCACTGTCTCGGAGAGAGGCGTTGGAAGCCTGCGGGCCAGTCTGTTCTAGCGCCTCATTCTTTACATCCTTGCATTACTCTCTTCCTTTCCTCCTTGCCCTAACTTGAACTGGCTGAAACTAAAATGGCCGGACTTTTGTATTTCGAGATTAGGATTTGTCACTCTGATTGTCGGAGAGGTATCTCTGGGCCCTCTGGGTAATACACATCACTTAAGCCTTGCAAGCATTGCAACTAATTAGTTAGCTGCAGGATGATGTATTACGAAACGAGTAAAGAGACTTGCTGGTAACGAGATTGAACTAGGTATTGAGATACCTACAATCGAATCTCGGGCAAGTAACATACCGATGACAAAGGGAACAACGTATGTTGTTATGTGGTTTGACCGATAAAGATCTTCGTAGAATATGTGGGAGCCAATATGAGCATCCAGGTTCCGCTATTGGTTATTGACCGGAAATGTGTTTCGGTCATGTCTACATTGTTCTCGAACCCGTAGGGTCCGCGCGCTTAAGGTTTCGATGATAGTTATATTATGAGTTTATGAGTTTTGACATACTGAAGGAGTTCGGAGTCCCGGATGAGATCGGGGACATGATGAGGAGTCTCAAAATAGTCGAGACATAAAGATCGATATATTGGACGACTATATTCGGAGTTCGGAAATGTTCCGAGTGATTCGGGTATTTTTCGGAGTACCGGAGAGTTACAGGAATTCGCCGGGGAGTATATGGGCCTTATTGGGACATACGGGAATAGAGGGGAGAGGCCAAAAGGAAGGAAGCCTGCGCCCTCCCTCTGGTCCGAATTGGACAACGGGCGCAGCCACCTTTTCCTTCTTCCTCTTCCCCTCTTTCCCCTTCTCCTACTCCAACAAGGAAGGAGGGAGTCCTACTTCCGGTGGGAGTAGGACTCCCCTTGGCGCGCCCCTCCTAGGCCGGCCGCCCCCTCCCCCCTTGCTCCTTTATATACGGGGGCAGGGGGGCACCTCTAGGCACAACAACAATTGATCTCCAAGATCTCTTAGCCGTGTGCGGTGCCCCCCTCCACCATAGTCCTCGATAATATTGTAGCGGTGCATAGGTGAAGCCCTGCGACGGTAGAACATCAAGATCGTCACCGCGCCATCATGCTGACGGAACTCTCCCTCGACACTCGGCTGGATCGGAGTTCGAGGGACGTCATCGAGCTGAACGTGTGCTAGAACTCGGAGGAGCCGTAGTTTCGGTGCTTGATCGGTTGGGCCGTGAAGACATACGACTACATCAACCGCGTTGTGCTAACGCTTCCACTTTTGGTCTATGAGGGTACGTGGACAACACTCTCCCCTCTCGTTGCTATGCATCACCATGATCTTGCGTGTGCGTAGGATTTTTTTTGAAATTACTACGTTCCCCAATAGTTGTAGCCACCACCCGTTACTAAAGGGGGTGTGCTTCCCGCCGCTTCGCCTGGCCAAAACAGCCCTTTAGTACCGGTTGGTGGCTCCAACGGTACTAAAGAGGGGTTCTATATAAGAAACACTTCAAAGAAGTTCGTCAGTTTCGTTCTCCCTCTGCTTCTTCTCCTCTGCCCCGTCGCCGCCGCCTCCCGTCGCCACCGCCGCCCCAGTCGCCGCCCGTCGTAGTCCCCGTCGCCGTCTGTCGCTGTCCCCGTCGTCGCCCGTCGCCGGCCCGTCCCTGTCGCCGCACCGGCCCGTCGCCGTCCCCTCTGCCTCGCCATCCCCTCGCCTCGCTGTCGCCATCACCTCGACCTCGCCCGCTTTGTGAGTCCCTCTCGCCGGCCCCTCTCCTCCCTCCAATCAAAGCCGCCACGCCACCGGCGCCATAGGTGCACACGCGAACGCGCGCGCCTGCGCACACACACAGCGTAGGCACCGTAGTTTTTAGTTTTTAGTTTTTCCTTTTTTTTGTTTTTTTTGTTTTTTTTGTTTTTTATATAGATGTTTTAGACGAATTAATAAATTAGATTAGATTAATGTCAAACAGTATATAGAAATGTTAGAAATGTTAGTTATATAGAAATGTTAGAAATTTTAGAAATGTTAGTTTCAGCTAGATGAAACTGATTAATTTCAAATTGTTAGACGATGATCGATGTTTTTTTAGTTTCTTATAATTTTAGTTATAGAAATTTAGAATCTGCATATAAGAAATCATAATCCAATCATTTAAAAAATGTTACTTCTGCGGCTTATAGTATTTGATCTCGACAATGCCCGCCCCGCATCCTTGCCGTTGACCCATTCACGACGACGTCCTGCCTCAGAGGACCCATGTTCGTGTTGGGGAACGTAGTAATTTCAAAAAATTTGCTATGCACACGCAAGATCATGGTGACCGAAAGCGAAAGCGTTGGCACAACGCGGTTGATGTAGTCGTACGTCTTCACGATCCGACCGATCAAGTACCGAACGCACGGCACCTCCGAGTTCAGCATACGTTCAGCTCGATGACGTCCCTCGAACTCTTATCCAGCCGAGATTCGAGGGAGAGTTCCGTCAGATGATGATGTTCTACCGACGCAGGGCTTCGCCTAAGCACTGCTACGATATCACCGATGTGGAATATGGTGCAGGGGGGCACCGCACACGGCTAATAGATCTCAAGGATCAATTGTTGTGTCTAGAGGTGCCCCCCTGCCCCCGTATATAAAGGACCAAGGGGGACGGGCCGGCCGGCCAGGAGGAGACGCACCAGGGACGAGTCCTACTCCCACCGGGAGTAGGACTCCCTCCTTTCCTTGTCCAAGTAGGAGAGCGGAAGGAAGAGGAGAGAGGAGAGGAAGGAAAGGGGGGCGCCGCCCCCCTCCTTGTTCTATTCGGACTAGAGGGGGAGGGGCGCGCGGCCTACCCTGGCCGCCCCTCCTCTGGTCCACTTTGGGCCCATGAGGCCCATTAACCCCCCGGGGGGGTTCCGATAACCCCCATGTACTCTGGTATACATCTGATAACCCCCGGAACCATTCCGATGTCCGAATATAGTCGTCCAATATATCAATCTTCATGTCTCGATCATTTCGAGACTCCTCGTCATGTCCGTGATCACATCCGGGACTCCGAAGTACTTTCGGTACATCAAAACATATAAACTCATAATATAAGCGTCATCTAACTATGTAGACATGACTGAGATACGTCTCCGGTCAATAACCAATAGCGGAACCTGGATGCTCATATTGGCTCCCACATATTCTATGAAGATCTTTATCGGTTAAACCGCATAACAACATACGTTGTTCCCTTTGTCATCAGTATGTTACTTGCCTGAGATTCGATCATCGGTATCTCAATACCTAGTTCAATCTCGTTACCGGCAAGTCTCTTTACTCGTTCTGTGATGCATCATCCCGCAACTAACTCATTAGCTACATTGCTTGCAAGGCTTATATTGATGTGCATTACCGAGAGGGCCCAGAGATACCTCTCCAACAATCGGAGTGACAAATCCTAATCTCGAAATACGACAACTCAACATGTACCTCCGGAGACACCTGTAGAGCTCTTTATAATCACCCAGTTACGTTGTGACGTTTGGTAGCACACAAAGTGTTCCTCCGGTAAACGGGAGTTGCATAATCTCATAGTTGTAGGAACATGTATAAGTCATGAAGAAAGCAATAACATCATACTAAACGATCAAGTGCTAAGCTAACAGAATGGGTCAAGTCAATCACATCATTCTCCTACTGATGTGATCCCGTTAATCAAATGACAACTCATGTCTATGGTTAGGAAACACAACCATCTTTGATCAACGAGCTAGTCAAGTAGAGGCATACTAGTGACACTATTTTTGTCTATGTATTCACACATGTATTATGTTTCCGGTTAATACAATTCTAGCATGAATAATAAACATTTATCATGATATAAGGAAAAAAATAATAACTTTATTATTGCCTCTAGGGTATATTTCCTTCAGTATCCCACTTGCACTAGAGTCAATAATCTAGATTACACAGTAATGATTCTAACACCCATGGAGCCCTGGTGCTGATCATGTTTTGCTAGTGGAAGAGGCTTAGTCAATGGGTCTACAACATTCAGATCCGTATGTATCTTGCAAATCTCTATGTCTCCCACCTAGACTTGGTCCCGGATGGAATTGAAGCGTCTCTTGATGTGCTTGGTCCTCTTGTGAAATCTGGATTCCTTTGCCAATGAAATTGCACCAGTATTGTCACAGAAGATCTTCATTGGTCCCGATGCACTAGGTATGACACCTAGATCGGATATGAACTCCTTCATCCAGACTCCTTCATGTGCTGCTTCTGATGGAGCTATGTACTCCGCTTCACATGTAGATCCCGCCACGATGCTTTGTTTAGAACTGCACCAACTGACAGCTCCACTGTTCAATATAAACACGTATCCAGTTTGCGATTTAGAATCATCCGGATCAGTGTCAAAGCTTGCAACGACGTAACCATTTACGACTAGATTTTTGTCACCTCCATAAACGAGAAACATACTTAGTCCTTTTCAGGTATTTCAGGATATTCTTGACCGCTGTCCAGTGATCCACTCCTAGATTACTTTGGTACCTCCCTGCTAAACTTATTGCTAAGCATACATCAGGTCTGGTACACAGCATTGCATACATGATAGAGCCTATGGCTGAAGCATAGGGAACATCTTTCATTTTCTCTCTATCTTCTGATGTGGTCGGGCATTGAGTCTGACTCAACTTCACACCTTGTAATACAGGCAAGAACCCTTTCTTTGCTTGATCCATTTTGAACTTTTGCAAAACTTTATCAAGGTATGTGCTTTGTGAAAGTCCAATTAAGCGTCTTGATCTATCTCTATAGATCTTGATGCCTAATATGTAAGCAGCTTCACCGAGATCTTTCATTGAAAAACTTTTATTCAAGTATCATTTTATGCTATCCAGAAATTCTAAATCATTTCCAATTAACAATATGTCGTCGACATATAATATCAGAAATGCTACAGAGTTCCCACTCACTTTCTTGTAAATACAGGCTTCTCCAAAAGTTTGTATAAAACCATATGCTTTGATCACACTATCAAAACATTTATTCCAACTCCGAGAGGCTTGCACCAGTCCATAAATGGATCGCTAGAGCTTTCACACTTTGTTAGCACCTTTTGGATCGACAAAACCTTCTAGTTGCATCCTATACAACTCTTCTTCTAGAAATCCATTCACGAACGCAGTTTTGACATCCATTTGCCATATTTCATAATCATAAAATGCGGCAATTGCTAATATTGATTCGGACAGACTTAAGCATTGTTACGGATGAGAAAGTCTCATCGTAGTCAACCCCTTGAACTTGTCGAAAACCTTTTGCAACAAGTCAAGCTTTGTAGATAGTAACATTACCATCAGCGTCAGTCTTCTTCTTGAAGATCCATTTATTCTCGATGGCTTGCCGATCATCGGGCAAGTCAACCAAAGTCCATACTTTGTTCTCATACATGGATCCCATCTCAGATTTCATGGCCTCAAGCCATTTTGCGGAATGTGGGCGCATCATCGCTTCCTCATAGTTCGTAGGTTCACCATGGTCAAGTAACATGACCTCCAAAATAGGATTACCATACCACTCTGGTGCAGATCTTATTCTTCTTGACCTACGAGGTTTGGTAGTAACTTGATCTGAAGTTTCATGATCAATATCATTAGCTTCGTCACTAATTGGTGTAGTCGTCACAGGAACCGGTTTCTGTGATGAACTACTTTCCAATAAGGAGCAGGTACAGTTACCTCATCAAGTTCTACTTTCCTCCCACTCACTTCTTTCGAGAGAAACTCCTTCTCTAGAAAGGATCCAAATTTAGCTACAAAAGTCTTGCCTTCAGATCTGTGATAGAAGGTGTACCCAATAGTCTCCTTTGGGTATCCTATAAAGACACATTTCTCCGATTTGGGTTCGAGCTTATCTGCTTGAAGTTTTTTCACATAAGCATCGCAGCCCCAAACTTTAAGAAACGACAACTTTGGTTTCTTGCCAAACCACAGTTCATAAAGCGCCATCTCAACTGATTTTGATGGTGCCCTATTTAACGTGAATGCGGCCGTCTCTAAAGCATAACCCCAAAACGATAGTGGTAAATTAGTAAGAGACATCATAGATCGCACCATATCTAGTAAAGTATGATTACGACGTTCAGACACAACATTATGTTGTGGTGTTTCGGGTGGCATGAGTTGCGAAACTATTCCGCATTGTTTCAAATGTAAACCAAACTCGTAACTCAAATATTCTCCTCCACGATCAGATCGTAGAAACTTTATTTTCTTGTTACGATGATTTTCCACTTCACTCTGAAATTCTTTGAACTTTTCAAATGTTTCAAACTTATGTTTCATTAAGTAGATATACCCATATCTGCATAAATCATCTGTGAAGGTGACAAAATAACGATACCCGCCGCGAGCCTCAATGTTCATTGGACCACATACATCAGTATGTATGATCTCCAACAAATCTGTTGCTTGCTTCATAGTTCCGGAGAATGGTGTTTTAGTCATCTTGCCCATGAGGCATGGTTTGCAAGTACCAAGTGATTCATAATCAAGTGATTCCAGAAGTCCATCAGTATGGAGTTTCTTCATGCGCTTTACACCAATATGACCCAAACGACAGTGCCACAAATAAGTTGCACTATCATTATCAAATCCGCATCTTTTGGCTGCAACATTATGAATACGTGTATCACTACTATCGAGATTCAATAAAAATAGACCACTATTCAAGGGTGCATGACCATAAAAGATATTACTCATATAAATAGAACAACCATTATTCTCTGATTTAAATGAATAACCATCTCGCATCAAACAAGATCCAGATATAATGTTCATGCTTAACGCTGGCACCAAATAATAATTATTCAGGTCTAAAAATAATCCCGAAGGTAGATGTAGAGGTAGCATGCTGACAGCGATCACATCGACTTTGGAACCATTTCCCGCGCGCATCGTCACCTCGTCCTTAGCCAATCTTCGCTTAATCCGTAGTCCCTGTTTAGAGTTGCAAATATTAGCAATAGAACCAGTATCAAATACCCACGTGCTACTGCGAGCATTAGTAAGCTACACATCAATAACATGTATATCACATATACCTTTGTTCACCTTGCCATCCTTCTTATCCGCCAGATACTTACACATGAACTCAACTTCCACATGCATGGTGGTATTCTCCGGCTTTATTGATGACATGGTCAAGAAAGAATCTAGCCAATTCTTCTGGAATTGCTCGCATGTGATCTTGTGGTAGGAGTTCATTCCGCATCTCCCACATCTAATTTGAATAAGGGGGTCAATACATATATATGAATGAAACTCAACAGAAATGATGGTAATAAAATAAACTTGTGAATATTTTTGCTTATGCACTTCATATCGCCTTTTAGAGTAGCCCCGCCTATTATTGGCCGTGGCGTTGTAGATGAACTCGCAGACGTAGTATCCACAGTAATTATTCCCGGCTTCCTGCCACAAGCACTTTACGAGAAATAGAGGTCAATCAAACTGATAATGAAGCATTATAAATGGCATTGATGAAAGTAGCTAGAATCAACGGGAGATGCGCGGAACTAGCTAGCTAGTAGTACTTACTTTCGGGTATTTCCATCGCAGATCCCGCGGCAGTCCTGAAACTTGTGCGGTGAATACTTTCCAAACCCTGCGAGACAAAGAAAACAATTACTTGATATCATGAAATGAACAAAGTTGCCGATATGGTGCGATAATGATCAATTCAACTTACTTCTCGAGCATTTTAGACATGTCTGCATAGTCCTCGGGATCTTTTCATCTCGAGTCTAAGACATTTACTAGTCCCTGCTCAAGCTTAATCTCTAGGAGAATATAGTGGAACCTGCGCACGCATGCACAACTCATCAATTACATTAATTACTATAGCCTCGAGTAATAATTAAGGGAAACCGAATATACACAAGACAGTAACACTCACTTGAAGTTGTCAGTAAAGAGTATTGTATCTTTGTTTTGATTTATTACCAATGATCGTAGGAAGTTGTCCTCGGTTTCTTTGGCATGAAATGTAACCGTAAATTCATCTATGAGATTTGTGTTAATGAACCCAATATCATACATTTGAGCTTTTTTGCATTCGACGATCTTCAATATGCATAATATAGTGAGGATAATTACATATACATGCAATGAAAGAATTGAACTATATATAGAGATTTAATGACAGAAGTAGTACTTACAGACAGTAGCAAGTGACCATTAATTTATCTAGGGCCTTTAGATTGAAAAACTGGAAGAACTCCTCAAATGGAACAGACAATTCCTCAATTCCAACGAGGTCGTGCTGATCCTCTTTAACTTTCAGCGTCAAAGTATCGATTTTCTTCCCAGCTGACTGCTTTCTGCAGGTTTCCATGTACCAATCATGGAATCTTTGCATCATCGTCTTTAGAGTAGTTCCATCTTTGACAAGAGGCTTCCCGTAGTCGTATTTGAATTCGTCCACCTTCATTATATCAAAATGTGCATCATTGTCGTGCATGTAATCTGCAGGATTGGTACCAGGAAGATCGCCAGATGATTAGCGACGATATCGCTAGACACCTTGAGCGGGGGGCACGATTGGTTCGCTTGTTCGCTGAGCTGGGGAATTTTTTCCCACTTCTTCATTTTTGTAACCTTTTGTCACTGCAAGTACTTCCCGACCGCTTCGCTTCCTTATATGTCTTTTCAGTAATGCGCTCATAGTTGGTTTGCGGCGGAGACGATGGTGGTCGCTACAGGGCATCCAAAGTGCGCTTCGCTTTCACCGGATCTATCTTCTCCTCCGGAGGTGGATGTCTCTTAGCTCTTTGCGTTTCAAAGTAGTCCTTCACTTGGGCTTGACAGATCTCCTCGTTTTCCTATTCGGTCATCTCGTATGGTAACTTCTCTAGAGTCTTGAGAGATGGACCGAATCTGTATTGCCTCCCGCCTCTGGCTGTACTGCTAGACGCCAGAGCAGGCCGAGCGGCTGCAGCTGTCTTCTTTTGTTGCTTACGAGGTAGAGGAGAAGGACTACGACGCGCCAGAGCAGCCGGAGCGGCGGCGTGTCTCTTCCGCCCTTGCTGAGGAGGCGGAGAAGGAGGAGGCTGTCTGGTCGGGCGCACCGGCGCAGGCGAAAAAGGAGGTGGAGTGCCCTGATCACTCGCCGGAGGAGCAGGCGGAGGAGGAGGCGGAGTGCCCTGACTCGCCGAAGGAGGAGGAGGAGGCGGAGGCGTCTAGTTCGGAAGGTTATTGAGCTCGTTCCGCCATAGGCATGGAGTCTTCAGAGCAGAACCCAGCTGAGTCTCCCCTTCACCGGTAGGGTGGTCAAGCATGAGCTCCTCAAATCCCTCCGTTATTTCGTCCATCGTCACCCTAGCATATCCTTCTAGAATTGGACGGCAGTGAAAAGTTGTGCTGGGTTCAGGAGGTCGAATAGAGCCGACAGCCGCCTTGACTTTGTAGTTCTGCCATTGCGCCATAAGGTGGCATTGTTGAGACTCTCTGATAGCATCCATGGGGTAGCTAGCAGGAGCCATGAAGACAGGCTCTAGCTGAAGCAGCTCGGTGGAAGCCACACCGCTTCTCCGCTGAGATGGCGGGGTAGCTTTGGGGGTAGCTTCGGCAGGTCGCTTGCTTCGAACTGCATCTCGTTCCTCTAGCTTCCGTACCCTTGCATGCAGCTCCTGCAGTTCGCTCTGCTCCATTTTCCTTCTCCTCTCTTGGCATTTGTAACCGCCTGCGTCCGGAAACCCACCCTTCCACGGAACGGAGCCTGGCGTGCCTCGTGTCCGTCCAGGATGATCAGGATTCCCGAGGGCCATTGTGAGCTCGTCCTTCTCTCTGTCTGGAACGAACGTCCCTTCCTGCGCTGCGGCAATATAGTGCTGAAGCTTTGTGATGGGTATTCACAGTTGCTCGTGCATCCAAACGCACTTCCCTGTTACAGGATCCAAGATTCCGCCAACCCCGAAGAACAGTTTGGCCAGTTCAAAGTCTCTGGTTTGACCCCTTTATCAAGCAGGTCGTTCTCAGCCTTGGCCCACAACGGCTGGGCTTTGAGGTAGCCACCTAACCCCATGTGATGGTGATGCTCCTTCTTCGAAGAATTTATCTTGTTTGTCGCTGAAATCTTCTTACTCCTCTCCGATGTCTTGTTGGCCACTAATGCGTCCCATTGATCTCTGAGCTTCTCATACCGGCCAATGAATTCTGGTGTCTTTTCTTTCTTGACAAACTTTGCTTTCAGGTCATTCTTCCACTTCCTGAATAGGTATGCCATCTTCTTGAGAGCAAAGGACTTGATCAATGGCTCTATAACTGGATTCTCTGGATCCTCCTCTTTCAGTAGGGTGAAATTTACCTTCAACGCTTTCCAAAGATCTTGTTTCTATCTATCTTTAACAAAAGAAACTTGAAGCTCTTCATCCACATAGCTCGATGTTGATTGGGGTCATGTCCCTAACAAGAACACTGCACTGAGCAGTAAATGCATCCTTGGTCCGGAGGGGTTCAATCGGTTGGCCATCGCGCGCGATTGCTGTGATCGTGAACCTTTCATCCGAGCGCAGCATTTTCTCGGGCCTCGTCTCTTTGCCGAAGTTGTGCTCGATCTGGAGGGCTAGAAAAAAGAAGAAAGATGAGAGTTAATATGTGTAGATACCAAAACAATTAATGCATCAATTAGCTAGTCAACACAGGCTTAATTAATATATATACCTGGCCGGACTCTGTTCGGTCACCGGAGCCGTCATCACGGTCTCCTTCTTGCACCGGCATTCGGTCATTGGTCACGGTCTCCTCTGTTGTTCGATAACCGTAGCCTGCTTCTTCACCCTCTCCTTCCAGACCATCGGTTTCATTGAGACACGACATGACATCACCTCCGGCTGCGATTATGTCCTCCAACACCCATTCCGCTTCTTCGTCTCGGCCGTGCTCCATAGTTTCTGCAAATAATACAACATGGCAATACAAACATGAAAGATGGATATATTAGTGACAAACGTAGACCTAGCTATAGCTAATCACAACAAGGAATTATATTAATTAATGGCCTCGACGCTTCTCTAGGGTTTGGGTTGGCCTCGACAATGCTAAAAGGGTTCGGGGTGGCCTCGACGACAACGCTCTTTTAAGTTGGTAAGGGAGGGGGTATATCAACAACGACGACATACATACATGGAAAACAAATGTTATCGGGGAGGGGGTATATCGACCCCCCTCATGTCGAAGTTATCGGGGAGGGGGTATATCGACCCCCCTCATGTTGAATATATGTTGAATTCCCGAGAGAGTTAGGAACCGGAGGGGGACTCCTCCCCCCTCATGTCTGATCAGTTTTTACTCCCTCTCTCCCATGAAACATTCATCGAACAAACTTAATACGAGTTTAAACAGAAAACATTCATCGAACAAAATTACAACAGAAAAAATTGACCAAGTTTTCATATATCATTATCATCATCTACTAAAAAAATTGACATATTCTTTGCATATGAACGTACAAACATTTGCATATTCGACAATAATATAACCAAAAAAATGTTATCGGGGAGGGGGTATATCGACCCCCCCTCATGTCAAAGTTATCGGGGAGGTGGTATACCGACAACGACATACCCGATAAAAAATAAAAAGAGGAAGAAGAAAAAAAAAGAGAAGAAGAAAGGAATAGAGAGAGGAGAAGATCGAAGAAGAAAAAAAGAAAAAACGAGGAGAAGAAGAAAGGAAGAGAGGTGAAGAAGAAAAAAAATAGAAATTACTCTATTTTTTCTTCTTCTCTTCTATTCGTTTCTTCTTCTCCTCTTTTTTTTTCTTTTTTTCCTCTTCTTATTTATTTCTCCTCTTCTTCCTCTCCTCTTCTTCTCCTTCTTCTTCTCCTTCTTCCTCTTCTTATTATTTTCCTTCTTCTTCTCCTTCTTTTTCTTCTTCTTCCTTCTTCCTTCTTCCTAGATAAAACTTTTCTAAAAATGTAACTTTTGCCTATATAAAAGTTTTTCTTCTTCTTCCTTCTTCCTTCTTCCTAGCTAGATATATAAATTTTTTCTAAAAATGTAAATTTTGCATATATAAAACTTTTTATTCTTCTTCCTTCTTCCTAAATATATAAAACTTTTCTAAAAATGAAACTAACCTAAAATGCACTAAATCAGAGAACATACATAGATAAAACTTTTCTAAAAAACTAACTTTTGCATATATGAACATATATACACAGAGAACATACATACATATATACATTTTTATAAAATGCAAAAAACAAATCATCATATATATAAAAAACAGGACATATAATCATATATACACACATACATATAATCTCACATATACATATAATCACGCATACACATATAATCTAAAAAACATCATATATATTAAAAAAATGAGAGGAAGGCCGGTCGGACCGAACGTGGCGGCGGCGTGTGGTCGGGGCGACGGCGACGGGGTCGGGGAAGGGGCGTTGCGCGCGGCGATGGTGACGGGGTCGGGGCAGGGGCGGCGCGCGCGGCGACGGTGACAGTGTCGGGGCAGGGGCGGCGCACGCGGCGACAGTGGCGGTGTCAGGGCAGGGGCGGCGCGGTGATGGCGTCGGGGGTGAGCTTCGGCGACAAGGAGGAGGCCCGCGGCAGACTCGGGGGCACGCACGACGAGAGGGTCACGGTAGTGCTCGGGGAGGCGACAGCTCAGTCCGGCAGCCTACTGGCGTTGATGTGGTCGCGGCGCCGTTGGGAGATCAAAGGACGAACTGGATGGAAAACTGCTAAGTGTTCTTTATATAGGCACGCCTTTGGTTCCGGTTGGTGGCACCAACCAGGAACAATACCCCCCTTTAGTCCCGGTTGGTGCCACCAACCAGGACCAGCAGCAGAGGCCTTTGGTCCCGGTTGGTGGCACCGACCGGGACTAAAGGGGGGTTAGTCCCGGCCAAAGTTTAGTCCCACCTCGCTTGTTGAGAGAGCTCGAGAGTGGTTTATAAGCGCTGCTGCGCTCACCCACTCGAGCTCCTCTCAACTGCAGGCTTTCAGGCCTAATCTGTCACTATGTGCATGTGGGCCTACTGGGCCTACTGAGGGCCTAAATCCTGGCCCATTGTTGGGTTTCTAGTCGTCTTCAGGCCATGGTGGCCTTTAGGTGGCACTTTTTTTTTCTCTATTTATTTTATTTTGTTTCTACTTACAGCAAAATACTTACTAGTTCTTCAGTGATTCCTTTTGTTTTTGGTAATATAAATTATAAACTTTCTGTTAGTGCCATTTGTTTTCTAATTTGAATAGTTTAAACTTGAATTTTTGGAAATTTGTGTGAGTCACTAGTTCTTGAATAGCTTTACTATAAAAATAGATTTTTGAGTGATTCTTTTTCCTGCTATTTAATATTATTGTGTTTTATCATTATATTCAAAAACATATTTTGTTATTTTAGTTTCTAACAAAAAATTCTTTACGATAATTCTTTTTTCTATTAAAGTTTCTAACAAAAAATTTCTTTATGAAACTTCTTTTTTCTTTTAATGCTTTGAACGGAAAATACTTTGATAATTTTAGTTGCATAAATTTTATATAATTTTTGTTTCAATAATACTAGAGGTTTTATAAAAGTTTATTTTGTTTTTACTTATTTATTAAAAGTTTATTTTGTTTCTACTTATTTTTTTTATTTTTTTGCTTTTTATTTATTTTATGAAATTCTTTCTTTTTTGCTTTATTTATTTTATTTTGTTTCTACTTACTGTTGCTATTTTTATTTATTTTATTAAAGTTTATTTATTTTACTTTATTAAAGTTTATTTTGTTTCTACTTATTTATTAAAGTTTTTCTGTTTCTACTTATTTATTTTATTTTCTTTCTACTTATTTCTTTTCTTTTCTTTTTTATTTTTTTATTTATTTTATGAAAATTCTTTTTGCTTTTAATGTTGTACACACAAAAGCCCTTCTCCCCTGGCCGGTTCATTGGTTCCGGTTCGTGGCTTGAACCGGTACGAAAGACCACCCTTTGGTCTCGGCTCAGACCATCAACCGGGACCAATGATGGTGGGCCAGGAGCGAGGCCTATTGGTCCCGGTTCGTCCCACCAACCGAGACCAAAGGGGCCAGACGAACCGGGACCAATGCCCCCACGAGACCCGGCAGACCCCGTGGCCTCACGAACCAGGACCAATGGGCTCATGGGTCCTGGTTCGTGACTGAACCCGGACTAATGGGCTTATCTAACCCGAACGTAAGCCCTGTTTTCTACTAGTGGTAGTACATTTAAGATCAAGAAGGACGACACTGCAAAAATAGACATTTTGGTGTTTATATATGTGCAATTATATGGTACATTTAAGATCAAGAACAATGCCAGAAATTGAGTCCCCGCCGAAACATTTAAGTGCCATTATGTTGAGAGGCGATTTTTTTGTATTGGTCTTTATTGGGTTTACCTCTTCTTTGCTCAACTCTTCTTATTTTAGTGACATAAGTGTAGTACATTGAAAGGGTATAATATAATTCTTTGGCTACGTTACAAGCAAAGTAAATATAGCACATTGAAAGCGTAGAAGGCAATTCTTATTTTTTGGCGAATAGACAATTCTTTGGCTACGTCACAAGCAAAATAAATATAGCACATTGAAAGGGTATAAGACAATTCTTTAGCTGTGTTACAAGAAAAATAAATATAGCACGTTGAAAGGGTATAAGACAATTCTTTGGCTGCGTTACAAGAAAAAAAAATATAGCACACTGAAAGGGCATGCGAAATTTAATGCACATTTAAAAAAAAAGCAGAAAGCAAATCAAGATGCATTGAGAACTCTATCAGGCATGTAAATAAACCCACAACTAACGAAAACATGTTTTATTCTTTGCATGTACCTTACAAAGGTTCAGAGTAGTAATCGCTACAAGTTGGTCCGACCTCTAAACTCTCCCACGATTTGGATCCATGATGCTATTCATCACTTGATAAGGTTAGTGATGGCCGTGCAGACTATCGCTGTCTGCACGGAGTAGATGCTACGTTGCTTGAGAGGCGACGGGACGGCGGCCTTTTCAAAGGCATCGTCGCACTTGTGCGCCAGGGAGATGGCCTTTGCGGCCTCCTCCTTCCCCGCGGCGTAATTCCGGCCGTTGATCTCGTCGTAGGCTCCGGCAAACGCGAACTTCATGTTGTCGTACAACCCCTGGCATTGCTCAAGGGCCACCTTCGTCTTGCCATCCGTGTCCGGCTTCGCTAGTAGGCGCTCGATGTCGTGGATAGCACCATAGGCGTTGTTGACGCCCATGTTAGCCGCTATCTTGGCCAGGCCCCATGTGTCTGCGTCGGAGCTCTGGTAGTGCTTTCTCAACTCCGACACGCAGAAGTCATAGTTGACATGCGCGTCCTTGTCGGCCGCCGCCTTGCAGGTTGTTTCCACGGTCGCGTCGACACCGGCCAACACGAGAAGGACGACGGCTAGGACCACAAGAGCCGCCGGTGGCCTCATGGATCTTGCTGGTTCTATGTGGATGGAAAGAGATGCTAAGATTGGGCAATTTTGTTTGCGCCGCACAATACTATTTGGAGAAAGCATATGGGATGTCCATTTATAGGCAGGGGCACCCTGAGGATGAGCACATCTATTTACAGGTTACATCTATTTATTTCATTTATTTAGGCTAGTAATTACGATGTTAACTGTCAGTTACATCTTGTTTTTTTTTTCTTCTAGAAACGTCAGTTACATATTACATATTATAAAAAAGGCTTTGAGTTACATTGGTTTTCCAGGGATGGACTTAAGCCCGACCCAAAAATCCTACGCCTGATCCCCGGCCCAAATAAAAATGGCAGTTTCCTTTATAATTGCAAAAGAAAAAGTGCTTCGGCTGGAGTGTGCATTGGTTGGTGGCTTTTTCACGGGCTGGCTGCCTCGAATAGATTTTTTTTTTCAAGAATATGTCAATGGCAATACCTTATTTTTATAGAAGACAGAGAATTATGTATAAGAGCCCCGACGAGATGCGAACAAATCATAGGACGAACCCACTCAACACCTACGTCCTGGCTACTAAGACTACTCTCTCGCGAAAGGGTCCGAAGCAACAACTCCGCCAAGCTCGGCCTTCCTCCGTCCTCGAATAGATTTACTTGGCACGATGGACCAATTTTGCTCACCTACCAATGGATTGCGCTGCACACGCAAGCAGTGACGATCGGCGTCGACTAAAAAACAGAAGTTTGACTGCATACAGGGAACCCCAATACTCCTACCTAGAATATTATTTTGCATTTGGATTGGACTGCCGGCGTGCTAAATGAACAACAGTACTACTAGTGCTCGATGATGAAGTACATAAATGGACCCATAGTAGTGCACTGCAAACACAGAGGGAGAAGAAGAAGAAAGGATGGCGCCTATGAAGGTGTACGGCTGGGCGGTGTCGCCATGGATGGCGCGGGTCCTCGTCTCCCTGGAGGAGGCCGGCGCCGAGTACGAGTTCATGCCCATGAGCCGGAACGGCGGCGACCACCGGCGGCCGGAGCACCTCGCCAGAAACGTGCGTGTGATCTGCTAAGCTACTCCATATCTGGTTCATCTTTGCTACTACTTGAGTTCTGTTGGAAGCAACAAACACTAACACTATTGTTCCCTTCCAACGATTCTGCAGCCCTTCGGTGAGATCCCGGTGGTGGAAGACGGCGATCTGACGCTTTACCGTAAGCCTTCATGTTTTCTATTTTATTTTCGATTCAGTAGGTATATGGTTTTTCTACGAATTATTAAGCAATTTGGTGGATGTGATAAAAAAAAACGAGGTGTGCTGATTTCTCTCCGGAATTTATTTTCTTGAGAATCCCGCGCCATTGCAAGGCATATTCTGCGCAAACACAAGCCGGAGCTTCTAGGAGCGGGCAGCCTCGAGGAGTCGGCGATGGTGGACGTATGGGTCGACGTGGATGCCCACCAGCTGGAGCCCGTACTCAAGCCCATCGTGTGGAACTGCATCATCAACCCGTTTGTCGGGAGGGACGTCGACCAGGGCCTCGTCGATGAGAGCGTCGAGAAGCTGAAGAAGCTGTTGGAGGTGTACGAGGCGGGGCTGTCAAGCAGCAAGTACTTGGCCGGTGATTCCATAAGCTTCGCCGACCTCACCCATTTCTCCTTCATGCGCTATTTCATGGCGACGGAGCATGCGGTTGTGCTCGATGCGTATCCGCACGTAAAGGCATGGTGGGAGGCGTTGTTGGCAAGGCCGTCGGTCAAGAAGGTGATAGCTGGCATGCCTCCGGATTTTGGGTTCGGGAGCGGGAGAATACCATGATAAGGCATATGCTTTGTGTGTTGCGATGCTCTAATCGTCTCTATCCAACCCACGAGAAATAAAGTAAGCAAAGAGTGGGTGTGGATATGAAATAACTTGTTTCGGTGAATTGTTTTCTAATACAAATTAGAATTGATTCTCCAAAAAGTAAGTTCAATGTCTATGCCCTCTATTTCTGTTAGCAGTACCATGGTTTTCATACCAATGTTGTTGCAAAGTCTCTACTCTTTAAAAAGAAAGTAAAGTTTCGTTCACCTTCTTCCCATCACCCCTTCGTCTAACCTTCCCCATATAATAATCAATCACCTTAATTTAACCTTTTAGATCAATTCTACTTTAGTTTACTTACCAAACTTCTGATGAAAACATAAGGTAAATTACGGGTAGAATTTGATTAACATTTATTTACACAATCGCATTACCATGAACAGGTAAATCACTTCTCATCAAAATATATGGTAAATCATGGACGTAATTTAATGAGCATTTATTTACACAATGGCATAATATGGACAGGTAAACACAAGCTAACATAATATAATATTTACACAATCTCTCGAAAGAAGTGAGTGGGAGGAAAGTAGAACTTGATAGGTAATTGTACCTTCTCTCGAATTGGAAAGTAGCACATCACAGAAAACCGTTCTCCTGATGCCTACACCAACTAGAGAGGAAGCTAATGACGATGATCATGAAACTTCAGATCAAGCTACTACAGAACTTCGTAGGTCGACTAGAGCACGATCCGCACCAAGTGATACGGTAATCATGTCCTGGAAGTTATGTTATTAGACCATGACAAACCTACGAACTATGAAGAAGCTATGATGAGCCCAGATTCCGATAAATGGGTTGAGGCCATGAAATCTGAGATAGGATCCATGTATGAGAACAAAGTATGGACTTTGGTGGATTTACCCGATGACCGGCAAGCCATAGAAAATAAATGGATCTTCAAGAAGAAGACTAATGCTGATGGTAATGTTACTGTCTATAAAGCTCGACTTGTCACTAAAGGTTTTCGACAAGTTTAAGGAGTTGACTACGATGAGACTTTATCACCCGTAGCGATGCTTAAGTCTGTTCGAATCATGTTAGGAATTGCCGCATTTTATGATTATGAAATCTGGCAAATGGATGTCAAAACTGCATTCCTTAAAGTATATCTTAAAGAAGAGTTGTATATGGTGTAACCAAAAGATTTTGTCGATCCTAAAGGTGCAAACAAAGTGTGCAAGCTCCAGCGATCCATAAATGGACTAGTGCAAGCATCTTAGAGTTGGAATATATGCTTTGATGAGGTGATCAAAGTATATGGTGTTATACACACTAGTAGAAAAATGGTCTAATGTGCAGCTCATTAGTGCCGGTTTGTATTTGAGCCGGCACTAATGTGACCATTATTAGTGCCGGTTCCAACAGCTAGGCCGTCCGCTCTCAGTAGTACCGGTTCGTGGCGAATCTTTGACACCAGTTTGTGCAACGAACCGGTACTAAAGAGAGTGGTGGCAGGATGTTGTCAGACTGAGGCCCCTCCAGCACCTTTATTACCGGTTCGTGCCACGAACCGGTAGTAAAGGTCATACTATATATAAACCCTTCGTCCAGCTCGCTCTGGTCTTCCCCCCTTTCGCCTCTCCTCTCTGTTCTTCCCCTCTTCCCTCGAGCTCATCACACATGTTGCCCAAATTTTGTCAAGATTTGAAGGCCCCCATCCATTCAAGTGATCACAAAGGTTAGCAACTTTGTCCTTTCATCGCTCATTGCTAGATTAGCTCTTGCAATGCTTTATATAGTGATTAATTTGTGGGTTTTAGTAATTTGGGAGGAATCATATGTGGTAGTTTATTTGATTTATATGCAATTTGAGCTTAAAATAACTCTTAGTTTGCATATGTAGGTGTGGTTTACTTAGTGCCTTCCCATCTCCGTCGTAACCACCATCGATCGTCCGCACCAGCCCGCTGCCAGCACCACCTTGTGGTGAGCCTCTTGTTCTTATCTTTTTTATATAAAAAAAATCATGTTTGTGTGATTTAGATATATAGTTACTTGTATAATTATCTTACACGTACGTTGTTTGTTATACATAGTGCCATGGTTATGATATCGGTCCCCGTCTGCCCTCGTACGTGTTATGATTCAGATGTGGTATATTCTCTTTTAAAACTATTTGTTGCATTTCATGTTTATAACAAATTATGCCCATCAAGTTGACATAGATATTTTTATCTAGGAGGTATGTGAACCGGAAATTCCAACCGACCCTATTGTCGAGAGGTTAAATTTAGTTGAAAGAGAAAACGAGTATTTAAAAGAAAAATTGAAAAGAATTGAGGGGGAGAAGATGGGGAGTTGCATGTTGCCGATGTCGTCGATGATCACAAGATCAAGAGGGAGAAAATGTGGTTGAAGATTAGAAAGATTAGAAAATATGCCATTAATAGTGAGGCTTGGTATCATTATGCTGTTGGATCAATTGTTACCTTAGTTGCGATCTTGATCGCATTTGTTGTTGCATTTAAATGCTTTAGCTAGAGATTTATTTGTATGTTGCATTTAAGTGTTGTATGAACTTTATGTATGAACTTGTATTAATTTGGTCTATTCAGTGGTGTGTAATGAAGATGAGTCGGCAATGGGATGTACGATGACCGATGCTCTCCCCAGTTCGTTGATGGTGTGCATACTTTTCTGATTGCGGCTCAGGCAAATAAGTGGGCCCCTGGTTTTATGCCTTGTCCATGTGCTGGCTGTAAGAATGATCACAATTACTCTAACTCAAGAACCATTCACGTCCACCTGTTTGAGTTGGTGTATTTCGAGATTAGGATTTGTCACTCCGATTGTCGGAGAGGAATCTCTGGGCCCTCTGGGTAATACACATCACTTAAGCCTTGCAAGCATTGCAACTAATTAGTTAGCTGCAGGATGATGTATTACGGAACGAGTAAAGAGACTTGCCGGTAACGAGATTGAACTAGGTATTGAGATACCTACAATCGAATCTCGGGCAAGTAACATACCGATGACAAAGGGAACAACGTATGTTGTTATGTGGTTTGACCGATAAAGATCTTCGTAGAATATGTGGGAGCCAATATGAGCATCCAGGTTCCGCTATTGGTTATTGACCGGAAACGTGTTTCGGTCATGTCTACATTGTTCTCGAACCCGTAGGGTCCGCACGCTTAAGGTTTCGATGATAGTTATATATGAGTTTATGAGTTTTGACATACTGAAGGAGTTCGGAGTCCCGGATGAGATCGGGGACATGATGAGGAGTCTCAAAATAGTCGAGACATAAAGATCGATATATTGGACGACTATATTCGGAGTTCGGAAAGGTTCTGAGTGATTCGGGTATTTTTCGGAGTACCGGAGAGTTACAGGAATTCGCCGGGGAGTATATGGGCCTTATTGGGACATACGGGAATAGAGGGGAGAGGCCAAAAGGAAGGAGGCCTGCGCCCTCCCTCTGGTCCGAATTGGACAACGGGCGCAGCCCCCTTTTCCTTCTTCCTCTTCCCCTCTTTCCCCTTCTCCTACTCCAACAAGGAAGGAGGGAGTCCTACTTCCGGTGGGAGTAGGACTCCCCTTGGCGCGCCCCTCCTAGGCCGGCCGCCCCCTCCCCCCTTGCTCCTTTATATACGGGGGCAGGGGGGCACCTCTAGGCACAACAACAATTGATCTCCAAGATCTCTTAGCCGTGTGCGGTGCCCCCCTCCACCATAGTCCTCGATAATATTGTAGCGGTGCATAGGTGAAGCCCTGTGACGGTAGAACATCAAGATCGTCACCGCGCCATCATGCTGACGGAACTCTCCCTCGACACTCGGCTGGATCGGAGTTCGAGGGACGTCATCGAGCTGAACGTGTGCTAGAACTCGGAGGAGCCGTCGTTACGGTGCTTGATCGGTTGGGCCGTGAAGACATACGACTACATCAACCGCGTTGTGCTAACGCTCCACTTTTGGTCTACGACGGTACGTGGACAACACTCTCCCCTCTCGTTGCTATGCATCACCATGATCTTGCGTGTGCGTAGGATTTTTTTTGAAATTACTACGTTCCCCAACAGTTGTAGCCACCACCCGTTACTAAAGGGGGTGTGCTTCCCGCCGCTTCGCCTGGCCAAAACAGCCCTTTAGTACCGGTTGGTGGCTCCAACGGTACTAAAGAGGGGTTCTATATAAGAAACACTTAAAAGAAGTTCGTCAGTTTCGTTCTCCCTCTGCTTCTTCTCCTCTGCCCCGTCGCCGCCGCCTCCCGTCGCCACCGCCGCCCCAGTCGCCGCCCGTCGTAGTCCCCGTCGCCGTCTGTCGTTGTCCCCGTCGTCTCCCGTCGCCGGCCCGTCCCTGTCGCCGCACCGGCCCGTCGCCGTCCCCTCTGCCTCGCCATCCCCTCGCCTCGCTGTCGCCATCACCTCGACCTTGCCCGCTTTGTGAGTCCCTCTCGCCGGCCCCTCTCCTCCCTCCAATCAAAGCCGCCGCGCCACCGGCACCATAGGTGCACACGCGAACGCGCGCGCCTGCACACACACACAGCGTAGGCACCGTAGTTTTTAGTTTTTAGTTTTTCCTATTTTTTGTTTTTTCTGTTTTTTCTGTTTTTTATATAGATGTTTTAGATGAATTAATTAATTAGATTAGATTAATGTCAAACAGTATATAGAAATGTTAGAAATGTTAGTTATATAGAAATGTTAGAAATTTTAGAAATGTTAGTTTCAGCTAGATGAAACTGATTAATTTCAAATTGTTAGACGATGATCGATGTTTTTTTAGTTTCTTATAATTTTAGTTATAGAAATTTAGAATTTGCATATAAGAAATCATAATCCAATCATTTAAAAAATGTTACTTTTGCGGCTTATAGTATTTGATCTCGACGATGCCCGACCCGCATCCTTGCCGTTGACCCATTCACGACGACGTCCTGCTTCAGAGGACCCATGTCCGTGTTGGGGAACGTAGTAATTTCAAAAAATTTGCTATGCACACGCAAGATCATGGTGACCGAAAGCGGAAGCGTTGGCACAACGCGGTTGATGTAGTCGTACGTCTTCACGATCCGACCGATCAAGTACCGAACGCACGGCACCTCCGAGTTCAGCATACGTTCAGCTCGATGACGTCCCTCGAACTCTTATCCAGCCGAGATTCGAGGGAGAGTTCCGTCAGATGATGATGTTCTACCGACGCAGGGCTTCGCCTAAGCACTGCTACGATATTACCGAGGTGGAATATGGTGCAGGGGGGCACCGCACACGGCTAATAGATCTCAAGGATCAATTGTTGTGTCTAGAGGTGCCCCCCTGCCCCCGTATATAAAGGACCAAGGGGGATGGGCCGGCCGGCCAGGAGGAGACGCACCAGGGACGAGTCCTAATCCCACCGGGAGTAGGACTCCCTCCTTTCCTTGTCCAAGTAGGAGAGCGGAATGAAGAGGAGAGAGGAGAGGAAGGAAAGGGGGGCGCCGCCCCCCTCCTTGTTCTATTCGGACTAGAGGGGGAGGGGGCGCGCGGCCTACCCTGGCCGCCCCTGCTCTGGTCCACTTTGGGCCCATGAGGCCCATTAATCCCCCGGGGGGGTTCCGATAACCCCCATGTACTCTGGTATACATCCGATAACCCCCGGAACCATTCCGATGTCCGAATATAGTCGTCCAATATATCAATCTTCATGTCTCGATCATTTCGAGACTCCTCGTCATGTCCGTGATCACATCCGGGACTCCGAACTACTTTCGGTACATCAAAACATATAAACTCATAATATAAGCGTCATCTAACTATGTAGACATGACCGAGATATGTCTCCGGTCAATAACCAATAGCGGAACCTGGATGCTCATATTGGCTCCCACATATTCTATGAAGATCTTTATCGGTTAAACCGCATAACAACATACATTGTTCCCTTTATCATCGGTATGTTACTTGCCTGAGATTCGATCATCGGTATCTCAATACCCAGTTCAATCTCGTTACCGGCAAGTCTCTTTACTCGTTATGTGATGCATCATCCCGTAACTAACTCATTAGCTACATTGCTTGCAAGGCTTATAGTGATGTGCATTACCGAGAGGGCCTAGAGATACCTCTCCAACAATCGGAGTGACAAATCCTAATCTCGAAATACGCCAACTCAACATGTACCTTCGGAGACACCTGTAGAGCTCTTTATAATCACCCAGTTACGTTGTGACGTTTGGTAGCACACAAAGTGTTCCTCCGGTAAACGGGAGTTGCATAATCTCATAGTTGTAGGAACATGTATAAGTCATGAAGAAAGCAATAACATCATACTAAACGATCAAGTGCTAAGCTAACAGAATGGGTCAAGTCAATCACATCATTCTCCTACTGATGTGATCCCGTTAATCAAATGACAACTCATGTCTATGGTTAGGAAACACAACCATGTTTGATCAACGAGCTAGTCAAGTAGAGGCATACTAGTGACACTATTTTTGTCTATGTATTCACACATGTATTATGTTTCCGCTTAATACAATTCTAGCATGAATAATAAACATTTATCATGATATAAGGAAAAAAATAATAACTTTATTATTGCCTCTAGGGTATATTTCCTTTAGTATCCCACTTGCACTAGAGTCAATAATCTAGATTACACAGTAATGATTCTAACACCCATGGAGCCCTGGTGCTGATCATGTTTTGCTAGTGGAAGAGGCTTAGTCAATGGGTCTACAACATTCAGATCCGTATGTATCTTGCAAATCTCTATGTCTCCCACCTGGACTTGGTCCCGGATGGAATTGAAGCGTCTCTTGATGTGCTTGGTCCTCTTGTGAAATATGGATTCCTTTGCCAAGGAAATTGCACCAGTATTGTCACAGAAGATCTTCATGTTGGGGAACGTAGCAGAAATTCAAAAATTTTCCTACGTATCACCAAGATCTATCTATGGAGAGACCAGCAACGAGTAGAAAGAGAGTGCATCTACATACCCTTGTAGATCGCTAAGTGGAAGCGTTCAAGTGAACGGGGTTGATGGAGTCGTACTCATCGTGATTCAAATCACCGATGATCAAGTGCCGAACGGACGGCACCTCCGCGTTCAACACACGTACAGCCCGGTGACGTCTCCCACGCCTTGATCCAGCAAGGAGAGAGGGAGAGGTTGAGGAAGACTCCATCCAGCAGCAGCACAACGGCGTGGTGGTGGTGGAGGAGCGTGGCAATCCTACAGGGCTTCGCCAAGCACCGCGAGAGAGGAGGAGCACTTGGGAGAGGGAGGGCTGCGCCAGGGGCAAGGGTGAAGCTCCCATGCGCCTCCCCACTATATATAGGGGTGGAGGGGGCTGGTTTCTTGCCCTCCAAGTCCATTGGGGCGTTGGCAAAGGTGGAAGGAAAGAAATCCCATCATTTCCTTCCCCACCGATTGCTATCCCCCCTTTTTAGGGATCTTGATCTTATCCCTTTGGGATATGATCTTATTCCTTCTAAGGGGGGATCTTGGTGCGCCTTGACCAGGGGTGTGGGGCCTTTCCCCCACTACCCACGTTCATGTGGGTCCCCCCATGCAGGTGGGCCCCACTCCGGAACCTTCTAGAACCTTCCCGGTACAATACCGAAAAATCCCGAACATTTTCCGGTGGCCAAAATAGGACTTCCCATATATAAATCTTTACCTCCGGACCATTCCGGAACTCCTTGTGACGTCCGGGATCTCATCCGGGACTCCGAACAACATTCGGTAACCACATGCAAAATTCCTTTATAACCCTAGCGTCATCGAACCTTAAGTGTGTAGACCCTACGGGTTCGGGAGACCTGTAGACATGACCGAGACGTTCTCCGGTCAATAACCAACAGCGGGATCTGGATACCCATGATGGCTCCCACATGTTCCACGATGATCTCATCGGATGAACCACGATGTCAAGGACTCAATCGATCCCGTATACAATTCCCTTTGTCTAGCGGTATTGTACTTGCCCGAGATTCGATCGTCGGCATCCTTATACCTTGTTCAATCTCGTTACCGGCAAGTCTCTTTACTCGTTCCATAACACATCATCCCGTGATCAACTCCTTGGTCAAATTTGCGCAAATGATGATGTCCTACCGAGTGGGCCCAGAGATACCTCTCCGTTTACACGGAGTGACAAATCCCAGTCTCGATTCATGCCAACCCAACGGAGACTTTCGGAGATACCTGTAATGCACCTTTATAGTCACCCAGTTACGTTGTGACATTTGATACACCCAAAGCACTCCTACGGTATCTGGGAGTTGCACAATCTCATGGTCTAAGGAAAAGATACTTGACATTGGAAAAGCTCTAGCAAACGAACTACACGATCTTTGTGCTAGGCTTAGGATTGGGTCTTGTCCATCACATCATTCTCCTAATGATGTGATCCCGTTATCAACGACATCCAATGTCCATAGCCAGGAAACCATGACTATCTGTTGATCACAACGAGCTAGTCAACTAGAGGCTCACTAGGGACTTATTGTGGTCTATGTATTCACACGTGTATTACGATTTCCGGATAATACAGTTATAGCATGAATAAAAGACAATTATCATGAACAAGGAAATATAATAATAACTAATTTATTATTGCCTCTAGGGCATATTTCCAACAGTCTCCCACTTGCACTAGAGTCAATAATCTAGTTCACATCGATATGTGATTAACACTCAAGGTCACATCCCCATGTGACTAGCACCCAAAGAGTTTACTAGAGTCAATAATCTAGTTCACATTTACCATGTGATTAACACTCGATGAGTTCTGGGTTTGATCATGTTATGCTTGTGAGAGAGGTTATAGTCAACGGGTCTGAACCTTTTAAATCCGTGTATGCTTTACAAATCTCTATGTCATCTCCTAGATGTAGCTACCACGCTCTATTTGGAGCTATTCCAAATAACTGTTCTACTTGGAGCTATATTAAAAGTTGCTCCATTATACGTATCCGGTATCTCTACTCAGAGCTATCCGGATAGGTGTTAAGCTTGCATCGACGTAACTCTTTACGTCGAACTCTTTATCACCTCCATAATCGAGAAAATTCCTTAGTCCACTAGTTACTAAGGATAACTTTGACCGCTGTCCTGTGATCCATTCTTGGATCACTCTTGTACCCCTTGACTGACTCATGGCAAGGCACACTTCAGGTGCGGTACACAGCATAGCATACTGTAGAGCCTACGTCTAAAGCATAGGGGACGACCTTCGTCCTTTCTCTCTTTTCTGCCGAGGTCGAGCTTTAAGTCTTAACTTCGTACCTTACAACTCAGGCAAGAACTTCTTCTTTGACTGATCCATCTTGAACACCTTCAAGATCATGTCAAGGTATGTGCTCATTTGAAAGTATTATTAAGCATTTTGATCTATCTTATAGATCTTGATGCTTATTGTTCAAGTAGCCTAATCCAGGTTTTCCATTGAAAAACAGTTTTCAAATAACCCTATATGCTTTCTAGAAATTCTACATCATTTCTGATCATCAATATGTCAACAACATATACTCATCAGAAATTCCATAGTGCTCCCACTCACTTCTTTGGAAATACAAGTTTCTCATAAACTTTGTATAAACCCAAAATCTTTGATCATCTTATCAAAGTGTACATTCCAACTCCGAGATGCTTACTCCAGTCCTTAGAAGGATCGCTGGAGCCAGCATACCTTTTAGCATCCTTAGGATCGTTAAAACCTTTCTGATTGTATTACATACAACCTTTCCTTACGAAAACTGGTAAGGAAACTCATTTTGACATCCATCTGCCAGATTTCATAAATGCAGCTAGTGCTAACACGAATCCAACGGACTTAAGCATCGCTACGGATGAGAAAATCTCATCGTAGTCAACTCCTTGAACTTGTGAAAAACTTTTCGTCACAAGTCGAGCTCCATAGATGGTTACATTACCATCCACGTCCGTCTTCTTCTTAAAGATCCATTTATCTCAATGGCTTGCCGATCTTTGGGCAAGTCCACCAAAGTCCATGCTTTGTTCTGATACATGGATCCTATCTCGGATTTCATGGCTTCTAACCATTTGTCGGAATTTGGGCCCACCATCACTTCTCCATAGCTCATAGGTTCATTGTTGTCTAGCAACATGACCTTCAAGATAGGATTACTGTACCACTCTGAAGTAGTACGTATCCTTGTCACCCTACGAGGTACGGCAGTGACTTGATCCAAAACTTCATGATCACTATCATAAGCTTATTTAATTGGTGTAGGTGCCACGGGAACAACTTCTTGTGCCCTGATACACACTGGTTGAAGTGATGGTTCAATAACCATATCAAGTCTCCACCATCCTCCCACTCAACTTTTCGAGACAAACCTTTTCTCGAGAAAGGACCCGATTCAAGAAACAATCCATATTGCTTTCGGATCTGAATTAGGAGGTATACCCAACTGTTTTGGGTGTCCTATGAAGATGCATTTTATCCGCTTTGGGTTCGAGCTTATCAATCCTGAAACTTTTTCACATAAGCATCACAGCCCCAAACCTTTAAGAAACGACAACTTAGGTTTCTCTAAACCATAATTCATACGGTGTCATCTCAACGGAATTACGTGGTGCCCTATTTAAAGTGAATGTGGTTGTCCCTAATGCCTAACCCATGAACGATAGTGGTAACTCGATAAGAGACATCATGGTATGCATCATATCCAATAGGGTGCAGTTATGATGTTCGGACACACCATCAAACTATGGTGTTCTAGGCGGTATTAATTGTGAAACAATTTCCACAATGTCATAATTGTGTGCCAAAGCTTGTAACTCAGATACTCATCTCTATGATCATATCATAGACATTTCATCCTCTTGTCACGATGATCTTCTACTTCACTCTGAAATTACTTGAACCATTCAATAATTCAGACTTGTGTTTCATCAAGTAAATATTCTCAACATCTACTCGAATCAGCTGCGAAGTAAGAACATAACGATATTCACTGCATGCCTCAGCACTCATTGGACTGCACACATCAAAATGTGTTACTTCCAACAAGTTGCTATCTTGTTCCATTTTACTGAAAACGAGGCTTTTCAGTCATCTTGCCCATGTGGTATGATTTGCATGTCTCAAGTGATTCAAAATCAAGTGAGTCCAAACGATCCATCTGTATGGAGTTTCTTCATGCACATACACCAATAGACATGGTTCGCATGTCTCAAACTTTTCAAAAATGAGTGAGTCCTAAGATCCATCAACATGGAGCTTCTTCATGCGTTTTATACCATTATGACTTACATGGCAGTGCCACAAGTAAGTGGTACTATCATTACTATCTTATATCTTTTGGCATGAAAATGTGTATCACTACGATCGAGATTCAATAAACTATTCATTTTAGGTGTAAGACCATTGAAGGTATTATTCAAATAAACAGAGTAACCATTATTCTCCTTAAATGAATAACCTTATTGCGATAGACATAATCCAATCATGTCTATGCTCAACGCAAACACCAATCTCGATGGTAGAGGGAGCGTGCGATGCTTGATCATATCAACATTGGAAACACTTCCAACACATATCGTCAACTCACCTTTAGCTAGTCTCCGTTTATTCCGTAGCTTCTGTTTCGAGTTACTAACACTTAGCAACCGAACCGGTATCTTATACCCTGGTCCTACTAGGAGTACTAGTAAAGTACACATTAACATAATGTATATCCAATATACTTCTATCGACCTTGCCAGCCTTCTCATCTACCAAGTATCTAGGGTAATGCTGCTCCAGTGGCTGTTCCCTTATTACAGAAGCACTTAGTTTCGGGTTTGGGTTCAACCTTGGGTTTCTTCACTAGAGCGGCAGCTGTTTTGCCGTTTCATGAAGTATCCCTTTTTTTGCCCTTGCCCTTCTTGAAACTAGTGGTTTCACCAACCATCAACAATTGATGCTCCTTCTTGATTTCTACTTTCGCGGTGTCAAACATCGTGACTACCTCAAGGATCATCATATCTATCCCTGATATGTTATAGTTCATCACAAAGCTCTAGCAGCTTGGTGGCAATGACTTTGGAGAAACATCACTATCTCATATGGAAGATCAACTCCCACTCGATTCAAGTGATTGTTGCACTCAGACAATCTGAGCACAAGCTCAACGATTGAGCTTTTCTTCGTTAGTTTGCAGGCTAAGAAAATCGTCGGAGGTCTTATACCTCTTGACGTGGGCACGAGCCTGAAATCCCAATTTCAGCCCTCGAAACATCTCATATGTTCCGCGACATTTCGAAAAACGTCTTTGATGCCTCAACTCTAAATCGTTTCACTGAACTATCACGTAGTTATCAAAACGTGTATGTCTGATGTTCACAACATCCACAAACGACATTTGGGGTTCAGCACACTGAGCGGTGCATTAAGGACATAAGCTTTCTACTGATTGCATAATCGCTACTGTCAACTTTCAACTATATTTTCTCTAGGAACATAACTAAACAGTAGACCTAAAGCGCGAGCTACGACATAATTTGCAAAAGGTCTTTTGACTATGTTCAAGATAATTAAGTTCATCTTATGAGCTCCCACTCAGATAGAAATCCCTCTGGTCATCTAAGTGATCACATGATCCGAGTCAACTAGGCCGTGTCCGATCATCACGTGAGACGGACTAGCCAACGTCGGTGAACATCTTCATGTTGATCGTATCTACTATACGACTCATGCTCGACCTTTCGGTCTCCGTGTTCCGAGGCCATGTCTGTACATGCTAGGCTCGTCAAGTTAACCCTAAGTGTAATGCTGTGTAAATCTGTCTTACACCCGTTGTATGTGAACGTAAGAATCCATCACACCCGATCATCACGTGGTGCTTAGAAGCGACGAACTGTAGCAACGGTGCACAGTTAGGGGAGAACACTTCTTGAAATTTTTGTAAGGGATCACCTTATTTACTACCGTCGTCCTAAGTAAACAAGATGCATAAACATGATAAACATCACATGCAATCAAATAGTGACATGATATGGCCAATATCATTTTGCTCCTTTTGATCTCCATCTTCGGGGCTCCATGATCATCATCGTCACCGGCATGACACCATGATCTCCATCATCATGATCTCCATCATCGTGTCTCCATGAAGTCGTCTTGCCAACTTATTACTTCTACTACTATGGCTACCGGTTAGCAATAAAGTAAAGTAATTACATGGCGTTGTTCAATGACACGCAGGTCATACAATAAATTAAGACAACTCCTATGGCTCCTGCCGGTTGTCATACTCATCGACATGCAAGTCGTGAATCGTATTACAAGAACATGATCAATCTCATACATCACATATCATTCATCACATTCTTCTTGACCATATCACATCACATAGCATACCCTGCAAAAACAAGTTAGACGTCCTCTAATTGTTGTTTGCATGTTTTACGTGGCTGCTTTGGGTTTCTAGCAAGACCGTTTCTTACCTACGCAAGACCACAACGTGATATGCCAATTGCTATTTACCCTTCATAAGGACCCTTTTCATCGAATCCGTTCCGACTAAAGTGGGAGAGACTGGCACCCGCTAGCCACCTTATGCACCAAGTGCATGTCAATCGGTGGAACCTGTCTCACGTAAGAGTACGTGTAAGGTCGGTCCGGGCCGCTTCATCCCACAATACCGTCGAAACAAGATTGGACTAGTAACGGTAAGCATATTGAACATCATCAATGCCCACAACTACTTTGTGTTCTACTCGTGCAAAGAATCTACGCAATAGACCTAGCTCTGATGCCACTGTTGGGGAACGTAGCAGAAATTCAAAAATTTTCCTACGTATCACCAAGATCTATCTATGGAGAGACCAGCAACGAGTAGAAAGAGAGTGCATCTACATACCCTTGTAGATTGCTAAGCGGAAGCGTTCAAGTGAACGGGGTTGATGGAGTCGTACTCGTCGTGATTCAAATCACCGATGATCAAGTGCCGAACGGACGGCACCTCCGCGTTCAACACACGTACAGCCCGGTGACGTCTCCCACGCCTTGATCCAGCAAGGAGAGAGGGAGAGGTTGAGGAAGACTCCATCCAGCAGCAGCACAACGGCGTGGTGGTGGTGGAGGAGCGTGGCAATCCTGCAGGGCTTCGCCAAGCACCGCGAGAGAGGAGGAGCACTTGGGAGAGGGAGGGCTGCGCCAGGGGCAAGGGTGAAGCTCCCATGCGCCTCCCCACTATATATAGGGGTGGAGGGGGCTGGTTTCTTGCCCTCCAAGTCCATTGGGGCGTTGGCAAAGGTGGGAGGAAAGAAATCCCATCATTTCCTTCCCCACCGATTGCTATCCCCCCTTTTTAGGGATCTTGATCTTATCCCTTTGGGATATGATCTTATTCCTTCTAAGGGGGGATCTTGGTGCGCCTTGACCAGGGGTGTGGGGCCTTTCCCCCACTACCCACGTTCACGTGGGTCCCCCCATGCAGGTGGGCCCCACTCCGGAACCTTCTAGAACCTTCCCGGTACAATACCGAAAAATCCCGAACATTTTCCGGTGGCCAAAATAGGACTTCCCATATATAAATCTTTACCTCCGGACCATTCCGGAACTCCTTGTGACGTCCGGGATCTCATCCGGGACTCCAAACAACATTCGGTAACCACATGCAAAATTCCTTTATAACCCTAGCGTCATCGAACCTTAAGTGTGTAGACCCTATGGGTTCGGGAGACATGTAGACATGACCGAGACGTTCTCCGGTCAATAACCAACAGCGGGATCTGGATACCCATGATGGCTCCCACATGTTCCACGATGATCTCATCGGATGAACCACGATGTCAAGGACTCAATCGATCCTGTATACAATTCCCTTTGTCTAGCGGTATTGTACTTGCCCGAGATTCGATCGTCGGCATCCTTATACCTTGTTCAATCTCGTTACCGGCAAGTCTCTTTACTCGTTCCATAACACATCATCCCGTGATCAACTCCTTGGTCACATTTGCGCAAATGATGATGTCCTACCGAGTGGGCCCAGAGATACCTCTCCGTTTACACGGAGTGACAAATCCCAGTCTCGATTCATGCCAACCCAACGGATACTTTCGGAGATACCTGTAATGCACCTTTATAGTCACCCAGTTACGTTGTGACATTTGATACACCCAAAGCACTCCTACGATATCCGGGAGTTGCACAATCTCATGGTCTAAGGAAAAGATACTTGACATTGGAAAAGCTCTAGCAAACGAACTACACGATCTTTGTGCTAGGCTTAGGATTGGGTCTTGTCCATCACATCATTCTCCTAATGATGTGATCCCGTTATCAACGACATCAATTGTCCATAGCCAGGAAACCATGACTATCTGTTGATCACAATGAGCTAGTCAACTAGAGGCTCACTAGGGACTTATTGTGGTCTATGTATTCACACGTGTATTACGATTTCCGGATAATACAGTTATAGCATGAATAAAAGACAATTATCATGAACAAGGAAATATAATAATAACTAATTTATTATTGCCTCTAGGGCATATTTCCAACACTTCATTGGTCCCGATGCACTAGGTATGACACCTAGATCGGATATGAACTCCTTCATCCAGACTCCTTCATGTGCTGCTTCTGAAGGAGCTATGTACTCCGCTTCACATGTAGATCCCGCCACGATGCTTTGTTTAGAACTGCACCAACTGACAGCTCCACTGTTCAATATAAACACGTATCCAGTTTGTGATTTAGAATCATCCGGATCAGTGTCAAAGCTTGCAACGACGTAACCATTTACGACTAGATTTTTGTCACCTCCATAAACGAGAAACATACATAGTCCTTTTCAGGTATTTCAGGATATTCTTGACCGCTGTCCAGTGATCCACTCCTAGATTACTTTGGTACCTCCCTGCTAAACTTATTGCTAAGCATACATCAGGTCTGGTACACAGCATTGCATACATGATAGAGCCTATGGCTGAAGCATAGGGAACATCTTCCATTTTCTCTCTATCTTCTGATGTGGTCGGGCATTGAGTCTGACTCAACTTCACACCTTGTAATACGGGCAAGAACCCTTTCTTTGCTTGATCCATTTTGAACTTTTGCAAAACTTTATCAAGGTATGTGCTTTGTGAAAGTCCAATTAAGCGTCTTGATCTATCTCTATAGATCTTGATGCCTAATATGTAAGCAGCTTCACCGAGATCTTTCATTGAAAAACTTTTATTCAAGTATCATTTTATGCTATCTAGAAATTCTAAATCATTTCCAATTAACAATATGTCGTCTACATATAATATCAGAAATGCTACAGAGTTCCCACTCACTTTCTTGTAAATACAGGCTTCTCCAAAAGTTTGTATAAAACCATATGCTTTGATCACACTATCAAAACATTTATTCCAACTCCGAGAGGCTTGCACAAGTCCATAAATGGATCGCTAGAGCTTGAACACTTTGTTAGCACCTTTTGGATCGACAAAACCTTCTAGTTGCATCATATACAACTCTTCTTCTAGAAATCCATTCACGAACGCAGTTTTGACATCCATTTGCCATATTTCATAATCATAAAATGCGGCAATTGCTAATATTGATTCGGACAGACTTAAGCATTGCTACGGATGAGAAAGTCTCATCGTAGTCAACCCCTTGAACTTGTCGAAATCCTTTTGCAACAAGTCAAGCTTTGTAGATAGTAACATTACCATCAGCGTCAGTCTTCTTCTTGAAGATCCATTTATTCTCGATGGCTTGCCGATCATCGGGCAAGTCAACCAAAGTCCATACTTTGTTCTCATACATGGATCCCATCTCAGATTTCATGGCCTCAAGCCATTTTGCGGAATGTGGGCGCATCATCGCTTCCTCATAGTTCGTAGGTTCACCATGGTCAAGTAACATGACCTCCAAAATAGGATTACCATACCACTCTGGTGCAGATCTTATTCTTCTTGACGTACGAGGTTTGGTAGTAACTTGATCTGAAGTTTCATGATCAATATCATTAGCTTCGTCACTAATTGGTGTAGTCGTCACAGGAACCGGTTTCTGTGATGAACTACTTTCCAATAAGGAGCAGGTACAGTTACCTCATCAAGTTCTACTTTCCTCCCACTCACTTCTTTCGAGAGAAACTCCTTCTCTAGAAAGGATCCAAATTTAGCTACAAAAGTCTTGCCTTCAGATCTATGATAGAAGGTGTACCCAATAGTCTCCTTTGGGTATCCTATAAAGACACATTTCTCCGATTTGGGTTCGAGCTTATCTGCTTGAAGTTTTTTCACATAAGCATCGCAGCCCCAAACTTTAAGAAACGACAACTTTGGTTTCTTGCCAAACCACAGTTCATAAAGCGCCATCTCAACTAATTTTGATGGTGCCCTATTTAACGTGAATGCGGCCGTCTCTAAAGCATAACCCCAAAACGATAGCGGTAAATTAGTAAGAGACATCATAGATCGCACCGTATCTAGTAAAGTATGATTACGACGTTCAGACACAACATTATGTTGTGGTGTTTCGGGTGGCATGAGTTGCGAAACTATTCTGCATTGTTTCAAATGTAAACCAAACTCGTAACTCAAATATTCTCCTCCACAATCAGATCGTAGAAACTTTATTTTCTTGTTACGATGATTTTCCACTTCACTCTGAAATTCTTTGAACTTTTCAAATGTTTCAAACTTATGTTTCATTAAGTAGATATACCCATATCTGCTTAAATCATCTGTGAAGGTGAGAAAATAACGATACCCGCCGCGAGCCTCAATGTTCATTGGACCACATACATCAGTATGTATGATCTCCAACAAATATGTTGCTTGCTCCATAGTTCCGAAGAATGGTGTTTTAGTCATCTTGCCCATGAGGCATGGTTCGCAAGTACCAAGTGATTCATAATCAAGTGATTCCAGAAGTCCATCCGTATGGAGTTTCTTCATGCGCTTTACACCAATATGACCCAAACGACAGTGCCACAAATAAGTTGCACTATCATTATCAAATCCGCATCTTTTGGCTGCAACATTATGAATATGTGTATCACTACTATCGAGATTCAATAAAAATAGACCACTATTCAAGGGTGCATGACCATAAAAGATATTACTCATATAAATAAAACAACCATTATTCTCTGATTTAAATGAATAACCATCTCGCATCAAACAAGATCCAGATATAATGTTCATGCTTAACGCTAGCACCAAATAATAATTATTCAGGTCTAAAAATAATCCCGAAGGTAGATGTAGAGGTAGCATGCTGACAGCGATCACATCGACTTTGGAACCATTTCCCGCGCGCATCGTCACCTCGTCCTTAGCCAATCTTTGCTTAATCCGTAGTCCCTGTTTGGAGTTGCAAATATTAGCAATAGAACCAGTATCAAATACCCACGTGCTACTACGAGCATTAGTAAGCTACACATCAATAACATGTATATCACATATACCTTTGTTCACCTTGCCATCCTTCTTATCCGCCAGATACTTGGGGCAGTTCCGCTTCTAGTGACCAGTCTGCTTGCAGTAGAAGCACTCAGTCTCAGGTTTAGGTCCAGACTTGGGTTTCTTCTCTTGAGCAACAACTTGTTTGTCATTCTTCTTGAAGTTCCCCTTCTTCTTCCCTTTACCCTTTTTATTGAAACTGGTGGTCTTGTTGACCATCACCACTTGATGCTCCTTTTTGATTTCTACCTCCGCAGCTTTTAGCATTGCGAAGAGCTCGGGAATAGTCTTGTTCATCCCTTGCATATTATAGTTCATCAGGAAGCTCTTGTAGTTTGGTGGCAGTGATTGAAGAATTCTGTCAATGACACTATCATCAGGAAGATTAACTCCCAGTTGAATCAAGTGATTATTATACCCAAACATTTTGAGTATATGTTCACTGACAGAACTATTCTCTTCCACCTTGCAGCTACAGAACTTATTGGAGACTTCATATCTCTCAATCCGGGCATTTGCTTGAAATATTAACTTCAACACCTAGAACATCTCATATGCTCCATGACGTTCAAAACGTCATTGAAGTCCCGGTTCTAAGCCATAAAGCATGGCACACTGAACTATCGAGTAGTCATCAGCTTTGCTCTGCCAGACGTTCTTAACGTCGTCAGTTGCATCTGCAGCAGGCCTGGCACCTAGCGGTGCTTCCAGGACATAATTCTTCTGTGCAGCAATGAGTATAATCCTCAAGTTACGGACCCAGTCCATGTAATTGCTACCATCATCTTTCAACTTAGCTTTCTCAAGGAACGCATTAAAATTCAACGGAACAACAGCATGAGCCATCTATCTACAACAAACATAGACAAGCAAAATACTATCAGCTACTAAGTTCATGATAAATTTATGTTCAATTAATCATATTACTCAAGAACTCCCACTTAGATAGACATCCCTCTAGTCATCTAAGTGATCACGTCATCCAAATCAACTAAACCATGTCCGATCATCACGTGAGATGGAGTAGTTTTCAATGGTGAACATCATTATGTTGATCATATCTACTATATGATTCACACTCGACCTTTCGGTCTCAGTGTTCCAAGGCCATATCTGTATATGCTAGGCTCGTCAAGTTTAACCTGAGTATTCCACGTGTGCAACTGATTTGCACCCGTTGTATTTGAACGTAGAGCCTATCACACCCGATCATCACGTGGTGTCTCAGCACGAAGAACTTTCGCAACGGTGCATACTTAGGGAGAACACTTATTCCTTCAAATTTAGTGAGAGATCATCTTATAATGCTACTGCCAATCAAAGCAAAATAAGATGCATAGAGGATAAACATCACATGCAATCAATATAAGTGATATGATATGGCCATCATCATCTTGTGCTTGTGATCACCATCTCTGAAGCACCGTCATGATCACCATCGTCACCGACGCGACACCTTGATTGCCATCGTAGCATCGTTGTTGTTTCGCCACCTATTGCTTCTACGACTATCGCTACCACTTAGTGATAAAGTAAAGCAATTATAGGGCGATTGCATTGCATACAAAAAAGCGACAATCATATGGCTCCTGCCAGTTGCCAATAACTCAGTTACAAAACATGGTCATCTCATACAATAAAATAAAGCATCACGTCTTGACCATATCACATCACAACATGCCCTGCAAAAACAAGTTAGACGTCCTCTACTTTGTTGTTGCAAGTTTTACGTGGCTGCTACGGGCTGAGCAAGAACCGTTCTTACCGACGCATCAAAACCACAACGATAGTTCATCAAGTTAGTGCTGTTTTAACCTTCTCAAGGACCGGGCGTAGCTACACTCGGTTCAACTAAAGTTGGAGAAACTAACACCCGCTAGCAATCTATGTGCAAAGCACGTCGGTAGAACCAGTCTCGCATAAGCGTACACGTAATGTCGGTCTGTGCCGCTTCATACAACAATACCGCCGAACCAAAGTACGACATGCTGGTAAGCAGTATGACTTGTATCGCCCACAACTCACTTGTGTTCTACTTGTGCATATAACATCTACGCATAAAACCTGGCTCTAATACCACTGTTGGGGAACGTAGTTTTCAAAAAAAATTCCTACGCACACGCAAGATCATGGTGATGCATAGCAACGAGAGGGGAGAGTATTGTCCACGTACCCTCGTAGAATGAAAGGGGAAGCGTTAGCACAACGCGGTTGATTTAGTTGTACGTCTTCACGGTCCGACTGATCAATTACCAAATGCACGGTACCTCCGAGTTCAGCACACATTCAGCTCGATGACGTCCCTCGAACTCCGATCCAGCAGAGCTTCGAGGGAGAGTTCCGTCAGCACGACAGCATGGTGGCGATGATGATGTTCTACCGATGCAGGGCTTTGCCGAAGCACCGCTATGATATTACTGAGGTGGAATATGGTGGAGGGGGGCACCGCACACGGCTAATAGATCTCAAGGATCAATTGTTGTATCTAGAGGTGCCCCCCTGCCCCCGTATATAAAGGACCAAGGGGGAGGGGGCGGTTAGCCAGGAGGAGGCACGCCAGGCAGGAGTCCTACTCCCACAGGGAGTAGTACTCCCTCCTTTCCTTGTCCAAGTAGGAGAGGGGAAGGAAGGGGAGAAAGGAGAGGAAGGAAAGGGGGGCGCCGCCCCCCTCATTGTCCTATTCAGACTAGAGGGGGAGGGGGCACGCGGCCTGCCCTGGCCGCCCCTCCTCTTCTCCACTTTGGGCCCATGAGGCCCATTAACCCCCCGGGGGGTTCCGGTAACCCCCCGGTACTCCGATATACATCCGATAACCCCAGAAACCATTCTGGTGTCCGAATATAGTCGTCCAATATATCAATCTTCATGTCTTGATCATTTCGAGACTTCTCGTCATGTCTGTGACCACATCCGGGACTCCGAACTACCTTCAGTACATCAAAACATATAAACTCATAATATAAGCGTCATCTAACTTCAAGCGTGCGGACCCTACGGGTTCGAGAACTATGTAGACATGACCGAGACACGTCTCCGGTTAATAACCAATGGCGGAATCTAGATGCTCATATGGGCTCCCACATATTCTACGAAGATCTTTATCAGTCAAACCGCATAACAACATACGTTGTTCCCTTTGTCATCGGTATGTTACTTGCCCCAAGATTCGATCGTCGGTATCTCAATACCTAGTTCAATCTTGTTACCGACAAGTCGCTTTACTCGTTACGTAATGCATCGTCCCATAACTAACTCATTAGCTACATTGCTTGCAAGGCTTATAGTGATGTGCATTACCGAGAGGGCCCAGAGATACCTCTTCGACAATCGGAGTGACAAATCCTAATCTTAAAATACGCCAACTCAACATGTACCTTTGGAGACACCTGTAGAGCTCCTCTATAATCACCCAGTTACGTTGTGACGTTTGGTAGCACACAAAGTGTTCCTCCGGTAAACAGGGGATGCATAATCTCATAGTTGTAGGAACATGTATAAGTCATGAAAAAAGCAATAACATCATACTAAATAATCAAGTGCTAAGCTAACGGAATGGGTCAAGTCAATCACATCATTCTCCTAATGATGTGATCCTGTTAATCAAATGACAACTCATGTCTATGGTTAGGAAACACAACCATCTTTGATCAACGAGCTAGTCAAGTAGAGGCATACTAGTGACACTATGTTTGTCTATGTATTCACACATGTATTATGATTCCGGTTAATACAATTCTAGCATGAATAATATCTATGTATTCACACATGTATTATGTTTCCGGTTAATACAATTCTAGCATTAATAATAAACATTTATCATGATATAAGGAAATAAATAATAACTTTATTATTGCCTCTAGGGCATATTTCCTTCAGTCCGGGACTGGGCTCCGCCGGGATGGCACTGGGAGGTGCTACCTTCAGGGGCTCGCCGCTTGGTGAGGAACCCGGATCCCGTCGTCGACCCTGAGCTCCTTTGGTGGTGTTCCTGTGGGCCAATTTCGGTGCGGAGGGAGTCGGCCCCGCCGGAGGTGGTGCGTCGCCGTGTGTGGGAGGAGGACGAGCACATCCGTCGCTACATGACTGCTATGGACGCCAGGTTCTCCAATACCTGGCAGGTTCTTTGCGGAGATGACCGGAGCTATGATCATGTGATGGTTCCTTCTCTTTACGTGTCTACCGCCCACGCCTCAGGAACCGCAAGTGGCCTAGATTATTCTGTAGTATTCGATATTTATTAACTAGCTAGCTAGTGATGTATTCGATACGATGTATTCGAGATTATATATTATTTGAGACGATGCATATTATGTACTATGATTCAGGATTTCCTTATTGATTGCATGCATGCATTGTAATTTGAATACTAAATTGTTTTATATTTCTTCTAGATTAGTTAAATAAAAGCTATGGCGGACAATACCGGCAGAGAGGGAGAAGAGGCCCTGTTCGAGATCATATGCTCCCCGCGCGGGCCAGATGATCGAAATGAAGAAGATGGGGGCTCCCAATATATGAACAATACCGGGGAGGGTGATGATATGATATTCGATCGCGACGACTGAATTGATGAAGTCATGAACGACGACTATGATTATGATGGTGAAGAAAATGTTGATCTTGAAATAACAGAGACCGGCGAGGTATATTTATATAAGCAGGCATCTGGTGATCATCACATGTTTTAAATGATTTCAAGATATATTAATGAATCAATCTTTCTTCTTTCAGCCCTCCGGATCGAGCAAATCTTCTATAGGCAGAGTGCGAGGCCCGGGCAAAAAGTTGAAGGAGGGCGTAAAGTACAACATCAATGCCATCAAAACTAATGGTGAACCACTAGCACCTAAGAACATTGCGAACAAGTTCGTTTGTCAGTGCAGAGTTCTTGTGAATGACCAACTCCCGATCTCCCTTCAAGAATGGAAACAGCCTGCAAAGAAACGTCCAGATCTTACTTTTGTCGATGACAGAGCAAAAACTCTGCTTTGGGAAAAAATCATGGAACATTTCACCCTGTCAGGTCATTTGATAGCTGCAGATGTGGAGAAAGTCAAGGACGCTGCTCTTAGGAAGATGGCAATTGCATTCAACAACCACAAGAAAACGGTATGGGCTAACTATGTCAAAGGAGGAAAGAAGACTCCAGAATTCAAGGGAACACTAGGGAAGCAAAGAGAACACTGGCCCTCTTTCTGAAATTCAAGGAATCAGAATTATCTAAGGAACGGTCCAGAAAAATAAGGCCAATGCCGCAAAAAAGGAGCAATTCCATAGGCTGGGGCCAGGTGGCTACGCGGTGGCAATGCCTAAGTGGGATAAGTCTGAGCAAGAGATGCAGGCTGCACAGGTCACTTCAGTTACATTGAGCTGGCCCCCAGGTGCAGAACTTGGTTCTATGCACATGGGGGGCGTTGGACCCAAAGACAGACCAGGTTTCGAAGAAGGCATGTCTTAAAGGAGCCGATGTTAAGTTACTTAAATCAATAGAAGATGCTCGAAAGGGGGTGTTCACGCCCAACTGAAAGAACGACGAGCTTACGTGCGCCTTGGGAAATCCTAAACACCCGGGAAGAACATGAGGCACGGGCATTGTTCCGTAGTATGAGGGCTTTTCGGACTGGAACGCCGACTACAGAAGTCGTGCGAGAAGGAAGATGGAGGAGGAGAAGAAGAATAAGCTGGAGGACGAGCAGAGGAAGCAGAAAGTAGAATGCCTTCAAGGCCTAGAATCAGTGCACGCAGACTTGGCACTCAAATTCCAGCGGCAGCAGCAGCAGATCGACTCACATAGCCAGGAAAGGGGGTCTCAGCAGCAGCAACAGCTAGCGGATGATCCAACTTTGGATAGCACCGTCCCATCCATGCCGAGAAGCAGCGTGGGTTCGGCCCCGGGCGACGCACTGCTGGATAGATACCCTGTGGATGACATCATGGAGAACACTAACTGTGAGCTACACTTCAAAATAAAGAACATATCCGTGAAGGTGGCGGACGCCGTTGCTTATACAAATCCCCCTGGAGCTTCATCGTATCATCCTATGGAGAAAGGATTGCTTTCGAAGGCCACCGACACTGCGTCAGCTAGAGCTTGACATTCTAGGAGGTGACGAGGAGCAGATGACTCCCGCTCCTCCAAGTCCTGTAGGAGATATGCCTTAGAGGCAGTAATATCAATTATTTTGTATCTCCAAAGTTTGTAATGAGTGTTTAGCTTCCATGCTATAACTGCAATGATTCTTGAGTCTAAAATATTCATGAGGCTCGGAGGAGAACTCATGTGCACGTGTAGTATACTAAACGGTAAAATGTATTCCTAGTCTTGCCTCTAAGATTGGCTCATGTATTGCATGATGATCCTGATCATGGGCATGTCTATGCTAGCAATTATGAGGGCACGATGTTGGTAGAACATTTGTGTTGAATCGACCCATTTTGATGTTATGCTATGAGATACATTCGTCACAAGTTAATGGTTAATAACACAGAGAAGTTAATGTTTACATATTTCCTTAGACCATGAGAGTATCGAGTTCCTTCATACTTGCTTCGTGAACTTTGGGGTTTGTTAAATGTCATCCCTAACTGGGTGGCTATTACGGCAGCTTACGGGTTCACGAAAAAGTATGGCCAGTAACAAGATAGCTCAAGATTGGGATTTGCTCCTCCGACGATGGAGAGATATACTTGGGCCCTCTCGGTGTAACGGTATCCATCATCGTCTGGCCAGACACATTGTGATTTGATCACTGGGATGCCGAAACATGGAAACAAGAAAAGAGAACAAAACCGGTAACGACGTAACTTGCATGGTGGACAAATTGTTGATCCACAGGAATGCAATAATTCTCACCTCGGGTGTTTGTGACATATCATGAAGCAAAAGGAATAGCTCACTGCAACAGGAGGTTCACTCGAATATTCATTGGCGTGGGTATAGGGGTCAATATGGGTGTCCACGGCTCCGATGTTGATCATTGATCGGAAGGGGTTCCGGGTCATGTCTATACTTCACCGAACCTATAGGGTCACACGCTTAAGGGTCATCTATCTGCTGAATACTAGACAGGGAGTCTGAGAGAAAATCACCAAAAAAGTTTTGGACACCGGAAAAGTTTCGGATAGTGGAATCGTACCGCAGAGAGAGGTCATTGGATGAGTTTCGATGATACTGAAAAGTTGTTTCGGGATATACCATTAAGTCAAATTGGTTTCGGCAAATGCTTGATAATTCTTGGAGGGTGCCAGAATCATTCTGGAAGCTTTTTGGAATTTTCTGAGATAAAAACCGGAAATGTTCTGGAGCTGCCGGAGCCACTTCAGATGCGTTTCGCAGATGAAAATCACTAAAACCGGAATTGTTTCGAAATGCGTTGAAAATTATTATGGTGGGTACTAGAAATGTTCTAAGCCCACATAAATATTTTCAGTTCGAACGGACGCTGAAAAATATCGTCGTGAATAGTGAAAGTGCTTTTTGGGATATTTTATGGTGAGTCACCTTTTGGGATATTTCCAAAAAGGATTCTAGAAGGGCTTGGGGGCCAAGCATGCTCCTCATGGGGGCCCCCCAAGGGGGTTGGCCGGCCACATGTGTGGGGCTCCATGGAGCTCTACTTCCCTCCCCATTATGCCCTTCATGTGTGACATTTGCATGGGCATTCTGGGTTTTTGTGAGCCAGGAGTGGGCAGCCCAAATCTCATCCCTTGCTCTCATACACATGCCATCCATTATCTGTCTTCTTCTCTCCCTCTCACGAAAAGAGTTTCGTAGAGCTGTAAGGCTGTCTGGGTTCCGGTAGGAACTAGTTCTGGAGGGCGAAGCCCTGCCGGATAACTGACACCGCATGTGTGCAACCCCGTAGAGAGATTGTAGTTTCGATCTTTTACCCGAGGGGCTGTTCGAGTGTCCTCCCGAAGGGCCGTTTGAGTCTTCGTCCGAGTTTCGAGGGTCCTTACGAAGGGCTGTCCGCGACATCGTTCAGGGGACTGTCCGACCGCCTCCCGAAGGGCTGTCCGGAGAGGGAGTACATCCTTGTGGTTGGGAGGTTGTAAATCCTAGCTGCGGGGATCTGCATCGACGATCTGCACCAACTCTTCTTCCGCTGCGCTTTGAGTCAGTACGGATCAGATCAAACCTTGTATGCAGTCTCCATAGTGGTCCTGGGCGTGCTCGCTATACCGAAAATTTTCGTTTTCCATTGCGTTCCCCAACAGTGGCATCAAGAGCCGTGCTATGCGTAGATGCAGGTTACGATCTAGAATACATGGAGATGTATGGGTATTGCATAATATAATTTTGGAGTAGATGAGATCTATTGCTGGAAATTATTTATGCGGGTGACAGATGAAATCTGTTACCCGATGTTCTTGTTGCTTCCCTAGAATTTGCGTTTGCTCAATCTCGAGACAGCATGGTGGAATTTGACAAAGTTCTGGCAATCCGTGATCCTAATTGATCATGGAAGTGCTATCAGTTCTTTGGGTTCTGCCATAGTCAAAAGAAAGATGAAATTCGCAGATAAAAGGGCATTGCAGATATGATCTGCACGGGGGTCATGCGTATGACAAAGTTTAGTATGGGGCTCGAGATTTAATTATCTCGTGTTTCATACAACTTGAGATGTTAATCTAGCAACTTGAATAATCATACTTGATGATAAAACGTTGGTAGCTGCGGTTTAAGTCAAAACCTTAGAAGCCACATAAAATAAATTTTTGCATAAACCGATTAGAGGCGTCTAACTTGGTTTTGCAGGATGTGCATGTGATGTGGTATAGCAATGCTCATATTCAATTTGATTATGTATGAGATGACTATATGATGTAATTAACATGACCTGTGTGTCATGATTCGGCATGATGGCTGGAGCCATATGATTGCACTTTAATGACCTGCATGTCAACCTTAAGTAATGCACTTATTTTATTAGCTATAGAGATAGCAATAGTATCTGGTGCATCGACAAGGTGGTGGAAATCTTCGCGAAGGTGAACACCAACGCAAATGCCAAAGATGAAGAATTGAAAGACTTCTCAGTCAGAAAGGGCTATAGCATATCATGCTTAATTATGAATTGCCTGAGATGTTTATCCCCTATGATGCACCCTTCTTGATTGCGCGGTAGTAGTTTTTATTAGGGTGATCTCTCACTTAAAGATATCAAGTAGATAGTGTTCTCCCAAGTGTAGCACCGTCACGGCACCTATCTTTTCGGGGTGCGCCGTGTCACATGGGTACGAACGATTAGAGAAGTGTGAGGTGGGTGAGTTGAGACCTCGTAGCGAGATCACTTGGTTGTCTTGACGTTCAGGCATGGCCGTCATGAGCTCAGAACACACACATCGAAAGATGAACAAGAGTCACATAGTGATGTGATTGGCAAGTTGGCCTACCGCTTAAGATTTTTGTCATCAGTGGTGTTACACCAATGGCAAACAATCAAGACATGGATCTTGAATCACTCATAATCAATTTTGAGAGATATTGATTTGAGTGGGAGTGCATTTTAGAATAAAATGTTTATTCACTAGTGCAAATTTCATTATAAACAAAGTCTAAGTGAAACTTGCGTTTTCCGTTGTAGATCAAATGGCTCGCAACACCACGTTCAACTTAGGCCCGATGTTAGACAAAGAGAAGTTAGCTGCGACTAGAAACAACTATGCGGACTGGGTCTGTAACCTGAGGATTGTCCTCAGGGAAGCTAAGAAAGACTATGTGCTTGATCAACCTCTAGGTGATTCCCCTACGCCAGAAATGGCTCAGGATATCATCCACGTGTTTGACTCACGAAAGGATGATTTCAGTGTTGTTAAAAACTTATGTTATCTTGCATGGATCCTGCGCTAAAGAAACGTTATGAACGACTTGGTACCTTCGAGATGATCGAGGCACTAAATGTTCTGTATCACAAACATGATTCAGCTGAAGTTCATGAGATGACTGAAGCCATGGAAGAATGCAATATACATAAGGAATCTCTAGTAAATGAACAAGGTGTCAAAATAGCGGACTATTATGATAGTATGGCTGAACAGGGAATTAATTTTCCAAAGACACCTGGTAATGATTTGGTCCTTACCTCGCTTTATGAAGCGATGCTCAAATCAAAAGTTGCTGGTGAACAAATCTGCCAGTTTCAAAAGGAAAGGCAAGCCTAAAGGCGAAGCCAAGGCTGAAACTATGTGTTTTCACTTCAAAGGCACTGGACACTGGAAGAGGAACTGCAAGATATACATGGTAGATAAGAAGAAAGGTATAATTGTTATACATGTTAATATCATTGACGTTTTGCTTGCTTGCGAAAATTCTAAGTCTTGGGTATTTGATACCGGATCGGTTGCTCACATTTGCAACTCAATACAGGGGCTTCAGAGTGTGCGCAAGCTGGCAAAGAATGAAGTCGTGATGCACGTCGGGAACGGCGCTGGGATCGCCGCTCAAGCCGTCGGCATTATGCCTCTACGTCTCCCTTCAGGATTTATCTTAAAACTAAGTAACTGTTATTTTGTTCCAATGTTGTGTAGAAACATTATCTCCGGATCATGTTTAGTACACAATGGGTATTCATACAAGTCTGAGAACAATGGTTGTTCACTTTATTGTAAGGATATGTTTTATGGATTTGCTCCCATTGTTGGGGGCCTTTTCATACTAAATCTTGAATGTGAAAATGATGTCTTTAACGTGAATGCCAAATGCCTTAAGAAGGCTGATACCACCACCACTTACTTGCGGCACTGTCGGCTTGGCCACATCAGTAAGAAACGCATGCAAAGACTCCACAAAGATGGAGTTTTACCGTCCTTTGATTTTGAATCATTTGACACATGTGAAGCTTGCCTGATTGGGAAAATGACGAAGATGCCGTTCACGGGTCATCCTGAACGGGCGGGTGAATTATTGGAAATAATACATAGTGATGTATGTGGTCCAATGAACACAGGCGCACGGGGTGGATATTTTTACTTCGTGACTTTTACTGATGATTTGAGTAGGTATGGCTATATCTACTTAATGAAGCATAAATAGGAAACCTTTGAAAAGGTCAAAGAATTTCAGAATGAGGTAGAAAATCATCGTAACAAAAAGATTAAGTTCCTGCGGTTTGATCCGGAGGCGAATATCTTAGTCATGAGTTTGGCCAACATCTGAGTGGCCGTGGAATCGTTTCACAGCTTACGCCTCCCGGAATTCCACAGAGAAATGGAGTATTGGAATGACGTAACCGAACCTTGTTGGACATGGTAAGGTCAATGATGTCTCTTACAAATCTTCTGATATCTTTTTGGGGTCACGCAATACTTACTGCTGCTCACACACTAAACAAAGCACCGTATAAATCTGTTGAGACGCACCACACGAGATGTGGCACGGGAAGAAACCCGACCTGTCATTTTTCAAAATTTGGGGTTGTGAAGCTTATGTAAAGCGTTTACAACCAAGCAAACTTGATCCCAGATCAGACAAATGTTACTTTGTAGGTTATCCCAAGGAGACAGTTGGGTATTCTTTCTACCATGCCTCCGAGAACAAAGTGTTTGTTGCAAAACATGGAGTCTTTCTTGAGAAAGAATTTCTCACTAAAGAAGTGAGTGGGAGGACAGTACAACTTAATGACATTAGTGAATCTTCGGCAACCGTTAATATGGCTAAGGAACCGGAAGAAATTCCGCTAATTATCCCTACAACCGAGACGGAAGTTGTCGCATGTGTTGCGGATACTTCAGACAATGTTGTAACTGAACCACGCAGATCAGGTAGGGCTATCCAGCCACCTGAGTGGTTTCATAACAAAATCTTCATTCTTGAAGACGATGAACCTACGCACTACAAGGAAGCGATGGCGGGGCCCAACTCAAAAGAATGGCACAAAGCCATGAGATCCGAAATGGAATCCATGTACGAAAACCAAGTTTGGAACTTGGAAGAACTTCCAGAAGGCATAAAGCCGATTGGTTGTAAATGGATTTTCAAAAGAAAGACGGACGCGGATGGTAACATTACTATCCACAAAGCTAGACTTGTCGCGAAAGGGTTCACGCAAGTTCCAGGAGTGGACTACGACGAGACTTTCTCGCCCGTAGCTATGCTTAGGTCTGTTCGGATATTGCTAGCAATTGCTGCTTATTTCGACTATGAAATATGGCAGATGGATGTCAAAACGGCTTTCCTAAATGGAAACCTCAAAGAGGATGTATACATGATACAACCAGAAGGTTTTGTCATTCATGAGGATGCTGAAAAGGTATGCAAACTTCAGAAAGCCATTTATGGTCTGAAGCAAGCATCAAGGAGCTGGAACATTTGTTTTGATGAAGTGGTCAAAGAGTTTGGCTTCATCAGGAATGACGAAGAATCTTGTGTTTACAAGAAGTTTAGTGGGAGCGCAAAAGCATTTCTAATCTTGTATGTTGATGACATATTGTTGATTGGAAATGACGTGAATTTTCTTAGCGAAATAAAAGACTCATTGAAAAGGAGGTTTTCAATGAAAGACATAGGCGAAGCAGCATATGTATTGGGCATCAGAATCTATAGAGATAGATCAAAACGCCTAATAGCACTTAGCCAAAGCACGTACATTGAAAAGGTGTTGAAAAGGTTCAACATGGAGAACTCCAAGAAAGGCCTACTCCCCATGTCACCTGGCATAGTGCTTTGCAAGAATCAGAGTCCTCGGACTCTGGATGAGCGAGTACAAATGAATGATGTTCCATATGCCTCGGCAGTTGGTTCTATTATGTATGCCATGCTATGTACAAGACCAGATGTTTCCTATGCGCTAAGTGTTAGCAGCGGTACCAAAGTGATCCAGGGATGGAACACTGGGCCGCAGTCCAGGGTATTCTTAAGTACCTCAGAAGGACCAATGATTTACTCCTTGTGTACGGAGGTAATGAAGAGCTCATTGTAAGTGGTTACACTGATGCAGGCTTCATGACTGACCCAGATGACTTCAAATCTCAATCAGGCTATGTTTTCATGTTGAACGGCGGCGGAGTTGATTGGAAAAGTTCCAAACAAAAGACTGTGGCGGATTCTACGACGGAGGCGGAGTATGTTGCCGCTTCAAAAGCCTCCAAGGAGGCAGTATGGATCAAGCAATTTCTTGACGACCTTGGTGTGGTTCCTAGTCCCCAGGACCCGGTGGAGATCTATTGTGATAATAGTGGCACCGTGGCTCAGGCAAGGGAGCCAAGTTCGCACCATAAGATAAGACATATTCAACGCAAATATAAACTCATTCGACATCATGTCGAAGAAGGTTTAGTGAAAGTACGCAAAGTTCACATAGATCTGAACGTGTCAGACCCAATGACAAAGTCTCTACCACGAGCAAAACATGAGCAACACCGGATAGCTATTGGTGTTAGGGAAGCCATGTAACTGGATTATGACTCTAGTGCAAGTGGGAGTCTGTAGGAGATATGCCCTAGAGGCAGTAATATCAGTTATTTTGTATCTCCAAAGTTTGCAATGAGTGTTTAGCTTCCATGCTATAACTGCAATGATTCTCGAGTCTGCAATATCCACGAGGCTCAGAGGAGAACTGATGTGCACGTGTGGTATACTAAACGGTAAAATGTATTCCTAGTCTTGCCTCTAAGACTGGCTCATGTATTGCATGATGATCATGTTTTCCTGATCATGGGCATGTCTATCCTGGCAATTATGAGGGCACGATGTTGGTAGAGCATTTGTGTTAAATCGACACATTTTGATGTTATGCTATGAGATACATTCGTCACAAGTTAATGGTTAATAACACAAAGAAGTTAATGTTTGCATAATTCCTTAGACCATGAGAGTATCGAGTTCCTTCATATTTGTTTCGTGAACTTTGAGGTTTGTTAAACGTCATCCGTTACTGGGTGGCTATTACGGCGGCTTACGGGTTCACGAAAAAGTATGGCAAGTAACAAGATAGCTCAAGATTGGGATTTGCTCCTTCGACGATGGAAAGATATACTCGGGCCCTCTCGGTGTAACGGTATCCATCATCGTCTGGCCAGACACATTGTGATTTGATCACTGGGATGCCAAAACACGGAAACGAGAAAAGAGAACAAAACGGGTAACGAGGTAACTTGCATGGTGGACAAATTGTTGATCCACAGAAATGCAATAAATCTCACCTCGGGTGTTTGTGACATATCACGAAGCAAAAGTAATAGCTCACTGCAATAGGAGGTTCACTCGAATATTCATTCATGTGGGTATAGGGGTCAATATGGGTGTCCACGGCTCCGATGTTGATCATTGATCAGAAGGGGTTCCGGGTCATGTCTATACTTCACTGAACCTATAGGGTCATACGCTTAAGGGTCATCTATCTGCTGAATACTAGACAGGGAGTCTGGGAGAAAATCACCGAAAAAGTTTCGGACACCGGAAAAGTTTCGGACAGCGGAATCATACCGCAGAGAGAGGTCATCGGATGAGTTTCCATAATACCGAAAAGTTGTTTCGGGATATACCATTAAGTCAAATTGGTTTCGGCAAATGCCTGATAATTCTTGGAGGGTGCCAGAATCATTCTGGCAGCTTTTTGGAAATTTCTGAGATAAAAACCGGAAATGTTCCGGAGCTGCCGGAGCCACTTCAGATGCGTTTCGCAGATGAAAATCACTAAAACCGGAATTGTTTCGGAACGCGTTGAAAATTATTATGGTGGGTACTGGAAATGTTCTAAGCCCACATAAATATTTTCAGTTCGAACGGACGCTGAAAAATGTCGTTGTGAATAGTGAAAGTGCTTTTTGGGATATTTTATGGTGAGTCACCTTTTGGGATATTTCCAAAAAGGCTTCTAGAAGGGCTTGGGGGCCAAGCATGCTCCTCATGGGGGCCCCCAAGGGGGTTGGCCGGCCACATGTGTGGGGCTCCATGGAGCTCCACTTCCCTCCCCATTATGCCCTTCATGTGTGACATTTGCATGGGCATTTTGGGTTTTTGTGAGCCATCCCTACCCCTTTGCTTTCCTATAAATAGAGGAGGAGTGGTGATATGTCTCCAACGTATCTATAATTTTTGATTGTTCCATGCTATTATATTACCTGTTTTGAATGATTATGGGCTTTATTATACACTTTTATATTACTTTTGGGACTAACCTATTAACCGGAGGCCCAGCCCATATTGCTGTTTTATTGCGTGTTTCGGTATTTCGAAGAAAAGGAATATCAAACGGAGTCCAAACGGAATGAAACCTTCGGCAACGTGATTTTTTGGAAGAATATCATCCTGGAGGCTTGGAGATCAAGTCAGAAGATACTCAAGGAGCCCAGGAGATAGGGGCGCCCCCCCCCCCTACAGGGCGCGGCCCCTTGTCTCGTGGACCCCTCGAGCACCCCCCGACCAACTTCTTTTGCCTATATATTCCCTCGTACCCTAAAACCATTGAATATCAAGATAGATCAGGAGTTCGGCCGCCGCAAGCCTATGTAGCCACCAAAAACCTCTCGGGGGTCCGTTCCGGCACCCTGCCGGAGGGGGAACCCATCACCGGTGGCCATCTTCATCATCCCGGCGCTCTCTATGACGAGGAGGGAGTAGTTCACCCTCGGGGCTGAGGGTATGTACCAGTAGCTATGTGTTTGATCTCTCTCTCTCTCTCTCTCTCTCTCTCTCGTGTTCTCTATATGGCACGATCTTGATGTATCGCAAGCTTTGCTATTATAGTTGGATCTTATGATGCTTCTCCCCCTCTACTCTCTTGTGATGAATTGAGTTCTTTGAAGTTATCTTATCGGATTGAGTCTTTTATGAGAACACTTGATGTATGTCTTGCCGTGCTTATCTGTGGTGACAATGGGATATCACGTGCCACTTGATGTATGTTTTGGTAACCAACTTGCGGGTTCCGCCCATGAACCTATGCATAGGGGTTGGCACACGTTCTTGACTCTCCGGTAGAAATTTTGGGGCACTCTTTGAAGTACTTTGTGTTGGTTGGATGAATCTGAGATTGTGTGATGCATATCGTATAATCATGACCACGGATACTTGAGGTGACAATGGAGTATCTAGGTGACATTAGGGTTTTGGTTGATTTGTGTCTTAAGGTGTTATTCTAGTACGAACTCTTTAATAGATCGATCCGAAAGAATAACTTTGAGGTGGTTTCGTACCCTACCATAATCTCTATGTTTGTTCTCCGCTATTAGTGGCTTTGGAGTGACTCTTTGTTGCATGTTGAGGGATTGTTATATGATCTATCTATGTTATTATTGTTGAGAGAACTTGCACTAGTGAAAGTATGAACCCTAGGCCTTGTTTCCTATCATTGCAATACCATTTGTGCTCACTTTTATCATTAGTTATCTTGCTGTTTTTATTATTTCAGATTACAAAAACCTTTATCCACCATCCATTTTGCACTTGTATCACCATCTCTTCGCCGAACTAGTGCACCTATACAATCTACCATTGTATTGGGTGTGTTGGGGACACAAGAGACTCTTTGTTATTTGGTTGAAGGGTTGCTTGAGAGAGACCATCTTCATCCTACGCCTCCTACGGATTGATAAACCTTAGGTCATCCACTTGAGGGAAATTTGCTACTGTCCTACAAACCTGTGCACTTGCAGGCCCAACAACGTCTACAAGAAGAAGGTTGTGTAGTATACATCAAGCTCTTTTCTTGCGCCGTTGCCGGGGAGGTGAGTGCTTGAAGGTATATCTTTAGATCTTGCAATCGAATCTTTTTGTTTCTTGTTTTATCACTAGTTTAGTTTATAAAAGAAAATTAGAAAAAAATGAAGTTAAGTTTGTCTCATACGCTTCGTCTTTTTAATATCTTTCGTGAGTTTGATGGAAAGGAAAATTGTGCTCAAGTGCTAGAAGAAGAATGCTTTAAAATGCTTGGTACTAAATATTTGAATGATGAGCATGATTGCAATGTTGTTAGTATAAACTCCTTAAATATCCATAGTACTAATGATGATTGCTCTAGTCATGATGATAATACTAATGAAAGGGAAGAGACTTCCCAATATCCTCCTATTATTTCTCATGATGAATCAGGTAACGAGGAGGAGCTTTCTATTCAACCAATCTCATCAATAAGGAGCTCAGAGAGGAAGGTTGAACCTACACATAATGTGAAAAAAAAGAAGGAGCAACAAAGGTAGAAAGGTATCCCTCCCAAATGATGTTGCTCCTACTACTCATTGTGATGATGATAATTGCTTTACTATTGGTGCTATCCATATTTTTAATGATGAGAGTGATTATGCTTAGGATATGAAATAGCCCAAGCTTGGGGAAGCTATGTTTGATAAGGATGAAAAAATTGAGGATATATTTGCTGAAATTAATGTTTGTCCCAAGCTTGGGGATTCTATGTTTAATGAAGATGATATTTTTAGCATCCCAAGTTTTGATATACAAAGTTGTTATGATGATAACATGCCTTGTACCTATGATGATTATATTGATGAAAGTGGGTTCGGAAGAGTGTCAACTTTAGGAAGTATTGATCCCACTATTTTGGAGGATGCTGAATTTTATTGTGATGAATATGAAAGTGGATTTGGAAGAGTGTCAACTTTATTTAGTGATTCCACTATCTTGGAAGAGGTTTCAATCGATTATGATGAGAACGAGGTTGCTACTTATGATGACTATTGTGATGAAACTCATTATATAAAAAGTAGTGATGATTATATTTACAAATCTTGTCATGATTATGATTACCCTTTTTCTGAACATTACTCTTTTACTGTGGAAACAATTTATAGTGTTCAAGTCTCTTATGATACTCCCACTATTCCGAATGAGAAGAATTTTACTTATGTGGAGAGTAGTAAATTTTCTATGCTTGTAGATCATGAAAAGAAGACTTTAGGTGCTGGTTATATTGTTGAATTCATTCATGATGCTACTGAAAATTATTATGAGGGAGGAACATATGCTTGTAGGAATTGAAATAATGTCAAGTTTCCTCTCTATGTGCTTAAATTTTTGAAGCTATGCTTGTTTTACCTTCCTATGCTTGTTGATTATTGTTCCCATAAGTTGTTTGCTCACAAAATACCTATGCATAGGAAGTGGGTTAGACTTAAATGTGCTAGTCATATGCTTCATGATGCTCTCTTTATGTTTTAATTCTCATCTTTTATGTGAGCATCATTATCATCATCATGCCTAGCTAGAAAGGCATTAAAGGAAAGCGCTTGTTGGGAGACAATCCAATATTTACCCTTACTATTTTTGTGTGTCCACATGATTATGCTACTGTATTAATCATGTTTTATAGCTTTTGTTTCAATAAAGTGCCAAGTAGGACCTTTGGGAAGACTTGGGTGAAGTTTATGTGATCTTGCTGTAAAAAACAGAAACTTTAGCACTCACGAGATTAGCTTCCATTTCTTACTGAAGAGTGATTTTAGGTTGATTCTTTTTGCAGATGATTAATAGACAAATTACTCAGGTCCATAAATTTATTTCATAATTTTTGGGGTTCCAGAGGTATACGTTTGATACAGATTACTACAGACTATTCTGTTTTTGACAGATTCTGTTTTCATTGTGTTGTTTGCTTATTTTGATGCATCTATGGCTAGCATTAAGTGGTATGTGAAGAAAATATGCCCTAGAGGCAATAATAAAGTTATTATTTATTTCCTCATATCATGATAAATTTTTATTATTCATGCTAGAATTGTATTAACCGGAAACATAATACATGTGTGAATACATAGACAAACATAGTGTCACTAGTATGCCTCTACTTGACTAGCTCGTTTATCAAAGATGGTTATGTTTCCTAGCCATGGACAAAGGAGTTGTCATTTGATTAACGGGATCACATCATTGGGAGAATGATGTGATTTACTTGACCCATTCCGTTAGCCTAGCACTTAATCGTTTAGTATGTTGTTATTGCTTTCTTCATGACTTATACATGTTCCTAAAACTATGAGATTATGCAACTCCCGTTTACCGGAGGAACACTTTGGGTGCTACCAAAGATCACAACGTAACTGAGTGATTATAAAGGAGTCCTACAGGTGTCTCCGAAGGTACATGTTGGGTTGGCGTATTTCGAGATTAGGTTTTGTCACTCCGATTGTCGGAGAGGTATCTCTGGGCCCTCTCGGTAATGCACATCACTTTAAGCCTTGGAAGCAATGTAGCTAATGAGTTAGTTACGGAATGATGCATTATGTAACGAGTAAAGAGACTTGCCGGTAACGAGATTGAACTAGGTATTGGATACCGACGATCGAATCTCGGGCAAGTAACATACCGATGACAAAGGGAACAACGTATGTTGTTATGCGGTTTGACCGATAAAGATCTTCGTAGAATATGTAGGAACCAATATGGGCATCCAGGTTCCGCTATTGGTTATTGACCGAGAATGGTTCTAGGTCATGTCTACATAGTTCTCAAACCCGTAGGGTCCGCACGCTTAACGTTACGATGACAGTTTTATTATGAGTTTATAAGTTTTGATGTACCGAAGTTTGTTCGGAGTCCCGGGTGTGATCACAGACATGACGAGGAGTCTCAGAATGGTCGAGACATAAAGATTGATATATTGGACGGCTATATTCGGACACCGGAAGTGTTCCGGGCGTTTTCGGAGAAAACCGGAGTGCCGGAGGGTTACCGGAACCCCCCCGGGAGAGTAATGGGCCTTATGGGCCTTAGTGGAGAAGAGAGAGGGGCGGCCAGCATGGGCCACGCGCCCCCTCCCCCTCTGGTCCGAATTGGACTAGGAGGGGGGGCACCCCCCTCTTTCCTTCTCCCTCTCCCCCTTCCTTTCCCCTCCTAGTAGGAGTAGGAAAAGAGGAGTCCTACTCCTACTAGGAGGAGGACTCCTCCTCCTTGGCGCGCCCACAAGGGCCGGACGGCCTCCCCCCTTGCTCCTTTATATACGAGGGCAGGGAGGCACCCTAGGACACACAAGTTGATCTACGGATCGTTCCTTAGCCGTGTGCGGTGCCCCCCTCCACCATATTCCACCTCGGTCATATCGTCGCGGAGTTTAGGGGAAGCCCTGCGCCGGTAGAACATCATCATCGTCACCACGCCGTCGTGCTGACAGAACTCATCCCCAAAGCTTTGCTGGATCGGAGCCCGGGGATCGTCATCGAGCTGAGCGTGTGCTGAACTCGGAGGTGCCGTACGTTTGGTGCTTGGATCGGTCGGATCGTGAAGACGTACGACTACATCAACTGCGTTGTCATAACGCTTCCACTTACGGTCTACGAGGGTACATGGACAATACTCTTCCCTCTCGTTGCTATGCCATCACCATGATCTTGCGTGTGCGTAGGAATTTTTTTGAAATACTACATTCCCCAACAGTGGCATCCGAGCCAGGTTTTATGCGTAGATGTCATATGCACGAGTAGAACACAAGTGAGTTGTGGGCGATACAAGTCATACTGCTTACCAGCATGTCATACTTTGGTTCGGCGGTATTGTGAGATGAAGCGGCCCGGACCGACATTACGCGTACGCTTACGCGAGACTGGTTTCACCATTACGAGCACTCGTGCTGAAAGGTGACTGGTGGGTGTCTGTCTCTCTTACTTTAGCTGAATCGAGTGTGGCTACGCCCGGTCCTTGCGAAGGTTAAAACAGCACTAACTTGACGAACTATCGTTGTGGTTTTGATGCGTAGGTAAGAACGGTTCTTGCTAAAGCCCGTAGCAGCCACGTAAAACCTGCAACAACAAAGTAGAGGACGTCTAACTTGTTTTTGCAGGGCTTGTTGTGATGTGATATGGTCAAGATGTGATGCTATATTTTATTGTATGAGATGATCATGTTTTGTAACCGAAGTTATCGGCAACTGGCAGGAGCCATATGGTTGTCGCTTTATTGTATGAAATGCAAACGCCTGGTAATTGCTTTACTTTATCACTAAGCGGCAGCGATAGTCGTAGAAGCAATAGATGGCGTAAACGACAACGATGCTACGATGAAGATCAAGGTGTCGCGCCGGTGACGATGGTGATCACGACGGTGCTTCGGAGATGGAGATCACAAGCACAAGATGATGATGGCCATATCATATCACTTATATTGATTGCATGTGATGTTTATCCTTTATGCATCTTATCTTGCTTTGATTGATGGTAGCATTTTTAGATGATCTCTCACTAAAAATTATCAAGAAGTGTTCTCCCTGAGTATGCACCGTTGCCAAAGTTCGTCGTGCCCAGACACCACGTGATGATCGGGTGTGATAAGCTCTTCGTCCATCTACAACGGGTGCAAGCCAGTTTTGCACATGCAGAATACTCAGGTTAAACTTGACGAGGCTAGCATATGCAGATATGGCCTCAGAACACGGAGACCGAAAGGTCGAGCGTGAATCATATAGTAGATATGATCAACATAGTGATGTTCACCATTGAAAACTACTCCATCTCACGTGATGATCGGTTATGGTTTAGTTGATTTGGATCACGTGATCACTTAGATGACTAGAGAGATGTCTGTCTAAGTGGGAGTTCTTAAGTAATATGATTAATTGAACTTAAATTTATCGTGAACTTAGTACCTGATAGTATTTTGCTTGTCTATGTTTGTTGTAGATAGATGGCTCGTGCTGTTGTTCCGTTAAATTTTCATGCGTTCCTTGAGAAAGCAAAGTTGAAAGATGATGGTAGCAATTACACGGACTGGGTCCGTAACCTGAGGATTATCCTCATTGCTGCATAGAAGAATTACGTCCTGGAAGCACCGCTGGGTGCCAGGCCTACTGCTGATGCAACTGACGATGTTAAGAACGTCTGGCAGAGCAAAGCTGATGACTACTCGATAGTTTAGTGTGCCATGCTTTACGGCTTAGAACCGGGTCTTCAACGACGTTTTGAACGTCATGGAGCATATGAGATGTTCCAGGAATTGAAGTTAATATTTCAAGCAAATGCCCGGATTGAGAGATATGAAGTCTCCAATAAGTTCTATAGCTGCAAGATGGAGGAGAATAGTTCTGTCAGTGAACACATACTCAAAATGTCTGGGTATAATAATCACTTGATTCAACTGGGAGTTAATCTTCCTGATGATAGTGTCATTGACAGAATTCTCCAATCACTGCCACCAAGCTACAAGAGCTTCGTGATGAACTATAATATGCAAGGGATGAACAAGATAATTCCCGAGCTCTTTGCAATGCTAAAAGCTGCGGAGGTAGAAATCAAGAAGGAGCATCAAGTGTTGATGGTCAACAAGACCACTAGTTTCAAGAAAAAGGGCAAAGGGAAGAAGAAAGGGAACTTCAAGAAGAACAGCAAGCAAGTTGCTGCTCAAGAGAAGAAACCCAAATCTGGACCTAAGCCTGAAACTGAGTGCTTCTACTGCAAGCAGACTGGACACTGGAAGCGGAACTGCCCCAAGTATTTGGCGGATAAGAAGGATGGCAAGGTGAACAAAGATATATGTGATATACATGTTATTGATGTGTACCTTACTAGAGCTCGCAGTAGCACCTGGGTATTTGATACTGGTTCTGTTGCTAACATTTGCAACTCGAAACAGGGACTACGGAATAAGCGAGCACTGGCCAAGGACGAGGTGATCATGCGCGTGGGAAACGGTTCCAAAGTCGATGTGATCGCAGTCGGCACGCTACCTCTACATCTACCTTCGAGATTAGTTTTAGACCTGAATAATTGTTATTTGGTGCCAGCGTTGAACATGAACATATCCGGATCTTTTTTGATGCGAGACGGTTATTCATTTATATCAAAGAATGATGGTTGTTCTATTTATATGAGTAATATCTTTTATGGTCATGCACACTTGAAGAGTGGTCTATTTTTATTGAATCTCGATAGTAGTGATACACATATTCATAATGTCGAAGCCAAAAGATGCAGAGTTGATAATGATAGTGCAACTTATTTGTGGCACTGCCGTTTAGGTCATATCGGTGTAAAGCACATGAAGAAACTCCATACTGATGGACTTTTGGAATCACTTAATTGTGAATCACTTGGTACTTGCGAACCGTGCCTCATGGGCAAGATGACTAAAACACCGTTCTCCGATACTATGGAGAGAGCAAAGATTTGTTGGAAATCATACATATAGATGTATGTGGTCCAATGAATGTTGAAGCTCATGGTGGATATCGTTATTTTCTCACCTTCACAGATGATTTGAGCAGATATCGGTATATCTACTTAATCAAACACAAGTCTGAAACATTTGAAAAGTTCAAAGAATTTCAGAGTGAAGTGGAAAATCATCGTAACAAGAAAATAAAATTTCTACGATCTGATCGTGGAGGAGAATATTTGAGTTACGAGTTTGGTTTACATTTGAAATAATGCGGAATAGTTTCGCAACTCACGCCACCTGGAACACCACAATGAAATGGTGTGTCCGAACGTCGTAATCGTACTTTACTAGATATGGTGCGATCTATGATGTCTCTTACTGATTTACCGCTATCGTTCTGGGGTTATGCTTTTGAGACGGCCGCATTCACGTTAAATAGGGCACCATCAAAATCCGTTAAGACGACGCCTTATGAACTGTGGTTTGGCAAGAAACCAAAGTTATTGTTTCTTAAAGTTTGGGGCTGCGATGCTTATGTGAAGAAACTTCAACCAGATAAGCTCGAACCTAAATCGGAGAAATGTGTCTGCATAGGATACCCAAAGGAGACAGTTGGGTACACCTTCTATCACAGATCCGAGGGCAAGACATTCGTTGCTAAGAATGGATCCTTTCTAGAGAAGGAGTTTCTCTCGAAAGAAGTGAGTGGGAGGAAAGTAGAACTTGATGAGGTAACTGTACCTGCTCCCTTATTGGAAAGTAGTTCATCACAGAAATCGGTTCCTGTGACACCTACACCAATTAGTGAGGAAGCTAATGATATTGATCATGAAACTTCAGATCAAGTTCCTACTGAACCTTGTAGGTCTACTAGAGTAAGATCCACACCAGAGTGGTACGGTAATCCTATTATGGAAGTCATGTTACTTGACCATGACGAACCTACGAACTATGAGGAAGCGATGATGAGCCCAGATTCCATCAAAATGGCTAGAGGCCATGAAATCTGAGATGGGATCCATGTATGAAAACAAAGTATGGACTTTGGTTGACTTGCCCGATGATCGGCAAGCCATTGAGAATAAATGGATCTTTAAGAAGAAGACTGACGCTGATGGTAATGTAGCTGTCTATAAAAGCTCGACTTGTTGCGAAAGGTTTTCGACAAGTTCAAGGGGTTGACTACGATGAGACTTACTCACCTGTAGCGATGCTTAAGTCTGTCCGAATCATGTTAGCTATTGCTGCATTTCATGATTATGAAATCTGGCAAATGGATGTCAAAACTGTGTTCTTGAATGGATTTCTAGAAGAAGAGTTGTATATGATGCAGCCAGAAGGTTTTGTTGATCCAAAAGGTGCTAACAAAGTGTGCAAGCTCCAGTGATCCATTTATGGACTGGTGCAAGCATCTCGGAGTTGGAATAAATGCTTTGATAGTGTGATCAAAGCATATGGTTTTATACATACTTTTGGAGAAGCCTGTATTTACAAGAAAGTGAGTGGGAGCTCTGTAGCATTTCTGTTATTATATGTAGATGACATATTATTAATTGGAAATGATATAGAATTTCTGGATAGCATAAAGGGATACTTGAATAAAAGTTTTTAAATGAAAGACCTCGGTGAAGCTGCTTACATATTGGGCATCAAGATTTATAGAGATAGATCAAGACGCTTAATAGGACTTTCACAAAGCACATACCTTGATAAAATTTTGAAAAAGTTCAAAATGGATCAGGCAATGAAAGGGTTCTTGCCCGTGTTACAAGGTTTGAAGTTGAGTCAGACTCAATGCCCGACCACTGCAGAAGATAGAGAGAAAATGAAAGATGTTCCCTATGCTTCAGCCCTAGGCTCTATCATGTATGCAATGCTGTGTACCAGACCTGATGTATGCTTAGCAATAAGCTTGGCAGGAAGGTACCAAAGTAATCCAGGAGTGAATCACTGGACAGCGGTCAAGAACATCCTGAAATGCCTGAAAAGGACTAAGGATATGTTTCTCGTATATGGAGGTGACAAAGAGCTAGTCGTAAATGGTTACGTCGATGCAAGCTTTGACACTGATCTGGGCGATTCTAAATCGCAAACTGGATACATATTTTTATTAAATGGTGGAGCTGTAAGTTGGTGCAGTTCTAAACAAAGCGTCATGGCAGGATCTACATGTGAAGCGGAGTACATAGCTGCTTCAGAAGCAGCAAATGAAGGAGCCTGGATGGAGGAGTTCATTACCGATCTAGGTGTTATACCTAGTGCATCGGGACCAATGAAGATCTTCTGTGACAATACTGGTGCAATTGCCTTGGCAAAGGAATCCAGATTTCACAAGAGGACCAAGCACATCAAGAGACGCTTCAATTCCATCCGGGACCAAGTCCAAGTGGGAGACATAGAGATTTGCAAGATACATACGGATCTAAATGTTGCAGACCCATTGACTAAGCCTCTCTCATGAGCAAAACATGATCAGCACCAAGACTCCATGGGTGTTAGAATCATTACTATGTAGTCTAGATTATTGACTCTAGTGCAAGTGGGAGACTGAAGGAAATATGCCCTAGAGGCAATAATAAAGTTATTATTTATTTCCTCATACCATGATAAATGTTTATTATTCATGCTAGAATTGTATTAACCGGAAACATAATACATGTGTGAATACATAGACAAACATAGTGTCACTAGAATGCCTCTACTTGACTAGCTCGTTTATCAAAGATGGTTATGTTTCCTAGCCATGGACAAAAGAGTTGTCATTTGATTAACAGGATCACATCATTGGGAGAATGATGTGATTGACTTGACCCATTCCGTTAGCCTAGAACTTGATCATTTAGTATGTTGCTATTGCTTTCTTCATGACTTATACATGTTCCTGAAACTATGAGATTATGCAACTCCCGTTTACCGGAGGAACACTTTGGGTGCTACCAAACGTCACAATGTAATTGGGTGATTATAAAGGAGTACTACAGGTGTCTCCGAAGGTACATGTTGGGTTGGCGTATTTCGAGATTAGGTTTTGTCACTCCGATTGTCGGAGAGGTATCTATGGGCCATCTCGGTAATGCACATCACTATAAGCCTTGCAAGCAATGTAGCTAATGAGTTAGTAACGGAATGATGCATTACGTAATGAGTAAAGAGACTTGCTGGTAACGAGATTGAACTATGTATTGGATACCGACGATCGAATCTCGGGCAAGTAACATACCGATGACAAACGGAACAACGTATGTTGTTATGCGGTTTGACCGATAAAGATCTTCGTAGAATATGTAGGAACCAATATGGGAATCCAGGTTCCGCTATTGGTTATTCACCGAGAATGGTTCTAGGTCATGTCTACATAGTTCTTGAACCCGTAGGGTCCGCACGCTTAAAGTTACGATGACAGTTTTATTATAAGTTTATAAGTTTTGATGTACCGAAGTTTGTTTGGAGTCCCGGATGTGATCACAGACATGACGAGGAGTCTCGGAATGGTCGAGACATAAAGATTGATATATTGGACGGCTATATTCGGACAGCGGAAGTGTTCTGGGCGTTTTCGGAGAAAACCGGAGTGCCGGAGGGTTACCGAACCCCCCCCCCCCCCCCCGGAGAGTAATGGGCCTTATGGGCCTTAGTGGAGAAGAGAGAGGGGCGGCCAGCATGGGCCGCGCGCTCCCTCCCCCTCTGGTCCTAATTGGACTAGGAGGGGGGTGGCGCCCCCCTCTTTCCTTCTCCCTCTCCCCCTTCCTTTCCCCCTCCTAGTAGGAGTAGGAAAAGGGGAGTCCTACTCCTACTAGGAGGAGGACTCCTCCTCCTTGGCGCGCCCACAAGGGCCGGCCGGCCTCCCCCCTTGCTCCTTTATATACGAGGGCAGGGGGGCACCCTAGGACACAGAAGTTGATCTACGGATCGTTCCTTAGCCATGTGCGCCGGTAGAACATCATCATCGTCACCACGCCGTTGTGCTGACGGAACTCATCCCCGAAGCTTTGCTGGATCAGAGCCCGGGGATCGTCATCGAGCTGAACGTGTGCTGAACTCGGAGGTGCCGTATGTTCGGTGCTTGGATCAGTCGGATAGTGAAGACGTACGACTACATCAACCGCGTTGTCATAACACTTCCGCTTACGGTCTACCAGGGTACGTGGACAATACTCTTCCCTCTCGTTGCTATGCCATCACCATGATCTTGCGTGTGCATAGGAAATTTCTTGAAATACTACGTTCCCCAATAGTATGAACCATAGAGAAGTTGGAATACAGTAGGTTTAACACCAATATGAATTTAGAATGAGTTCATTACAGTACCTAAGTGGTGGTTTTATTTTCTTATACAAACGGAGCTTATGAGTTTTGTGTGGTTGAAGTTTTCAAGTTTTGGGTAATGATTCGATGGACTATGGAATAAGGAGTGGCAAGAGCCTAAGCTTGGGGATGCTCAAGGCACCCCCAAGGTAATATTCAAGGACGACCAAGAGCCTAAGCTTGGGGATGCCTCGGATGGCATCCCCTCTTTGGTCTTCGTTCATTGGTAACTTTACTTGGAGCTATATTTTTATTCACCACATGATATATGTTTTGCTTGGAGCGTCAATTTCTTTTGTTAGAAATTCCATAAATGTCCCATAGAGTAAAAAAGCTGTTTTGAGGAACCAGTATCAAAACTTGACCCATTAGCTGCTGCCCTACTTCATCTAAGGGCTAGGTGTGGGTGTGACTAAATCCCCTCTTTCCTTACTTAATAGTTATTTTAGTCTCCTTGGCCCGCCACCGAAATGGCGAAACTTGGTAGGGCATATTAGAGGATATTCGGGCGGGTGGTGGTATGGATAATTTTATCCAGATCTGGGTTATCCTACGTTTTATCCATGTTTCGATCTTTTTTCGACTATAGGGGTTTTGTAGCAGCCCAGCGAGCAAGAACGAGGGAGGCCTCTTCGAGACCCTACCTATCGAAGCCTTGTTTTCACAGGGCAAATATGAGGTACCACACCCGGACTTGAGAAGTAGCTTGTTCAATTTGTCCTCAGCAGAAGCGAAACCTGTTGCCAAGAGATCGAAATTCCAATGAGAAAATAAGTACTTTGAATCAAGAAATGACATTGTGTAAGGTGCCTCGCCTCTCGTGGGGAACGTACTGCATTTTATGCATTCTACCCCGCTTCAATGATTGCTATTGCCCCGCTTTTCTGACTCTTCTCTGCTTCTGAACTTGCCTGCTCTGTTTCTTCAGGTTCAGAGTTAACACCTTATAGCGATCTTCCAAACTCTAATTGTATTTGCCAACTAGAATTCGGGAAGTAGTAGCAATGACGAGATTTCTTGCATTTTAGTACTCGAAAGGATGGAGAATTCAATACTGAACTGCCCGAATATGCGAACTTTGAATGCATCATTTGCTCCATTTCTCGGAACTTATTGCGGAATCAAGGCCCACTAGGACTCGGCGGGATTTCTGGTAAATCAAGCTCTCTCAGGGGTGGAAGCCAGCCCCCACTACTCGATGTTATCACTCTGCAGGATTCGACAATGGATTTGTCTTCCTTAATCTCTTCGAACTTTTCCAGATTCAATAGGCTAGGTTATAGCTGGCAGATTTCTTTAAGAACTAGCCGCCTATAAGCCTTGCTAGTAGTATCCTGCCCAGTGCCGGAGTAGTGACTCACAAGGTAAGTTCTCAAATATTGCTAAGTCCTGGTATTTACTACCGCTCGGAATTAGATCATAAGGGAATTTCTATCTACACTGGGACGATAATATTAGATTGGGGAGGGAGATCGGAATTAGCAATTGATAAAAATGAAAGGATATGGGCTCGCTTGAGTAGAAAACAAAAGATATCTATTCTAGTTCTGGTCTCGGGTTTCTTCCTGTGGTCTTCTAGCGTTAGAAGTAGTCGTGTCCGTCCCGGACATCTGCAACGTCCTCTCACGCCTTTTTTGGGGGGACAAACAAAGATCAGGAAAAGACGGACCGAACCCATTCGGTGACTTTCGCGGTCGCCCTCACTGAACCGACTTGGATCTGAACCTTGTTTGAACCATTAATGAAAAATAGAGGTTGGTACAATAGTTAGGAAGTAAAATGGGCTTTTTATTGGGGATAGAGGGATTTGACCCTCGCGATTTTGAAAGTCGACGGATTTTCCTCTTACTAGAAATTTCATTGTGGTCGGTAATGTTGGTGAATTAGCGGATCCAAATCTTGCATTTCTCCTTTACTCGTCAAAGTCCTCGTATTGTTATTCCCATGATTCATGTGGGCTATCTGCTCTTTATTGTAGGGTCCTACTCCCACCTATCCTTAAAAAATGCAACGCTATGACCAGCGTTCTCACAGGCCGGCACCTCGATGCATCCGTCTCAAGAGTTGTACACCTTACATGTGCTTCACGTCACAATCTCTCACTTTCTGCTCCTCCATCTGTCTCCATCATATAATCGATCTCACCTCTCATGTCTGAGTGAAACCATGTCAAGGTGACACTCTACCGCTGAGTTATATCCCTTCCCCGTCCCATCGAGAAAGAGAATTAACGAATCCTATGGCAAAGGGGCGAGAAACTCAAGGCCTAAACGGACATTTCTACGAGTGAACTCTCTAAAGCTGAAGATCCACCATCCAATTTAGGACCCGTTGGTCAAAGGAAAAGGGGGGTCCAGATTCCTGGACGGAGCCGTATGAGGTGAGAGTATCACGTATGGTTCCTTTGAGAAGGGTGTGATACCACCACCTATCAGGCCCGACGAGCGGTCCACGGAGTTGCATCCCTACTCACCCGGTCAATGCGTTAACCATAAGTTTTATTACATCGCGTTCAGTTTGAGCTAGGCAGTGAAAAGTCTTATAAACAATAGCACGAACTCTCGTTCTTTTACCATCGATCATGCGAAAGTTTACCAATTTCTTGATCAATTCTTTTTGCTCACCATCAAAGTCCCCCATATAGCTGAGAATTTCCGAGCAATTGGAAAGAGCTCAGTTCTAAGATTGTTTGTGCACAGGCACCACTACTATTCTGTCTTTTCTTGTTATGCATCCGGTCCTAGAAATCTTTTTTTCTGACCGGAGGAAGAGAAATAAAAACATCACTTCGCTCGCCTTGGGGGACCTAATTAGGAGCTGATTAATTTCTTTAATAGATATGAAGATGCCTTGAAAGCAAGCCGAAATAGAATACTATAGGTATGAAGTGGCCATCTATGGTTTAATTGGAAACATCTCTTTTCTATTTAGATTTTGCCAGTGCCTTACTAAATCCTGGTATGGCTTCCTCTATTTCTCTATAAAAAGAAATATGACCAAGAGTGGTTCGAATGTATATCGAAAGAATTTATTTTTTTCTATTTCCCATTATTAACCAAACAGTTTGCTACGTCCCTCGATAAAGTCAAAACTTCATTGGAAATTCAGGACCAACTTAGGAAGGCACGGACTCATACTCTAGCCATCTAGTGTTCGCTATCCTTCATCTTTCGATTAGCGAAATGATCTTAAAAACTACAGGCCTGAAATTTGCCTTTCTTAAGGAATAAAACGCGTACAACACTAGCAAGAAGAGACTTGCCAAAGAATTCGATGCCTCACAGGATTTTGCAAAAGCGGAGTCCAAAAAAGCACGAGTCAGGTCGGCGGTTTCAGATTCAGATAGTTCAGTTCAATCATCATCTGACACCTTTCCATTCCATTACTACCAACCCACAGAAATATGACCTCTCTAAGATATACGGTTTATGCCGGAAAGGTACAAAGTTGGACTAATTTGGAAAAATTGGGCAATTTACTTTATACCTACTATTTCGTCTGGATTTTGGTTTCTAATCTGATTTTATTAGGGTTCTTCACAATTAGCAGGGCTTCTATTCTAGTACAGAGATTCTGGGTCCATTATCGAGCTTTTGAGCTTGGATTTCAGGCGCCGGGCTTTTCTACTGATGAAGTGCGGTGCGCATCTAAAAGAGTGGAATATCCCGTTCTGTTATCAAAGAAAGAATCGAACTGCTGCTTGTTTTTCTAGCTAGAAAGCCAGCCGCGTTTTTCTTGTACTCCTCTTTTCAGCGAGTGGGTATGTGAGACATGCCTGCACTTTTTCCTAAATCTGACTGTATCAATAAGTTCAGTCCCATAAATAAATATAGTTTTCGTGTTTTTCACCTCCCGGGATTAGTTCAGTAGGTTAAGAAACTGAACAGTTTTTCATACCACCCGGGATGCAGAATTGGAGTTTCCAAAGAACTTTAGAGAGAAATCCGTGTCCGCCCCAGCAAGAAAATGTATGCGCGTGTCCGGAAGCGCAACGGCTTTCACGCTCATCCCTTGCTTCAAAACTATAGGTTTTAGCCCTCGGTTTGCTGGTCGCCAAAGACGAGAGGATTGCCACCCCCCCCAGACTGACCTAGTTGTCCTTGACTTGCTTCAGAAAGAAAAGACCTAGTACTTGTTTACCTTGACCATGGCTACTTTCCCACCGCCTTTCTTGAAATCATGCCAAAAAACGGGGGGGGGGGGGGGGGGGGGGGGCGTTACGCAACTTTTTCCAGTGAGATCATCTATTCCCTTCTCTTTGGCGGATTCAATCATGCCTTGGTAATTGTGGCTTGGCCCAACCCTCTCTCGAACTGAGCTATTTCCGCTTTTTCGAACAAAAAGTTTGAGTAGTTCAGTGAAAAAACGGTCAAGCTTTCTTCCATCCTTCCTAGCTCCTCGAGCTTGCACCCGCTCGATGCCTTTTTCATTGTTCGTTCTGAGGTGGATTCGAACCACTCTCTTCGTTTGGATTTCAAGTCCAAAAAGGCCCGGCGAAAGAGGATTTTCAGTCCTATGCCCACTTCTCATATTTGGTCTGTGGGCTACCATGCTTAAGCTTTCTTATCTTACTCTTTCCACTAACGTTAGGACTTAGGCGAGCTGCTGAATACGAGACACTTCTTTCTCGGCCGTGCGTGGTCTTCCCTCGAGGATGGGAGAATATAGAAGGTGGGTGGGTGGATCTCTATTCTCTGTAAGGATAGGGTTGATTTGATTGGCATTCAAAAAATCATTAAAGTTGAGAAACAAAGGTACTCTTGCCGATGGAAGAAATTCCATAAATGTCCCATAGAGTAAAAAGCTATTTTGAGGAACCAGTATCAAAACTTGACCCATTAGCTGCTGCCCTACTTCATCCAAGGGCTAGGTGTGGGTGTGTACCTACACAATACCTAACCACCTAACCCTATTTTTTCTATTGATAAGAGTGCTTATTATAAATGAATTCTTGAAAAAAAATTGCAAGAATTCATTTTTGCATTTTTTAGGTATAAAAAAAACCACCCTAGTGGATCCGGGTATAGAACCCATGGGAGGGGCTTGGGTACAATTCCAAATACGCTATTATATGTTTGCGCTCGTTTTTGTTGTTTTTGATGTGGAAACCGTCTTTCTTTTTTTTATATCTTTTGGAGAGGCAAATTGGGTTAGCCTTATTTTCTGGACGTCCTTTTGAAATGATTCCATTTTACTAGTTTGGAAAAGAAGCGGGGAAATAGACACAGTGAGAAAGATTGAAAGAAAATAAGATTGAATCTAACCTAAAAGCATTGCCCAACTCCAAAAAAAATTGCGGAAAATGCCATCCAAGTTCGCAAAGGAGCGGTCTTCCTAATCTCTCTTTTGTTTGTGGGAATCTCTAGTGAGACCTGTGATAGAAGGGGTAAAGGTGAATTTAAGTCCTCTTTCTCTCGGAAATATATGCCACATGTGTCTCTCTCAAGCTAGGTATCGGTGAAGTCCGTCATTGAATTGAAGTGGTAGAGTGGTAAGTGGGGGTTAGAATTCTTTCCAATTCGACAGTCCCAAATGATCCAAGGGAGCGGAAAGAGAGGGATTTGAACCCTCGGTACAAAAAAATTGTATGGAGCCCGCAAAGGGGTTGTAGATACTGCTGTGCGAACAGCAGATGCTGGATATCTTACACGTAGACTTGTTGAAGTAGTTCAACATATTATTGTGCGTAGAAGAGATTGTGGTACTATCTGAGGTATTTCTATAAGTCCTCAAAATGGGATGAAGGCAAATCAAAGGGGTCGAAGAAGAAGATATAGAATTGTAGCTAACGGGGTTCGCTCGCCCTCGGCTGTCACTATAGCGTGTCAAGTTTCTCTCTTTCCAATCGGGATTTTTCAGGTGTGAAGTTGGCATTCTCGTTCGAAGGAAAGGTACTTGTTCAAGGAAAGAAAGCGTATTAGTGCTCTGGGCTAATCGGTCAGGTAGAGGTAAGGCAGGAAAGGCTGGCGCTGAAAGATATATATGTTTTGAAGAGAGAGATCCGCAGGCAAAAATCTTTGGATAAATGGTTTCTCTTCGAATGTATGCTACAAGAAATGGGCTGAACCGATCTACAGGGAATGCAATAGCGAAAATAATTCCACTCTATCTCATATTTTTGTATCCTTTTCAAGGGCCTACCCTGGGCCAAGGTGAGCACATCCGGGCCTATTGCTCTTGACCCCTTCAGTTGTGTAGGCACAAATATACCTTAAACGGAAAGACACAGGAGGTGGAGAAAAATGAAAAAAGAGAAAGAGCTTACAAACTTCTCTGAACCCGGTAGCCAGCGGAGCCCTTATTCATGGGTTAGGGACTAGGATTGAACAAAGTTGGTGACAGCCGAAGAAAAAGTGAAAGGGCAAGTAAATAATCTAAACATGCGGGTAAGCAACAAAAAAAGAATAATAGGTTGGTGTCTTAATGTGGAGGGATTCCGTAACTAAGATAAGAAGTTTCATTTCATGCATCTGAGATATAGGCTTTGAGCGTAGGAACGCCCACCTTTACAAGAGCTCGGTTCTAAGATTGTTTGCGCGCAGGCACCACTACTTTTCTGTCTTTTCGCGTTCTAGTGCGTTGTAGATTCTTATCCAAGACTTGTATCATTTGATGATGCCGCTTGCTTATCACAGTGACAAGCAAATCAAACAAAGTAGTGACCAGGCTCAAGAATTGGTGAGTCAAGTAAACTTGCCAGTTTGTCGGGAAGCCGGTAATGCCAGGGTATCTCCAGTCGAAAGGATGCCGGATCCAACTAATACGGCTACGCTTGAAGGGTTCTTAGATTACCAAGTAAGGGAGGGAGGTAGGTACCATGGTTTCCTTCTTTTATTGAATACCAGTAATGTGAGTAAACATTTAAGTGAGAAGTTAGGTAAGCGTTGCCAATGGCCAAAGCCTTTACTCTTTACTTCTAGACCCCCTAGTAGAAGAACAAATCCCCCAAATAGCATAAGAATCTCATGTATTGGTCCAGGTAAATCCATTATGGATAAAAAGAAATTAATAGTATAAAATTTTTCATGAACTGACTAAAACTAAAGGATTCAAGGAAGGAAAAAAGGATTAGGGTATTTTTTGGTGTATAAACTGTATAGTTATAAATTATTGATGAAGAGGAAGCCGAGTATCTTTGGTCTTGAAGAGTCAGGCCAATCCAACCGCTTGCTCCTGCCCAACTCAGTCTCAGTCGTACCATAATGCGCCTGGACTCAACACTTAGTTTCTGTTTGTGGTGACATACGTCCCTCCCTATAACTCTTGAATTAAGAATTCTCACAATAACAGGGTCTACTCGATGTTAATTAGGCGTAAATGAAACTTTAGCAAAAATTTCATAAAACAAAAAGGATATTCAGCGTGAAAGCCATTGCACGTTAGAGCATCCGTTTTCCTGCTCGGGAACGAGGGGACTAAAAAAATTGTCAATAAATAAAATAGGAACCAGATAAAATCGTATATCGAAACGACTTCTGGCATCATCGAAGGGATCAGAACCACATTCATAGGCCGACAATTTTTCTGGGCACCCCTCGCCCAGTGGGAAGTCATGAGGCTAGCCCCCCCCCCTAAATGAAGAAGTAGTGGGGCCCCCTGCCCACCCACGTATGCGCCTTTCCGATTGTTGAAAACAAATGTAACTTTCAAAAGGCACATCAAATGTATGGACACAACGACGCTTTTGGTCCCAAATCTTTGGTGTTGCTTTTTCCAATAAACGTTGGTTACATTTCTTTATGCTATTTGTACCCGTCACTGGTTTATGGATGAGTGCTATTGGTGTAGTTGGCTTGGCTCTAAACTTACGTGCCTATGACTTTGTTTCCCAGGAAATCTGTAAAGCGGAAGATCCTGAATTTGAGACTTGACCCCTATAAAAATCTAGTGGAAGTCCTGTCGCGTCGGAGACATCTTTATCTGATTTTGAGGCTTCGTCGTCCGGCTCCTCCAAAATTCAGCTTAAGGAAAGACATGCAACATTGGTGATCAACGTATGGAATTTCCGCTATTCCGTTCCGGGAAAACACTTGTTTTTTCTAACTGGATTGAGTCATAGTGCCACGTTACTTCCTGTTGGATCTGGATCACAATATCAAGTTGCTTTGGTCTTCACATTTTCCCTTCCATTTTGTAAAGTTAGTAGAAGAGGATAGATCCGATAAATTGACGAATGTCAATCTTCATTTTTGTAGACTAATACACTGGTAGGGGTCGATCAGGCAAATCCCAAAGCTGACCCCCGAACAGCTGCCGGATTCGCAACGGGTGATCTCGGTCGCTACCATATGCAGTTTCTGGGTCCTGTGTTTTTGCTGACCTGACCTCTTTTCAGCTAGTGGGTATGTGAAACATGCCTGCACTTTTTCCAAAATCAAAACAGGAGAGTGAAAAACAAAAAGAAGACCATTGGGCTGGGGAAGACTCCCTCAATCACTCTGCTGGGCAATGCTTCTTACTCTACCTTTCAATTCCAAGCTAAGTTTCTACCCCCGAGGGAACCGGCCACGATGCGTGGGGGTATCGGTGCTGATAAACTCGTCTCCACCCATCTTACCTGGAAATGGAAATAAATTATGGTAGATTACCTACCTCATCTGAGATGAAGGAATTTCCTACTTAAGATTCATATGCCTATTTTGATTTTTGATCTCATGACTTTTTATGCTATCGGAAAATGAATAAGGTAAAAAACATAACTTAGAAAGAGAGGTTCTGAAAGGTAAAAGGACTGGAAATACTAAAAAAGTGCCCATTGACTCGAAATCAAATTTGCGCTAGTGGTTCAAATCCACAACAGAACAATGACTCGGGTAATTGGTTTCTAGTTTCTACTACATCCTGCAAAGTAAATGGAAGTTTCTAGCGTTTTGCTCGCTTTATTTTTTTTGTTTCCTCGCTTCTTTCTCTCATGCAAAACCGTGCATGAGACTTTCATCTCACACGGCTCCTAAGTGATAAAAGAAAGAAGAACTCGTCTTCTCTCTTTTTTGATTACCTTCCTCGCGTATGTATAAGACCGAATCCATTCTTTTTGGAAATCGATTTCGAGAAAGAACTACTAATCCGGCACCTCGCATCCTGCCAAAACCTAATCCTCTTATTCTCTAGCTAGAGTTGGGCTCCTTAAGAAGTATGATACTTCTACTTTTGACACCCTTTTTTTCCTATTTTTAAACTCCAATTGATAAAGCCACCTGGCGAGTAGGAATAGCTTCGAGTTTCTGGTCTTTTCCCTCATACTTCGAGGGTCTTCCCCTCGAGCTGAGCTGTGGAAGGATACATGATTTTTTAATAGAAATTGCGCTCACTATAAAATAAAAGTTTTAATTTGGGTTTTCCCGCAACTAAAGAAAAAGAAAATGGAAGAATTCTTCTTATTGCATAATAAAATAAAATAAAGAAACCCAGCCATATCCAGAAAGATAATGTTGGACGCGGAATTAACAACTCGCACACACTCCCGGAATGAATTGAGCAACTGTATTTCCCCAGGTTTCCATTGGAAAAGGGGCTTTTTTTGTATGCAAGTGATGATCGATTGGCAGAGAAGACACTCCCATGTGGGGTGGCCGTGAGAATGATTCGGAGTCTTCCTGACCAGACCCCCTCATCTTTTAGCAAAAAGCCGCTCCACAGTAGTAAAGTCTCATCTTTTGTATTGGCCGAAGTGACAATAGTCACATTGAACCCTCAAATATGCTTGAAGATCTCGAAATGATCTTCCACAGGGATCATCGTACATCGTAAATAACCAATTTTCATATAGAAAGACATATCATAGAAAAATGAAATCGAAAATATTCCGAGATGGCAAATATTCAGAGATGACTGTGAAAACACCTCTCTGGATCCTCGAATTGAAAGAGAGATTGAGAGGCAAACAAAGTACAAGGACTAAACTGGTCGACTCCACCGCAGGGTGCGAGATGTTGAGCTTCCTCATTGAATTTAAACCAACCTTAGAAAACTAAAAGGAGTCTACAGACTCTTCTATTCTAGAGAGATGCTAGACGAATAAAGAGCACTTGCTGCTCCACCCCCAGTTGCTCCGCGGGTGATTATGCCCTAAATTCTCAAGAGTGGTGGCTCAAGAATGGGAAAGTCATGTTCTAGTACGGCTATCGCGATGTGGCCTGCATTTAGTTTTCGATAATCGAAACACATTCTCCAGGTTCCATCATTCTTCAACACCAGAGCTGCTTTGGGGCTTGTACTGGGCCTGATTACAGCATTTTGCAACAGCTCTTATCAGTCTAGTCTCTCGAGGGCACTCTTTCGATCTCGAACAAACTTACTTCTCCGGAAGAGAGATATTCAGAAAACCCGATTTCCAGTCCTGTGTTAAGAACCCGACTCCAAAGAAACAAAAAAGCAAGCTTACCTGCCTCTGGAGTGGAGTGATCCAGTTCTAGCGCCATCATAATATGACATTGTAGGGTTGGCGCACTAGAGAAGATCTCGTAAAGAATCATAACTATAAGAAGGCCTCCTGTCGGTATCAAAACCGGCGGATCTAGGGTAGGGGGTCCCGAACTGTGCGTCTAGGCGGATGGTAACAGGAGACGAGGGACACGATGTTTTACCCAGGTTCGGGCCCTCTTGATGGAGGTAAAACCCTACGTCCTGCTTGATTGATATTGATATTGTGGATGTTTACAAGAGTGGATCTACCACGAGATCAAGGAGGCTAAACCCTAGAAGCTAGCCTATGGTATGATTGTAAGGGTTGTTGTTCTGTCCTACGGACTAAAGCCATCCGGTTTATATAGACACCGGAGAGGGCTAGGGTTACATAGAGTCGGTTACATTGGTAGGAGATCTACATATCCGTATCGCCAAGCTTGCCTTCCACGCCAAGGAAAGTCCCATCCGGACACGGGACGAAGTATTCAATCTTGTATCTTCATAGTCTTGGAGTCCGGTCGATGATGATAGTCCGGCCAATGGTAGTTCGGCCGATGATGGTAGCCCGGCTCTCCGGACACCCCCTAATCCAGGAATCCCTCAGTAGCCCCTGAACCAGGCTTCAATGACGATGAGCCCGGCGCGCATATTGTTCGGCATTGCAAGGCGGGTTCCTCCTCCGAATAATTCGTAGAAGATTGTGAACACCAGGATAGTGTCCGGCTCTGCAAAATAAGTTCCACATTCCACCGTAGAGAGAATAATATATACACAAGTTCAATCTGCTGACGTTTTTCACGGCATGACGTCACACCACTACCAAGCTATTACTTGAATCGTTTTTTACTTTACCACCTCAGCGCATTTAGCGAAGCGGTTTCCTTGGCACGTCTTGTCGAAGCAGAGATCGTGTTCCCCCTTAATCCGGGATCCTCATCAATACGGACGTGGGTAACCCAACCGCGCCATTGATGGTGACGCTTGGGGGATAAGCGAGTTTTACCAGGCAGGTGGGGGATGCATAGACTTCGTCCACCTATATAAGGGATAAGGATTCACCTTTCCACCTACGCCTTCCTCCTCCTTTGCCTATCCATCTCCGCGCACTCGAGCTCCAGCGCCCAAGTTCGCGCATCTCGTCTCAACCTTCTCCGACCATGTCCGGAGCGGGAGGCAAGTGGATGACCTCCTCCGTTACGGAGGAGCACATCGAAAGACTGCGCAGCGCGGGCTATCTGTCCGGCGACATCGCGCACCGGCTGCCCGACGAGGGGCAGCTCATCCCCACCCCCAGGCCCCATGAGAGGGTAGTATTCCTTCCCCACTTCCTCCGCGGACTGGGCTTCCCATTGCATCCATTTGTCCGGGGGCTCATGTTCTATTACGGCCTGGATTTCCATGATCTGGCGCCGAACTTCATCGTCAACATCTTGGCGTTTATCGTCGTGTGCGAGGCCTTCCTCTGCATCAAGCCCCACTTCGGTTTGTGGCTCAAGACCTTCAATGTAAAGCCGAAGGTAGTGAAGGGCACTCAAGCGGAGTGCGGAGGCGCCATGTTGGGCAAGATGCCCAACGTCCTTTGGTTCGAAGGGGCCTTCGTGGAATCCGTCAAGGGGTGGCAATCGGGGTGGTTCTATATCACCGAGCCGCGCGACCCTACGTGGGCGGCGGCCCCCGAGTTCAGATCTGGTATCCCTACGCAGCTCACCTCCTGGAAAGAGAAGGGCTTGCTGTGGGGTAGTTCGGAGGAGGTGACGGGACTCCAAGCCTGTATCCAGAAGCTGGTGAAGAAGCTCAGGCTGGTTAACATGGTCCAAGTCATGCTCGTCCGCCGGATTCTCCCGTGCCAAGAGCGGGCATTCAATCGGTGGGAGTTCGATCCGGAACAGCACCAGGCGCTGAGCGGGCTCTTCGACACGATGTACGAAGGCGCCTGGAGGGTGCTGTTTAAGGGCGCAGAAGCCCCCGCATCCGCGACTGAAGATCGCGGGTTTCGCTCGCAGCGCCAAGCTGACGAGGTAAGTGATTCTACCCCTTTACGGGACACTTGCTTTTCATAGTTTGACTCTATGTGGGTTTTAATTTCCCCTTTTCCTTTGACAGGACTGGATGAGGAAGGCGGAGCAGATTATCTGCCCGGCTCCTATGCCAGAAAACCCAGTAGACGCCCGTCTAGCGAGGCTGCTGGTTCCGGCACCGCACGTGGTGCCGGAGAAGAAGGCCAAGAAGGAGGCCACGGGTGCTCGAAAGAGTTCCCAGTTTCAGGTGTCCGACGACTCCAAGGCGGACTCCTCCCCCAAAAACGAGGAGGAGAAAGAGGACCCACTCCCAGAGGAGGGAGAGAGGAAGAGGAAGGCTTCCCCAACAGGGGAGGCCGAAGGGTCCAAGAGGGGAAGGACTATTCCCCCGGACAGCTCTGCCAACATCAACGTTGGCGAGGAAGAATGGCCTTCAAGGGCCAGGCCTTCGGCGAGATCGTAAGTATCCGGATTCCTAAATGATTTATAATTTCTTTTTTGTGTCACATAGTGTCATTCTAATGCCGCATACTGCCTGCAGTCCGGCCAATGATGATCTCCCCACTTCATCGAGTGGGTCGTCGGCTCCGTCGGATGTAGACTCCATCCCGACCGCCTCCACCCCTCGCGACACCGAGGACGCCGAGGTGGGATCCCAAGAGGGGACCCATCAGGGGGAGGCTCCGGAGGCGCCACAAGGCGGCCTCCCAGACTTTGCGCCGGACTCCACGTCGGAACCCGCAGTGGTTCCGGAGTCCGGCCGGCGGCCCCTTCGCACGAAGGGCAAGACCGTGACGCCGGTGGCTTCCGTCCAACCGGAGGCGCCAGACAATTTGTTGGAGGCGCTCCAGAGCGCTTCCATCGAGGAAGAACACCGCACTATTATGAGTGCGGTGATTCAGAAGGTACAGCTCGCCAAGAGCGGGCTGACCGAAGCCTGCAGTAGCCTTCTATCAGGCTTTGAGGTAAGAAGTTAAAAATATGCAATGTAATACCGCATAGACAGTAGCCCCTGATGCTCGGTTCGGTGTTCGGAAAGAAAAGCCGGACTGAGGATCTGAAAAAAGATATACGCAGGGTTGCTAAAAAAATTATGTCAATATGGGTTGCAGGCTACGCTGCTGACCTCTGCCGCACTGACTGCGGAGGTCGGTGCTTTGAAGCAGGAGCTCGAGCGGTCCGAGCAAGAGCTCGGCCGCGCCAAGAAGCAGCTCCAGGACAAAGAAGGTGAGTAACACCACTTTGAACTTGTACCTTACAGAAAAGGATTTAGGTTGCGACAAAAAATAACAAGGATAACATGGGTACTGCAGGGGCCACGAACGAGGTGGTAACCCTGAAGGAGGCCGTGTCAGCGGCCGAACGCAGTGTGGCCGCGGAACGGGCAGAGCGAGAAAAGCAGGAGGCGCAGGTGGCGGCGGTTCGGCAAGAGCTCCAGGCTCTCATGGAAAAGCATGAGAGTTTGGAGCGTGACTCAAAGACTCGAGAGTCCGAGCTTGCCTCGGCTCTCGAAAGTGCCAAAGCCGCCAAGGCCGAGGCCCATAAGTCCCTGCAGGAGATCGAGTCGGTGAAGAAGATAGCGGCGGGTAAGGCATTTTTCATGCAAAGCAAGCATGTGAATGTAAATTACGTGTTACCTACCCGAATTCGGAGCTCTCCAGGGGCGTTTGCAGATCTGCCTCACAGCGTGTCTGATGCCACCGCATTCTATCGAGTCGAGGAGGGGAGCTCAACGGAGAAGGTCTTCTGGTCTCAGTACGCTGAGGCCGGCCATCCGGTGCCCCCTAGCGACCAGTTGAAGCAGCTGGTCGAGCTCCACAAGGTAGCCGAGCAGGCCATGAAGGGCCTCATAGTCCGGCTGTGGCTTGGAGAGGCCATGCCTGGGAGCTACTTCGGCCTCGTGCGGCGGTTGGTGGATGCGTGCCCCTGGTGGAGGTTATCAAGCGCTCCTCCTGTATTGAAGGTGCTCGTCGGGCCCTTGCCCGCGCAAAGGTGCATTGGGGCAAGCTGGATGTGGAGAAGCTAATCACTGACGCGCCACCAGCGGGCAAGGAATATCGTACGCCCGAGATGTACTATAAGACTGTCCTGAAGGGTGCCCGCAAGATTGCGGATGAATGCCCCAGGGATGTAATTATTGAGTAAATTCGCAATGTGTTATCCTGTGCGCTGAAAACTTTGTTCATATGCGCTAAGCAACGCTTGTTTAATTTAAAATATTACCTTTTGTGCGGCCGTTTATAAAATCTGAGAGATGGCAAGTCTTTGGCTTCAGCCCCCATGCCACTAGTGGTGGGGTGTTCGGGATAAACTTGAGCACTCTTGTTCCCATTTTTGGGTCCATCTAGGGAGGCGCTCAACACGACGAATAAGGCAACCAGACTTATAGTGCTTGAACACTCTCACTTAGCCATAGAATTCTATAATTTTAAATTTCAGCGAAGCCCCTAGTATTCAGAAGACCGAATTTGGGGCGCTATCCATGCCTTCGTCGGACATTATCCTGTACTTCGCTCGAAGCGGCGTAAGTCTTTAAGGACTCGAAAGGACCTCTCGAACAGCGACCAGTCTCTCGCCTTATCATGACAGTCAGTTTTAGCTTTCTCCACTGAGGCGTTAAAACGGCTCAACCGGGGCGCAATCGCAGTGGTTCTCCCAGTGCTACCTTAGCCGATAGAACGGAACGTAAGGTGCCAAACATGGGAGCCGGGCAAACCCAACTATTGACCCAAGACATGATTCAGAGCCGATTCATATAATGCTATAAGTTCGGGGTGCCGCACTTGTGAAAGTGTTCGGACTTTATCACACCATAATGCGGGGAACATAAGCCCCTGGTGTATTTGGCCGTACCAGAATATACGGATGCAACATGTCGTAAATGAACATATATATATATATATATAAAGTAATGCAATTATGGGCAAAAAGTGCTGCATTTTATTCAAGAAGATCTGCTATGAGTGCGGAATGATACAAATAGTACGGAAAGCAAGGGATTGGACGAATTAAAGGCGTCTCGCTCCAGGGGTAGGCCGTGGAATGGTGTATTTAACAAATTTAATGCTCGTAATGGAGACCACCTGAGTGTTCATCGCAGCCTTTGTCCCTCCTTGCCTGTTGCATCATGAGTTCGGCAGGTTCGCCGCCGGACAGAGTCCTGTGTAAAAAAGAGAAAAATAAAAGATAAAAAGTGCGACACACTTGGGAGCCCCTGGCGTGGTCGAACCGCACTCTGGGTCTGTTGTGGTTGTGCCTCTCCCCCTATGCCCATGGTATCTCCAGGGCATAATTATGTACGCGGAGAGTTTGTCTTGCAATTGTGCGAGGGCTGGGGTTGAGGCTGCATTGCTACGCGTGCTCGGAACGTGCCAGGTGGTCTTGGTTGATGTTGCTCCAGGCGCGTTTGGCTGTGTCCGGTCTTTAACGGCCGAACTCGAAAATTGCCTTAAAAGGCTGCTCTGTACTTCTGCCGCGAGAGCCGCTGTATGTTCCTCCGTTCGGAGGGAGCGTTCCGTATTTCCATTGACCATGATGACTCCGCGAGGGCCTGGCATTTTGAGCTTAAGGTATGCATAATGCGGCACCACGTTGAATTTTGCGAATGCGGTTCGTCCGAGCAGAGCGTGATAGCCACTGCGGAACGGGACTATGTTGAAGATTAACTCCTCGCTTCGAAAATTATCCGGGGATCCGAAGACCACTTCCAGTGTGACTGAGCCTGTACAATTGGCCTCAACACCTGGTATGACTCCTTTGAAGGTCGTCTTTGTAGGTTTAATCCTTGAAGGGTCTATGCCCATCTTGCGCACTGTATCCTGATAAAGCAGGTTCAGGCTATTGCCGCCATCCATCAGGACTCTCGTGAGGTGGAAACCATCGACGATTGGGTCTAAAACCAATGTGGCGAATCCGCCATGGCGGATACTGGTCGGATGGTCTCTTCGATCGAAAGTGATCGGACAAGAGGACCATGGGTTGAATTTTGGGGCGACTGGCTCCATCGCGTATATGTCCCTTAGTGCACGCTTCCGCTCCCTCTTGGGTATATGCGTTGCGTATATCATGTTTACCGTCCGAACTTGAGGGGGGAATCCCTTTTGTCCTCTGTTGTTCGGCGGCCGGGTCTCCTCCTCGTCATCGCTGTGTAGCCCCTTGTCATTGTTTTCGGCAATTAATTTGCCTGCCTGCTTGAATACCCAACAATCTCTGTTGGTGACGTTAGCTGGATTTTCGGAGGTTCCATGTATTTGACAAGAGCGGTCGAGTATTCGGTCCAAATTGGACGGGCCCGGAGTGGTTCTCTTAAATGTCTTCTTCCGTTGACCGGGTTTGGAGCCTCGGAATCCGGCATTGACCGCCATATCCTCATTGTTGTCGCCGTTAATGCGGCGTTTGTTTTTATTTCGACGCGACCTGCCATTGCGGTCCTTGGTATTCGGACTGCCAGCATTTTTGCTGAGGTTGTTGCTGCGAGCTAGCCAGCTATCCTCTCCCGCACAGAAACGGGTCATGAGTGATGTGAGGGCTGCCATGGATTTCGGCTTTTCCTGTCCTAGGTGCCAGGCCAGCCACTCATCGTGGATGTTATGTTTGAAGGCTGCGAGGGCCTCTGCATCCGGACAGTCGATGATTTGATTTTTCTTTGTTAAGAACCGTGTCCAGAATTGCCTGGCCGATTCGTCTGGCTGCTGGATTATGTGGCTTAGTTCATCTGCGTCTGGTGGTCGCACATACGTGCCCTGGAAGTTGTCGAGGAATGCGGCTTCCAGGTCTTCCCAGCATCCAATTGACTCTGCGGGCAGGCTGTTAAGCCAATGCCGAGCTGGTCCTTTAAGCTTGAGCGGGAGATATTTGATGGCGTGAAGATCGTTGCCGCGGGCCATATGTATATGGAGGAGATAGTCCTCAATCCAAACCGTGGGGTCTGTTGTGCCATCGTAGGATTCGATGTTAACGAGTTTAAACCCTTCAGGGATTTGATGATCCATTACTTCGTCAGTGAAGCATAGTGGGTGTGCGGCGCCTCTAATGAGCAATATCGCGACGTAGCTCAAGAGAGCGTTGTCTGCTTTGTTCGGCCCGGCCGGAGTAGTTGTATCCGGCGCGACGGTATTCGTCGTGGGTCTTGGGGCGCCCACGTGATCCATAGATAGATCTGGATTGTCTTGCCTTGTCCTCCAATATATCCCGCAAGTCCGGCGCGTTCCCCCGTGGCTTCATGTTTTTTGAGCGGTGCCGGGGTACGGTTTTGGTGGAGGGCTTACATGCCTCTCTGTCGCGGCCACGAGGTGGTCGGTCTGCCATATTGTGCGCTGGTGATGTAGGTTTGTACGCTTCCTCCTCTAGTCGGGGGAGCAACTTGCGTTTTGGGTAACTTTTGGAGGGGCGTTCGAGTTCATACTCTTCGGCCGCGAGGACCTCGGTCCATCTGTCGGCCAGCAGGTCTTGATCAGCTTGAAGTTGTTGCTGCTTTTTCTTTAGACTATTTGCCGTGGCCATTAGCCTGCATCTGAAACGCTCTTGTTCGACGGGATCCTCAGGCACGACGAATTCGTCGTCGTCGAGGCTTGCCTCGTCTCCGGAGGGAGGTAAGTAATTATCATCCTCTACCTCTTCGTCTGCCGCCCTCTCGTGAAGGCTTGCTTCTGCCTCCTCCTGCGCTGAATCTAGCTGGAGGGGGTTATCTTCGGCACTTTCTGGGGTGTTATTATCTCCTGTGCCGGAATCTCCATTCTTGCTGTGGCGGGATTTAGAGCGGCGCCGCTGACGTTGGCGCTTGGGCTGTTTCTTTAGGAATCGACCTCCGCTGCTTCTTCGCCATCCCCATCTTTTGGGGTGTCCACCATGTATATGTCGTATGACGAGGTGGGCTTCCAGTGTCCTGTAGGCACTGGTTCTTGATAGTCTCCGGCATCGTCGTCCATACCGTCGATGTCTTCGGAGTCGTGGTCGAGTACATCGGTTAGATCGTCGATGGTGGCTACGAAGTGGGTGGTGGGTGGTGTTTGAATTTCTTCGTCGTCCGCGTCCCAACCATCCTGGCCATAGTCCAGCCAGGGCTCTCCGGATAGCGAGAGGTGCTTCAGCGAATATAAGATGTCGCCGAAGGGTGAGTGCTGAAAGATGTCCGCAGCGGTGAACTCCATGATCGGCGCCCAATCGGATTCGATTGGCAGGGGCGCAGGAGGTTTGGAGTCCGGCAGGGAGTCCGGCACCTCGGAGTCATGAGCTTTATGCGGGACAAGGTCAGTGTTCGGCTCCATCGCCGTAGAAGTTGCAGCTCCCGAGGCGGTGTCCAGCCACCCGTCCTCGATCTGCGCGATCGGCTCCGGACTATGGGTCGGAGCGGATTCGTGTGCAGCCTCCAAGGCGCTGTCCAGCGGCAGAGTTAGGTCGTGCCCATCGTGACAGTGCGGCGCACTTGGCTGTGGCTCGGATCCGTCGAAGATCAAGTCCCCGCGGATATCGGCCATGAAGTTTAGGCTTCCAAATCTGACCTGACGGCCAGGGGCGTAGCTTTCGATCTGCTCCAGATGGCCAAGTGAGTTGGCCCGCAGTGCGAAGCCGCCGAATACGAAGATCTGTCCGGGGAGAAAAGTCTCACCCAGGACTGCGTCATTGTCGATTGAAGAGGCCATCAAGCCTATCGGTGATGACACAGAGGAACTCTCAATGAAAGCACCAATGTCGGTGTCAAAACCGGCGGATCTCGGGTAGGGGGTCCCGAACTGTGCGTCTAGGCGGTTGGTAACAGGAGACGAGGGACACGATGTTTTACCCAGGTTCGGCCCCTCTTGATGGAGGTAAAACCCTACGTCCTGCTTGATTGATATTGATATTGTGGATGTTTACAAGAGTGGATCTACCACGAGATCAAGGAGGCTAAACCCTAGAAGCTAGCCTATGGCATGATTGTAAGGGTTGTTGTTCTGTCCTACGGACTAAAGCCATCCGGTTTATATAGCCACCGGAGAGGGCTAGGGTTACATAGAATCGGTTACATTGGTAGGAGATCTACATATCCGTATCGCCAAGCTTGCCTTCCACGCCAAGGAAACTCCCATCCGGACACGGGACGAAGTCTTCAATCTTGTATCTTCATAGTCTTGGAGTCCGGTCGATGATGATAGTCCGGCCGATGATAGTTCGGCCGATGATGGTAGCCCGGCTCTCCGGACACCCCCTAATCCAGGACTCCCTCACCTCTGAACTGCTTCAAATCAATAAATTGTGGGGAGCTTTTGGTCAAGTCTTGGAAGGGCGCCATACCAGTAGTAGGAGATACCATAGTGACTTGGCTCTGGGGTGGTTTCTCCGTGGACAATGCCACCTTAAATCATTTTTTAGGGGATGAATTAGAAAGAAAGAGATCAGGTTAGTTATGATCGGAGAAAAGGAAGGGGTGTGGTTAATGTGTCACTGGGGAAGCCGTAGGAAGGGGAGACGACCGGCCTCATTCACATCTGAAATCGCCAACATGAACACAAACGAAATCGTCTTAATTTCGTATAGAAAAAAGATGGAAACAAGTAAAAAAGTGTGGTCCTCGGGGATAGGTACTTCATCCGGCGCGGTATCATTGTTGAGCGATCACTCGCTATCTGGAAATGGAGTGTTAGTTTCAAATAGAGATTGTGTGGGTGTGAAGTGTACTGAAGATCAAGGTTTTTCTTCTTACTAACTTTGTCAATTCACTAAAGAAAAACTGCTTTTCCTGAGATTTCTGGCCCGATACCTTCCTGCCGATCCGGAACGGTGGATTCAGCTCATCTACTACTGGAATTTGGATTTATTTTATCGATGCAAATTGGATTTGGATAGAAGGGTACATTCTTTCTAATATTTTAGATAGAAGAAACATTTCTTCTATCTAAAATATTAGAAAGAATTTTGCTGAGAAAGAGTAAACGAAAGGAGTAATAAGAAGTGAAAAGGACAGAGACACTTCACAACCAGAAAGCAAAGTTCCCACTGATGGTATACTTTTTGTAAGCGATCCAATATCAAACGGAAGTGCTAAAGGATTCATGTGATGCTGACCTCAATGAACCAGACCTCGAGAATTCGTTCATCCCTTCGCTCCGAGGATTGGTCGAGTACTGGGCCACATGCATGAGTAGGCCTATTGCCGGGATGTCCTATTAAAAAGGCAGGTCCTCTCATTCCTACTAATTGGTGTACTTGAGATGCATTTCCTATGGCTCCTGAAAAAGACATTAGCTTACTTCCCACCCGAAACTGACTTGCTTACCTCTGCACCAACAGCTTAAATAGTAGAATTTTTATCGGTAGGGCTGTTAGCAAGGAGTTTGAAGCTTGAGTACTTTCAGCTTTCCTGTTATATATGAAAGAAAGTGCCAACTTATTCTTCTTGGAATGCTGATTTCCATGGATTTATTCTTGGCATATCCCCCCTGATTTGATGACCTAGCTAAAACACCTATTCCTTTCTCAAGAAAGAAGAAGATCAATTTTGGGTTGAACCAACAACCTGATTGTGTGGTTATTCTGAATGTAGATAGAAAGTCTTCGGGGCGTGGATTATCTTGTTAAGCTCTGCAGAGATGGTGAGCGTGAAGAAAGGACACTACCATCAAAGAAAGACAGCTCTCAAATGGATTTGCTGGTCTATGATGACCAAGTAGAAGCATCCGTTCCACATAGGTGATTTTTATAGAAGCCATAGAGTAAGAGTGAGATGAGTTTTCCAAATTCATCATAGACTTTCCCTATGTCTTGATAGAAGTAAGCAGCAAAGAGTCGTAACTTAAAGGAAAAACGGACAAGGCCGACAGATTTACATGATGTAAAGAAGATCCTAAAAGTCTCTGATTAGTCGACTCTCTCCATTTAACACTTTCCTCTCTCTCCTTTTTTCCACTGACTCAATTCTAGTTTATTAGATTCTTGTTTAAAAGAATGAAAAAAGTTCAATAGAACTAAGAACAAATAAAAAATAGCATAGAGGATCAAGGCCATTACCAAAAGTTCCTCCCAACGATCCTACATCCTATTGGGTATCTGTTCCCCGCCTTTTCCCGCTAGGGTCTTTTTTTCTTAGGTGCTCATTTTGTATGGGCCTTCAGTTTAATGTTTTTATTTAGCGACCATGGTTATTGGCAAGAACTCATTGAATCTATCATTTGGGCAAAGGCGAGCAAGGTATTTTTGAATTTCTTCAAATTGATTCATCAATGAAGTAGTTGAATTGAAGTAAATGTGCCTACGAAAGAAGAATTTTTCGTTTTTTTCTTTTCAGTTCTCATAAGTCCTTGATATACTAGCAGAAACTCAATACTTGACCGACTACGTCACAGTGCTAAGGTAAAGTGGCAGTGGTCTTATTCGTCTTTCTTGGCCTATGTGAATATGAGCCAATTCCGGAAAGTGAATAATTCACTATTGAAAGTGCAAGTCGACGTTCCTGATATGAAAGTGAAAGTGGAGTGAAATCTAGATATGAAGGATTCGCAGGGGGCCGAGGACCAACCTTAGTTGACTGACAATGACAAAGGCTTGCGAAACAAAGTAGCGACTTTGAAATGGAATCTACAAATTCTTGGACCTTTTCATCGTGTACCTTTCCCTAAATCCTTCTCCCGTGCATGCTATTCTCGTGTTCCGTGATTAGAAAAGACATGTTTCTTGGTTTCTTTGAGGTAATAAACGAGCTCTATCCCGTCCCCTTTTTCTGTGTGCATAGAGATAAAGCGTGCTCTTATATTTAGATAAGAGAGAGATTTCATGAGCTTGGTATTACTTCACCCTAAACGAAAGAAGACTTCCATATCCAAGTTTAGCTCAGACATAGCTGCCTTCTTTTTGGGCATGAAGAAGTGTCAAACCAAAATACCCAATAAGCATAAGCATTAGCTCTCCCTGAAAAGGAGGTGATCCAGCCGCACCTTCCAGCAATTTCTCCCGCTCCTCAAAAGCCCAAAGGAACGGAGTTGATGCTCCCACATCCATAGAATGAGTAGTTGAAGCAAGTGAATGATAAAAAGAATTTGAATGCCCCATCCACGTGCGTTCCCGTCGAGCTATAAGTGAGGGATCTTATTTAATGGAGGGACGACTAAAAGTCACATCTCAGAACAGAAGGGGTAGACAAATGTGGGAAACCGAGAATCACCTGCTCCCATATCACTCGGACTAGCTGAACTCTCCAGAACAAACACAACCTAGGTGGTTTGACTAACGTTTTGGCACAGATCAGACCCAGGGTCAGTTCGAAATACGACTCCCATAAATAGATCTGGTCGAGGAAAGCATGTTGAATATCCGGTTTCATAAAAATAACTACATTCTCACATTTCTCGATCAGAAAACTAATAAGATAAAAAACGACATCATTCTTATTTTAGAGAGGTGTCCCCAGAAGAAGATTTCCCTCTTTATACTTATGTTTAGCAGTGTACCTGGTCTTACACCACCACTCACACCTATTCCAGACCTTTAAACCCCTGGCCACCTAGACCTCTAGTAGCAAAGCAACTAAAAGACCAAATCACAAAAATAGCTCAGCCTCTACGTCGTATTCTTATATAGAAAGAAAAGAACCGAACTCCTGGAGGGTGAAAGTAGAATCTCAAGTTGATACTCTGCTCAAGTGGTACTGAAATAGGGTCTCTGTTTAGTAGAAAGGAAGGAAGACGGCATGGGTCTCGTTGGACTTGATGACGATGCCGAAGTATAAGGGAGGCATGGGATTTAGAGACATTGAAATTGAGAATCTGGCTATCTTGGCTAGGCAAGTCTAGTGGTTTCGAAGAGTGAAGCTCTTCTTGCAAGTATCAACAGGTCAGAATGCCAAATAAGAGTATGAAATGGGCTTCTTTAAATTATGCAATACGTTCACCAATCTCGGATCTTTAGAAAAAGGAACCAATCCTATTTCGGCACTTTTTCCCTTGCATCTCGATCACTTTTACATTTTCGTTATTTCGTAATCCCCAGGGTATGATACCCTTTAGCTTCACAATGACAAGTCATTTTCTCATTACTTTGGCTCTTTCATTTTCCATTTTTATAGGCATTACGATTGTTGGATTTCAAAGACACGGGCTTCATATTTTTAGCTTCTTATTACCTGCGGGTGTCCCACTACCGTTAGCACCTTTCTTCCTTTCGAAATGTTGTTTCCCACAACCGGGATCTCCTTGAGGCGGAAAGCTCCACAAGGAGGTGCCTTGAAGTGGAACAGAGGATCCGGTGGGAAGAAATCCCCAAGAGCAAGGCAAGTCTCGAAAGAGCTGAGCACGAGCATGCTCTCGACTTGTTTAAGTCGGAGGATCTTAGAAGGGAATTAGAAAAAAAGAGTGGGGTAGCTCAGTAATTCTGATTCTTTTCTCTTCCAGCCCCCGGCACCTTGCCTCTTTTAGGGAAGGCTATTTACCAAGTGAGTTTGCGCAGCATGCTACGAAACATAAGAATCATTTTGAATCCCATTTGCACCCGGATTCAGCTTCTTTCGAACTAGCAAATGCACTTTCAGAGCCAACAACGGATCGGCTTGGCCCATTCCCCATCCGGGGAAGAAAGAGTACCTAGATTTGCATCTACTAAGTATGCCCTGAAATTCATGTTATGATCCGGTCTTTCCCAAAGCTAGGGCTTCTTTTCCCATCCCTTTCCTCCGCGTCAACCTGTACTCCCTATGTTTTGGTCAGGTGACACCCAGATTTGAACTGGGGATAAAGGATTTGCAGTCCCCTACCTTACCGCTTGGCCATGCTGCCAAATCCGATCCAAAATCGAGCAAAATCTCCATACCCCGGTACAAACCTCCTGTAATAACCCCTGCAACCCTCAGAGTTCTCTAACATTGGCTGGTTCTGGCCAAGCTGTCATGCCCTCTATCTTGTTTGTATTAGTAGATACCCCAATTTCATAAATAATGTATTTCATTTATGAAATTTGGCTCACCAATAAAATGTTTGTTCTGCCAGAAAACTTCCTCTAGCAACTTGAGATGCTCCACCATGGTAGAACTGTACACTAGAATGTCATCGAAAAAGACCAATCAAAATCCATTCTTCATGGTTGGGCGCATTTCTCTAAATCCTCCAGGATCACAAGTGGAATGCTAAGCAAGGGTGGGGAGGCTGCGAGCTCCGCGTCAAACAGAAAGAAGCAAGTAGAGGGTGTTGCCGTAGCGCGCTGGAGAGCAAGCGTAGGATCTTATTTAATGGAGGGACGACTAAAAGTCACATCTCAAAATAGAAGGGGTAGACAAATGTGGGGAACCGAGAACCACCTTCTCTCTAAGTAGACCTGACTCCTTTAATGATGCCTCTATCCACTATTCTGATATATAAATTCGATGTAGATGAAATTGTATAAGTGATTTTTTTTATTTCCTTAGACTTAGACCGCGTATGCCATTAAGGAAACACTATTTGGGATACAATACCCACTTTAGAACCGTTCACTACTAACAAGTAGAATTTATCAAAATAACAAATAATATAGTTAATGGTTCTGATTTTTCCTAAATTTGGTAGTCTATGACTGACAATACGAACAAGTGTCATCCTCTTCTCCCATCGTTTGGATGGAATACCCACGTGGAGCTGACCTTCACTTTTCAGAGACAGGGGCAAGCCGATAATTTGTAGCCTCCCTAGTTGTTTTCTAGAAATTTCAGTAAACGAAATCCGGATTTGGCCGAAAAAGATGCAACGTTATGGATACCATGACCGATCACCATCGAGAAAGAAGAATTTTGATAAATCAACTCTTTGCGTTTACTTTAATCCCATCCCACTCTCTTTCTTCTTTCGTTTTAAGAAAAAAAGAAGGAATTTTAAAATCCTTCTTAAAGAAAATGAACTCAAGGGGCACAAATGAGAGTGAGACATTGTGTTGTGTCTATGTCGCGATTGCACAATAACGCTCGACTGTGGCACAATTAGTTCAAATTCTTTCAGAAGCGAATGCTTTGGAATATTCCATTCTTATAGCAGCCACTGCTTCGGATCCTGCTCCTCTGCAATTTTTGGCCCCATATTCAGGGTGTGCCATGGGGGAATATTTCTGCAATAATGGAATGCACGCATTAATTATATATGATGATCTAAGTAAACAGGCGGTGGCATATCGACAAATGTCATTATTGTTACGCCGACCACCAGGCCGTGAGGCTATTTTTAATTTAAAAATAGGAAGGGCGAGATAGAATTTAAGCACTATCGGCGGGGCGATTACCATATATAACATAAGACTTCTCCCCCAATTCTGTTTAGTCGAGCTTCTCGATCTGTCATTATTCCTCGAGAAGTAGAAAGAATAGCAATTCCCATTCCACCCAAAACTTTAGGAATTCCTTGATAGTTGGTATAAATTCGTAAGCTGGGTCGGCTGATACGCTTTAAAAAGGTTCTTGTTCTATATATTCCTTTTCTAGTCTTTCTCTTTTGATCGGAGCTCAGCTCCTAAGAAAATAATAAGAAATATCTAGTTTTGTTTCATAAGTGGCGAGCCAAGGAATAAGAATACCGCCCCCTGATCTGTATTTCAAAAGCGGATAATTGAATGAAGGTTGGGACGGAACTCCAAAATAACAGATCCTTTCCTACTAGTTTGTTGTTCCTGTTGGATAAGTTAGGACAGTTTCTCTAAGGTCAGCTATTGAGTTAGTCGGTTCATAGGTTGTCGTAAAATATGGGTGTACGAAACCTGGACTCTGATTACCGATTATGAAAGCGAGGACTCTTTTTCTCTCTCCCCATTAACGGAAAACTATCTTAACCTCCTTCAGCAACTTTCATTTATTTATTAGGGTAGGGATGAGACTTTCTTTTTCTTTTTCTATTTTCTAGAATAAGGGCTTTAACTAACTAAGTGCTGGTAGTGATTTTAGGTTGGTTTCATGGTTTCTTCATTCTTGTAGCATGTGTTGCATGTGTTTGCAGTAGCTTTGCAGATTCAGGACTATTGGCAACAGCCGTTGACCGTCTATCTTCTTCCCATTCTACCAAAGAAGAAATAAAAAAACCAGAAAACCCATAGGCTCACGCCAAATATTCCATCAAAAAAACTGTATTTTGACTATGCTTCAACTATATCAACCAGCTCTTCTCCTTCCACCTGGTACAGCTTTTCTCCTCCCCTCTTGATTCTTTCCAGCACCACTTAAACACTGCGGAAAGGGTTTTGACCAGCTAGTCAGGTTGCCCCATTACGGGTGTGTTACGCCAGAAAGTTCCTCAATCCTATGCCTGTTCCCGAGCGAGTCAGTCCCATTTCGATGACGAACGACACGATGTGTGCCTCCATAGAGCTTCCCATTTGACATTTCTCCATCTGGCTCTTGGCCCAGACAATGTCCTGGGCGTAGGGGAGATCAAAACAAGAAGTCACGCCTAGACGACGACGCCCGTCCTGGGCTGCAGTAAGTAGATCGAGAGGTTGTTCCGCCCCTTGTCCCCGAAGATGCATGGGTAGTATCTTCTCATACAATGTTGCTCCAACTTTTTTCTAGAGGGCCTAGCTGGCGAGCGATCCCAGTCCACGGCAGAGAACAAGATAGCAAGCGAGCGTACCTTTGTTCGCTTCTTTTCCACCAAGCACAGAAGTTTAAGGAGAACAAACACTTTTTCTTGCTGGTAGAGCTTTCTAAAAAAAGTGATGCGAGAGCGTATTCTCTTATCTAAGCTTCCTCCCTTCGCTCCCCCATCGTAGATGGTTCAGCCACAACCAGTGCCACGAAATGATTGAGAACTAGCGGAAAACCAGCTATAGCCGATCTTGGTTGGCCTTTCACCCCTAGCCACAAGTCATCCCCGTATTTTGCCACATACGTGGGTTCGGTCCTCCAAGGCCTGTTAGAGCTCTCTCTTTTTTGTTGCTTCTTCATAAACAATCTTCTTTCTTACCATTAGCATCTTATGGAACTTTTCTGGAACGAATCCACTTTTCTAGAAAGATGGAACATTTTGGGAAAAGCTGGTGTGATTAAGGTTATCTAAAGAAAAGCTCATAGTGTTATCTTTTTTATGTTTATATTTCAATATACCGAAACCTATATAAGACTAGATAAATATGAAGAGGACTCTTCCGCCTAGATAAAAATATATCATGGTCAGCAAAGTTGTTTCTTTATTTTTATTTGCCCTCTTTAATAATTTCAATTTCATTAAGAAAAACTAACTAAATTCTCTGATTTACGAATCGAGCTATGCATATGTATTTTTTCTCTGTGCCAATTTCATAGTGAATATGGGGGAAGTTCCCATCAGGCAACAATGGTTCTGCTTGACCCAACAAAAGAATGCATATGTTGTCAGTGAAGATTTTGTGTGAAGCCTTGGAGACAACGTACCCGGGGCTAGGGTGAGCTGAGGGGGGACAGCGTAAGTGAGCGAATGTGTGTAAGCCCAGTCAAAGATTCCTATTCTAGGCGGGGCGGCCATCAACTTTTGAATGGTGTTGGTCCTACGGACCGTGAAAGGATTTGCCTTTGGCCTCTGGGCACGTCGGAACTGCATGTGTTCACCGGGGTGGAGCATGGTCCGCGGAAAACATGAGGAGAGAGAAAAAGCAATCAAGTGGGAATTCAAGTCCAATCAATCTTCATCTACTGTTGTTCTTTGACCGGCATAGGGTGATGCTTTTCTTGAGCTTTTGAATCCACAAGTACTGGCCGAGGACCAAAAAACCACCCAACTTTGTGGGTCTGTAACAGTTATAATGGTATTGTTGAAACTAGCTTGAACATGAATAACCCCTTTTGTTATTCTACGTGCACTCTTCCGTAAACTAAAATGTGCATTCGTACGTAAACCAATACGCACTTTCTTACGTGAACCAATTTTTGGTATAGCTTTTGCCATATTTTATTATCTCATAAATATGAGTTAGAAATAAAGAAAGAAAAAAAGATACAAAGATATCTGTTTCTGGGTAAAATAAACCGCGATCGATCCTATTTTGCTGATGAGAAAGCAGAAAGGATTGGAAAAAGTACCAACTTCTTGTAATTCTGTATGCCAGCTCCTATCATATGTACTAAGAGGGCGTTAAGCGGCCCGGGACTCTTATTTATGATCTTGTTTAGGATTGGAAGAGCAGAAAAGCTAAGGTACATCCTTAAAAAAAATCCTTATTTTGACTCTTATTGAATCGCGGTAAAGTATTCTAATTCAATAAGAATTTCACAGGCGAATATTTACTCTTTCCTGTCTTATTTGTTAATTTATAAACTTACCAAATAAGACAACTTTTTTGGTTTGTTCCGCCATCCCACCCAATGAAGCGTTAGGATTATTTTCAATAAAATCCTATGGAAATTCGATACAACGAACGCGCAAAACCTTCCATCTTTCCTATGAAAACAACTTCCGCCTGGATAGAATAGTTAGCCAACATGAATTCCTGCTTATTGTCCTTCCTAATGATCTTATTCTTGATTTCCTAAGAATTGAGTTAGTCAAGTCCACTATTTCGTATACACGAAAAAGGTATGATAGGACAAGTGCAGGACCGATTCCCCATAACCCGAGCCAATTCGAGGACGCCTACGAAAAGGTTGTTTAGATTTACGAAAAGGTTGCTTGAATTTACGAAAAAATTTCTTGGATTTACGAAAGGGTTTCTTGGATTTATTAAAAGTTTGCTTGGATTTACTAAAGGGTTGCTTAGATTTATCTGACTTTTTTCGGAGGACTAGATCCAGTAACCGGTGGTCTCTGGCTGACCGATATTGCGGACTACATACACGTGATCTCCGAGTAGGGAAAGTGAGAAATCTACGGTCTTCCATCCATGGATATGACAAATCCAATCCAATTTGGTCTTGTCCCGTGGCTCGGACGAACCAGTGTCTTCCCTACCGAAACCGAAGAAATCCTCTGGGCGGGTTCCTTATCTTTACTTAATACGGAACCGAAGCCTTTAGTAATTTTCTTTTTCTTTTGACGACAGTAGAAAGAAATGGCTCTGCTCGCTAAGAGAAGGGGCTCCGCGCTCTATCAGCTATCAGTTAGTTGGCGCTACGTGCGACTTCAGTTGACAAAAGGGAACAAGATAGCGCTAGCACCCGTAGAAAGGTTTGATCCTATTCATGGGGATTCCGTAAATATCCCATTTCCAAAATCGAAACAATCGGGACTTTTCAGAGATTGGATGTAGTTAATAATTCATGATCTGGCATGTACAGAATGAAAACTTCATTCTCGATTCTAGGAGAATTTTTATGAAAGCGTTTCATTTGCTTCTCTTCAATGGAAGTTTCATTTTCCCAGAATGTATCCAAATTTTTGGCCTAATTCTTCTTCTTCTGATCGATTCAACCTCTGATAAAAAAGATAGACCTTGGTTCTTTCTTTCTAATTCATCCCCTTCTTTCTAATTCAAAAAAGAAAGGGAGGGGGTAAGGCAGGCTCACAACTTACAAAGGGCACTCGCTGCTCGCAGGCCTGCTCTTTCTATTATGATTTCTATGTCCGATAAAAGGTTTCCCCCGAGCTCCCTTCCAAAATGAATAGACCTATTCGTTCAATAAAGTCTAGCTTTGTCAACTATTTGAAAAGGAAAATTCAAACAGGAAACTAATTCAACAAAAAAGAAAGCTAAGCTCAAAACAGGACTAGAGGAGTGTGCTCCAGGTTTTTACTGCCTGCTGTGACCACATCCGCGCAACCAATCGGTGATGCCGCTGGCACGATCGCAGCAAACTATGCTTGACTAGCGTCGTTTTGACTTATTTATTCCAAAGAGCAGTTTCGGTGGGTTGATACGATTTCCACTTTGACGGTCCTAAGTTGGCATTCTTTGCATATAACTTCCATCTCGCCATATGAAGAGCTAGTATCAATAAAAAGGCTAATGACAGAGAAGAGTCAATCTCCTTTACTCCTCCCGACACCTCAAGGTCACGTGACCTGCACCGAAAAGGTGGCTGACTGGGCTTTCTCCTGGTTCAAAGCGGATCAGCTCGATAATCAGTTTTATCATACAATCAAGTTTGAATCTGTATTCCTATAGCCCTATAGCAGCATATAACAAGAAATGGAGAGCACACCGCAAGTGAAAATAAAAAAAATTGTTTTGTTGTGGGCAGATGAGCAGGGATCAAGTGAATTGGTTTCGAGAGCATTCCGCCACTTTTTGGCGACTTTCACTTTCAACCCGATCCACCGCCTACGTGCCCTTTATGCCTCTATTTTTCATTAATGGTTCAAACAAGATTCACTATCTTTCTTATTCTGCTCTTTCACAAACGGATCCGAACTGACTTCTTTGGATCTTATCCCATTCATACAAATGAACTAAGATAAGGTTAGGGAAAGAAGAAGACAACAAGATTATGGCAGGCAGCCAACTCATTGAGTAAAGGCTTCCACGGCGGGTTGACCAAAATGAGGATCCCAATAAGAAGGAGAGTCTACTTATGGAAATGCCATCCTCTCTTTCCTTAGTAACGGAGTGACTAGCTATCCCGACTTTTTATTCCAGTTCCATTCTTACTGGTGCAGGAGTCCAAAGTGCATCTTCCAACTCCCTAACTGTGTCTTCAATGAAGTTCGGGAGACCCCTCACGTGCCGCTACCCGTGAGACTCGCAGAACCACACGTGCAAGTTTCCCTACATGTGGCTCGTCCGTGATAACTTCTTCGGATTTGAGTGAACTAGCGGACCGATCACTAAGTGGTTAGTACCTCTAGCATGAGTGAACCTTTTAAGAACTGGTTAGGAATGGGCGTAACAGGGGTTCTGTTGAATTTCAAGTATTCAGTTTCACCAATAAGATACGGAGACTTGCTTCACATTTGGAATTACACAAAAAAGATTTTTCATAGATACCAAAGCCCTCTTTGCTATTATCAGAATATTCTGACTCCCTTGTTGTCTTATTGATCTGACCAACCGCAATAACAACATTGCCATTCGGTCAACCAGGAAGATCATGGCAGCTAGACTAATTTGAGATTAGATCAGTGTCATCTGTAGCTCCCTGGTAATGAACTGAAAAAGAGTCTGATCACCGCTGAGAACAAGACGGCACAGGTTGTGGTTCTTCTCCAGTGTAGGCTAGCTGCTGGAACCCACCGAGTTCAAATCCGAGTTAGGCACTCTATCGTTTGTGGCATGTGCATTATGCAACAAGCAGATTCCTGATAAATGAACCTTCTCCACCCCTTTCCTATCCAACGCAGAGCGGCAGAACTACTCGTCTGCAAAGTTGGAAAGCTCCCTCCCTCCTACCTAGGTGTACCTCTTCATTGGAGCAAACCATCCACCAACTTCTTACATTTAGAATTCCCTTCTAAGCTGGCTATAACCATCCTTATTGACCAGAAAGGAATTGAGAAAGGGGATGCTATAACCGTACCATAGACGGCGTTTCCACATTCACGTTTGAACTTAGGGAAACAGTGAAAGAAGCCCTCGTTCCCGCTCTTCTTTCCCCTCGGCAAATTCTATCGGTCCAGCAGCGTCCTTAGTAGGAGCGAAAGGGATGTAGCGAGGAAGAACGGGCGCCATGAAAGTACATGCCACTCAACCAAAGAAAGATAATGGAAAGTTGCCCGAAATGAGCACTAAAGACTTTTCGAGAAATTAAGTATTCTCCTTTAGTTTTTTTCTCTATCTAGAAGTGGAATAGAATAACCCGGTTGAAGGGTAACGATCATACGTCTGTAATGCATTGTATGGCCCAGAATAGGTCCTATTCTTCTACCTTTTCCAGGTAGTCGATGGCTATTCATAGCTACCACCTTAACACCAAAGAAGAGTTCGCACACCTCTTTTCAACTCTCTAGAGATAGTTTCATTTATCTCTTCTTCCGGGTCCCTCCTATTTGGTTGGAAGTTTCCTGCTCCAGTTGGGAAAGCAAGGGCCCTAGTTTAGTTATTGAGTCTTGTTATGGTCGAATATGAATGAATCCTGGAATGGAATAAAAACATGAGTCAAATGCATCATAGTCCCTCAATCAAACAGTCAACTAGTTCATATCTAACCTTATGTATTCTGTTCCCTCACCTTAGCTTCAAATAATTGAATGAATGAGTGCTATTTCAGAGTTCCAGTTTAGGTATTAGCTCGCTACAGTTTAGTCGGTAGTTCTGTCCCTTTGTTCGGTGAACTAGTTCTGGATATATAAGAAGTTAAAATAGAATATTATACAACCCGGGACACGGATTAGCTGCAGGTTATCCGGGTGCTATACTAGCTTTCTAGCATAGCTCGATAAGGTTGACGTGGAATTTCATATTCACTAGTACGTTGAAGCATTTTATCCAATAAGAAATCCCAATTCGGAGTTTGTTTGGATCAAATTCCTATGTTATACTATTCCATTCTCGATGATGAATCGATTTGATAGATCAGATATTGTTATTCCAAATATTAATCCGATTCAGTATCATCAGAATGACAAAAGCTGACATAGTTACTAGTGGTTCGAGGAGAAATCCTTTCAATCATCAATGCCCTTTTCTACTAAAACTGCTATTTGTGATACCGGTCAAATCGACTATTCTCATCAACTTTGAGTCTCTTCCCTCTCGTATGACTGTCAAAGTGGAGTTCCTTCTCTATAAGAAGAGCTGGTCTAGAGTGTGATTCGGATCAAAACAAATGGATGAGCCTCGTTTTGCTTCAGCAAGTGTACGCTACACTAAGGAGTCGAGTCGACTTATCCGAACTTTCCTACCAAGTTCGAGCTCTTAGGACACGCAAAGCGAGAGCGAAACTCGCTATGAGGAGAAGACTCGGCAAGAGAGGTTTGAACAAGAGGAACTGCGGTCTAGTTGATGTAATAGTTGTATCTGCTTTCCTTTGGTTTGCATGGGCACGTGATACATTCCTAGCATGATGTTGGAACAAGCAAGGACCCAGCGTGATCCAGAGGGCAAGCCCATCCCGGGTAACTTTGTATCCTTACCCAAGCCGGAAGTTTGTCAAACTTGTAGTCTAGGACATTGGTAGGGATCCGCATGGGCACGCTGAACAATCCGATGGCCACCCACAACACAAAACATCGGCCCCGCTCGTAGCGCTTGCCGATCATCCCTATCTCTACCGGGCCCGTATTCCCCGCCTCGCTGATACTTATTCATTTCCTTGCCTCTTTGACAAAGTTAGTAAGAAGAAAAACATCGATCTTCAGTACACTTCACACCCACACAATCTCTATTTGAAACTAACACTCCATTTCCAGATAGCGAGCGATCGCTCAGCAATATACCACGCCGGACGAAGTACCTATCCCTAGGGACCACGCTTTTTTACTTGTTTCCTTTTTTTCTTTCTATATGAAATTAAGACGATTTTCAAAAGAACGTCGATTTCCATCTCAACAAAGAAAGAACTCAAAATAAATGAATGCAATATTGTTGTCCTATTACTCTTTTTTCCTTGTGGAGCATTTCATCTGTTGCTTTGCATGAACATTTAGATATTGGAAAGCGAACTTCCTGAATTAGGAATTTCATAGATAGAGAAGGACGGGGAGTGGAATATCCCGTTCTGTTATCAAAGAAAGAATCGAATCCGTCGCTTGTTTTTCTAGCTATAAAGCCAGCCACATTTTTCTTGTACTCTCTAGCTATACGTCTAGCTGAAGCGGCCGCTGAATAAAAGCATTAAAATGAAGGCCCAGACAAAATGAGCACCTAAGAAAAAAAGCCCTCTACTTCGGGTGGCTACTATTTCTCAACAATTTTTTTCATTTGACCCTTTTTAATGGATTCGGCGCGTGCAATTTCTTTTCCTCTGAGATGACCCGCAATTTTTACTTTTACTCCCCTTATATCTGCTTTTTTAGTTAATTCAATGGCTTTTTTCATTGCCTTTCAGAATGAAACTCTATTTTTTAATTGGAAAGCTATATATTCTGCAAGAATGTTAGGCTGTCTATAAGGTTCTTTCTATTTTGATTTACAAATGGTCCGATTTTATTTCAAAATGGTCCGTACTTTTCGGTCTTTGGGCTTATTAAGCTTAAGAATCTTACTTAATAGGAGAAAATAGCCTCCTAAACATATGGCTAGCAACTGGTTCACCGGGAGTACGCAAGAAAGGCAAAGGGATGGGGCATTACCGGTGTTAGCGACGAAGGGATTGTTTGCAAGAGAAGGTTGCCCTATTAAGATACGAACAGGGGGCATGCCATGCATAATAGTAAAAAAAGGGCAGAGAAGAGGATTGAGGGAAATCCAAAACTAACCATTGGAACCTCATGGGCTACTGAGTTAGGAGATTCATTTTCTTTATTACTTTTATTTTTTTACTAAGTTATTCTAAAAGATAAGGGTATGGAAAATCTTAAAAACCCGTAGGTTCCCAATTTTAAAAGAATTCCAGCCAAGATGACGGATCCAGCCGTAGGTTTGAGGGTGTCCCAGCCGGATCCCATGGCCACAAAAAGCTAGCGGTTCGACTCTTTCTTGAGTTTGATAGGTGAGATATTTATTTAAGGAGGTACGTTCTATTTCTGCAAAGTTGCTCATGCTACTCAGCCTAGAGCCTTGAGCATTATACAAGGACGTGCTGTAGGAGTAACCCATTACCTTCTGGGTGGACGGGGGCCCGCACAAGCGGTGGAGCATGTGGTTTAATTTGATGCAAAGCGAAGAACCTTACCAGGGCTTGACATGCCGTGAATCCTCTTGAAAGAGATGGGTGTCCTCGGGAACGCGGGCACAGGTGGTGCAACTTATCCTAAGGTCTCCTCGCCAAGAACTCTCCGGCAACGACAGAGGAACTAACCTGCCTACAGCGGCGGGCCGGCTTTTTTTTAAATAAGACCTGGACGATTATCCCTACCTGATGACCCACAAGTATAGGGGATCTATCGTAGTCCTTTCGATAAGTAAGAGTGTCGAACCCAACGAGGAGCAGAAGGAAATGATAAGCGGTTTTCAGCAAGGTATTCTCTGCAAGTACTGAAATAAGTGGTAACAGATAGTTTTGTGATAGGATAAATTGTAACGAGCAACAAGTAACAAAAGTAAATAAAGTGCAGCAAGGTGGCCCAATCCTTTTTGTAGCAAAGGACAAGCCTGGACAAACTCTTATAATAGGAAAAGCGCTCCCGAGGACACATGGGAATATCGTCAAGCTAGTTTTCATCACGCTCATACGATTCGCGTTCGGTACTTTGATAATTTGATATGTGGGTGGACCGGTGCTTGGGTACTGCCCTTACTTGGACAAGCATCCCACTTATGATTAACCTCTATTGCAAGCATCTGCAACTACAACAAAAGTATTAAGGTAAACCTAACCATAGCATGAAACATATGGATCCAAATCAGCCCCTTACGAAGCAACGCATAAACTAGGGTTTAAGCTTCTGTCACTCTAGCAACCCATCATATACTTATTACTTCCCAATGCCTTCCTCTGGGCCCAAATAATGGTGAAGTGTTATGTAGTCGATGTTCATATAACACCACTAGAGGTTAGACAATATACATCTTCTCAAAATATCGAACGAATACCAAACTCACATGACTACTAATAGCAAGACTTCTCCCTTGTCCTCAGGAACAAACGTAACTAATCACAAAGCATATTCATGTTCATAATCAGAGGGGTAATATTGTGCATAAAGGATCTGAACATATGATCTTCCACCAAATAAACCAACTAGCATCAACTACAAGGAGTAATCAACACTACTAGCAACCTACTAGCACCAATCCCGGACTTGGAGACAAGAATTGGATACAAGAGATGAACTAGGGTTTGGAGATGAGATGGTGCTGGTGAAGATGTTGATGGAGATTGCCCTATCCCAATGAGAGGAGCGTTGGTGATGACGATGGTGATGATTTCCCCCTCCCGGAGGGAATTGTCCCCGGCAGAACAGCTCTGCCGGAGTCCTAGATTGGTTCCGCCAAGGTTCCGCCTCGTGGTGGCGGAGTCTCATCCCGAAAGGTTCTCCTCTATTTTTTTCTCATCAAAAGACTTCATATGGGAGAAGATGGGCGTCGGAGAGCCACCAGGGGGCCCACGAGGTAGGGGGCGCGCCCAGGGGGCGCGACCCCCACCCTCGTGAGCAGGGTGTGGGCCCCCTGGCCTTCATCTTTGGCGATGATTTTTCTTTATTTATTCTAAGGTATTCCGTGGAGTTTCAGGACTTTTGGAGTTGCGCAGAATAGTCCTTCAGTATTTGCTCCTTTTCCAGCCCAGAATTCCAGCTGCCGGCATTCTCCCTCTTCATGTAAACCTTGTAAAATAAGAGAGAATAGCCATAAGTATTGTGACATAACGTGAAATAACAGCCCATAATGCAATAAATATTGACATAAAAGCATGATGCAAAATGGACGTATCAACTCCCCCAAGCTTAGACCTCGCTTGTCCTCAAGCGAAAAGCCGATAACAATAAATATGTCCTCATGTTTAGAGGTAGAGGCATCGGTAAAAATAAAATACGGACATGAAGGCATCATGATTACTTCATAATAGCAACATATATAAATTTTGTCATATGATTACTTATGTTCTAGTGATGACCTTTTCACAAAGCCAAAATATGAATCGGAAACTTTATTGGGCACCAACAATTATAATCTCGATCATTGAAGCAATTGCAATTTATCATCACATCGGAAAGAGTCTATGTCAGAGCTTAAAAGCAAGTCCACATACTCAACTATCACTTAGTCCTTCATAATTGCTAACACTCACGCGATACTTGTGGTTACAAAGTTATAATCGGACACAGAGAAAGATAGGGGCTTATAATTTTTGCCCCACAACCTTTTACCTCAAGTGTAATGTCAACAATAATAATTCACGCTCCCCCACATCCAATTAGATATATATATCATGTTCTTTCGTACATGCTGAGCTTGCCAAAGGATAAAATGAAAAAGGAAGGGTGAAGATCACCGTGACTCTTGAATAAGGAGGATAATAATAAAAGATAGGCCCTTCGCAGAGGGAAGCAGAGGTTGTCATGCGCGTTTAGGGTTGATGCACAAAATCTTAATGCAAAAGAACGTCACTTTATATTGCCCATTGCATGTGAACCTTTATTATGCAGTCCGTCGCTTTTATTGCGTCCACAACAAGTTCGTACAAAGCTTATTTCTCTGCACTAATAAGTCATGCATATTTAGAGAGAAATTTTTTATTACTTGCACCGATGACAACTTACTTGAAGGATCTTACTCATATGGTGGACTCTCATGGCAAAACTGGTTTAAGGGTATTTGGAAGCACAAGTAGTGTTTCTACTTAGTGCTGAAGATTGGCTAGCATGAGGGGGAAAGGCAAACTCAACACGGTAGAGGAACCATGAAAACATACTTTATCTCAGATGTAAGATAACATAACTCATTATGTTGTCTTCCTTGTCCAACATCAACTCTTTAGCATGTCATATTTTGATGAGTGCTCCCAATCATAAAAGATGTCAATGATAATATATCTATATGTGAAACCTCTCTTTCCTTATTACTTCCTATTAACTGCAACAATGACCGAAGCTATATTTGCCAACTCCCAACAACTTTAAATCATCATACTCTTTCTATGTGAAGTCATTACTTTCAATAAGATCAATATGAACTCTTGATTCTTTCTATTCTTTTTCTTCTAATCACCCAAGATCATGGAAAAATTCAAGCCCTTGACTCAATACTAATCTTTATTATATAGCTCATGGACTCGATTACAAAGAAGGATCATAAAGCAAAACTCAAAACTAGATCATGCCATGATTTTATTCTACTAAATCAAGATACTACTAATAGGATCGAACTAAGGAAAAAATGGTAAAGATAGGAGTTGTGATGGTGATACGATACCAGGGCACCTCCCCCAAGCTTGGCAGTTGCCAAGGGGAGTGCCCATACCCATGTGATTATGTCTCCTTCTTTGTTGTTGGCGTAATATTCTTAGTGATGATCCCCCTCAGAATACAGTTCTCCTCCTCGAGCTTATTGACCTGCTTCTTGAGGTCCATTATTTCCTTGCAAAGCTTTCCTGTAACGGCTAAAGCTCCTTGCACCCAAGGGTGTTGCATAGCTGCGGGAGAACCAGAGATACTTCTCCTCATATTTTCATAGGAAAGAAATTTAACATTGGAAGGGATAACCGAGTTTGGAATAGCTGAGCTTTGTAGTTCCCCCATCGTAAACCCAGCTCGGAAGCGAGAGGTGACTTCCTGATCTTCCATGGCATCTACTCTCATCAGGTCAGCCTCCATCTCTTCCTCCGTTGCCGGCCCAAAGTGGTCAGTGTCGTTGTTTGCCCTTGGTTTCGGTGCGGGGTTAGATACCCGGCTCTCCCCGACTGACTCTTGAGAAGACATCTTGCTCTTATCTGCAGCAGCAACATCTCGAAACAAAAACAGAGGATATTTGCGTGATACGAGAGTCAAAACCTTCGGGGGTATATATATTGAATTTTTACAGACCAAAATGTGTATCATGCAAGGAAACGGAGTCCAGAGGGCACACGAGGTGCTCACGAGGTAGGGGGGCGCACCCAGGGGGGTAGGACGTGCCCTCCACCCTCGTGGAGGCCTCGTGTCCTCCCTGGACTGCTACTTATTTTTCTATTTTTCTAAATATTCCAAAATGGAGAAATATTGCCTTAAAAATTGTTTTGGAGTCGGTTTACTTACCGTACCACATACCTATTCCTTTTCGGAGTCTGGGACGTTTTGGAAAGTGTCCCTTATGTACTCCTCCAGGGTTACGGTTTCAATAATATTAGTTTCAACATTTATAGGATTACCTGAGATATAGTGTTTGATCCTTTGACCGTTCACCACCTTCGGATTTGTGCCTGCGAAGTTGTTGATTTTTATGGCACCAGAACGATAGACCTCCTCGATAACGTAAGGACCTTCCCATTTGGAGAGAAGTTTTCCTGCAAAAAATCTTAAACGAGAGTTGTATAGCAATACATAATCACCTACATTAAACTCACGCTTTTGTATCCTTTTGTCATGCCACCTTTTAACTTTTTCTTTAAACAGCTTGGCATTTTCATAAGCTTGGGTTCTCCATTCATCAAGTGAGCTAATATCAAATAACCTCTTCTCACCGGCAATTTTGAAATCATAGTTGAGCTCCTTAATAGCCCAA